>CM069242.1:12304582-13504582 GCA_035582765.1 Acer negundo
CTGATCAATATATTAATATATAATATATGTATTGTTTTTCTTTTCTCAAGTCTCAGTTCATATGATGATCAACCTAAACATTATGTCTGCTAATAAAGTGGTTCCTTTGTTCTTGGAAGTAGTTGTTTTGATCTCTTTAGTTGTTACTACTAGTGTTTCAGTTAAACCCTCAAACAGAGCAAAATGTCTGAATACAATCAAGAGGAAATGGTGAAAAATATCACCTTTTCCAACTCACTTGGTGACAAAGTGACCGGTTTAATAACATAAGTTTAAAAGGCACTAAAGTAAGTGATTTCCCAAAATGCCCTTATTTTACACATTCTCTTTCTTACTTTAAAGTTTTCTGAGATTTTTTCTTTTCATATTCCTCTGTAACAAACCTTCAATGGAGGATGAAGGTTGAACACCATAACATTATCAATTCATTTCCTTTGGATAATTAATTTTATAGTGCTACGCAGACGCATTCGGGGGTCGAGCTCCCCGCTGAGCTCGCGGTGGTCGAGCTGCCCGGTCAGCTCGCGGGGGTGCAGGGGGCAGCGCCCCCAGAGCTTTTTTTTTCAATTCAAAACCCTAACCGAGTTCCTTTTCATTTGTTATCTGAGTCTTTTGTAAGTCTTTCTCTGGTTATATTAATTTTGAATCTAATTGAAAAGGCTCGGAGAAGAAATGAAAAATAC
Organism: Acer negundo; assembly: GCA_035582765.1. Classification (NCBI taxonomy): domain Eukaryota; kingdom Viridiplantae; phylum Streptophyta; class Magnoliopsida; order Sapindales; family Sapindaceae; genus Acer; species Acer negundo. The sequence continues at coordinate 12,305,266 of CM069242.1, forward strand.
TTCTTCGCCATCTTCTTAACTCGAGAGCTTTGCTTTGTGTTGCCTCAAGAATCGCCACACACTCGTGAATAGAAAGAAGCTACTTGTGATCTTAAAGTAGGTATTTCTCCGAGCCTTTTAATGAACTGTCCGAGCCTTTTCATTACTTCTCCGAGCTTTTTCATTTCTTCTCCGAGCCTTTTCAACAATTTTTTTTTTTGTTGTTAATTTCATTACTTCTTCGAGCCTTTTAATGAACTATCCGAGTCTTTTCATTACTTCTCCGAGCCTTTTCATTTCTTTTCCGAGACTTTTCAACAATTTTTTTTTGTTAATTTTGAATCTTCGAGCCTTTTCATTTCTTATCCGAGCCTTTTAATGAACTATCCGAGTCATTTTCATTACTTCTCCAAGCCTTTTCATTTCTTCTCCGAAACTTTTAATGAACTGTCCGAGCCTTTCTAAGCTTTTTCCGAGACTTTTTCGAGCCTTTTTAATAATTTATTTTTTCTTTGTACAATCTGTTTAAGGTTTACAAACGAGTGTTTTAAATTGAAAAAAAGTCGCTATTGTGTTTGGTCGTGGTCCACCGTCGTCCATTGATGGAGGATTTTGAAAGAAAGAAAAAAACAAAATGGTGAAGAAGGTTACTGTGGGGGGTATTTTTGTCCGTTCACCATAATAGGTGCCTTTTAAACTTAAGTTATTAAACCGGTGACTTTCTTACAAAGTCAGGCCCAAATAGTGACAAAAAAATTTTGAACCCATACAATCGAGGAGGTGAACCGGAAAGGGCCATATATTGGTCTCATCACAGTGTTTCCACCTGAAGAGAAAGAATTTTTTGCCACTCAGGCTTTCAAGCATCACCCTACACACCCATTTGTGGATCTTGCAGGTACTTAATTATAATAATGATTAGTTATAATTATAATCTCCTCTTATTAGTAATTTCGTATGTGTACACACGAGGCTGAGATATTCTTGTGGAATTAAAATTAGCATTTGTTGTGATTTCAACTGATGTAGGAGAAACCCCTGACAACAAGTTGTAATCGATCTTGTAAAGTTAAAAGGTTATGATTAATTTGGGCATTTGGCTATTGCAGGAAGACGATTTCGGGTGGGAAAGATAAATGGAAAGAAAGTAATCTATGTGAGATGTGGTGTTGGAATGGTAAGTCAGTTTTTTACTCTCTTTCTTGCACGTACCCTTAACTAGAATAATTTTTCAAGTAGAGTTTATGGAGTAAATCTTTTATTGAGTATAACGTTTAACAAAAAGCTAGTTGTTGTTCGATGTTCATTAATTAAACAAGCATTTAAAAAAAGTTTTTGGTTGTGATAAATTACAAAAGGTCATTAACAAAGTATTTGTAATGAAAATGATATATAATGAAAAATCTAAAATTTATAGAGTAGGCCACGTCCTTTAGGCCCTAACGTGGCCTTTTGTTGGTCAAGACTAGGATTGGATTTGATTATTTTAATCCTAAACCTATGTTTGGCAACCGCAAGGGACTGGAACTCCACCTCTCAACAGTATCTAATAATCCTATCAACATGAGATTAAATAAACCCACCTATACTGGTGGGTTTACTAGTCCTAGGATTAAGAATATATATATATATATATTTTTTTATAATTATAACAATTTTATATATAAGTTGTAATTTAATTTATTCTTAGAATAATTTATTTTTGTTTTTTTTAAACCGTAATTTTTATTTAAAAATAATTTTAATATATTATATAATATAACTCTGCAAAATTATTTTAATCCAATCACAAGTTCTACAAAACATATGACAAATATTAATTTGTTATTCAATTTTTTATTCGATTATTAGGGACTAAGAATATTTCAATTCTAATTTCTTTGAAGGGGATTGAAGAATCCAAATCCATTAGGCCCACCGTAATCCCACATGTTCAAGTGATTGTATGGAACTGTGATTGTTTTAGCTTTGGAAAACAGACCTTGGACTGAAATGAGTTCTTTATAGATGTTAACACTTATTATTCAAGCATGTACAATCTTTAGGCAATAAAGTGAAAGAAGAATTTTGGCAATTGCCTGTCAATAAAAGACCTATAGCAACCCAATCTTTTTGGTTGATTGTAAGCTCTTGACCTATAACAAGTACCATCATCTATTTACCACCTGAAGGGAAACTTCTGAAATTTCACAAAATGTCATTAATTGTCAAACCTATTTGAATAATTTGGTGTTGGGTCAATCAGGTGAATGGTGCTGCAGCAACACAGCAAATGGTGGATTTTTTCGACGTAAAGGGGGTTGTCCATTTCGGCATTGCTGGCAATGTAAACAATTCAATGTCCATCGGAGATGTTACTATCCCCCAACTATTTGCTCACACTGCTCTCTGGGACTGGCTGGTACAAGTAACTTCTAATCTTGATCACTTAATTTATAGTGAGAAGTACTATTAATCTGTTATTGAAATGAAATTGCAGCTTTAAAACTGATAAAAAAACTAAAATCTCATAATTGGCAGAATCCAAATGCAACATTGGACCCTAGCTATGTTGCTCATTTGGACTTTAAGAGCTACAATGTACCAAAAAGCTGGGATGGTTCCAATCTTTTGGGACGTCTAGGATACAATTCTGAGCAGTTCTTTTCTGACTCTGGGACCCCAAACATTGCTCAGCCTTTGCTGTGGGCTCAAGTCAGTATGCACTGGCTTCAACTTGCTACTAACTTAGAGGTGGGTTTGGTATCATTTTCACTTGTTTTTTTTTTGTCTTAGAATAAGTTATAATGAAAACAATAAACTGTATTATATGTTTTAAGGGTGCTCTTTGATCTCAGGATATTCGGGAAAATAAAACTGTAATATTACAAATCTAACTATGTGATGTTATAAAACTAAACATTTAATTTGATAGATGGACTCAAGTCCTAAGTGGACTTTTTTTATTTTTATTTTTATTTTTTTATTTTTTTATTTTTTTATTTTTAAGTTTATTTAAAATTAATCCTAATGTTTTTGCTATTTACATTTTTATTAAAATATTAACAATAATGCTACACAACCCAAATGACTAATCCAAAAATTAACTCAAATGATGTGGCCAAGTAATTTATCCTTACCATGTCATTTACCTCACCATCCTTTGATTCATATGGTAATGACAATTCACTTGTCATAGAATTTAAGTTGGTTTTTGGATTGGTTTTTTGAGTTGTATAATATTATTCAAATTTTAATAGTTTTTCAAATTACCCACACCCCTAGATTCCTAGAGTTGGCTTCGCCTCTTGGTACCATTCAAAGCGAAATGAGTACGATATTGTGATTAGATCCGGCTCTAATATACACAACATTAAAGTGACAAATAGACTCAAAACCTTTGTTTTCAGATATGAAAATTTACCATACCTCTTTCAAAAGATGATAATTTGCAAATGTTCACCCTTGCAATTTCAGGGAATGGCATTGGAACAATGTGTGAATTTAAGTCTATGCCTCAAAGAAAAGCCGAAACTAGTAGTTGGACTTAGGGGATCAACAGCCAACATTTTTGTGGACAATGCAGCTTATAGGGACTTCCTTTTTCAAACTTTTCAAGTTTCTTCGGTGGACATGGAGAGCTCAGCTGTTGTTATGGTAACTCTTCAAATTTACCATTATCATTAAATGCCTGTCTACTTTTATTTTCTTTTATTCGCACGCAATAGTATTTGATTCGTAATCCAAAATTATTTATGATAAAATATTTATTTCTTTTAGACACGAGAATCTATACAATTTTGTTTTTATTTAACATTATACTATATATACTCTTTAAAGTGTCCTAAAGATACACGTTAATATTATAATAGAAACCTTCTCCAATTTTAGTCGGAGACCTCTTGAAATATTTATGAATACTTGTTATAAATCTCTTTAGTAGAGGATATTTATGAAAATCTAAACCATCCGAATTTGCAGACAAGCTTGTCAAATGGGTTGCCGGTGATTGTCATCCGAGGGCTATCGGACATAGCCGGAAGACAATCGGGAACAAACGACATTCAAATATTCGGGTCACTTGCAGCTCGCAATGCAGCCGAAGTTGTTGTTCAATTTATCAAGAAGCTATAAGAATTATCATTATCTAGTTACTATCGTCCGTTTTTATTTAAGTGATTAATGTGTTTAATTAATAATACTATTTAGTCTTCTTATTTTATACAATGTTTTGCCAGTTATAAGGATATTTGTTCGACTTATATCCTTACCTTTGTTTGTTTGTTTTTTAATTTAATTTACGGTATCTATCTATCCACTTGTTTAAATTAGGTATTTTTTTTTTTGAAACTTTTTACCAATTGGGAGTCATTTACTCAAGCTACTAGCTCATCCATTTACCAACTCAGCTACGTCCCTTGTGTATTTCTTTACCTTTGTTGGGGTTACTATTATCATTAATAGAAGAAGATATTCTAAATTTATTTTAATGTTGTAATTTTTGAATAAAAATCAAACAATTAGAAATTCATATATAAATGTATGGATTTTAAAATGTTAAGGAAAAAAAAAACGAAAAACAATGAGGTAGTAAAAACAATGATTTGGACTTAATTAGTAAATTAATAATTGATGATTTAATTACAAAATTAAACTCTTTTGAATTTCACTAGATATTTAAATATATATATATATATATATATATATATATATATATACTCTGTTCTATACTCCAACAAACGTGGCCAAGGTTGTGATCAAACTAAACATGAGTCACACGCTCATTAAAAGGCACATTTTTATAAATAAAGAAAAAAGAAGGAAAAATTCATTTTGGTCCTCAAGTGATTAGTTTTTCATTCATTTCATTTTTTTTTTTTTTTTTTTAAATTTTTAAATGAGGTTTACATTTTTAGTTCCCATAGCCCCAAATTTATAAAAAATTCATAATTTAGTCCCTCGAAAGTCGGAAATGAGGAAAGGAAAACACATATGAATAAGAAAACAACCAAAAGTAAATGATGAAAACAAATCTTAGAAATGCTTAGCCATAGCTAATTGCTTAGAGCATCTCCAACCCAATATATCAAATATTACACCAATTTATCATAAAAAGAGCATCTTTCTTACACCAATTTTTTTTTTCCACTCCAATGTATTCTTAGAACCAAAAAGAACCACATCTTGAAATCATCAAAATCAAGTTCTTTTACCAATCAAAATTTATAACTCAAATGAAGAAAAAATGGTAAAATTATCAAGATATTCACTACCACAGAAAGAACACAAAACAAAAAAAATAAATACCAAATTGAATGCTTTGCATATATATATATATATATATATATAATTATATATATATATATATATCGGTCTCGTTTCTATCAGGGTATCCTTATATAATTTTATTAGGATATTGAATGTGAGCTACTTATTTATAAAGTGATTTGACAAGTGCATACATACCAAATCCAATTATGTAAAACGAATGACTCACATTCAATGTCCTTATATAATTCTATCAGGGCATCCTCATAGGAAAATCTCCGATATATATATATATATATATATATATATATTACAATATCTATTAATTTGGGACCGGATATTTTTTTGAAAGCTTTCGTTATTGGTAGGATTCGAGCTGCTAACCTAGGAATTATTTGCCCAAGCCCCAAGCTCAGCTGAGCTCATCCATCTATCAGCTGAGCTACACTCCTATTGGCGAATGCTTTACATATATTAATATTGCCTTTTAGTCTTGTTCACTATCAAGTTCTACATTTATTAATGTATTCACTATGGTTACCGGTTTAAACCTTGTTATTTATTGTGATGCTTTGTTGCAATACATAGTTCAACAATGCGAAAAGAAGGTTCTAATTAACCAATTTTAATCATAATTAAAGCCTCAACCAATACTAAACCCTCTACCAAATTTCAATCAAAACTAAACCCTTAACAAAAACGAAAAATAGTAGAATTTAATCAGAAGAAATTGCTCCGAAGGAAATTTTTATTAATAATTATTAAAGTTGTTACATCAACAAACTTAACCTGTGAAATCCTAATCCAAATAACTCACCTTCTGCCCTGAAAAAACCTTGCTAATACCCTTCACAATTGTCTCCGAAGCCTACTTCGATGGATTGCTAGTCGTGAATAAATCAGAAAAGTACTGTGAAATAACCTCTTTGATCTCCTCAATTCCTTCTCTCCAGCGTCCTTCCACATCAATAATTCCTCTGATAAGATTGCGCGCTCTCCTTGTTGTTGCCTTAGCATGAATAAAACTAGAATTTCTATCACCGTGTTTAAGCCAGTCGACTCGAGGTCTTTGCTTCCAATACCTCTCTTCCGTGCTAAGCGCATTATTTAATTTTTCCTCCAAAACTGCCAGCTTTTTCCATGAGACGGGCCTGTTCGAATTACTCGCATTTCTTAAAGCCCTCCTTCTATCCACAATATCCTTCATAAGGCTTTTCCTTTTTTGTGCATTCCAGATGGCCACACACTTGGATTTTTCTTCTGATATCTTCCATCATATTTGCTCCTCCTTCTGTCGCGCCCTAGATATTTGATACAATGCTCTTGCACTCAGCATCAACACTCCAACAGTCCTCATAGAAGAGAGGTCGTCTCCCTTTACCTCTACATTTATTGCTGCATATTTGCTGTTCCGCAAAGTCAAGTACCAAAGGGCAATGATCTGAACCCCAAAAGTCCAGATGTTGAATAGAATAGTTAGGATACTTACTTTTCTACCTACTGTTACACAAACCTCTGTCCAACCGAAAATTAGAAGGGCTGTTTTTGGGATGGGTCCTCAAAAAGCTCCCGGGAATTACGGTTTTCTGGCTGCGTTTTATCAAAAATTTTGGGGCTCCGTAGGCATGGAGGTGACGAGTTACTGTCTGGAGGTTTTTAAACAATGGCAGGAGTCCGGAGGACATTAACGAAACAGTAATTACTTTCATCCCCAAAGTGTAAAAAACCAACCAACATTGGTGATTGTAGGCCTATTAGCCTTTGCAATGTCATGTATAAGATTATAACCAAAGCTATGACAAATAGACTCAGAGGAGTATTGGGAGAAGTTATCTCTGAAACACAATGCGCATTCACACTAGGGAGAATGATTTCGGATAGCACCATTGTTGGTTACGAATGTGTCAGCAAGCTCAAACGAAGAAAAGGGAAAAAATGGTCAATGGCTTTAAAGTTGGACATGTCCAAGGCCTATGACTGGGTTGAGTGGGGATTTATTGAGAAGATAGTTGTAAAGAGTCAATGGAGAGGTGTATGGTTGTATTATGTCGTCAAGAGGTGATAATACCATTTCTACACTTGGTATACCCCCGTTTTACCTATCATTTGCCTTTGTTTTCCGGGTAAAACCGGTATATTTAATGTTTAAACAAGGTTGTGCGGGTTTTTAGGCTTCTCATGGCTATATTGTAGAGAAATGAGGAAATTGGAGGCAAAACGATATTTCAGAAGGCAACAAGAGAGGACAGGCTCTGTACAGGTCGCTCTACGTACAGCGCCCACAAGGACGATTTAGGGACAGAGGATTGGCGCTGTACAGGTGTTGTACAGAAGTGCTCTACTTACATCACCCATCATGCCAAAACAACCAGAGGATTGGCGCTATACAGGCGCTGTACAGAAGCGCTCTATGTACATCGCCCACACTAACACCAGCTATTTTCCTAGAGTTTCATGTCATAATTCCACACATTATAAATACCTCCATTCAGCTTCATTTGAGACACCTCTTGCACGACCCTTCCACTCCAAAACACTTCAAGAACACATTTTTATTCTCCAAATCCACCAAATCACTATATCCAACCTTCAATCCATTAACCAAACTTCAATTTCATTTCACCAAACACCAAATACCCAACTTTCCCACCATTATCCACCATCAAAACCTAACCTTGGAGCATAGAAGGGGGCTAAGAGAGAAGATTCAAGCCATTCACATCAACATACCAAGAAAGGAGGAGATCTTCACATATAGTTTTCTCTACACATTTCTCTCTTTATTTTCATTTGTAACTTGTTATGGTTTGCATGAAAATCATATCTTGTGTAGCCATCTCTTGTAACATGAACTAAATCCATCTTGGCTAAGGCCAAGACGAAACCTTTTCCATGAATCATTAGTAAAGGCCATCACTTTATCTTTATTGCTTGTGTATATATGTGTATTTCTAATGCTTAATGCTTTTAGGTGCCTAGCTAACACTTAGATGACTCTTTGATTGTTGTGTGAAGTACCGAGAGGAGAATCACGCAATGTGCTCGATGAAATGCATGATATAAGTCTAGTAAGATAGAGATATGCGATGCTAGCTTGTAGGATTCCATTTGTATGCCACTTTGCTTAATGAATTTGTGTGTAGTTTGGATGACCGTTGAGAAATAGGTTGTTGGTGCACATGAATATGGTTTTTATCACTTGAGAGAGGTTTGAGACTAATTAAGAGCATACGAATCTACATACACACTTGCATATTTTATTTCAATTATGTGTCTAAATTGATGAGAATTGGATAGGTGGATTCAAGGTCTTGGCCTCATCCACATATATTTACATCTAAGTGCTTGAGTTTGTTTGTTTGTTTTGTTTCATTAATTGCAATTTAGTTGTATGTTTAACTTAGTTAACATTGAGTAGTGTAATTCAATCATTTAATCTTTATTTGTATAAATAGTCGTTAATCAATTAATTGTGGTACTTAATACCTCAATCCTCGTGGAACGAATTCTATTCATCATTGTCCTACTCTTACGGCTCCGTACTATTGCGGAAGCTCATTTAGGAGTGGTCAATTTTTGGCACCGCTGGGGATTGAGCGGTTTATTGATATCACTACTAGTTTGAAATTCCCTTAAGAAATATAGTGTAATTCTCTGAGAAGGGGGTATAGGTCCAATTTCTTCCTAATTCAAATTTTACGGAATACAAGAATGAAATATACACTTGATATGTCTTAACAATCGTATTGTACGAGTCAATACATGCAAAAATCAATATACAAGAGATACATTCAACATATGATAAGGAAGATAAAAAAACATAAAAACTAAAAATGACACAATAGTTTTTACGTGGTAAACCTCCGAAGAGGAAACGTCCATGGGTTGATACCACAACCACCGGCAAAGCAATCCACTATGATGAAAATGACTTACAAACTCAAAGCTATCAACACATGATATCCACCATAAGCTATCAACTCCTAGTCTACCCTCAAGGCCTAGTGAACCACCTAACCTACTCCCTATCCAAGGTGTGTTCTATACCTCTAGAGAGAAACTCCCTATTTAAGGCTCTCAAGCCTATAGGAAGATTTCCTTGCTTAGCAATCTAGATCACTAGGATCCTAGTTAAGCTTCCTTAGCTTAACCATCCGGAGTACCATACTCCTAGCTAAGACTTTTGCATGACTATTTGGACCACATGTCCTAGTCAAGTTTTCTTGCTCCAATCAAAGCTTTACTCACTTTGAAAGAGACTTCAACCTTTCCACAAGGTAATGATCTAAGTGATGCAAATGATGCAAACACAAGTCAAATAAAGCAAGATGATCAATCAAGCTCTATGAACATGTTCAATGATAATCTAGAATATGCTTTCAACAAACAATCACAAATGTATCTAGAAATCAAGAGATGTGAATCAATAAGAACAAGATTTATAATATTCAATATATCACACAAAAATCTTAGTTCTCAGATGATGAAATTTAACATAGAAAATAACACGAGGCACATCATATATAACATTTCTAGAATCAATTTCAAGATTAGTCAAGTTTAGCTAAATATGTTCAATTGAAATCACAAGACTAAAACTCAACAATCAATAGATCAATAACCATATTCTAAACACATATCATCTATCAATTAGGAAGATTCAAAGAGATGATCAAAAAATGAAGTGAGAAGAAGTTTCACATACAAAAGTTGAGTCACGGACTGCAATCAGCTCACTGCGAAAAATCACAAACTCAAATGACTCTGAAAATACATAGGGTTTGTAGCTATCTTTAAGACCAACGATTTTGGTTTTTAGATCACTTGATTTCAAATTCGTATGAGAGAGTTATGATCAAAATAAGAAATCAAAAATCATGAAGAAATTTTGCAGTCTTTCTTTTTCAATTTTTCTTCTTAGAATGAATGGGAGGGAATGGAGGAATTTAAAAGAGATGAAAGAGAGGGAAACGAAGAGCCAATCACGGCCTGCCACATCAGCACCACGTGTTGCTCTGGCCGTGTGGCACACGTGGCCTCCAAGCTTAGCCATTGGCCACGCTTGCTCCTCTCGCGCTCCGCTCGTGTTTTTCAACAGTATTAGGGCATCCGAACTCTAAATTCAAATCCGTTTTCGGATTACGAACTATGATTCCCTTACGCACAACAATGACTACAAAACTTTATAAAAATGTTGAGAATTCATCTTAGAAAATGACGACGAAGACAACTCAATGAATGAGAACGCAAAGTAGCGTAGCTACATCGTTTGGACTCGAAACTTAATGAATGAGTAACCGAAATGACCGGGACTCAATAAGGAATCATATGAGATCATTTTCAAGTCCAAAATACAAAAAACACAAGCATATAAATACAAAGTCACACAAGTATGCCATATCTACGCAATAATGATAAAACATGCAATTCTCCAATGTTTGTCAATACAAGACCAATGCATGTGCATACTTAAATGTGTGTGAATGTGTTATACCAAATATTTGCACAACTATGCAGGGACACACATGAATGAATTGTGTGTGTGTGTGTGCACTTACGCCTTACAAGAAGAAGAAGAAGAAGAATCTTGATACCTTAGTATCCAAAAATACGATGTTCCCCTTGAAGACGATATTTGTATAAGATGTTGCTTCTTCACCTTTGAAGCTTCTTTTCACCAAGAACCATCTAAGGAACAACTATTAAAAATATAGAGAGTTTTGCAATGGAATCAAGCCAATACAAATCAAGGATCTTACGTAGTTGATTCATTACTAATTTATATTTTTACTTTGTATTTATGTGCGGTTGCTCTTGTATGCAGCATAGTACAAGGAGCAACAACTTACAGGATTTGAGGTTCGATTCGGATATAGAAAGGATGGCCTGAAGAAATAGAAGGAATCGAAAACTAGCTATAGGGGATAATTTGAATCCAAATCCAATACCACCCGCAGCCTAAGAGGGGAAAAATGGGCAAAATGAGTAAATCGGGGAGGATGAAAGAGTCATGAGGGATTATGTCATACCAAGGGTGAATCAAACCTTGTCACCCATCCAACTCCTAACGATAAATGCCAACAACTTCGAAATCAAATACCATGTCTTTCAATAATTGGTGATGATGAGGCTATTTGGTGGTAAGCCAACAGACGATCCAAATGAGCATTTGAGGAACTTTGACCAAATTTTCTCAACATTCAAAGTCAATGGGGCTTCGGATAATGGAATTTTGCTAAGGGTTTTTCCTTTTTCATTTAAAGACTGAGCTAAGGCTTGGTATGAGGCTCTTGCACCAAGGTTGATCGACAATTTGGATGTGTTGGCCCAAGCCTTCCTTAGCAAATACTTCTTTCCCGGAAGAGCAGCTCAATTAATGAACGAGATTCATGAATTTTCCCAATTTCAGTTGGAGTCTTTATATGAAGCTTGAGAGAGATACAAGGAGTTTCTAAGAAAATGCCCATGCCATGGAATGTCGAAGTGGTCAATTGTAGAAATTTTTTATCAGGGTATGAACTTGTCCACATGCCAATTTGTGGATGCTTTGACGGAAGGCTCTTTGATGAACAAGTCTATGGATGCATCGTATGATTTGTAGAAGACATGTCTATTGCAAATTGTCATTGGGGTAGCGATAGGAAGACACTGAAGAAAGCACCCGGTATGTTAGATATTGATCAAATGTTAGGAATGCAAGCACAAATTGATGCCTTGACAAGACAAGTGAACAACATGGGGGCAAGCTCTAGTACAACCCAAGTAAAAATGTTGAGTTTTGATTTATGCTTGGGGCCTCATGAGAGTGTGGATTGTCAAGCGGGGAACCCATTTGCTTCCGGATCTTCGGAGCAAGTTTCTTTTATGAACTACAATAGGAACTTCATCAACCAACTAAGATCTCAAAATAACCCTATCTACTCTAACACCTACAACCCCCTTTGGAGAAATCACCCAAATTTCTCATATAAAAATAACCAAAATACCCTTCAACCCGAAGCCAACCTTAAACCACCCGAATTTAACCAATCATAACAAGCCTTTCCTAACCAACAAGCCCAATTCCAAAATCAAGCCGAGAGAAAGCCTACAATTGAAGAAATTTTCTCTAAGCACATAGGCAAGCTTGATGTTCGCATGGAGACTCAAGACTTGGCTTTGAGGAAGCTAAACACCAAGGTTAATCAACTTGCACAACATTCACAAGCCGCAATTCAAAACCTTGAAGTGCAAATTGGTCAATTGGCTAGGGGATCTCAAGCTCGCCAACAAGTGACACAGTGATAAACCTTAAGGAGCGATGCAAAACTATTTCTCTACGGAGCAGGAGGATGGTTGAGCAACCGGACGAAGTTGGCAAAAAGAAGGAAGACATGGTTGAAGAAGAGGTGATTGAGGAAGAGGTGATTGAACAAGAGGTTGTTGAGGAAGAGTTTGTTGAGAAGGACAAGGTAGAAGATAGCCTATCCAAGATGTCTTGTGATCTACCACCCCCACCACAAGTCAAGGCATATGTGCCTCCAATCCCATACCCTAAAAGGTTGAGGAAACACAAGGATGCCCATCAATTTGCAAATTTCTTGGAGGTGTTTAAGAAACTCCACATCAATATACCATTTACCGAAGCCCTAATGCAAATGCCTACTTATGTCAAGTTCTTAAAGGGCTTACTTTCCAACAAACGGAAGCTTGAAGAGTTTGAAACGGTGGTACTAACGGAGGAATGTAGTGCTATTTTGCAAAATAAGCTTCCTCCTAAATTGAAGGACTCGGGCAAATTTACAATATCATGTACCATTGAAACCTCGAAATTTAGCAAAGCCTTGATCGATTCGGTGGCAAGCATAAACTTGATGCCTTACTTTGTGTTCAAGAAGCTAAAGGTTGGGGAACATATCACTCTCCAAATGGCAGACCGGTCAATCAAATATCCTAGAGGCGTGATGGAAGATGTGCTATTTAAGGCGGATAACCTATACTTTCCGATGGATTTCGTCATTTTGGAGATGGATGAGGATGTAGATATACCTTTTCTCTTAGGAAGACCATTTTTGAAGATGGCAGGTGCTTTAATTGATGTAAGAGATGAGAAGATGACTTTGAGAGTTTGTGATGAGCAAGTGGTGTTTGACATGTCCAAGGCAACCAAGAGGCCATTAGATGAATGCGATTGTTTTAAGGTGGAAGTAGTTGAGCCCATGATAGAAGAATACTTAAGAAAAGAGAACCCCAAAGAGCCGCTTGAAGCATGTATAATGCATGGGTGATGGAGGAAGATGAGAACTTGGAAGTTGAAGAATGTGCCAAACAACTCAACTCCCTACCCTTTAGAACACTTAGGGGAAGATTGCATTTTAAAGAACTTGGTATGGGAAAGCCAAAACTCTCATAATCTATTGAGAAGCCTCCTCCTCTAGAACTCAAGCAATTACCGTAACACTTGCGGTATGCATTCTTGGGAGAATCATCAACTTTATCGGTGATCATTTCGGTAAGCTTGTCCAAGATTGAAGAGGAGAAGCTACTAAGGGTGTTGAGAGAGCACAAGAGAGCAATTGGTTGGTTAGTTTTGGATATCAAGGGACTATGCCATTCAATTTGTATGCACAAGATTAGAATGGAGGATTAGTTTAAGCCGACGGCTGAGCATTAACGGAGACTTAACCCAAACATGAAAGAAATGGTAAGAGCGAAAGTTATAAAGCTTTTCGATGCGGGAATCATCTATGCCATTTCAGATAGCCTATGGGTAAGCCCCATGCAAGTAGTACCAAAAAAGGGTGGAATGACGGTAGTTTTGAATGAAAACAATGAGTTAATCCCATAAAGAACCGTCACCGGATGGAGAGTTTGTATCGACTATCGAAAGTTGAACAATGCTACAAAAAAAATCACTTTCTTTTGCCCTTCATCGATCAAATGTTGGAAAGACTTGCAGGTCATGAGTACTATTGCCTTCTACATGGATATTCAGGATACAACTAAATCTCGATCGACCTCGAAGATCAAGAAAAAACCACATTCACTTGTCCTTATGGAACTTTCGCTTATAGAAGGATGTCATTCGGGCTATGCAACGCCCCAACCACTTTTCAAAGATGTAAGATGACGATATTTTTCGACATGGTGGAGAAATTTATAAAAGTCTTCATAGGTGACTTCTTGGTTTTTAGATCTTCTTTTGATGGGTGCTTAACAAATTTGGGGTTTGTTCTCAAGAGGTGTGAGAAGACAAACTTGGTGCTAAATTAGGAAAAATGTTACTTCATGGTGAAAGAGGGCATTGTACTTGAACATCAGATCTCTTCTCAATGCATCGAAATAGATAGAGCAAAGATAGAGGTGATTGAGAAATTACCACCTCCAATTTCTGTCAAGGGAGTTAGGAGCTTCTTGGGGCATGTTGGTTTTTATTGGTGCTTTATTAAAGACTTCTCCAAGATCACTAAACCATTGTGTGCTCTATTGATGAAGGATGTCCCCTTTGTTTTTGATGGAGAGTGTCTCCGTGCTTTTGAGACATTGAAGAAAGAGTTAACATCCGCTCCTATCATATCGACACCAGATTGGGAACTTCCCTTTGAGCTAATGTGTGATGCAAGCGATCATGCGATTAGAGCGGTATTGGGGCAAAGGAAGAACAAGATGCTACATGTGATTTATTATGCTAGTCAAACTCTAAATGATGCCTAAATCAATTATGATACAACCGAGAAGGAACTCCTAGCAATTGTGTTTGCATTTGACAAGTTTAGGCCCTACTTGGTGGGTTCCAAGGTGATCGTCTACATGGACCATGCCGCCATCAAGTACGGTTAGCAAAAAAGGATGCCAAACTATGGTTAATCTAGTGGATTCTCCTTTTTATAAGAGTATAATTTGGAGATCAAAGACAAGAAAGGATTCGAGAACCTTGTGGCGGATTACCTTTCAAGGTTAGAGAGGAATGAGAAGGATGAAGTGCAAGTGGCCATAAATGAAACATTCCCGGATGAGAAACTACTAATGGTCCAAGAATTTATGACTCCTTGGTTTGCCGATTTCGTGAATTTCCTTACAAGGGAAATCATGCCGGTGGAGATGAACTTCCACCAAAATAAGAAGTTCATTTCAGAGGCAAAGTCATACTTGTGGGATGAGCCACTCCTATTTCGGCTTTATAGTGATGGTCTCATTAGAAGATGTATACTCGAGGAAGAGAAGAGGGATATCCTTATGCATTGCCACTTTAAAGAGTGCAGAGGACACTTTGGAGCAATTAGAACTTCAAGGAATGTCCTCCAATTGGGATTCTATTGGCTACACTTTTTCGAGATGCAAGAAGCTTTGTGGAAGCATGTGACCGATGCCAAATGACCGGTAATATTAGAAAGAGGGATGAGATGCCGTTCAATGTAATGCTTGAAGTGAATTGTACACCAAAGAGTGATGTCAATGTGGTCACAAAATTCCTAAAGAAGAACATTTTTACAAGATTTGGTACTCCAAGAGCAATTATTAGTGATGGATAAGTTATTTGAAGCTCTATTGAAGAAGTATGGTGTGAAGCACTGCATCACTACCCCCTACCACCCATAAGCAAATGGCCAAGCGGAGGTGTCAAATCGAGAAATCAAAAGCATCATAGAGAAGACAGTGGGAAACTGGAGGATGGATTGGGCTAAGAAACTCAATGATGCCTTATAGGCCTATATGATGGCCTTCAAAACCCCATTAGGCATGTCTCCTTATATGCTTATCTATAGAAAGGCATGTCACCTTCCGGTGGAGGTTTAACACAAGGCATTTTGGGCAATCAAAAAGTTGAACTTTGACATGCAAGCGGTGAGAGAGAAGAGATTGTTTCAACTCAATGAACTTGATGAAATTCGGCTTAAGGCATATGAGAATGCTCGCATTTACAAGGAGAAAGCCAAGAAGTGGCATGATATAAGAATTTTGAAGAAAGGTATTCAAGTAGGGAATAAAGTTCTCCTTTTCAACTCAAGACTCCGTTTATTTTTCGGAAAACTCAAGAGCTAGTGGACGGGCCCTTTCACTGTTACCCAAATGTTCCTGTACGGAAGTGTGGAAATTGAAAATGGAGCGAAGGAGAAGTTCAAAGTGAATGGACAAAGAGTAAAGCTTTATTGGGAGAATGCATTGGAGGAGCCAAAGGAAAAGGTTCTTCTCAAAGAAACAACTTGATCATTCACCAAGGGAGGTACCTTCTTGTAAATAATAGTTAGAATTAATTACGTCATGATTTGTTTTATTTTATTTTGAGATTGAGTTTTTCCCCTCCAAGCTTGAACTGGTCATTGTGAAATCTTCTTGGTAAATATGGACACAATGTGGACATTGTGCAAATTGGGTTTGGGGGTTTGGGATACTCAATCGTGTTTTGTTTTGTTTATTAGTTTTTTCAAAACAAAAAAAAAAATCCATGCAAGTAATGTTTCTAGTTGAGTTTTGTAAGTATGCAAGACCAATTTCAAGTAGAGAAGCTTAAGGGCAAACTAGATGTGCAAAAAGGCAATATTTGCCTAAAAACTCAGCTTGGCACTATATGAAGCGCTGTACGTACATCGCTCATCCTAGAGAAAGAGGGTCCACCACTTACTCAAAACGCGCCGTTTTAGCATAGTCACTATACGAAGCGTTGTACATAGCGCTGTACGTACAGTGACCACACTAGTTGTGCGTTTCTTAATAGGGCGATGAGGAGCAACCTACACACAACAACAAAAATGCTCTCTTCTCCTCTCATCTCTCAAGGAAATTTCGTCCAAATTGGTAAGTTTCCATTCAAATCCATTACTTTTTCACCCCTTTATCATCCCAAGTCTCTCTATTGCATGATTCTAGTCAATTAGGGCAAGATTTGGGTATTTTTGAATTGATTAGGGCATAAATTGAGGGTTTTCGATTTTCGATGGATGTAGTGGTTTTTGGGTGTTGATTTTGGTCCAATTGGCTTCTACTTGCATGGGTTATTGTTTGTTTGATTTTAATTTTCGTTTGGAGCAATTATTGGCATGATTTTGGTTGACTTTGGTTGAGAATCCGAATTTGGCAAGTTTTTGAAGATTGTTTATGGAAGAAATTTGCTTGGGTTGGCCATTGAAGTGAAGTTTGGGTTGACTGAGAATATTGAAGTGTTAGATTTAGGGGTGGTTATGCTTTGTGAGTTGCTCAGAATGTTATGGTTTCAGTCGAAGTGTTGCCCGTTTGTGCCAAGAGTGCTGCCAAAAGGTAACAAGTGTCCTAGAACCGGTGAGGGTTCTTCAAGGGGGGAAAGTCAATGAGTGGCCCTGTGTGTACATAATAGGGATTTTGCCACAAGAAAAGGAATACTTCTGAACCGTCCAGTCATTCATGAGAGACTCATTCAAGTTTCCACCCTAGAGGGCACCACCATCCCAGCCATTGTCAAAGCAAGGAGATAGGAGAGTTTTGACATGTCATGAGGATTGGCCAATATCACCTTGGTAAGAGAGTTTTACGCCAGTAAGGTACTTGAGAACTTTAGAAAAAAGGGATGTGTGTTAGTCAGAAATGTTGTGGTGAAAATTTCAAAAAACAAGATCAATGAACACTTTGACACCCCCCTATGAGACAGAGCACTTTACCTCTAGGTTATACCTCTTTTAACGGGGTTTCTGAAGAGTTGGCTAAGCTATTAAGGGGAAATGATGATGGAGTGTGGGACAAGAAGCACCCAATTAGACAGTTCGAACTCTTCAAAGATATGGCATTAATGAACTTGTTCAACTCAGCCTCTCTGAGACCTGTTTCCCACACCAGTTCCATTTCAGTGAAGCGGGCGGAGTTATTAGCATGCTACCTCAATGGGAGCCCAATTGACGTGGGGAGAGTCATCAAGGCTGAAATCAATGAGGCAGGGGAGATTGACCTCAAGAACAAGCCACAAGCAATGAAGAATCACTTCCCTTTTCCACACTTAATTACTATACTGTGCAGAGAAGCTAGAGTTTCAGAGTTTGATAGTGATGAGATGACCAATGGAGAAAAGGGGGATCTCAATGTTTGCTCTTGGAACGACTCAACCAACAAGACCAAGGGAAGGAGAAGGCTAGGGACAACGACACCTTCCCGTCCAATAGCAGATTCTGGGGCTGGGGAATCTAAGGAGGAAGAGGAGAAAGATAAGGATTATTTGCCCCAAGAAGAGGAGTTGGATTTAGGGGGTTCAGAGCAAGCAGGCAGTCTAGGGAACTTTTAGTTTGATCAAATTATGAAGCTCTTTCGGAGAACAAGCTCGCCACAGAACGAGTTGAAGGGAAGATTGATTTCCTCTCACAGCAGTTCCCAGATTACATGCAGATGTAGAGTTCTACAGGCAGGAACAAAAGGCCGAAGATGAGGATATTAGGATTGACGTGGCCATCGTGAGGGGTGAGTTTGGCTTTCAGACCTATCAGAGGAGAGTGCCGCAGTAGACCACCTCCGTCTTCCGGTACCCAGGGTGTCTCAACTGAACCACCTTCATCTTCCGGTATCCAGGGCTTCTCAGCTGCTGATTATGTGCCTGATCATATGACACCTGAAGAGATTTAGAGATTGAGAGATTGAGGAGGGGCAAAGGCCCCATGGAGTAGGATTTTCAGGGCCGACCAGTTCATACCACCTTGCTCCAGTTTTTTAGTTTTTAATAGTCTTTTATTTTCAGAATTTGTAGTTTCGCACTTTTTAGTTTTGCGCATTTTATTTTGAACTGTTATTTTCCTGAATTAGACTTTCTTATTTTGCTTACATTGCCCTTTGATTTCATTTTTTTTATTTATTATTTATTTACAATCATTGATTTGCCCCTTTTTTTTTGTTAGTTTAAGTTGCGGAGTTGTATTGTGCTTAGCTTTTAGGTTTAGTTTGTGTTAGGGTTGCACTATGGTTTCCCTCCCACTTCTAAGCTTACATTGTCCGATCCGATTATATGTGCAAACATTGTGGACAATGTTTCGTTTAGGTTTGGGGGTGCAGCCATCTAGTGACCCTCTTGCGTCTTCATTTTTATTTTTATTTATTTTTATTTTATTATTTTTTTTTCTTGCATGAGTGTCTTGTGTGCTAACTAAAAAAATAATAATAAATAAATAAATAATTGCATGATTGTGTGGGCTTAGAGCCAAATTTTGTCAAATTTTATACCTTTTTGAGTCAAAATCTAGAGCAGCAAGGGCTCCTTGTTGAGATGCCTTTGAGTTGAGCCGTTGTAGGCACTTTATGTATTCCATGCGTTATTAAGGGAGGCCGTGTTGGTTAAAGTTGCATCACTTTGCTTGCACACATCCTACCGACTCATTTTGTGTTTTAGTGAATGAGGTAGCGCGCTTGAGATATCTAGATCATTAGTGGAGACTACCACCCGTGTGAGCTTCATTGCCCAAATATTGCATCCACAAGAGTGAATTTTATATTTATTCTCTGAACATTCATCTTGTAGATATAAGGCATAATAAAAATGACATTTTCTCATTGCATTGAGCATTAAAGAACATCTCTTTAGCATTGTACATTTTCGTGTTTCCTTGTTGGTTTGCTAGACTCATACCTTTAGAGATGACGTAGGCAATATGTGTTAGTCACTCAAAATGACCCAAACACATCCATAAACCTTGTGTGTGCGCTTTAATGTCCAAAGAATAGAGACCTACACACTACATTACCCGATCACCATATCCACCCATGTTTCATTTACACCATATTAAACCCAAACACTAGACCATCCCATAGCAATGATCATGATAACATGAAGATTGAAGCTCAAGATAGAAATATATTCTAGTAGTGTGTACTTAGGCCTATATAATTAAAAAAAAAAAAAAAATTAGAAAAAGTTGCCCAATTGCTAAGCAACTACATATTGTGCAAAGTTCTTAAGTTAATAAAATGCCTAAGCGCTAAAAGGGGATTGCAAAGTGCACCATGAGCTCGTTTGTGATAACTTTTACTTTTAGTTTTTGACAGTAGAAGAAAAGAAGTAAAAACCTGAGCTTCTTATTAACTGTTTGGATAGTGTATTTCATAAGAGCTTTTGTATTTAGAAGAGCTTTTGAGATTGTTTGGATGGAATTTTTTAAAATAACTTCTAATTAATATATTACTTTTTTACCCGTATAAAAGAGCTTTTGAATATGTTTGGTTAGAACTTTTTAAAAGATCTATTCTAAATTTAACATTTGTATATTTTTTTTTCTATCTTAGTTGAGTAAACAATATATATATATATATATATAATAAAAATTTATTTCTTTCACTAGGGAGTTGACCCCTTTGTTTTTGTTTCGTTGTTTTTATATTTTTATATTTTATATTTTTGTTTTTATTTTTATTACTTTTGTTTCATTTTTCTGCCTGTGCGTTTGTGCGCCTGGTCTCTTTTCTTTTGCTGTTTGTCTTTTGTTGTTTTGCTGTTTGTCTTTTGTTGTGCTGGGTTGTGCTAGCTTTGTTGGTTGTTGTTCTGTTTCTTGGCCTGTTTGCTCTCGATGGCTGTTAATAAAATTTGCTGTTCTAATAATAATAATAATAATAATAATAATAATAAAAATTTACTTCTTAAGGAATAATATAAATTTTTATTATTCCATTTTTTTCTATTATATTTCAAGAAACAATTTTACTAAAAGAAATAAAGTAATAAAAATTCACTTAAAATTACTAATACATCCATACATATAAGTTTACTATAGATTAAGTAAGACAATTTTAAATAAAACCCTACATATAAAGCTAATAATCAAATTATACAAGCATGAGTTCTCTAGCGATTCTATCACGAACAACCCCCATCTCACTTTCATCTATTGTTAAATTCATATATGATTCTTCATTCTCAAACACGTAATCTTCATCTTCATTATATGATTCAAATTCAACATCTGCAATGGCCTCTCTTCTTATGAAATTATGAAAAGCCATTGAAGCAGTAACGATAGTTACTTGCTTATCAAACTTATAATTAGACATGTCTTGTAAAATTTTTCATCATGATTTCCACACACCAAAACAATGCTCAATAACATTGCGTAACGATGAATGCACATAATTAAATGTTTTTCGAGATCCTATTGGTTGACCACTAGTACGAAAGACTGGGAGATGATATCTTTCACCTTTTTACGGAGCTAAATAACCCTCATATTTGGATATCTAGCGTCAACCAAGTAGTATTTATCTACAATATCAACTTCAATCATTAATCAATAATATTCAAAATAATATATATATATATATATATACAATATTTAAAAGTACTAATTAAAAAAATATCACATACCATATGATGGTATAGGAAATTTTAACTCGGTGTTTCTTAATGCCTCTAAAAATATGCGTGTGTCATGTGCAGATCCTTCCCATCCCGGCCATACAAATGTGAAAAGCATATCAAATCTGCACATGGCCATAATATTTTGGGTAGGAAATCCTTTCCTACCAATATATGGAATTTGTTTATCCACCGGAAGTGACACACGAACATGGGTTCCATCTATGGCTCCAATGCAATCCTATCAATTACCGAATGAATTAAAAAAAAAAAAAAAAAAAAAACATAACGTTAGTTTACTTCTCAACAAATTACCATGTATTCACAAATTAAGTAGATACAACATTACCTTAAAATATGACCAATATTTTGGATTACTTCGAATGTAATGCGGGACTTCATTAAATTCTCTAGGTGGTCTAATTTCATCAAAAGCAAGCATGATCATTTTCTCAAGGACTATTCCAAATTGTCTACTCACAGTTTCACCTGAATGCTAAAATTGTTGTTGAATAATTCTATTTCCATCACCATGTCCCAAAGTCAATAAAAACATACCTACTGCCTCCTCAAGCCTAACTCCTTTAGTGGATGTTAACCCGTAACTTCGTAATCTATCACCTAATTTGACAAAAACATGTTTCTCCATTTGAAATTGCTCTTGACAACGTCGATCATTTCCATTCAATATCTCCATTATGAACATCCATCCAGTACGGGGTGAATTTCTACATGGTTTTTTAATTAAGAAATTATTGTGGTGATATACTGTTGCTCTAGCAATAGTGAGAACAACTTCATTAAATTCAATCTCATCTCTAATGGCTTGTTCAATAATTTGTTCTTCAATTGCTTCCTCTAAATCAATATCCATTCTGCACTTTATTAAACAACAATTAAAAACCAATTTAAGTGGTACTAACATTTTCGTGTCAATTGGGTTGGTTAGCACTACAGATAACAAATAATTTAGTTAGTTTACTAAACAAACTAAAACCATCAAACCAACACTAACTTTTATTCATGTCTTATAAATCATGTTGGTATATATAAAATTGGTGGGACAAGTAACATGCAAAGAAGATTAATGCGTCTATTACCAACTTGCAATAACCCTTCATATTTATGCTTTCAAAGGTATCACAACAACAAAAGCAATTCATTGAAAACAAAGTAAATATCACTGTGAAAAAAAAACCATAAACAAAGTAAATATCACTAGTTCATAAACAAACAACATGTTGCTTATATATATATTTACATATACAAAAAGTGTCAATTTTCTTATAAAGAGACAACTGTTAGTTAACAAAAGCAAATATATTCAAGGAGGCCAAAGGCCACACCCCAGCCTGGGGATAACAACACAAAAAACCAACACCATCAAAGAAAAGCGATAGTAGCAACACAACCCAAACACCCATGTCGCTGAACTTTCATAGGGAAGCGCAAGAGACAACTGTTGATTATATACATATTACAAAATTTATCATATGTTAGCATAACAAATTAGTTTTTTTCAAAATATGACACGTTAGCATAACAAATTAGTTCTTTTCAAAATATGACACTTCTACAAAAGCTTCATTTCCCTTCACTTTTAATTGTCTTCTTAATTAAGGTTGTTGATATTTCAACCACTGAATTTGGTATTCGGGTTCCCTTAGAGCCATAAAAATCTCCCTATTTGCTTTCTTTGTGAACAAACTAATACCCAATTTGAAAAGAGGACTCATTGGTTCACATTCCGGTAGAGTAACAAATTTATCAAGAACTTCTTGAACACTACAACCAGGTGGATCAGTTCGTATGTAAGAATTCTTATTCTTAATACTCTCACAAAGATGCTCAAGTTGCTTGGATAGCTTTGAGGATGTAGAATTGTTTTTTTTTTTTTTCCTTTCTTGAATTTCTTTCTATTTGGTTCAAGTGTTTTTTTTTTGCGGTTGCTACTTTCTACTTCATCCTCATGAATAGCTTCTTCAGAATCTAAACTAACATTATCCTCGGTCATGAAAACTTGTGTGTATAGAGGAGGCATTAAACCAGAAGTAGGTGCCCAAGCCCTAACTCCAGTTGCAGTAACATCTCGAAACAATTCATCTATCTTGAATACATGCTCCAAACCTTTGACACAAAATTTTGAAGCTTCTGGATATTTATGTTATAAGTTTGAAGTTACTTTAATTTAAGAAGTTAAAATATAAATTACAATAACAAATATATATATATATATATATATATATATATTTATAAATACCTATTTGTAATTTTGTTTCCCACCATTCGTTTGAAGCATCAATAGTTTGTCTCTCCATGTCCCAACCGAGTCCGGTTTCTCCTCTTACCAATGAATCCCAAAGTTGCCACTCTTTTTTCACATTGTCCCAATGATTTTTTAGTTGCTTTCGATCATATGTTCTACCTGTAATCTTATTAAAGCTTTCAATAAAAATTTTCCAACCTTGCTTGCTTAGATGTGTTCCATTTCTATTTCCGGCTCTAACTTGTTCTATAGCCAAATCAACCCAAACCTCATATTTTCGTGGATCCCATACTGCTTTTGCTTTTCCTAGTCCTGCCTCATTTGCCATTCACTTTAAAATTTAAAGGTTTGTAGGCTACTTAGAATTACAAAATTACACATAAAAGACATTTATTTATCAAGTGATGTACAATCATGTAAAAAATTTCTACAGTGACAATATTAACACTTCCAATAGTGACAATATATTATGTGGAGTATTAAACATACACTCTCTGTTTCACAGACCCCAACAACAACAACAACAACAACAACCAACATGGACAATGGCACTGTTTCATCGAATATATATCATTTTGGAGTCCATGGAATTGAAGAAGAAAAGAACCCGGATGCTTCTTTTCCATGTAGAACACAAACATTCCAGTCCAAAGGCAAGGGTTGTTGTGTTACCACAAACCAATCTTCTATCAAATTAACAGACAACAACTTTAATCGGATACTATATAGAATGTTATTGGGTTAAGTAGAGCCAAAGATTTGGTTCTTGATGATGGGTATGATGCTTTAAGATCAAATGAGCTACCAGATAACTCTAGGCCCAAATTTTTTATGAAAAGTAGTACTTTGGATTCCATTATAGACAAAATAAAAGCTAATGATACATATAATTCTCATATAGAGGATATGAGAGATGGGTGGATGTTGGACCATAATCGTGCTCGTGATCAATATCAAGATGGAGAAGTGTATTTCAGACCTGAAATACATAAGAATAAATGATGAAAGAGAAACGAAGGAGATAACAAGGGAGGAGACAATTTGTATTATATTTTCTTCATATCATTTGATTCATTGTTTGCCGATTTATAGGCTTACAAATAGAATTACTAATCAATAAAATAGCCACTAACCATTAGCACTTATTAAATAGCCACTAACAAAAGCACTACCACTTATTTAACACATCACTCATATAATCATGGCCATGATATCCACTCATGAATCCCTCGTTATGACCGGAAATGCACCACTCTATGACTAAGTGGATCTTATTTAATTACCACAATTAATGCACATATCATTTTCTAGTTTTTTTTTGTTTTTTTGTTTTTTTGTTTTTTTATTTTTGTTTGAAAAGGCAGAAATATTATTAAAACAGGCCAAATCTGCAACCCACAACAAATAGAGAAACTGGGCAGAACACACCCAAACAACCCAGCTGCAAACTGAAAGCACCAGTGACAAAGGCTAACAACAACAAAAAGAAACAGCAAAAGGACAGACCTACAACCCCTTAACAAGCAAAATAACCCAGCTCTAAAAAACACCACCAAAACACGAAACCACACCCACCCAAGCAGCCAAGCATGGATTGGAAGTGGATTGGATGATTGAAATGTACGGGCATTCATATGTATATTGATTATATTCTGTATATTACCTTTAAATTTTGCTATTTTTTATAACTGTGATATATATTAAATGCCAACAGTGGGACAAGCAAAAACAAGACAGAGCAAAGTCCCAACAACAAGAAAAAGCAACAGGTGAAAAATAACACCCACACCCACTAAAAACAAAGACACAGAACAGAGCAACACTGCCCAGAATGCAGCAGAAAAACAGCAAAAACAAACAAACAAACAAGCCTCAACTAATATCACCACATTCCACAAAATCCCCCAACATTGAATAAAAAGAAAAGAGAACATATACAATTTTTTTCTTCTTAGAAATAGAATTTTACAAGTGAAATAGAACATAACATATCAATAAATAGCTTACGTAAGTGTAGCTTGATCCGTAGATTATCTGAGGTGAAGAAATTACTGTTTTGAATCCTTCCGAAATTGGAGTATTGAGAGCAAGAATGAGTAACTTTTAAGTGAAAACTTGTTTCAATCTTTCAAGAAACACATTGCCCAAGATGGATTTGATGACATATATTTGGGAAATTAGAGAGATTAGGGTTCAAATGGGAAATTGGAGAAGAACATCAGAGCATCCATGTGAAAAATACGTGGAAGAGATATGAATCTAAAATTCAGTTTCTTATATATGAAAGAAAAGGGTAAAATTGGTAATACAAAAATTTCATTTAACTGTTCACTTGGAAGGTTTTAGCTTCGCATGTTTTTTTCAAAAGCCATTCTTGGAGAAGCACCTCATGTGGTGCTTCCATTAGAAGAGCTTCCAAGCTATGGAAGCCATTTTTATATTTTACCTAAATAGCCCCACAAGTGGCTTTTGGGTCTCAAAAAAGCTTCAAAGCCTCTGAAAAGCTATCCCAAACAGCCCCCATGTAGAAGACTCATGATCATTAGCTCACCAATAATTCCATATCCACTCGACCTCTCCATCACCATCCAACCATCAAACTCACTTGCACTAAAAAAGAAGTCCTAATTGATCTTTAGGAAGTATCTAGCTTGAAAATAAGGGTGTTCTTAATGTTTGATTCCTTTCTTGAGGTCTATTTGAATCGAAGATTGAGCATTCTTAACAATTTTTCATATGGGTTTTAATTTTGAAAATTCTTTGTGCATAAACTCCAACTCGCATATGTTTGATGAGTGAGCCTAGGTTCGGTGTGATAAAATAATGAGAGAACATCAAAGAGGCTTAGAGTCAATGCGAAATGTTATCTAATGACTCTTGTGTTCAATGCTTTTGAAACTAAATTCACTAAGAAGTCCGGAATTGCAATCATTAGTGTTGTAGCACCTTGGCTGCCACACCTCTAGAATGCACTCAATGATCTTAGCATGCTTGTGTCTATTTTATGGTTCTCCCAGTGTCGAATCTCATCTTTAGTTGACGTGGTAGAAAATACGTTTGTGGGTATCGTTATGTAAGCCCTCACGAGACTTCACTCGTCCTCTAGGGATCGTCTAGGGGTTTAAAAGAATTCAAAAAGCTTGTGGCATGTGCCAAGTGCCATCGTGTCACCTACGAAAATGGTGTTTTCTTTTCTTCAATTTTTAGTAGGTTAATCTGAGTTTTGTTTGTCTTTGTTTTGCTCGGGGACGAGCAAAAGATAGGTTAATGGGTATTTGATAATACCATTTCTACACTTGGTATACCCCCGTTTTACCTATCATTTGCCTTCGTTTTCCGGTAAAATTGGTATATTTAATGTTTAAACAAGCTTGTGTAGGTTTTTAGGCTTCTCAAGGCTTTATTGTAGAGAAATGAGGAAATTAGAGGCAAAATGACATTTCAGAAGGCAACAAAAGAGGACACGCACTGTACAGGTCGCTCTACGTACATCGCCTAAAAAGGCGATTTAGGGACAAAGGATTGTCACTGTATAGAAGCGCTCTACGTACATCGCCCACACTAACACATCAACTATTTTCCTAGAGTTTCATGCCTTAATTCCACACATTATAAATACCTCTCTTTAGCTTTATTTGAGACATCTATTACACGACCCTTCCACTCCAAAACACTTCAAGAACAAATTTTTACTCTCCAAATCCACCAAATCACTACATCCAACCTTTAATCCATCAATCAAACTTCAATTTCATTTCACCAAACACCAAATACCCAACTTTCCCATCATTATCCACCATCGAAACCCAACCTTGGAGCATAGAAGGGGACTAAGAGAAAAGATTCAAGCCAAGCACATTAACATACCAAGAAAGGAGGAGATCTTCACATATAGTTTTCTCTACACCTTTCTCTCTTTATTTTCATTTGTAACTTGTTATGGTTTGCATAAAAATCATATCTTGTGTAGCAATCTCTTGTAATATAAACTAAATCCATCTTGGCTAAGGAAGATGAAACCTTTTCCATGAATCATTAGTAAAGGCTATCACTTTATCTTTATTGCTTATGTTATGTATGTGTATTTCTAATGCTTAATGCTTATAGGTGCCTAGCTAACACTTAGATGACTCTTTGATTGTTGTGTGAAGTACCGAGAGGAGAAGCACGCAATGTGCTCGATGAAATGCATGATACAAGTCTAGTAAGATAGAGATATGCGATGCTAGCTTGTAGGATTCCATTTGTATGCCACTTTGCTTATTGAATTTGTGTGTAGTTTGGATGACCATTGAGAAATAAGTTGTTGGTACACATGAATATGGTTTTTATCACTTGAGAGAGGTTTGAGACTAATTAAGAGCATATGAATCTATATACACACTTGCATATTTTATTTCAATTATGTGCCTAAATTGATGATAATTGGATAAGTGGATTCAAGGTCTTGTCCTCATTCACATATATTTACATCCAAGTGCTTGAGTTTGTTTGCTTATTTAGTTTCATTAATTGCAATTTAGTTAACATTGAGTAGTGTAATTCAATCATTCAATATTTATTTGTCGAAATAGTTGTTAATTAATCAATTGTGGTACTTAATACCTTAATTCTTGTGGAACAAATTCTATTCATCATTGTGATACTCCTACGGCTCCGTACTATTGCGGAAGCTCATTTATGAGTGGTCAAGAGGTCTCAAGCAGGGTGACCCACTGTCTCCTTATTTGTTCTTGATCTGAGCGGAGGGTCTCTCTAGCTTGATTCAAGGAGAGTAAGAAAAAGGGTGAGATTACTGGTTTCAAACCCAGTAGACACTGTCCTACAATATCTCATCTATTTTTCGTGGATGATAGCTTGTTATTCATAAGAGCTTATTCTAGAAATTATTCTGAAGCTACTAGACATGTGGTCAATTTTAGTAAATCGACTATCTGTGTCAGCCTTTCAATTGGTTTGGTGGAGGGCAAGAAGTTGGCTTCATTGGTGGGAATGAAAATGGTGGATTTTCATGAGTGGTACCTCGGACTTTCTTGTTTTTTAGGGAGAAATAAAAGGAATTTGTTTGTTGAAATTGTTGACAGAGTTTGGCATAGAATCAAAAGGTGGGGTGAGAAGATGTTATCTATTGAAGGAAAAGAAATTCTAATTAAAGCAGTTGTTCAAGCCATTCCATTATATGATATGAGTATGTTTAGATTGCCAAGAAGCCTTATAGACGAAATTTAGATACTCAATTCCAGATTTTGGTGGGGTGGAAGCGAGAAGAACCAGAAGATGCACTGGTGTAAATGGCAGCGGCTGTGTAGACCGAAATGTAAAAGAGGGTTTGGTTTTCGTGATTTGGGGACTTTCAATAGAGCATTACTGGCTAAACAATGTTGGCGTATTGCTAAGAATCCCAATTCCCTTGCTACAAAAGTCTTGAGAATATGCTATTTCAATAACGATAATTTTCTGGAAGTTCCCGTCTCGAAAAAAGGCTCTTATGTGTGGAATAGTTTGATGTGGAGAAGGGCGATTCTGGATGTGGGTATGAGATGGAGGGTGGGCAATGGGAAGAAAATTCGGGTCTATGGTGATAGGTGGATCCGAGAGACAATGTTTCGATTCTCATATCTCCTTAGAAGCTAGACAGGAATAGTACAATGGACTAACTATTGTCTTCTTCAGGTGAATGGGATATACAAAAATGAAAGGAAAATTTTGTGTAGTTTGATTTGCATGGAATTTTGCAAATTTCGACTAGTATAGGTGATATGGAGGACTAGAGGGTTGACGTTTTGATAAGGGTGGGATGTTTACATTTAAGAGTGGGTATTGGGTTAGTAGGAAGTTGATTGCTGATCAATGCCAATCTAGCTCTAACAATATGACAGACTGGTGGAAGAAGTTATGAAAGATGGAGATTCCCTTTAAAATCAAGATTTTCATTTGGAAAGCATGCTATGATTGGATACCAACAAGAGGAAATGTGAGTATAAGATGTATTAATTGTGATGACACCTGCCAGATTTGTGGGAAGAATAGCGAATCTACTCTTCATGCACTTTGGGATTGCTCCAAACTGAAATATGCTCGCGTGTGCACTACAAATTTTAGTCTTTTCAGACAAACCATATTCGTCTGGAAATGTATTAGCCAACAAAAAAATTTCGTCGAGAAATCATGATCGGGCAGGGTTTTAGCTGACGAAATTTTGAGTTTCGTCTGCTAAGGTTTTACCCAACGAATTTAATTCGTTGGCAAAAACTTGAAATTCGTTTTTGCAAAGATTTTGGAACTTTAAAAATTAATCCGCCGTCTTGCCACCCCATTGTCGACAGTCGCCGGCCCACCCTTGATAATATTGACAATTAATTGTCGTTATAAGGAATCGAACTTGCAACCTCATATCAAAGTGGTAACTGGTAAGCCTTTACTGCTGGACTACAACACTTTATCTGTTAACATTTGCATTATATTTTTATATAACCTATATAAGTTGTTAGAAATATAAATAAAACTTGTTAGATAAATTTAAATTTATTCAACTAATCAAAAATCTAATTTGAATGACAAACATATATTGAAAAATATTTATTGGATTGCAAAAAATTTCGGCTTTGGTGATAATGTTTTATTTATTTTTAATTTCTGTTATTTAATTAAATGATCAGTACCTTAATGTGGTAATCAATTGAGATGGTGCTAATCGAGAATGTGATCAGAGTTTATTAATTAACAATTAAGGACATATTTGGGGTTGCAGGCACCCCCCCCCCCCACAATCACAATATATTTTATTTAATCAAAGTTTTATGTACCAAGTGTCCACTACTGATTAGTTTGGTGATGGTGGATTTATCCATTAACTTTTAATATTTTTTAGCATATATATTTTTAATTTTAATTAACTTTTCTCTATGAATTTTGAGTTTTGTGGGGAAATGTTACCTTTCTCGACGAAACTCATTTTGTGGTGACGAATTATGAAATTTATGGGGAAAGGTAACATTTCCCGACGAAAATCGTTTTGTGGGGAAAGGTTGAGAAAAATTTTATACCATTAGCCGACGAATTTTTATATTTGTGGGGGAAGGTAACCTTTCCTGACGAAAATCGTTTTGTGGGGAAAGGTTGGAAAATTTTTGTACCCTTAGCCGACAAATTTTGATATTTGTAGAGAAAGGTGACCTTTCCCGACGAAAATCGTTTTGTGGGGAAAGATTGGGAAAAGTTTCGTACCCTTAGCCGATGAATCTTGAGATTTGTGGGGGAAGGTAACCTTTCCAGACAAATTTTGAGTTTTGTGGGGAAAAGTAACCTTTCCCAACAAAATTGGTTTTGTGGGGAAAAATTATCTTTCCAGACAAATCTTGCTTTGTCTCCTAAAGTTTTGTCTGGAAAGACTAAAATTCTTGCAGTGGTGGTGGCTTCCAAGTGGTAAGTTTTGTAAGACTTTTTTTAAGAGTGTTCTGTACTTGCTCGTTTTCTACTCTAAGCTATTGACTCAGGTTGAGATGGAGTAATTTTGTATCATTATATGGAAGGTTTGGTACTCTAGAAATGATTGGATGCATAATGGGAAATTTTTTGATGTGAATTTGGTGGTATGGTGGAGTAGAAATTATGTTGAGGAGATTTGCAGAGTTTGGTTCAGTAGGGAGAAGGGGGTTGCTACGGAAGGTAGAAGTATCGTAAACAGATACCCCACAATTATTAACAAAATATGAAAATTTGTATTGAAAATTTTCCACAAAACTAAAGATCAAATTTGTCGGTCTTGCTTTGCAAATTGCAATTATGACAATATTTGTGATCTTAGTACTGATATCTTCATTAATGTTTTACATTTGTATCATGTGCAAATTATGCTCGTTGACAATGACAAAATAATAGAGTGGTGCTGTTGGCACACCCCCTACTAATCTATTTATGCTTCAGTTTTTAAAATTTTAACTTAATAAAATAAAATTAAATGTTTTTATTAATCGTTTTGATTTATTTCCAAAACTACCTAATTTACTTATGTTTCAAACTTAATACACCTCATCTTTGATCTCTGTATATATCTTTCTCTCACCTCCATTAAATGATTTATTTTTTCTTCTTATTATTTTATTTTATTTTGAGTTTTTTTTCTTCTTCTTATTTCATGGTGGAAGAGAAAAAAAAAAAAATAACAGGATTACTTCAACACAACGATAGCTTAATATCGTTATAAAGAATGATTCTTCCATATACTTGATATCTTTCAAAGACTATTTCATAATATTTTTGTATGTGCGTAAGAAGCAAAATTTAGAGTTTAAGAGTTAAGAAATAAAAAAAAATAAAAAAATGTTTAAAAGAACATGATTTTTTTTTTTTTTTTTTTTGGAAAAGGAATGTGGGGTTTTAATAGGTTTACTTTATAGAATATTTTTTTCTTAAATTGTATGTCCCTTTAAGTAATTTTGTTGAAGGAAAAAAATATATTTTATAATTAAAAAAGTGGGCATAAATAGACAGGTAGGGATTGTGCCAATAACATCAATCATATAATATCGTGTTTATTGGATATGTACAATCAAAAGAATTCACTTTAATAATGGGCCACAATTTTAAAATAACCCTCAAATTAATGAAAATTTTAAAAATAACCACTATCTCGATTTTTTTTTTCTTTTTTTAACCGACAAAATGACTTTTAAACAAAAATACACTATCCACACTATCTTAACTTGCAAAATTTCATTTCTTGAGGAGAGAGAAACTAAAAATGAAGAGAGAGAACCCAAAATTTATAGAGAGAAACATGTAACATAAATACAGAAGAGGAAATAGGGGTATATATCACTTTTTCATTTTTGACTTGTACAACTATCACACTTTAATAACTCTCGTTTTAATAGCACTAAAAATGGAATTTGGACAAAAATACCCCACAACTGTTTTTCTTTTCTTTTCTCCTATGTGTCCTTCACCTTCTTTCTTTTTCCTTTTTCCAAAACCTCCATTGATGGAGCTTCAATGGAGGTGCCACCGTCGACCAGCGAGTTGACCGGAAAAACCACCGGGAAAATGTTCGTCGAGTGCCAATCATTATAACCGAAGTGTTCGTTTACATTTTCAAGCTGTGTAGAGAGAGAAATGAAGCCAAACCCAAATCGCCGTGAATCTTCATCATCCTATTTATGATGATCCGTTGTGAATCTGACGAAACCGATTACACCAATGAACTTGGCGTCGTTCGATCTTCCAGATTCATTTATCTCCGGAGTCAACCGGCACTGTCGTCGGATCGTCACTGTCACCATTGATGAAGGTCGAACAGAATAAGTCCCGAACAAACTTGAATTAAGTCTCGAAACGCATTAATAAGTCTCGAAACTTATGAATAAGTCTCGAATTTAACCTAATAAGTCTCGAAACTGTAAATAAGTCTCGAATTTTCGATAAAAAAAAAATACAAAGGAAAAGATTAAGTGGGGGTATTTTGGTCTCACTACCTATTTTGGTCTATTAAAACAAGACTTATTAAAGTGGTGCTATTTGCACAAACCCTCCCCCAAAAAGTGCTATTCAAAATTAACTAAGCTTGTGACTTTTGATTTTTTTTTCTTTGGTTTAAAATCATGATTTGGTGTGATAATATGTGCTTAACATGTTGGATTCGCGTGTTTTATCGATTGATTTGCTTGATTTTGTCAATTTTGTGTTTCAAGCAACATTACACTTTGATTCTCATATATTAGTGTGTAAACATTTGTTCTTAATGTGTAGACATTGTTATCAATACGTACGTAATAATCTGTTTTTCAACGTATAATCATTTATTCTCAATGTGTAAAGATGTGTTCTCATCATGTAATCTTTATTTTCTTCTTAACGTAATGTATGAAACTTTTGAAGGACTTTTGAGGGCGAAACGATATTAAATTTATAACATAATATGTGATTGGAATCGCCTTGATGGGGAGAGCAAAGTTGTAGAGAGAAGAGAGAGAAACCTATTGGCAGGGTCGGCCTAATGGGCTAGCAAACCTAGCAAAATGTTGGGGCCCCCAACTGATACAATTTTCTTCTTTATCTTTAAGGCCTCATGATCCAATCTTCTTATTCTTCTTCTTCTTCTTCTTTGGGGCCCAATTCCAAACATTTTATAATTTCATTTATTTAGTTTCGTTTCAGACCCAATAAACTAATTCAATCAAAAAAAAAAAAAAACTTTAAAGCCCAATATTCTTTGACCATTAAAATTTACATATCAGTGCACTACTAAAAAAAAAAATATAACCTGATATTCTACTGAACAAATTACGAATCAAAATTCAAAACCTTCACTTTGCGCTCTCTTTTCTTCTCTCTGCCTCTCTCTTTTCTTCTTAAAGCTGTTGCCGTTTGATTGTTTCCTGAATCGAATGTATGATTTTTGTTTTTAATTAATTTCTACATTTTGATTTTGAGTTTTTGACTCGTCTTTTAATTATTTATTTTATCTATAAATTAGTACATTACAATTTACAATAGTATTAATATCCACTAATTTTAGGCTTTAGTGACTTTAGTGGTCTCAGATTCTCAGTTATCCACTAATATAATTAAAAATACAAGTTACAACTTACAATTAGAGTCAATTAGACAATATATAATCTATTAATTAATGTAAATAAAAATGTAAATAATGTTTTGTTTTTATGTTTTTAGATGTGATAAATCTTTTTTGTTTTAATTTATATGGATTACATTGTATTTGGTAAATGAAGAATTATTTATTTATTTATTTATTTTTTTATGTTAATGATAATAATTTTATATAGGGCCTCAATTTTTGTTAATGTCATAAAATCACTTGGGCCTCAAAATGTCTGGAGATGGCCCTGCCTATTGAATATAAAGAAGAAAGTTATAGAGGGAAATACAAACGGATGTGAGAGAGAGAGAGAGAGAGAGAGAGAGAGAGAGAGAGATTTAAAATGAACAGATGAATAACTCGGTCAACATACATATTATTTAGGGGAAATTTCCATCAACTCAATATTGACAAAAATTGACAAGAGAAGAAAAACTTCCAAGGGTGGATAATTTTGAATTTGTTACTAATTTAAGGGCCAAATGAGAGAATTTCCTCTTAATAATATTTTGCTTGTCGTGTTTCTTGCCACTATGATATATGTTATTAATAAACTGGATATCAAAATCTACAATACAACCTATTATTTACTCATATAGTTTTCTTACCCAATAATTTAGAGGGTAGGTCAAAACTTGTATGGTAGATGGCTTTTATGACAAACTTAGAGCATCTCCAATGATATAAACAAATTTGTATCCTCAAAAGTTGTCATCTCAGTATTTGAGGATTGTTTTCAGGAATTGTTAAATTTAATGATTATATAGTCTACAATGGTACACTTGTAATGGTACCACAATAGTATATTAGATTTTTATGCTAAAAAAATATATTATAAAAGACAAGAGAAGGTATATGATATGGGTATGGATTCATTCGTAATGAAAAGACGAATTTTACCTGATTGAAATTTTTGAGGTTGAAACAATAATGAAATGCATAAATGATAAGAGAAAAAAAAGAGGAAGAAAAAAAGCCACATAAGAGAGAGAAAGAATAAAATTAAAACAGTTAATTTGACTTAAGTTTGTATTTGATGATTGAAAGTCAATTTTGATTATTGAAGAGGCAATTTGATTATTGATAATGCTATTGCTAAATTTTAGTGACTCCATTGGACAGTGTTTTTTTAGATAAATAATCAAATTTTGATTACTCTTATACTTTTGAAGATACCATTGGATATGCTCTTAACTTTCATATATATATATATATATGGAAAACTATCAAATATCCCCCTCTAGTTTATGTTATTGGTCAAAAACCACCCTTTAGTTCAGTTATTAGCCAAAAAAATCCTTGCATGCTTTAAATTTTTGTATTTTGATATATTTTTTTTGTATTCCGGTTGAGATATATAACGGAACTAGAATGTGTTTTTTGGCTAATAATCCAAACTAGAGGGGGGTTTTTGATAGTTTCCATATATATATATATATGTAGTTTTTTTTTTGTTATCTCATCAGTCCTCAACCAACACATGGCCGCTAGATTGGTTCCTTCATTGTTGGAGGTACTGGTTTTGATCTCTTTAGTATCTACTTGTATTTCTTCCAAACCCTCAAGCAGAATAAAATCTCTGAATGTAATCAGGGAGCTGAACCGTAAAGGGAAATATATTGGTCTCATCAGTCATCACTGTCACAGCAACTGAAGAGAATGCTTTTTTTGTCAATATTGACAAAAATTGACAAGAGAAGAAAAACTTCCAAGGCTGGCTAATTTTGAATTTGTTACTAATTTAAGGGCTAAATGAGAGAATTTCCTCTTAATAATATTCTGCTTGTCGTGTTTCTTGCCACTATGATATTTGTTATTAATAAACTGGATATCAAAATCTACAATACAACCTGTCATACACTCATATAGTTTTCTTACTTAATAATTTAGAGTGTAGGTCAAAACTTGTATGGTAGATGGCTTTTATGACAAACTTAGCTTTCAAATATATATATAGTTTTTTTTTTTGTTATCTCATCAGTCCTCAACCTACACATGGCTGCTAGATTGGTTCCTTCATTGTTGGAGGTTCTGGTTTTGATATCTTTAGTTTCTACTTGTATTTCTTCCAAACCCTCAAGCAGAATAAAATCTCTGAATGTAATCAAGGAGCTGAACCGCAAAGGGAAATATATTGGTCTCATCACTGTCACAGCAACAGAAGAGAATGCTTTTTTTGCCACCGGAGCTTTCAAGCCTCACTCTAAACACCCATTTGTGGATCTAGCAGGTATGTATCCCTATCAATAATGTGTGGTTAAGACTTAAGACTTAATAAGATCTCTTCTCTCTGTTTTTATTCTTGTAAAATGTCTGAATTTAATAATAATGTTGCAGGAAGACGATTCTTGGTTGGAAAGGTAAATGGAAAGAAAGCAATCTATGTGAAATGTGGGGTTGGAATGGTAAGTCAGTTTTCACGTTTATATTTCAAACCTATTCAGATTCCTGTACAGATCAGTACCAGTAAAAATAACAAACACTTAATTATTTTGGTGTGTTGGGTCAATCAATCAGGTAAATGCTGCTGCAACCACACAGCAATTGCTGGATCATTTTGATTTGAAGGGGATTATTCATTTTGGTATTGCTGGCAATGTAAACAATTCAATGTTTATTGGAGATGTTACAATTCCAAAACAATTTGCTGACACTGGTCTCTGGGATTGGCTGGTATAAACAAAGCTCCATTTTAACAACTTTTAAGGCATTGATGTTTGTTACTTTAATCTGATAAGAAAATCTGATAATTGACAGAACCCGAATGCGACATGGGACCCTAGTAGCTATGTTGCAGAATTGGATTTTGATAACTACAATGAACCGAATTTCAATGGTTCTAATAATCTTTTGGGTCATCTGGGATATGAGACTGAGCAATTCTTTTCTGAGTCAGGGGATCCAAACACTCCTCAGCCTCTGCTTTGGGCTCAAGTCAGTGAGGACTGGCTTCAGGTTGCTGCTACTAACTTGGAGGTTAGTATTTCTTGTCCAAATTCTAATTATTTTATGGTGACTCGAACCTGAGACATTGTCAGACTGAATTAGTGCGCTTACGTTAAGCCACATTGGAGGGTGGTTCTATTCTGATTATTATTTATAAAGACTGAATGCTATTATTTTTATTTCTATGTGACAATTTTAGGGGATTGAATTGGAACAATGTGTGAATTCAAGTCTGTGCCTCCCAGAAAAACCCAAGCTAGTAGTTGGATTTAGTGGATCAACAGCCAACATGTTTGTGGACAATGCAGCTTATAGGGACTTTTTATTTCAAAATTTTAATGTTTCATCAGCAGATATGGAGAGTTCAGCTGTTGTAATGGTAATTAACCTTTCGATTTATTCAATTTGTTAATAATGTGGTGATTAGTTTAATTAACTTGAAATTAATTAAAGAAGTGATTAGCAATGGTTTTGGTGGGATTTGGCGCAGACAAGCTTGTCAAATGGGTTGCCAGTGATTGTGATAAGAGGGCTGTCAGACTTGGCTGGAAGACAATCAGGAGAAAACGACTATGCAACATTTGGGTCACTTGCAGCTCGCAATACTGCCAAAGCTGTTGTTCAATTTATCAACCACATATATGCATTTTCTTCTTCATGATTTCATTTGCTCAACTATTTCATAATTAAATCGGTAGCTCGGGTATGGGTTGACCCGACCCT
Organism: Acer negundo; assembly: GCA_035582765.1. Classification (NCBI taxonomy): domain Eukaryota; kingdom Viridiplantae; phylum Streptophyta; class Magnoliopsida; order Sapindales; family Sapindaceae; genus Acer; species Acer negundo. The sequence continues at coordinate 12,343,294 of CM069242.1, forward strand.
TCTGACACCTCTGATTTAATTACATGCAATTGATATGAGATTGTAAATGGTGTTCTTTAGAAACATTTATCGTTGCTCGTGGGTGGTTCTTTTTGGCTATTATAATGATCGAAATAAATATTATAATATCCGACCACAATATATTAGATGAAATGATCATAATTTTAAAATTGATCAGAGGTTTAGTGGAGATTTTTCAAGTTCAATGAATTGTTAATTTTTTATTTTATTGTTAGAATTTAATCAATGTATGCAAAAAAATATATTTTAGATTTGATTTAGATACAATGCATTATGAATTTGAAAATTTTCGTTAATATACAAAATAAAATAGGTTTTGTACTTAGAACTTAAAAGCAAACATGATCAACCCAAACCTTACCCAATCCGACGAAAATTGAATTGGGTTGTAATTTAATATATGTATTTTTTAAGTATTACATAAAGAGTGACGATATTTACACCCTTTAAAAAACATATGTTCACCATAAATTAGTATTATTTTTAAATCTAATAATACCCTTAAGTAAAATTACAAAGATGACTAATTGTTTTTTAGTACACCCACCAATAATTATTAATTAGTTTTTTGTTTTAATCTTTTGTAAATTTTTTTCCTATTAATGGTTTGATATTAACATATATCATAAAAACTCTTTCCATTTTAATAAACCCTAGATTCTCTTTTAAATATATTTTCAATCTCTTTTAAGGAAATGCAAATTGATTGCTAAGTATGGAAAATAAATCAAAAGAATGAAACAAATTTGGTTGTGAAAAAATAAAATTTTAAATTAATTTTTATTAGAAGAACAAAATCATTATGTATATAAACAGACTTTTAAATTAACTATATTATCTATATATATATATATTTATTTCTTTTAAACACACTTTAGAATTTTTTTATTTATCAATATTATATGTTTTTTCTTGTAAAAAAAACATTTCTTCAATTTCGTCGATTACCTATATTTTTTTTTTTTGAAATATCATTTAACACCTATCTATAAATTTTTAACAAAAAATGGAGTTTGATTTTGAAAAAACCAAGAAGAGAAAAGAAATAGGGAAGAGAAAGAATAGTAAGAGAATTAAAGGTAACAACAAAATTAGAAATAATAATAAAGTTGATTAAATAACATAATAATAGTCATATGTAGTGTACACTTACAAAAATAAAATACAGTATAAATAAAGAAAGGGTATTTTTGACATTAAGTGGGGTTTATTTACAAATTAGAGATTTTTAAAAAAATTTTATGGGTGTAATTACGGAAGGGTTGTAGATACAGTTTTTGATAGGTGTTATTATCGTCACTCTTACATAAATTTGGGGTTTAGAGGTGGGAGGACTCGAACTCACAACCTTATCAGAGCCGGCTCTGGCCCGGTGCACCAATTGCAACCACCTCGGGCCTAGACAATTTTTTATTTTTTTTTTCTAAATTAAGTTGATAATGTTGGGCCCAAAATAGTTTTTTATTAAATGAAAAATTGATTATGGGAGTGAAAGATCATGAGCCCAATTCGTTTTTAATGAAAGATCAAATGACCAAATTAAAGTTGAAGATCAAAACGCCCTAATGAAAACAAAATTAATGGCTCTAAAAGATAAAAATGACCGATTCGTTTCCGGATTAAAAAAAAATCATTTTTTTTTATATATATATATATATATATATATATATATATAATCATGGAAACTCAAAAGTCATTTTCTTGGTGAAAACCAAATCATTTTTTTATTATACCTTAGAAACCAAATCTTAATGATAAAAAAAAATACTTGAGAGCAATACTGATTACAAATACCGTTACTGTGTTAGTATTTGATAAATAAATAAAAAAATAAGCAAGCTTTTTTTTCTTCTTACTGTCCAAGTATGATTTTCCCAGTTAGAAACCAAATCTTTCTGAGAAAAAAAATCTAGAGAGCAATACAGATACCATTAGTTTTGATAAATTAAAAAAAAAAAAAAAAAAAATTTAAAAAAAACTAGCTTTTGTTTTATAATTGTCAAAGTATCAATTTTTTCAGTTAGAAACCAAATCTTGTTGAGAAAAAACTTCTCGAGAGCAAATACCTTTAGAGTTTGATAAAATAATAAATAAATAAATCAAGCTTTTTGGTTGTTTTGCTTCAAAAAATTCTTGAGAACTAGATACCTTGGTGTTTGATAAAAAAGAAAATCAAGCTTTTAGATGGATAGAAGACCCATTTCAGATTTTTCGTCTCGAACTTGCAGTCAAGACCTAGGGCCAGCCCTGAGCATAGGCCCAAGAGGCGGCCGCTTAGGGGCCCCGTTTTGGAAGGGCTCTCAAAATTTAGTTTACTGTATATTTTTATCTGATGGTTCGAGTATAATTTTTTTTTAAAAAAGACAACATACGTATCAAATATCACTTAAAATGCCACTAAAGAAATATTTATATTTAAAACTTAAAAGCAACCTATATTTTATATATATATATTTAAAAAAAATTTTATTTTATTTAAAGAAAAGGCCTACTAAAGAAATAAAAATATTAAACTTAACCCACTATAAAAATACCAAATTGCAAATTACATTTCATTATATCAGACATTCGAGTTCTTTGTCTCTTTCTCCTTTTCGTAACTCTGCAACCTTTGTTATTGCGATTTGTGAAACTGGGAAAGTAATTGTTTTTAGATTGTAATTTGGATTTTGGAAGCTCTCTTTTTGAAATCAATTGTTGTTGTTTTAGAAGGTAATTTAACACCTCTTTTCCTTCTTCTTCTTCTTCTTCTTCTTCTTCTATTCTGAAAAACCTCTTTGCGATTTTCTATTTTAGTTTTGTTAGAATTTTGTATGTATTATGTATTATGGAACTAGGAGTTCATTAGTTCATGAACTAATTAATCCAACTACTCAAGAAAAAATTGTTCTTGAATTTTTCTGAAGTTGATTAAATCATATCTTCTGTCAACTATGTCACAAGAAAGATTGAATGGTTTAGCTATGTTATCAATTGAAGAAAAAAATATGATAGAAAAACTTGATTATGTAAACTTAATTAGTACTTTTGCTGTTAAAAATATGAGACGAGTAATATTTAAGTGATATATTATTTAATGTAATTATAAAATTTTTATTTAGTGACTTTTTTATTTGTTATTTTGTTGTACGGCAACCTTGATTTTTAGTTATTATAATGATTTTTTAAGTATTTACTAAAAAAAAAAAAATCAAGTAAACATATACGGAGAGTCAGGACTCGAGGGCTCCATTTTTTTATTTTTCCTTGGACCCCCAAAATCTCTAGACCGACCTTATCAGAATTGATCATAAACCTCGTGATATAAGTGTGAGAAGTATACCAATATACTATTGGACTACCCTTATCTGATCGGTCGTCCAGGTTTTGATTTTAATTTTCAACCCAACTCAAAGAATACACAATTTTAAATTGTGAATTTGTGATGACGTGGAACGGTGTCTCTTCGTAATGTTAAAATGACAATATTTGTCACCTTTTAAAAATGATTTAGGGTCAATTGGAGAATATTAATTTATAGCCTAAAGAAGACTAGAAGCGGTGTACGTGTTACGTCAGAAGTCAGAAGATACCTCAGAAGTCAGAAGATAGGAGGGACGTGGCGGCCACACATTTGAATGTTAACAAACTATACTATTAAATAATTCTCCTTGTCATCTACACCATCAATTCCTTATCTCAAAAGTCAAAACTCACACCAACAGACAGCTTTAATTGTCTGCGAGAGAGATTAGAGATCAGAAAATGGCTTTTACTGAGAAGCAAGAAGCTTTGGTGAAAGACTCTTGGGAGATCTTGAAGCAAAACATCCCTGAAAACAGCTTGCGTTTTTTCACCATGTAAGTACAATTTAAATATAATCATGCGAGATTCGATCAATTGATTAATTTGCCATATCTATAAAGTTACAAAGTTAAAGATCTCAATTCTGTAACATTATAAAGTTGGGATTCTGTAAAGAATAAACGTGTAAAATACTGTACACCTAATGATTGTTATATATGAAGCCATAGCAAAAGCTAGCTAGCTACCTTAGTTTTTCATTGATTAATTACTGATTAGAGTTGCGACAGTATAGTTTGGAAGATAGACAAAGAACCCACTTTCTGTTCTTGTTTCATAAATATTCTATCCGTATTTTAGTCAAACCTACGAATATATTTACAAAATTTGTGACAGTTTTTGACGATGGTATTGAAAATTGATGTCAGAATCTTAGAGATTGCCCCAGCCGCGAAAGCTATATTCTCGTTTCTTAAAGATTCAGATGAGATTCCACAGAATAATGCTAAGCTCAAGTCTCATGCTACCAAGGTCTTCAAAATGGTGAGTGACTTAGAATTATATTTTTATCAATTAGTTACGAATTCCTTCCATATAATTTTGTTGTCTTTTAGTAAATTATTTCCGAGCCGAAACCTCAACCTGTATTTTGTATTTTTGTGGTATTTTAGACGTGCGAGTCAGCGTTGCAACTCCGGGAGAAGGGAGAGGTGATAGTGTCTGATACTACTTTGAAATATTTGGGTTCTGTGCATGTCAAGAATGGTGTCATCGATCTCCACTTTGAGGTACTCTCCTAAATTCCTAATATATATATATATATATATATATATGAGTGGGTTTCTCATTAGGGATTCCTTATTTTAATTTTGGTAAGGACCACTGTAAAATCACATTGATTTGAATGAATTTTGATCTGAATTTTTGTATAGATAATAAGTTCATTGAAAACCTATGAATAAAATTTGAGAATTATTCAAGTACTAAAACTATTTTTCTTGAATTTTCTATATTTCGTCTATTTTTCCGATACATTCATATTTAAAAAAATCAGTAAAAATAGTTTAAGTGCTTGAAAAATTTTCAAATTTTATTCATATGTAGATTTCAATAAACTTATTATTCACAAAAAAATTCAAATCAAAATTTATTCAAATCGATGTGATTTATGGGTGGTCCTTACCGAAATTAAAATAAAGAATCCCTTATGAAAGACTCACTCATATATATATATATATATATATATTATTGCACATACTTTTAGTAGATTCAGATCTATAATGTATTTAAAAGTAATGGAAATTAAAAAATAAATCCCGATTAGTTTAAGAATTTCAATTCATTTGTAGAATGTCTATAAACTAATACAATAAAATTACTTTGTCCAAATCTAGTGTCCAAATGATATGGCAACACTATAATCTATTCATTTAAATTGTATTAGATTTATATGATTTAAATAAATCGATTATAGCATTGCCACATCATTTAGACATCAGATTTAGTTAAAGTAGCATTACTCAAACTAATAATATTATTCATAATAATAAACTATATGAAATGATGTTAACATCCAATCTTGGAGTCGATTTGTTTAAATAAAGTAATAACCCTTATAATTTGAGAATTAATATACATATTTATTTTATAAATAAAAATAATAAAAATAATAAAAAATAAATAAATAAACTGTAAAAATAGCAATATACCGGTTCAAATCACAGCTACCGCAAGTACCCAAGTCTTACCGAAAAAATTAATGTTTGACCCGTATTGGGCCCTCAAGCCCATTTGTGACACCTCTAGCTGATATATTAGATTTTAAATAATAAATAATATTATATATCATAAGATCTTTATTTTTATTTTTATTTAAAAAATAAAAAAAAAACCAGAATATAATTTTGTCTTACTGACTCGATAACTTGTCTCAAAAGACTTTTGCATCCATATATAAAATATAGTTAATTTAGTGAAACTTAATATCATTAGAAATTGGATAAAGTATGTGCTGCTTTGTTAACTTGAGATTTCTAAGGATTTAATTATATATCATTAATTTGAATTAGGTGGTGAAAGAGGCACTACTGAGAACAATCAAAGAGGCAGTAGGAGAAAATTGGAGTGAAGAGATGGGGTGTGCTTGGGGTGAAGCCTATGATCAATTGGCTGCAGCCATCAAGGCTGAGATGAAACAAGAGGCCCCTCACCAGATTTCTTAGACTTAATTAATTTGGTTCGTGTGTTTGTGTATCTTTTATTATACGTGAGAATTGATTGGCTTAAACTATCTAGTAATATATATATACCAAAATTGATTGGTTTTATCTTATTCATCTATTGAAAATTGTGGAAATAGTGAGAAATATCACATTTTTGACCATGTTTTGTAAGAAAGTTACTACTTTAATAACTTAAGTTTGAATCTAAAAATGCTCTTACTTTATACATTCTCTTTCTTACTTTGAAGTTTTTTGAGATTTTATTTTTTCATCTTCCTCTTCCTCTATAACAAACCTCCGATGGAGATTAAACATCATAACATTACCAATGCATCTTCATTGGATAATTAGTTTTGTGGCGTATCGCAAACGCATTCGGGGGTCGAGCTCCCCGTTGAGCTCACGGTGGTCGAGCATTTTTTTCAATTTAAAACCCAAATTGGGTTCATTTTCATTTGTTTTCGGAGTCTTTTGTAAATCTAAAGCTAGTTGTGTGAATTTTGAATCTAAATGAAAGGCTCGAAGACAAATTGAAAAATTTTGGAAACTATTTACAAAGTCTCGAAGATACAAAATATAAAAAATATATATAAAAAAAAAAAAAAAAAAAAAAAACTGATGGTTAGAAAGGCTCAGAGACTATTTACAAAGTCTCGGAGATAATTGAAAAGGTTCGGACAGTGTATGAAAAGGCTCGGATACAGTGTTAAAAATCTTAGAGATTTAAAATTGACAAACTTATTAATAAAAATGAAAAAGCTCGGATTACTGTTGAAAAGGCTCGGAGATTCAAAATTAACAAATCTATTCATAAAAATGAAAAAGCTCGGATTACTGTTGAAAATCTTCGGACAGTGTATGAAAAGTCTTGGAGACAATGTTAAAAAGCTCGGAGTTTCAAAATTGACAAATTTATTCATAAAAATGAAAAAACTCGGATTATTGTTAAAAAAGCTTAGACAGTATATGAAAAGGCTCAAAGACAGTTTTAAAAGGCTTGTAGATTCAAAATTGACAAACCTATTCATAAAAATGATAAAAATGAAAAAGCTCAGATTACTATTTAAAAAGCTCGAAGATTGTTTGAAAAGACTCAGAAAAAGTGTTAAAATACTCGAAAACCCAGATATTCATCGTTTTGAAGATTCTGGTCGATTTTAGGACTGTAGCACCACCTCGGTGAGTTCAAAGTGAGATTTTCAGTCGGATTTCTCTCTCTCTCTCTCTCTCTCTCAACTTTTTTCTCTTTATGTTTGAAAAGACACAAACTGACAAAATAAATGTATTTTTGTTTGGTCACCTAAATAGATGTCTTTTAAACTTGAATTAGTAAAGTGGTGATATTCTCATAAAAACCGTCCCAAATAGTGACAGAATTTTTTTGAACCCATTGAAAATTCATATATATTTTGTATTAAAATTCAGTGTGGTAATATTTATGTAAATCAGAGATAGAGTGATCTGCTCTTGGTTGAGCACATGTGACCGCTGTATTACCAACTGTATTTAAACAGTTCTTTCTATTTTCAAACATCTCTATTTTAATTTTTTTTCTTTTTCAAACAGCTCTATCCAACTTCAAGATTAAAATAATATAAATTTATTTTTAATTAAAGAGTCTTTTAAAATGACTTGGAGTTGCTCTTATTCCTCGGTCACCATTCACCATTAACTAATAGTGGTCGATCATTAGTTAATGGTTCAGAGGAGAGTTTGTGTAATAAATGCTTTTTTTTTTTTTCCTTTTGAATGCAATTTTACCATTTATTGTGGTATATTAATTTACCCTCAGGATCCTCTCCTAACCTTTTATGTTTTCAACTAAATTAATTTATTGCCACGTGGTTAATATAGTAAATCAATGGTTTTAATTATTTCTATTAATTTTTATGTTTTTGTATTAAAAAAGAAATTAATCTAGACTATTGATTTAGGTAAGAACACAAAAAATGAGGAGAGGATCGAATCCATTTATTATATATATAAAAAAAAAAAACAATCTTTTGTTTTTTTAGAATCAAAATTTTATATCACCAAGCCAAGACGCAGTGAACCAACAAACAGAACAAACAACAAGAAAGCAGCCAAAACAAAAGAAAGAAACAACAGCAGCCAAGCCCCCACCGAAAAAAGAAAAAGAAGACAATTAAAAGAACAAAAACCCCAGCACAATCATTGTCAAGAGAAACTCCAAACTGATAACATCCTCCTCACCAGCAGACCTTTTTTTGCCAGCGAATCAGCGAAAGAATTCATAGACCGAGAGCTGAACTCAACGCAAGCCTACCCCATTCGAAACAAACTGCTACGGATTTCATAAATCAAATGCGTGTAATTAATGTTACTCAAATCATTGCTATTGATCTAGGAAACAGCAGCCCTTGAATCACTATTGATAACAATGCTTCTACCTGTCAGCTCTGTTTTTGAAATACAGAGTAAAAACAATCTTTTATTACGAAGTTAAATTTTCATTGTCAAACATTTGAATTTTCTTAATTTGTACATGCCATGTAAAATGTCTAGAATAAGACGTCAATTAATGAGAAACACACATGTTCACAAATGTCAATGACATGAGTCATAATATTTCTATATCTTTGTGTGACAAACGTACGTAGTACACATTCATGGCATGCATGCTTGTGTTGCCATAAAGTTAAGGTAAATATAAGCCTGTGTTGCCATACAGTTAGGGTAAATGTCAAACTCAAAATTGGTATATTTCTTTTTCTTATTCCACTTTACATATAAATATAGAGACAAACCTTCTTGTTGGAAATCACATGTGAACAGCGGAAAAAATCTCACATGAAAAATTCAACATAGGAAAATTTGTTAGTATACAATTAATTCAACATCAAATTGTGTCCGGGAATTAAAGACATCACACTTGCAAGTGCAAGTGCACCTCTTACCATGTTAGTGGTACGTGGAGGTTTAATTCTCATTATACACATTTTACAAACATATACAGATAGTTTTCTCCCATATTATAGGATTAGATATCTATCAACATCCCACCAAGTTTCAAACATTACATTTTGTATATATATATATATATTAATGTTTCATCATTGCCCATAAATCCACAATAAGTGTGGGAAGACCTCTCCAAGTTGTGACTTGTGAGAGCCAACTTTTTCTTATTATGGGAGTAGATATCTAGGCCACAGTGTATTTTTTTTCATTAAAAAAAGAAAAAACAAAAAAGTTCTATATGTAGCCGAAGATCCATGATGCAGCACACTCTCAAGTTTTCTTTCTTTATACAAACTAGTGAAATACTAGGTTTGCATGAAATGGCCCCTAAAAGCTCTTGCTTACTTTTTAGCTTCTTTTTTCTGCTTTGTGTGATGATACTACCCAAAACTATTCAATCCAAAACTATTCATCATTTTCACAATCCATTTCAGTTCATCCAAACCCTAGAAAACTGCCAGAAAGGTCAACAAGTGAAAGGCCTCCAACACCTCAAAAAGTATCTCCATGAATTTGGATACTTGAACTATAATGTTGATCATCATAGCGAGGTGTTTGATGATCTATTGGAATCTGCCATTAAAACATATCAGTGCAGCTACGGTTTGAATGTCACCGGCATCTTAGATTCCGATACGGTGAAGCAAATGATGAAACCTAGATGCGGCGTCCCAGATTATGTGATCAAAGGCGGCACAAAACCGCGACATGGCCACGATGACAAGTCACCTTTTCACAGTGTTGCTCACTATCAATTCATCCCAGGAACACCCAGATGGTCCAAATCCAGTCTAACTTACACCTTCAATTCAACTGCTGAACTTCCTAACTCTCTAAACATAAAGTCTGTGTTCCAATCAGCCTTTCAGAAATGGGCAGCAGTGACCCGATTCAGCTTCGAAGAAGTGCCCGAAAAATCTCTAGCCGATATCGTGATAGGGTTTCACCGACTTGATCATGGAGATGGTAATCCATTTGATGGGTTTGAAGGGGTATTGGCACATGCATTCCCACCAAGTTATGGAAAATGCCATTTTGATGGTGATGAAACGTGGAGTCCAAATCCAGGACCTAATGAACTGGACTTGGAATCAGTGGCAATGCATGAATTAGGTCACATTCTAGGGCTTGGTCATGAACCAACCAAGCCAGAAGCGATAATGTTTCCCACTTTTGGCTATGGAAGAATTAAAAGAGATTTGAATATAGATGATATTCAAGGTGTACAAACCCTCTATGGTTTGTCCTAGCTAGTGAGGTAAATTAATAATATATACAATTTATCAGTTGTGTTAACCTCCTACGTTTTTTCATACAGGATTCCAATAAACACCGGGGTTAATTGAATTTTTTTGATTAAATTTCAAAAGCCCTTTACGGTGTCTTTTTAAAATTTTACATGAAAAAACGTGTGGAATCTCGTAGCTTATTATGATTTATGAATAAGTGAAGGTTGTAGATATATGCAGCCTGATATATCTATGTTAGCATAATATAATTAACCGTTGGTACTGTTGATGTATTGCCTATAAAAGTGAAGATCAATTTTTTTCTTATATTTTCTTGTATTTTTTTCTAACATTTTGTTAAAAAGTTTTGATTTCCACCGTGGAGATCCATCTTATTGTTAAAAAAAAATTCTTTTAAAAAAATAGATTTGATGTTAAATTAATTTAAAATCGAATTTTTTTTTTTTTGGTGACATATGTTAGATTTTGATTGAAGTACAAGTAGGGTTAAATTGCAAAAATACAAGTTATTTAGGGCATTTCAATCTTAATAATCTCAGATAAAATTATTGTTATAATTTTTTAAGGGCAAATTAGTACTTCCATGGTGTCATGTGAGGATTGATCATTAAAAATTTGGTTAGATGACCAAATTAATATATTTACGAAAGCTTAGGGACCACGGGCATTAAAATGGAAATACGACATTGCAAAAACTTGCATTTTGCTAAAAAACTGGGACTAAATTGAAAATCAGCCTCTATTTTATATGTTTTATTTTTCTATTTATTTTATTTTTAAATGTATTTAAACTGGAGATCCAATTATTACACTTATGAAGAATTATGTTTTTATTTATTTATTTATTTATAAATATTTTAACTTGTTTGATGGTAAAATTGTAATCTCTATCGATCAACTGATGTTAAGGGTAAAATAGTCTTCTTACATTTTTAATCATGGTTGACCGCAAAAAAATTTGGTCAGAAGAACAAAAATGTTTTATTTTTAAAATTTTAGGGATCACTAGAGCTAAAAATTAAAAGATAGATGAAAAATAGTGTAGAAAAATCATTAGCTATAGGTACTAAAATGGTAATTTTTATTTTTTTAACAACTCAATAAAGAGGAAAGCGGTTTTTTCTTTTGTATTTTCTTTTTCTTTTTTAACCTTTCCTGGAACTCTGGCCGGACCGCACTTAGACCAAAAGCGAGAATTATTTAAAGTAATGTGTACGAAGGGAAATTTTTTTTCTAAGTTCACATACAAAAAAGAAAAGAAAAGCAACACGAAATACAAATCAACAGGCCAAGTTCCTTTGTAGAAAGACTTTGACTCGGATCGGTCCTTCTCCTAGGTCAACAAGTCAACTTCCACGAATTAATTATCTTGAAATTAAGCAAATAATGCTCATAAACAAGTGTATATATAACAGACAAATGATCTATGAAAATATGAAATATATGGAATTCTCTTGATTAGTAAATTTTACTCTTGTAATGGCTCCTAATTTTTTCTTGCTTTTTGTGTTATGTTTTCTTCTTTCTTTTGTGGTGATATTACCAAAATTTGTTGAATCAAAAACTGATCATCATAATAACCTTTTTCAATTCTCGCAAAGCCTAGAAGAATGCCAGAAGGGTCAGAAAGTAAAAGGCCTCCAAGACCTCAAAAAGTATCTCCACAAATTTGGATACTTGAACTATGATAATGTTCATGTTCCTACTACAGGCCTCGATGAAAGTGTTGTTCATGATCACGATCAGTTTGATGATCTTTTGGAGTCCGCCATTAAAACATACCAACAAAGTTATCGTTTGAATGTCACCGGAACCCTAGATTCCGATACGATCAACCAAATGATGAAGCCCAGATGTTGCGTGCTAGATCATGTAGTCAATGGCCACAAGTCTTTGCACAATGTTGCTCACTATCAATTCATCCCAGGAACACCAAGATCAAATCCCATCTAACGTATACTTTTAGTTCAAGTGTTCGAGTCCCCGCCACTCTACATATGAAGTATGTTTTTCAATCAGCCTTTGAGAGATGGGCAAAAGTGACCCAATTTAATCATCCTGTTTTGCTGGTGTTTGTTGCCAGCTCTTTTGTTTGGCTTCCTTGCCTTTTGGCTCATTAAATTGATTGTTCAAAAAAATGATATGAGTCATAATATTTCTATATCTTTGTGTGACAAACGTAGCACACAGTCATGACATGCATGCCTGTTTCGCCTTACAGTTAAGGTAAATATATCATATATGCCTGTGTTGCCATACAGTTAGGGTAAACGTCAAACTCAAAATTGTTATACTTTTTCTTAGTCCACTTTACTTATAAACATAGAGACAAACCTACTTGCCGGAAATCACACGTGAACAGCTAGCGGAAAAAATCTCACATGAAAAATTAAACATAGGAAAATTGGTTAGTATACAATTATTTCAACCTTCAAATTGTGAGAGCCAACTTTCCGGGAGTAGACATCCGGGCTGCAGTGTATTTAAATACAAAAAAAAAACAGCAAAAAAAAGGTCTATATATAGCAAAAGATCCATGAAGCAGCACACTCTCAAGTTTTCTTTCTTTATACAAACTAGTGAACTACTAGGTTTGCATGAAATGGCCCCTAAAAGCTCTTGCTTACTTTTTATCTTCATTTTTCTGCTTTGTGTGATGATACTACCCAAAACTATTCAATCCAAAACTCATCACATTCATAATCCATTTCAGTTCATCCAAACCCTAGAAAACTTCCAGAATGGTCAACAAGTGAAAGGCCTCCAACACCTCAAAAAGTATCTCCAAGATTTTGGATACTTGAACTATAATGTTGATCATCATAGCGAGGTGTTTGATAATCTTTTGGAATCTGCCATTAAAACATATCAGTATAGCTATGGTTTGAATGTCACCGGCATCCTAGATTCCGATACGGTGAAGCAAATGATGAAACCTAGATGTGGCGCGCCAGATTATGTGATCAACGGCCGCACAAAGCCGCAACATGGCCACGAAGACAAGTCACCTTTTCACAGTGTTGCTCACTATCAATTCATCGAAGAAACACCAAGATGGTCAAAATTCACTCTAACTTACACATTCAATTCAACTGCTCAAGTTCCTGCTTCTCTAAACATAAAGTCTGTGTTCCAATCAGCCTTTCAAAAATGGGCAGGAGTGACCCGATTCAGTTTCAAAGAAGTGCCCGAAAATTCCCCAGCCGATATCGTGATAGGGTTTCACCGGCTGGATCATGGAGATGGTGATCCATTTGATGGGTTTGAAGGGGTATTGGCACATGCATTCCCACCAAGTTATGGACTATGCCATTTTGATGGTGATGAAATGTGGAGTCCAAATCCAGGACCTAATGAAGTGGACTTGGAATCAGTGGCAATGCATGAATTAGGTCACATTCTAGGGCTTGGTCATGAACCAACCAAGCCAGAAGCGATAATGTTTCCCACTTTTGACTATGGAAGAATTAAAAGAGATTTGAATATAGATGATATTCAAGGTATACAAGCCCTCTATGGTTTGTCCTAACTAGCGAGGTAAATTAATAATATATACAATTTATCAACTTTGTTAATCCCATACTTTTTTTTCATGTAAGATTTCAATAGACACCAGGGTTAATTGCATATTTTTTTGATTAAATTTCAAAAGTCCTCTGTGATAAGTGTCTTTTTAGAATTTTGTAAGGAAAAAAACGTGTGGAATCTCGTAGCTGATTATATTATAAATAAGTGAAAGTTGTACATGCAGCTTGATATATCTATATGTTAGCATAAAATAATTAACCGTTGGTACTGTTGATGTATTGCCTTTAAAAAGGGTTATTATGAATAAAAAATTTCTAGGTTTAATTAAAGAAATAGACGGTGAGGATCAATTTTTTTTCTTATATATATTTTATTGTATTTTTTTCTAACATTTTGTTAAAAAGTTTTGAGATCCATCTTATTGTTTAAAAAATTTCTTTTAAAAATAAGATGGATCTCAAAAGAAATTCATCTTGGGGGGACTTCGTTTTTGGGGGAGTTTACAATTACTGTTGCTGTTTTGTGTTTTGTGTAGTTGTTATCTGTTGCTCTGTTTATCTTCTTGGTCTTTTAGCTGTTTGTGGTGTGTCTTCTGAGGCTGTCTGGGCTTGGCCTGGCTGTTTGGTTTGGTTCTTCATTTTGTATGGCTTTTGACTCTGTTTTAAATAAAGATCGCCGTTATGGTGGGGCGTGTCTCTGTGCGGGGTTTTCTTTTCTTGACTTTGGGTTGTGTGTTAGCTTTTTTTCCCTTTTTTATTTTTTTGTAGAGTTGCTGCCCTGTTTCTGGTGTTGGCTTTCGCTATTGGTGTGTTTTGTTTTCTGTTGTGGTGCTTGGGTGTAGAGGTGGCCATGATTTCGGTTAAACTGACGGTTTTGTCTGCGGTTTAACCAAAACCGTACTTTCAAAAACCATCCCGAAACCGAAACCGGAATCGACGGTTTCAAAACCAGTCGGAAACCGGTTGAACCGGTTAGGTTTCGGTTTGGGCACTTCCAAAAACCGCCAAAAACCTTTAAAAATTTTTTTTTTTAAATCGACTAATCAGAAGCTGCCACATGGCACTTTTTTTGAAATTTTTTTTGAAAAACCGAAACCGTAAAACCGTAAAACCGTCAGTTAAAAATTGTGTACCGAACCGGTTTTCCGGTTACGGTTTCGGTTTTAGGTGGCCACGGAACCGAAACCGAACCGTGGCCACCACTACTTGGGTGTGAGCAGCCATGTTGCTCCTCTCGCTATTGTTTGCGGCCTTGGCCTACTTTATTAATATATTTGCCTTTTTTATAAATAAAATAAAAAAGCTATCTGTATTAAAATGATAATTTATTTTTTTTAACAACTCAATCAAGAGGAAAGGGGTTTTTTCTTTTGTATTTTCTTTTTCCTTTTTAACCTTTCCTGCTAGGACCAAAAGCGAGAATCATTTATTGTAAAGTAATGTGTACGAAGGGAAAAAAAATTTCTAAGTTCACATACAAAAAAACAAAGCAAAAAAGAAAAAAAAAAGAAGCACATAATTATCTTGAAATTAAGCAAATAATGCTCATAAACAAGCGTATATATAACATACAAATGATCTATATATGAAAATAGGAAATATATAGCATTCTCTCGATTAGTAAATTTTACTCTTGTAATGGCTCCTAATTTTTTCTTGTTTTTTGTGTTATGTTTTGATAGTGTCTATTTCTACACTTGGTGTAGCCCCATTTCCTATCATTTTGCTTCCGTTTTTCAGGTAAAACCAAGTATTTAACGCTTAAAATAAATTTGTCCAGGTTTCTTAGCTTCTAGGGGCTTTTTGCCAAAGAAAGAAGAAGTTTGAGGCAAATATGAAATTCTTGGAGAATCAAAAGGCAAAACCACCTTACACCCGCCCTTCGTACAGCGGGTGAACAACAGTTTTACTCTAGAGAATCATTGTTTCTTACTCGTCTCCAAATGGCTCTACGAATAGCGGTCGAAAGGGGAAAAATCAGAAAAACCGCCCTACACCTGCCCTTCGTACGGCAGGTGAACAGCGGTTTCAATTCCAGTAGACCACTGCCCCTTGTTCGCCCAAAAACCGCCGTTCAGCAAAACAAGGACCTATGTACACTCGCCCTACATACGGTAGGTGAACAATGATTAGGCCATTTTCTGGAAAGTCATGCATAGGGTTTCGTGCCATGTTTCCAAAGATAACCCATTTCAGCTCTTTTCACCTTACCTCTTGCACGACCCTTCAACTCAAAACACTTCCAGAACACATTTTTACTCTCCAAATCCACCAAATCACTACATCCAACCTTCAATCCATCACCCAAACTTCAAATCCACTTCACCAAACACCAAATATCTAACTTTCCCACCATTATTGATGCAGCCGTCAAATACGGTACAGCAAACAAAGGTTTGGATTTCATGGAGCGGAGGAATCGACTCAAAGACGAAGGGTGCGAAAAGAAGGAAGCAAAGACTCGGAATGGTAGAAACTGTCAGAATGGACGAATTTCGGGGACCTTTTCAGAGGGCAAACGAACTCAAAATAAACAATATAATATGTTTCCGGAAATCCCAAGACGATCCCTACAAATGTTATGAAGACTCCGTCTTCTATAACGGGCTGCAGCATAACCAATTTTGGCCATCTAGTTTGTTGCGCGAAGACATGAGTTGGACGAGAGCTGATCGCCATGAGCTGGACGAGATGATCCAGGCTGAACTTCGTGGACCTCTACAGAGAGCATATGAGTTCGGATCGTCCATTATAATATATTTCCGGAAAGCCCAAGACGAGACCTACAAATGTTATGAAGACTTCATCTTCAATAATGGGCTGCATCATATCCGAATTTGGCCGTTAAGTTTCGTGCGCGGCAAGACAACTGTTGCTTTAATTATTATTTCCAATTATCGTCATGATTCGATACGAATATTTTATTTCCTTTTAGTTTATATGTAATTAGGTTATTAATTATTTTATGATTTGATTTTATTAAATCAAATCCAATTTCCTTTTTAGATAGGTTTTATGATTCTTTTGATTTTTAGGAGATTTGATTTCTTTTCCATTTAGGATTCTTTTCCCGATTTGGTTTAGAAGTTTTATAATTCTTTTCTTGTTTAGGAATTTTAGGAGATATAGAATCCTAAGAGATTTGAGTTTCTTTTATTATTTAAGTAGCTTGTATTAGGGTTTGAAAATTAGCTTTTGATTAAATAAAATTCAGAGATGTTTCTCAACTATCCAATTACATTATCCTTCGTGTGCGAAGTCGATTATCGTATTTGAAGCCTAATAATCCGGTATTCGTGCGCGAATCAACGGAGCGTTAGTAGGGTTTGTTTCCGGTATTCGTGCGCGAATCAACAGATCCAAATCGTTGTTTCTAATTGTTTTCTTGCAGGTTTTTCTCGACAGAGCTTCCGCTACATCAATTACCCACCATCAAAACCCAACCTTGGAGCATAGAAGGGGACTAAGAAAGAAGGATCAAGCCAAACACATCAACATACCAAGAGAGGAGGAGATCTTCACATATAGTTTTCTCTACACCTTTCTCTCTTTATTTTCATTTGTAACTTGTTATGGCTTGCATAAAAATCATATCTTTTGTAACTATTTCTTGTAATATGAACTAAATCCATCTTGGATAAGGCCAAGATGAAACCTTTTCCATGAATCATTAGTAAAGACCATCACTTTATCACTATTGCTTGTGTTATGTATGTGTATTCCTAATGCTTAATGCTTCTAGATGCCTAGCTAACACTTAGATGATTCTTTGATTGTTGTGTGAAGTACCAAGAGGAGAAGCACGCAATATACTCGATGAAATGCATGATACAAGTCTAGTAAGATAGAGATATGCAATGCTAGCTTGTAGGATTCCATTTGTATGCCACTTTACTTATTGAATTTGTATGTAGTTCGGATAACCATTGAGAAATAGGTTGTTGGTGCACATGAACATTGTTTTTATCACTTGAGAGAGGTTAGAGACTAATTAAGGGCATACGAATCTACACACACACTTGCATACTTTATTTCAATGAGGTGCCAAAAATTGATGAGAATTGGATAGGTGGATTCACAGTCTTAGCCTAATTTCCCATAAGTAATATAATCACTTGCTTGTGTTTGACTTTGCTTGTTTAGTTTTACTAATTGCATTTTAATTGTATGTTTAATTTAGTTAACTGTGAGTAGTGTAATTCAATCATTCAATCTTTGTTTGTCTAAATAGTAGTTTAATCAATCAATTGTGGTACTCAATACATCAATCCTCATGGAACGAATCTTATTTATCATTGTGCTACTCCCATAGCTCTGTACTATTGCGGGTGCTCATTTATGAGTGGTCATTTTTCTTCTTTCTTTTGTGGTGATATTACCAAAATTTGTTGAATCAAAAACTGATCACCATAATAACCCTTTTCAATTCTTGCAAAGCCTAGAAGAATGCCAGAAGGGTCAGAAAGTAAAAGGCCTCCAAGACCTCAAAGAGTATCTCCACAAATTTGGATACTTGAACTACGATAATGTCCATGTTCCTACTACAGGCCTCGATGAAAATGTTGTTCATGATCAATCAGTTTGATGATCTTTTCGAGTCTGCCATTAAAGATACCAACAAAGTTATCGTTTGAATGTCACGGGAATCCTAGATTCCAATACGATCAACCAAATGATGAAACCTAGATGCGGTGTGCCGGATCATGTAGTCAATGGCCAAAAGTCTTTACACAATGTTGCTCACCATCAATTAATCTCAGGAACACCAAGATGGTCCAAATCCCATCTAACGTATACTTTTAGTTCAAGTACTGTTAGAGTCCCCGCCACTCTACAAATGAAGTCTGTTTTTCAATCAACCTTTGAGAGTTGGGCAAAAGTGACCCAATTCATCTTGATTTATGTCATTACTTATAAAAAAAAATTCGATCGGAGTAAATCAAATGGTTCAAGGGAAATAAACTATTCGTTTTAATTTTAAATAAATTAAAATAATAAAAAGATCTATTTTTCATACTTAAAAAGTAAAGTTAGAGTGGAGAAATGGAAATGTAGCATTATTTTATGAAACTTTTGTAAATTAAAGCAAAGCAGAACAGAAGTCATTCAATCGTTAAAGTGTTTAAACAGTTGATAGTTCTTTTGCAAAATTGTTGTACCAATAACCAATGTATAAGATAGACATGACAGTGAGTGTATTTTACTATCATATATATATATATATATACGGTTTCGTTCCTATCAGGGCATCCTTATATAACTTTATCATGATATTGAATATGAGTCACTTATTTATAAAAATGATTTGACAAGTGCATACATACAAAGTCAAAGTATGTAAAATAAATGTCTCACATCCAATGTCCTTATATAATTCTATCAGAACATCCTCATATGAAAATTTATATATATATATAAATGAGCTTCTTCAACACCATATATGAAATTGGGCGATAGTATATTTTATTTCTTTTTAGTATCCAAAATTTCAAACCGAATTAATTTGCATGTATATATATAAGAACATAAGAATAAGTAGTATATATAAAAAAAAAAAAAAAAAAAAAGGATCAAAAGAATAAATGTATGTTTATAATGCTTAAACATGTAGGTAATTATCACTTTTAGTTTTAGGTCAATTCTATTGGGTCAATGCCATTGTCTTTCTGAATTTAAGCCATCCTTCTTTATGAGATATTATGTCTTGCTAATTTGAGTTTGAGTTTTGATAGAATTCGTGTTCATCATTCAAATAAGGTATTGAAAATGTGGAGTACATATATATATATTTTTTTAATTTCTTTAATTTGATAGCTGAAAACCTACGATTACAGCGATTCGAATCCGAAATAAGTGTCAAATTGAATGAGCGTCTTTCACTATCAAGTCATATTGAACAATGTGTACTGTCTTGGAATCTTTGAAATGTTTAGGTTTGCTAATTATTTCTAATTTTCAACACAAATATAATATTCAAAATCATTGTAATTGAGACTTGAGAGTTGTAGGTGGTCGACCTACGGTTAAGATGAATTAGGTCGGGTTGTATTAGGTCCAAAGCAACTTAGTTGGGTTGATCAAATATGGGATGTCGTCTCCTCAATAATCCTGCAAGAACAGTTAGTCGGTCGACCTCAAGAGGTTGTCTTCTTTGTTGAACCTACAAGAAAGAATAATAACATAGAAACAAATATAGGAAAAACGATGGAGATGGGGGAGAATTCTTAGTCTTAGGATTGCTAGGGCTGAGCACAAGTTTGCATTAATCGTAATTATAATTCAGATCAAACTTCGGTGATCATATTGTCTCTGAGCAAAGTTTCAATACGCCTTTTCTAAGCTTTTCTAGTGAGATTTATCTATCCCCTTTATGGTCAGTGAGCGTTTCTTTTATAGGCACTGATATCTTCTTCAACGTTCACTTTGATTGAGTT
Source organism: Acer negundo (assembly GCA_035582765.1). NCBI lineage: Eukaryota > Viridiplantae > Streptophyta > Magnoliopsida > Sapindales > Sapindaceae > Acer > Acer negundo. The sequence continues at coordinate 12,363,513 of CM069242.1, forward strand.
TGAACGTGAGAGAGATTTTTGGAGAGATTCTCTCCATGTTGAGCAGTTGTTTACCAACGTTGGTAACTACTCTGACTTGATTAGTCTCAACAAGAGACTGATAAAGGTCTTGGGTCGACCCTGTATAATGGGCATGGATAGGTCCCAATATCATGAAGTTCTAGGCTTTTGTATGTTGGGTTTATAAGCCATTTTTGGCTACCACAGTTTGTCCCCCACTCTTTAAAGAAGGTTATAACGAATTTAGAGAGTGATTTCTGTTAACTCGACCACAGGCTTCATCGAGTCGTCATATGTGGTCAACTCGTCGATTCATCAATACCAAGTACGCTGCTTGAAGGATTATTTTTGTTCAGTTGTGAACCGATAAATGGCGAGTCGACTCAAGTTTCTTCTAGGTAGAACTGGTCGATCTTATTATCGAGTCCATCGATATTTCTGACGTGAGCGATAAGTTTTTCAGACGCTGAATTTTACAAGGATAAGAAGTCCAATGGATGGGATTTGAAACGTTTAGTTTTCCTATGCTGACGTCATGTGCATTTAATGTGGGTGTTGTTTTCGAAGCGTTCAAAATTCGAAACGCGCGGTTATCTTAGTAGGTTGGTAATCGAAAGGATGTTGACACGTGGCAACTAGGGTTAGTTAACTGCAGTTAAGTTTGGTTTTATAAACCAAAAATCTTAACCTTCTAAGCTTATTTTCATCTCTCTTTTTACTTAGTTTTGGAAAAATATTCATTAGACGAACAGCTCCATTCTTCGACGATATTCATAGAACTTCGTGGGTGTTTTATTGATTTTTCCAGCATTTCTAACTTTCCAAGGTTAGTAATAATATTCACACCTGCAACCTTTGTTTGTTTTGGATGAAATTTATTTTCATGAATCTATAGAAAGTAGATTTAATCTTCTGATTTTCCTAGGGATATATGGTCTTTGCCGCGTTCATGTTTTTGATTTATGCCTAAAATTTTGGCTTTTTCTGCCATTGAATCTTTATGATGTGTTGCAGGTTTTTGGTTTTCTTGAATGTTGTTGTATCATAAGTAGACTTCTAGATTTCAGTAGGCGCTCGACCTAGGGTGGGTAGAGATCTACGAAACTAAACTCGATTTTTATTTCTAGGTTTTGATCTCATGAAGAAAAATCCTAGTGACTTTTCGTAGAAAACCTTAGGTTTTGATTTTTAAACCTTAGGTTGTGATTGTAGTGTTTTATTTTGTGTCTGACTTGTGCATTTTTGCATATCAGTTCTCTTTGGAGATACAATGTTGAGCAATGCCACAACTTCGGAGCTGCAGTTTACGTGTACTCCTAGCAAAAAAGAGGTAGATAGGGAGGTCGACTCTGGCAATAGCAATGTTAGTCAACTAGTATCAGTAGAAGATCCTTCAAATGTAGTTACCATTAATGTGAGTGGAATGATAAAGCAGGGCGTCGTCCATGTTGTTGCGGGTTTAGTGGATTCTTCGGAGCGTGTAGATGTCGCGGAGGCATCTACTTCTGGTCGTTCTGTTGGTATTTTGAATAATAGTCCTTCAATCGTGATCACGGATGCCGGCTTGGACAGCATCCGAATGATCTATGGGATTTTGGATTCTGTCGAACTACGAGCGCCAAAGGATATGAACAGATGGACTGGGACATACCAGGATGGACGTGTTTTTATGAGTATACCCTCCGTTTAAGTTTTAGATTCCCAATTCCTCAATTGGTTCGACGAATGTTGTTGTATTACGACATTGCTCCTGACCAATTGATGCTAAACAGTTGGAGAATGTTGTTGAGCTTAGGTGTTATTAGTGAGAGACGTAACGTGAAGTTTGGGCTAGGATGCCTCCTCCACAATAATTATTTGAAGGAGCACATACATGATCAAGGTCGTTACATGTTAATGCATAGATCTAAGGAAAGTCAGCTTGTTATCGATACTACGACGAATCACGTCATTGGAAGGATACCTTTTTTTTGTGAAAGGTCCTCCGATCGACGATCCTTAGGGAGAGTCGCAGTATCAGTGTAGGCGAATTTGGAACAGATATGGTGAGTAGTCTACCAATTGTTTCACTTTTTTTATTTATTCAACTACATATATTTGTTGATGAGTAACTGTTTTTGTAGAAATGAGGGGTGTAGATAGTAAACCGTCATGCGAAGTGGCTCATGAGCGCACTCAGGCCATTCTAGATATTCCTGTAGAGAAAAGGAGTTGCAGAGTTTTACTTACGGAAGGTTAGGCCTAACAGTTTATGGTGATGGTCGACTTTGAATAGATCACGAGCACCATATCCTTACGTGAAGGATTTTGTGTCGTACGTTTGGACTAGGAGAAGTCTCGAAATACTTGAATGTGATATGAAATTTCTGTCGCCTCTTACTGATGTTGAACATCGTTTCGCAGTGACGTCGATGGCGAGTGCAAAGATAAACATGCCTAACAAAGTTGAATCCTTAAAACTTGTTAGGGAGGAAATAGCCAAGAAAAGAGCGGCATCAGCAGCAAAAAAAAGAGCAAACAACATGTCGAAAGAGAATGTTCCTGCAGTGCCAGAATATACTTATACTTTGTTGCCAGAATTGAGCCCTGTGAAGAAGAAAAAGAAAAAGAAAAGAGATTCGGCTGACGATCATGGAAAGAATGTCGAATCTGAAGGCGGCTACAACTGCTTTGGAGCCAAATTTATCGATAATGCTCCTCTCATTTAGGCTTTCATCTTTCAAGGAGCCTTCTGGCTTTTTAGAAAGGTCGAATAAATTTCTTCTTGCTGCTGATGACTTATATTTAAAGGGCAAGAGGACGGAGGAAGTCTTCGACACCGGTGTTCTCTCAGCGTTTCGTGTAGGTTTGCTATATTTTCTTTTGAATCTTATTACATATATATTTTTATTGATGACACGACGTTCTTTTGTAGGCTCTACAAGTGCAACTGCATCTCCATGACAGATACAAGGTCATCAGTTATAAATGCGCAAAGTTTTGGAAGGACGTCGACGTATTCAAGACAAAAAATACTAAACTAGATCAAGCTTTGAAGAAGATAGGGCAAAAGAAAATAGCTCTAGAGGAGAATAGAATAGCTCTTGAGGAGGAGTTGGAGGGTGTTAAAAGGGAGAGGGATCGACAAAGCGAGGAATTGATGAATGTTAAAGCTTCAATTGTCGAAGGAGAGAGTTTGGTTGAGGGTTTGAAGAAACAATTAATGTTGATGGCCGCAGAAGCTATGTGCAAGGCAAGGGCTGAGTTGTACAAGGAATATTTGTTTGTCGACCATGTCAAGTGGGACGTAGTCGAAATACGAGATGTTATTGATACTTATGAAGAAATGAAACGTCTTAGGCTTAAAGGGTCCCCATCTGAAGGTGCGGTCATAGAGGAGACAAACATTAAAGGTCAGGGTGGAGATGTTAATGTCGTCGACAATCCAAGTGCACAAGCCATGAACACAACTTAAGAATGATCAATTTCCGTTTCTGTTTTCATCAATCTATATATATATATATATATATTTTTTTTTTTTTTGTACAAGTGTGGATAATATGGTCAGCTCGGCCTTTATAACTTATTTTTTGTCAAGTCACTTTTATTCGTAATCGTTGATGATTTGATCGACTCGACCTTTTTACATTGATGTTTGTTATCTAATTGGTTTTATGTGCTAATGTTGATTGTGGAAACGAAACGGCCATCATATAATGGGGTTTGCACAATTTTGGTTTTTACTTGAATTGAGATAAGCATGTAAACTTATGCTAATTTGTAGTTTGATCGACACGACATCTAATCAACCGCGTACATGCGTGTTTTAAGTCGGTAAATCCTTTTAGAATGATTTGTGAACATACGTGATGTTTTCGAATGATGATGTATACTATGTAGTGTCAAGTTTACACTTTTTCATGGTCGATAAGATTTTTATTGACGAAATAATTGCGTACACGTGTTTTCATGGTCGACACGACCTTTATTTATATAGAAATTATCCCATACAAGCGTTTTTATGGTCGACAAGACCTTGTTTTACATATAAATTAATGTGTACAAGCGTTTTCACAGTCCACAAGACCTTCTTTTACATATAAATTATCGCGTACAAGCGTTTTCACAGTTGACAAGACCTTCTTTTACATAGAAATTACCGCATACAAGTGTTTTCATGGTCGACAAGACCTTCTTTTACATAGAAATTACCGCGTACAAGCGTTTTCATGGTCGACAAGACCTTCTTTTACATAGAAATTACCTCGTACAAGCGTTTTCCCGGTTGACAAGACCTTCTTTTACATAGAAATTATTGCGTACAAGCGTTTTCATGGTCGATAAGACCTTCTTTTGCATAGAAATTAACGCATACAAGCGTTTTCATGGTCGACAAGACCTTCTTTTATATAGAAATTACCACGTACAAGCGTTTTCACGATCGATAAGACCTTCTTTTACATAGAAATTATCGTGTACAAACGTTTTCACGATTGACAAAACCTTCTTTTACATAGAAATTACCTCGTACAAGCGTTTTCATGGTCGACAAGACCTTCTTTTACATAGAAATTAACACGTGCATGTGTTTTCATTGTCGACAAGACCTTTTTTCATATAGATATTATAGCATGCATGCGTTTTCAATGGTTAATCGACAATAGACAAGTTTGTTCCAAGTGTTACTCCCTTACTCTCAATATGTGATGTCGAAAGAGATTTTGAGAGTTGATTTGTGTGTCGTCATAGGATCGTTCTGTAATAGCAAATGTATTGTTCTTTGTCGTCGATATCGTATAAAAAGATGTTAGTTTTTAGTGAGCTTAGTATACACTTAATTGTATTAAGTTTTCATCATTGCTTCTCGAGTGTCGAATTGTTAGTGTGTAATAAAAAATAATGAGAAAAATTAACAAAAATAAATAAGTCTAGAAGTGATACTTTTTAGATGTAGAGCGTTCCAACTGCTATGTAATTCTCGATCGTCGAGTCCTCGCAGCTTATATGCTCCTCGACCCTTTATGTAATTAATTTAGTAGTGGTCTTCCCATGTCGGTCTTAACTTTCCCGCACCTTCATCTCTTGTATTTTGGAAGACACATCATAGCACCCAGTCATTTATTTTGAATACCCTGATCCGAACTTTCTTGTTGTAATGTCGTGCAACTTGTTGCTAGTAAGACTGCAATCTCAGAACCGCTTGTTATCGTCGTTCGTCCAAGTGATCTAATTCGAAGTTCAATTCTGAATTGTTCTGTTCCTCGTCTGGGTTTTTGCTTCGTGCGGTTGAAAACTCGATTAGGATTACTGCTTCTGAACCATATACAAATGAGAATGGTGTTTCACCAGTCGATTGACATGGAGTGGTTTTGTACGACCAAAGTATCTCCAGGAGTTTTTCTGCCCACTCGTTTTTTCTGCTTCTAAGCGTTTCTTGAGTGTGTTGACAATCGTTTTGTTTGTCGACTCCGTCTCTCCATTGGCTTAGAGATAGCGTGGTGTTGAAAAGCTAAATTTTATTCCATATTTGTCATAAAAATTCTTAAAGTCGTATGATATAAATTGGGATCCGTTGTCGGTCACTATTATCCAAGGCACGCCGAACCTGCGAATGATATTCTTCCATACGAAATTGCGTACCGCAATGTCGTGGACTTGTTGGAATGCTCCGATTCAACCCACTTGGTGAAATAGTATGTCAATACTAGCATGTAAACAACGCCTCATGGTGCTTTAGGGAGTTTGCCTACAATATCCATTCCCCATTTCATAAAAGGCCTAGGGGCCGAAATTGAATTTAATATACCTAGTGGGAGGTGTGATACAGGTGCTAATCTTTGGCATTTGTCGCATGATTTCATATGGTTATGTGAGTCGGTACGCATTGTTGGCCAGTAGTATCCTGTTGTGATAGCTCTGTTTGACAAGCTTCGAGCGCTAGAGTGATTTCCATATTCTTCGTAATGTAGACTCTTTAGGATGTCGTACGCCTCTCTCGGTGTTACGCATCTCAAGTAGGGTTCTGTAAAAGATTTTTTATAAAGCTTACCATACATGATACAAAACTTTGCAACCTTTGCTTTGATCTTCCTAGCATCGGATCTATTCCTAAGTAGAATATCGGCTCGGAGATAATCCAGTATGGGATCTATCCAACTTCTTCCATGGTCGACTAGTGCTAAAACTTTGATTTCTTATATAGTTAGCGACATTAGATGAATGACGGGGATCGATTTCGAACTATTGGTTATTGTCGACCCAAGGCTCGCCATTGCATCCGCCCGAGAATTTTCTGATCTCGGTATCTGTTGGATAGTGAATTCATCGAATGTCGACTGAAGCTGTTTTGCCTTGGCCAAATACGATGTCATCCTTTGATCTCTGGTTTCGTATAAACCATTCATCTGTCGAACGACAAGTTGCGAGTTGCGAGTCGCTTTAAACTTGAATTTTCTGATATTTAAGCTCTTTGTGAGGTCGAGCCCGACTATTAGGGCTTCGTATTTGGCTTTATTGTTTGTCGTATAGAAGTCGCAGCAGATTGATTATTCCAAGACATCCCTCAACGGGGATTTGAGTACTAGACCTAGTCTTCTTCCTTTTATGTTGCTAGAACCGTCGACTAACAATGTCCATTTCTGGGTCGTTGTACTCTCCATTAGGGCCACTAATTCCTGTTTAGCCTGCACATTCTCACAATGAGTAAAATCCGTGATAAAACTGACTAATACCTGAGATTTCATTACCGTCCGTGGGTGAAATTTGATGTCTTATTCGCTTAGTTCGACTGCCCATTTCGTCAATCGACCTGAAAGTTCTGGTTTATGCAATATATTCTTAAGTGGATAAGCAATCAATACCTTAATCGAATGGCATTGGAAGTACGGTCTCAATTTGCGTGCTGTAACAACGAGTGCTAATGCCAATTTCTCCAGTCGACTATATCGGGTCTTCACGTCGAGCAATGCTTTACTTACATAATATACCAGGTATTGAACATTATCTTCTTTTCTGATTAAAATGGCACTTACAGTCGTGTCAGATACTGCTAGGTATACAAGTAGTGTTTCGTTATCTTTGGGTTTTGACGGTAGTGGAGGTAAGGTCAGATAGATTTTTAAGTCCTGCAACACCTTCTCGCAATTGTCGTTCCATTCGAAAGTTTTGTTTTTTCTTAAGGTGTTGAAGAAATGGTGGCATTGTTCGGATGATTAGGAGATGAATTTGTTCAAGGTTGTTACTCGCCCTATGAGTTTCTACACATATTTGATGTATCTGGGTGATTTGATTCCTTATATCGATCGAATTTGGTCTGGGTTGGCTTCGACACCTTTTTGGGTGACCAAGTAGCCTAAGAACTTCCCTAAAGATACCCCAAAATAACATTTAGTTGGGTTTAGTTTCAGACCGTATTTATCGAGAACGTCGAACAACTGTCTTAAGTGATCGTTGTGTTGTTGAGCATCAGTGACTTGACAAGCATGTCATTGATATATACTTCCATTGTCGTTCCAAGCATTTCGATGAACATCTTGTTGACAAGTCATTGGTAGGTTGCACTTATATTTTTTAAACCAAAAGGTATTACTTTATAGCAAAAAGTACCTCGCTTCGTTACGAATGCAGTTTTCTCTTGGTCGTCTGGATGTATTAAGATTTGATTGTAGCCCGAATAAGCGTCCATGAAGCTGAGTAGCTCGTGTCCTGCTGTCGTGTCAACTAACATATCAATGTGGGGAAGCGGAAATGAGTCATTAGGACACGCTTTGCTAAGGTCCGTGAAATCGATGCAAACTCGCCACTTTTCGTTCTTTTTCTTTACGACCACGATGTTTGTTAGCCAATCTGGATACTTCACCTCTTTTATTGATCCGATGTTGAATAGTTTCTGAATTTCTTCATTAATCACTTTGTTTCTCTCCGGAGCAAATTTCCTTCACTTTTGTTTTACAGGCTGATGGTCGGGGTCTACCTGTAATTTATGAACCATTACCTCTGGGTCAATTCCGATCATGTCCGAATGCGACTAATCAAAGCTGTTTCGTCGTTCCTTTAGGAAGTTGATCAATTGCTCACGGATCTCCCTAGGTAGTCTGGATCCGATGAAGATTTTACGTTCTGGATTTTCTGGGTCGATCGACTTCTCGTCAAGTTCTTCCATTTTTGGTTTGTTTGGAGTCGATCCGATCTTGGTTTCCTGTAATTGCTATAATTCCTCGTTCTTCTTTTTCATGGCATTCTGATAGCATTCTCTGGCTACCCTTTGTTCCCTTTTTATTTCTCGTATTCCCCACCTGGTTGGGAATTTTATCATTTGATGGTAGGTCGATGGAATCGCCTTCATTTCATGTATCCAAGGTCTGCCCAAGATTGCGTTGTATGAGGATTGACAGTCGAGTAGTAGAAAGTTGATGTAGAGGTTTACTCCCTTGGTGCAGACCGGTAATATGATTTCACCTAGTGTACTCTTCTGCTCTTCACTGAAGCCAGTCAACGTTGTCGTTCGATGGTTGAGTTTGGATTCGTCGACCTGCATTTCCCTTAGAGCACTATTAAATAAAATGTTACACGAACTACCATTGTCGATCAAAATACGTTTTGTTAGACAATTTGCGATATGAAAAGAAATAACAAGTGCATCATAGTGAGGAGAGAACAAATCTGATTTGTCTGTAGATTTGAAGGTGATTGTTTCATAGACATTTGTGGGGTGTTCCCGATTAGGTCGAATCTCCATATTTGACACTTGTTGTGTGTGCCTCTTTGCCGCTGAATAACTTACGCAAATGACTTTTGACCCTCCGATGATGTAGTTGATTATTCTATCTTATCGATGAGGTACTGTCGGATTGTTGTTTGCGTCGATTTTCCTTTCGTCACATCGAGCGAGTGTTTGTTTCCCCTTATCTGTTAGGAATTCTTGTAGGTGTCCCTGCTTGAGCAGTTCTGCGACTTCTAGTTTGAGGGCGATGCAACCTTCAGTTCGATGCCCGTGGTCACCGTGGAATTCATACCTTAATCTTGGGTCTCGATGTTATGGAAGGGCATTCATCTTTCGTGGCCATTTGACTGTTTTACCCATTTCTCTCATCACTGCTACAAGGTCGACTGGTTCGATGCTTATATTGTATTTTGGAACTTCAACGCTTGGTCAACTTGTCCTTGGATAATTTTGCCCATATAATTGGTCACCATTCGAATTCTCATGTCGGGGCTGTACGTTACGTTTATTACTAGTCGGATAAGGTTCTGACCTTCTGTCGACTCGATCGTTTCTACGGTTTGTATTGTTGTTGATTCTGCCTTCGAAATTGGCTTCCTCTTCTTCCCATTTGATTTGAGCCCATGCTTTTGCCAACACATCCTCCATTGTCCTGCTTGGATATTTTGTAAGTTCTTTATAGAGGTCGAAATCAAACCTGAGGCCTTTCCTAAAGGATAGATGGCAGTCGCCTGATTACAATGTGGGATCTACACTTTTTTCCTGTTGAAGAGTCCGACATAGGTCCTCAAATTCTCGTTGTGCCTTTGCATGATTGTATATAGGTCATCCGACTGCTTTTTGAGCTTTCGACTGCTTGCAAATTACTCCACGAACGTATCTGTAAGCTACGCAAAAGAATTAATTGAATTTTTTGGTAAATTTGTATACCATTGTAGAGCTAAACCATTGAGACTAGACCCGAAAGCTTTGCACATGTACGCTTCTCGTAGGTCGCGTGGAATTGCTGCAGTGAACATTCTCTGCTTGTATCATGTTATGTGGTCGTCTAGGTCGGTCGTTCCTTCATATTGCTTCATGTTTGGAAAGTTGAACTTTCTATGGATTTCGACCAAGGCTATGTCGTCAACAAATGGTGAGTCGATGAAGCTGTTTGTTATGCTTTTCTTTATTGGAGCTGGAACTCCTGGAATACTTTGTATAAGTGCTTTCATTTATGCGAACCTGCAAGAGAATTCAGTATTAATAGAGACAAGTAAGTCGAATCCGGGTTTTACCAATCCTAGTGTCGATTGAATTGACATATGTGTTTTTAAGACGTTTTACAGCTGCTAGCCTGCAATTGGATCCTATTCGTTCTCATTTCGGATTGGCAAGTCGTTGAGGTCGATTTCGACCCAGGCCGTCTAGGGCGTTTGCTGATTCTAGCCGACGTTGGGGTTTACGTCTGGCCTTACTTGTCCGATTGGGTTGCCCGGAGATGTTCGATCAACTTCATGTTCGTCATTTGGAGCTAGAATTAGGCGTCTCATCGTTTCGCTATCAGGTATCACGCCATTAAGTATGGCTTTTAGTTCGCCATTAGTCGCTCGAATTGTAGCATTTTCTACTTCAAGTGCCAGCAACTTCGCTATGTTTACGGTCATTTGGGTAGTCAGTGTCGTGATCTGTTTTTCAATGGTTGTGGCGTTTCCATCTTCAGACATGTTGAAAGGTTCGTATGAAAGGTTCGACTAACTCTGTTGTAAAGTTGCGATGGGCCCCACGATGGGCGTCAAACTGTAGGTGGTCGACCTACAGTTAAGATGAATTGGGTCGGGTTGTATTAGGCTCAAAACAACTTAGTTGGGTTGATCAAATATGGGATGTCGTCTCCTCAATTATCTTGCAAGAATAGTTAGTCGGTCGACCTCGAGAGGTTGTCTTCTTCGTTGAAACTACAAGAAAGAATAATAACACAAAAACAAATATAGGAAAAACGATGGAGATGGGGGAGAATTCTTTGCCTTGGGATTGCTTGGGCTGAGCACAAGTTTGCATTAATCGTAATTATAATTCAGATCAAACTCTGGTGATCAGATTGTCTCTGAGCAAAGTTTCAATATGCATTTTCTAAGCTTTTCTAGTGATATTTCTCTATCCCCTTTATGGTCAGTGAGCATTTCTTTTATAGGCATTGATATCTTTTTCAACGTTCACTTCGATTAAGTTTGAACGTGAGAGAGATTTTTGGAGAGATTCTCTCCATGTTAAGCAGTTGTTTACCAACGTTGGTAGCTACTCTAACTTGGTCAGTCTCAGCAAGAGACTGATAAAGGTCTTGGGTCGACCCGGCATAATATGCTTGGATAGGTCCCAATATCATGAAGTTCTGGGCTTTTGCATGTTGGGTTTATAAATCATTTTTGGCTACCACAAGAGTCAGCTATATATCCACATGATATATTAAAAGCATAACTTTTATTTGTTATTAAACTCTTAACATAAAGATCCTTCTCAAAGGTACAACACTTGTTGACAATACTTTCGATACTATTTGCAAATTAAAATGACAGATAGAGGCTTCAATAACATTATTATTAGAGGTTGCGTAGACATATATAACCTTTTTCATAAGTGCGGGATCTCGTGTCTGATAAGTCCGGGACATATATTATACTCGAAAATTAAGACAAATTATAGAGGGTTCGTATACCTTGAATATCATCATCATTCAAATCTCTTTTTGTCTGTCCATAGCTAATTGTCGGATACATGACCGCCTCCCGCAAGCGGGTTTCATGACCTAGCCCTAGAACATGTCCGATTTCATGCAATGCCACTGATTCCAAGTCCAGTTCATCAAGTCCTGGGTTAGAATTCGAACTCCATTTCTCATCAGCATCATAATGACTAGTTCCAGCAGTTGGTGGCAGAGAGTGTGCCAAAACCCCTTGAAACCCATCAAATGGCTCGCGGTCTCCATGGTCTCTGCGGTGAAATCCGATCACAATATCTGCATCGTCAGAACCACCAGCTGCTACTTCTTCGAAGCTGAAATCAGTCACTTGAGACCAGCTTTGAAAAGCTGATTTGAATGCAGACCTTACGTTTAGATCATCCGGAACTTGAGCAGTTGAACTGAATGTATAAGTGAGTTGCTTGTTGGACCATCTAGGGTTTCCTGGGATGAATTGATTGTGAGCGACAGTGTGGAAAGACTTGCCCTGGTCATCCTGATGACCGCGGTTTTTTGGTTTGATCATGACATGATCCGGCACGCCACATCTGGGTTTCATCATTTGTGTCACCGTGTCGGAATCTAGGATTCCGGTGACATTTAAACGGAAACTCCGCTGGTATAATTTAATGGCGGCTGGAAGATCATTGTCATGAGCAGCTTCAGTGCCTGGATAATCATCATAGTTTTTCAAGTATCCGAATCTTTTAAGATACTTTTTGAGGTCTTTGATCCCAGTATAATTGTGATCAATATTTTGGATATTTTCTAGGCTTTGCAAGAATTGAAAAGGGTTATTGTTTTTTGATTGAATTGTGGGTAGAAAAATCGCAGAAAAAAGAAAACATAAGCCAAAAAGTAAGCAAGTTTTAGAAGCCATGTTTTGTAAAAAAGAAAGAGCTTGAAATGATGATGTTAATTCCTGGATTGTTTGGCTCTATATATAGACATCTGTACAGTAAAAAACTAATAAAATATACATTGCATTTCATCGAATCTCAAGGAGACTTTCGTGTAACTTCCCTTGCTCTTGTGGTCAAGTTACTTTTAAAGTGTTCAGACTGACAGATTAATTTTTTTTTATTTTTTTTTTGTAATGTGTGTGTTTTTTCTTTTTCATTCACATTATTTTTCTATTATATATTTATATTGGCTTAAATCACAAACATCTATATTGAGGTGCAATTTGATTTTTTTTTTATTTTTTTTGGAGAACTTTATTTCTATTCAAAAAACAGTGGCTTTACTATTTTTGTCCAAGATTATCATTTGTATTATTTTTGTCAAAATTTTCACATTTTGGACAAGATTACCCTCTTTATAAAAATTTTTTCCTCTTTCTCTCTCTCCTTTTCTCACGCCTCCTTCTTTTTCTTCTTTCTCTCATTCTCTCTCTCTCTCTCTCCCCTCACGGTTTTTCCAGATTTATTTTAAAAAATTCATTTTTTTTTTTTTGAAAATTTTCAAGATTTAAATAAGGTTTAGATTTGAGTTTGAGTAGTGATTGTGGTTGTGCTTAATTTTTTTTTTTTTTTTCAGATTTATGGTTGTTTTTATGAATAGTGGGAGTTGGGTTTTGTTAAAAAAAAAAATTAAGAATTTTTTCGGATTTGATCTTTTTCAAACAAATTTTTTAGATTTCATTTTGTTTAAATTAAACACACCAAACAAAACGAATTAAACACACCAAACAAAACGAATTAAACACATCATACCATCAATTAAACACACTAGGCCATCAATTAAACACACCAAGCAAAACTCATTAAACACACCAAGGCAAAAACAATTAAACACACCAGGGCAAAACGAATTAAACACACCAGACAAAACGAATTAAACAACTGGTGTGTTAAATTCATTTGGTCTGGTGTGTTTAATTCGTTTTGTCTGGTATGTTTAATTCGTGATCTGATGTGTTTAATTCATGACCTGATGTGTTTAATTGATTTATAACCGGTGTGTTTAATTGAGTTGCATTGATGTGTTTAATTGATTAAACACATCAGACCATCAATTAAATACACTAGGTCACCAATTAAACACATTAGGTAAAACTCATTAAACACCTGTTGTGTTTAATTCATTTGGCCTAGTGTGTTTAATTCGTGGCCCGGTGTGTTTAATTGATTACAACTAGTGTGTTTTATTGGTTTACACCTAGTGTGTTTAATCGGTTCAGATGTGTTTAATTGTGTTTCTTGGTGTGTTTAATTGATTTACATATGATGTGTTTAATTGATTACAACTGGTGTGTTTAATTGGGTCACCCCTCCCTACTTATGTTTCATTGGTCCCCGGTGTGTTTAATTGGTTTACATCTGGTGTGTTTAATTAAAATATGGAAAATCTAGACTCAAACACAAACACTGAAAATTTTAAAAACATAAACAAACAACAACCACAACCACAATCTGGAAAAAAATCTGGAAATTTAAAAAAAAAATCTGGATTTTTTGTAACTTCAAACGAAAATCTGGAAAAAAAAAAAACACAAAAACTGAATTTTGAAAAAAACAAACGAGATTTGAAAAAAAAAATTAAAAAATTCTGAAAATTAAACACAACAATACAACCACAAATCTGAATTTTTTTTTTAACCACAACCACAATAACAACCATAACCACAACTCAAATCCAAACCTTTTTTAAATTTGGAAATTTTTCAAGAAAAAAAAATATGGATAAATTTTCAAATCCGAAAATTTTTGTTTCAAAAAAAAATACCTGAATTTTAAAAAAAAAAATCCCTAAACACAACCACAACCCAAACTTAAAAATCTGAAAAAGATTTCAAAATTAAAATAAAAAAATAAAAAAAATAAAAAAAAATAAAAAAACTGAAATTTAAAAAAAAAATCTGGAAAAAACGTGAAAGAGAAAGAGAAGAGAGGAGAGAAAAAGAAGAATGAAGAATGAGGGAAGATTGGACGTCCGATCGTCGGTCGGTCGATTGTCCGATCTGAAATTTTTTTAAAAAAAAAAATCTGAAATATTTTTTAAAATCTGGAAAAAAAAAAAAGAGAAAAAGAAGGAAAAGAAGAAGAAGAAGGAGGAGGAGGAGGAGGGAGGAGGCTTGGAAGAAGAAGAAGGAGGAAAGAGGAGGAGAGAAAGAAGAAGAAGAAGAAGAAGAAGAAGAAGGCGTGAATAGAGAGAGAAATGAGAGAGAAAAAGTAGGCGTGAAATGAGTGAGAGAAAGGAGAGAGAAGAGATAAGAAGAAAAAAATTAGGGCAATTATGTCCTCACATCCCATTTAATAACAAAAACAATAAAAATAATAATGTTAGACAGAAACAATACTATCCTCTTAATTTTTGATTAAAAACCTCTATTTCCTCTTTTTTTTTTTTTTTTTAACTTAAATCTTGAATCACAACATTTGTTTGTCTTTTTACTTAAGTCTTAAAAGTCATAAGTATTTTAGTAGCTCTTAATCATTAAGATCCTCTAACTTATTTGTTTTTTTTTTAAAGCAAATGTTTTCACTTAAATATTGAGTGGTATTCCTTTTACCGGTATACCATTCATTTTAAGTATTTTTATTTTAATAATATTATTATTATTTAGAAATGAATTTCAATACTGATTTAATTTAATTTATTTTAAATAAATAATTAAATTTTATTTAAATAAAAATAAAAATAAATTAATATTTTATTAAAAAAATAAAAAGAAAAACTCAACTATCTCTCAATGCTGCCTCCAACAGTTCCAACAGCGGTGTCGACCTATCTTCAAATGTCTTCAAGTGCTTCCTGACCTTCAAATTAAGAGCGGAGTACTGGCACCTGCCGTCGAAGGTGTGCTCGGAGCAAATCACGCTGCTCTCGAGCAACATGCGGGCGGCATCGAATTGACGGATAGATTAACACATTAAAAGAATTCTGTACAGAAAGCATTCATTAATCTTGAAACTAAATCAAAATACTATTCATAACTTTTAATTGTATCATATTTTTAAAATTATTTTTATATCACGAATGGAATCATTTATGGAATTTAAATTTAAATTAACTCTCACCTTAAGAATGCTAGAAAGATAAGAGGTAGCTAGGGAAGTAGAGTGCATCATGTTTCCTATAGAATTATATTGAGAAAATTATTAGCTTCAAAATTTCAAAAGAAATAACCACCGCCGGCCTAATGTATGTCAAACTGTAACCTTGCCCATTATTTCAACTCATACGTACTCTTTTTCTTGCTTACACATTACTACGTTATTATCATCTCAAGTGGAACAAGACTTTCATGTATAGAAAATCTTCTTCGGCTTGAGATGATATTAGGGTGTGTTAAGACTTAAGAATCAACTTTTAAATAGTGTTTCTTATTAATTGTAAGGAACTTCCCACAAAGTAGAACTTTCAACAAAAGGATCCGTTATGTTTAGTATTCGATTAAAAAAATATTTTTAAATTAGTAAATTATTTGATAATATATTTAACAAAAACGGATCACTTTAACGGTCTCTCCAAAAAAAGTGTCCTTTGGTACAATATAATAGAATGTTCAAATTAGGAAAATGACGCATCCACTATTGGCAAAGTGATTATGTATTTCTCATTCACTCCAATTTTAAAGATTCGAGTTTTATATTTATCAATTAAATCGTAAAGTGTAGAAAGACCAAAGACTTCTCTCCAATAATAGGAGTTACATTCCTATCGGGTTCGATATTGAGAGGTAACAGATTAGAATGGGGCGGTATTTGACTCTGTTTTGGTGCCTTGGTGCGGTTCTTCTCTGTTGCGGTGGCGTTTAGCTTCCTTGGCGGTATGGTCTTTCTTCCTTGGTTCTCATGGCTGGTCTAGTTTGCTCTGTTTTTGTCTCTGTCCTTTGCTGTTAGCCCTGTGGTGTTTTGTCTCCTTTGCTTGGGGCCTGTAGCTGTTGGCCGGCTGCTTTTCTGTGGACCTCTGTGTTGTTTTGTTGTCTCTGCTTTGCTCTTTTGGAATAGGCGTTACCTTTCTTCAAATCATATTTACAGTGATTGATTTCGTTAGATTCTGTATGACCGGGAAAAAAAAAAAAAAAAGAAGATGATAGCTGTAAGCCTGATTACAAGTAATAATTGAATTCACTCTCACCTTTAAATATTCCATAAAGCTTTATGAGAAAGTAATTGGCTAATCCTGTAACTTTCCATAGCTTGTTAATTAAGTCTTCGTCATACATTAAAGATATAATTTCAGATTTTTTCAACCGTTCACAACCTGACCTTTTTCTTGCCTACACGTTATTTTCTAATTAGATAATATCCAATAACTTTTAGTTTTTTTATTTTTTTTTAATACCGCGTACATTACATCGACTCAAACTTGAAACATTATCAAGTTGAATGAAAGTTCTTACCATTGATTAAACAACATTGTATGGTGTCAGTAATTTTTGGCTTTAAGTGCTTGACAAGGGAAAGAAAAAAAAAAAAAAAACTGCTTTCCTACTAATCAATCATTAGTTGTTACTAATCAATAATTAGTTGTTAAATGTTAATAATTCTTTTTAAAAAATCATTATAATTTGTGTGTGGTCAAAAAATTGGCAAGAAAAATTGATATATTTTCTATATCCACGATACGGTCTTTATATCTGGCATTGAAGAGAAAATAATCACATAGAGTTTCTGTGTTTTGTATAGTGGTAGAGAAGAAAATTGTGGAATTACATGCCGAAAATCTTTTGTTTTTTGTTTTTTGTTTTTTTTTTTGTTTAGTCATTACAATAATAAATTCGGGATTTGAAGAAAGAAACATACACGACTCAAACTCACAACTTCATAATATAGATGTGAAGGGTATATTATTGGATCAATCTCTTCTCGTTCCAATCATAATTATTTTTTTAGAACAACTTTATTCATCGGAAAAGAACCCGAAAGGAAAACAACAAAGCATCACAGCTCCCAACCAACAGCACCGACAAGAAAACAGAGGACCCAAACCCAATCAAAGAACCACGACAGAGGTAGAAAAAACCACTATCGTTGGACTTTGACAGGGAAAACAAGGGAAGCCCCAACCCAAACCAAAAAAACAGAAAAAACAAGACAAACGGAACTGTTAGAACTCTCCCCAAACAATGCAATCCTCCCCTCCATTCGAGCCTGACTTTGCAAGGCCATCCGCCATATCATTTGAATCCCTTGAATTGAAGACAATCAATAGACCCTTTAATTTTTGGAGGTAGCTTTTGATCTCATAAACAGCGTTGACATGATTCAAACTCCCAAAATCATCCAAGTTGTTAGCCCAAGAGACCGCCACAGAAGAATCGCTTGCAATTTGAATATTCCTATCAGCTAAGCTGAGATTTGAAGCACAAAGCTCGCAAGCTTTTAGGATTGCAAGGATCTCTGCAGAATTCGAATCTTGAGTTCCGACAGCAAGAGAGAACTGACACAAAATTGTGCCTTTGGAAGTCTGCAGGACACCCCCAATGCCTGCAGGACCAGGCTTTCCCCTAGCCGATCCATTCCAATCATAATTATTGCAACAATTATAGGAGAACTTTAAAAGTAACAAAAAAAATTAGTAGGTTTATTGTTTTTGTCCAAAATTAATATTTTTATTGTTTCTACAAAAATATCCACTTTTTGGATAAAATTGCCCTCTTTTATAAAAATAAAAAAAATTAAAAAAAAAATTCTCTTTTTTTTTCTTTTTTTTTCTTTTTTTTTCTTCTTCTTCTTTCCAGAAGAAAAAAAAACACAACTTTTTTTCTCTATTTTTTTTTTCTTCTTCTTCCTAGACCTCCATCTTCTTCTTCTTCTTCTCGGATGTATTTAATTGTGTTAGAGTTGGTGTGTTTAATTTGGTATGCACTGGTCTGTTTAATTGATTTTCTATGATGTGTTTAATTAAATTGCCCTGGTGTGTTTAATTGGTCTACCATAATATATTTAATTGGGTTGTCGTGGTGTGTTTAATTAGGTTGCTCTGGTAGCCCTCCGAAAGTGGAGTTATTTGTTTAGCAATTATTGAGAGGGAGGGTTATGGTTTGTGAGGTGATGACTCAGTTTGGTGTCTCCTTAGTCAATGGTTTGCTTTGTCTGATATGTGGTAAGGTAGGAGAATAAATGGACCACCCTTTTTTTTGCATTGTCCTTGGGCGTGGAGTGTTTGGAGTACTTGTATGGGTTGGTGGTCTGTGGTTAGTTGTATGAATGGTAATATCAATGATTGGTTCTTAAGTTGTAAGGGGTTGTGTCTGAAGGTGACTTTGGTTAGAGCTTGGGCCACGATGTTTAATGTAGTGGTTTGGACGATTTGGGAGGCGAGAAACCAAGTTATTTTTAAAGGTAATCATGTGGATTCTTCGAAGTTTATTGACTAGTTCGTTTTAGGGTGGTTTGGTGGTTCAAGTATCACGGTAAAGGCTCGACTGATCCGATAACAATTTTGATTGAAAATCTTGAAATATGCTATGTAGAATCTACAGGGGTAAACAAAAAAATACTGGTAAGTGGGATCCCTCCTATCGGCGAGGCTCTTAAATTTAACGTCAATGGGTCGTGTAGTAGGGAGCAAAGGAAATCTGGAATTGGGGGTTCGTTGCACAATGCAAAAGGTGAGACGTGGTGTTCGTTCTCAGTGTTTGTGGGGAGTGTGGACACAACAACAGCAGAGCTTTTAGCTATCCATAAAGCCTGTTTGTTGTGTGAGTCAAACTTTTCAATTGGGGGTGGGGGGGGGGGGGGGAGATCAGTTAGCATCGAAAGTGACTCGAAGACAACAGTTTCTTGGTCATTGAGGGTGATTTTGGGAGTCTTGCTTCTGTAGAGGTCATCTTTGAGATTCGCGTTGTCTTTGCTGCTATCGGCAACATTTCTGTGTGTTATACTCCTTGAGCCTCTAATATGGTAGCTGATGGTTTGGCTAAAAGGGGTAGTTCTTTGGTTGGGCAAGAGGTTGAGTGGAGAGTGGTCTAGTGTTTTGCTTATTGGGGTGTTGCTTTTGTTTTCCCTCTGTTTGTGTTGTTTTTCCTTTCGGTTTTGTGCGCTGTGTGCCTTAGGGTTGGTTTTGTTCAGTGATGTTGTGTTGTTTGTGTTGTTCAGTTTGTTCTTTCGTGGCTTGGTTTGTTTGAATAATTGCCGTTTCAAAAAAAAAAAAATTTATGTTGTCCTGGTGTGTTTAATTAGTATGCTCAGATGTGTTTAATTGGTTTACACCTTGTATGTTTAATTGGCCTGTCCTTGTATGTTTAATTGGATTGTCGTGGTGTGTTTAATTGGTGGCCTAGTTTGTTTAAAGAAATCTGGAAAAATTTTCATATTTGAATAGATTTGGGAATTTTCTAGATTTTCACATACCAAAAAAATTGAAAAATATTTGAAACAATTAATCTCTAGTATATGTTAATTTTTTTATGAAGGAATTTTTGTTTCAATGGAACAAAATTTGGAAAAAATAATAAATAAATAAAAAAATTTGGAAAAAAAAAATTAACAAACATAATTTGGAAATTTTTTTTAATTTGGAAAATTTTCAAAATCAAAAAAACCTAGAATTTTTCTTTTAAAAAAAATCAAATCTGGAAAAAAATAATAATAACAAACGAAATCTGAAAAATTTTAAAATCTAGAAAATATGAAAATCAACAAATCAACAACCATTCATAAAATCAACAACAATCAAACTAAAACACAAAAAACCCAACAAACCGACAATCGAAACACCCAAACTTTAAAGAGGAGAGACCCAACAAACCGACAATTGGAAAACCCAAACAAACCGACAATCTTCACAAAAAACCCAACAAACCAATGATCTTCACAAAAAACCCAACAATCAACGACCGACGAGAGAAAGATAGAAGGAGGCGTGAGAAGAGATTGAAGAGAAAAAGAAGGAAAAGGAGATCTGGAGAGGCATGAGAGAGAGAGAGAACGAAGAGAGAGAACAAAGAAAAAAATGACTCTGACCAAAGGAGAGAGAAGAGGTAAAGAAAATAATGAGGGGTATTTAGGTCTTCACAGCAAATTATTAGGTAGAAACAATAAAAATACTAATGTTGAGTAAAAACAATAAACCTCCTTATTTTTTGACTACAAAGGGGTATTTACGCCAACTATATTTGTGTTGCATTGAAAAGAATTGTGTGGCATAGTTTTCACTTTTAGGACAAGGTCATTGTCAATATCGTTTGGTATTTTTCTCGCTGCCTTCCCAAGTCTTGCATTCATATTTCATGCATGCACGTTAAATAATAAAGTAATGCTACTTTGATAAAATTTGGAATCCAAATCCGGTGCTCAAGTGATATGGCAACATTCTAATCTATTCATTTAATTCATGCAAATCTAATACAATTTAAATGAATGGATTAGAGTATTGTCACATCATTTGGACACCAGATTTGGACAAAGTAGCATTACTCTAAATAATAACATACATATATCAATCAAAACTAATCCACTTACCGTAGAATTTTTGTTTGTCTCATAATATGGACATTAATTTGTAAAATCTACCGGATGAGGTTGGTTTAGTGCTCCCATATAAGTATTTATAACTATTACAATAGGATTGCCGAAACCTATCGAGATGAGACAATATATGTACGGTTTGAATATCTACTCTCCTAAACTGGGGAGAAAACTCTCCACACATGTTTTTAAAATACGTATGGTGGGAAACGAACCCCTAATCACCAAGTGGAAGGGAGGTGCACAATCAGAGGCGGAATTAAGGCTGGCTAGCTTTTATTTTTTGACAAAAATAAAAAATAATTTTTTTTAATAGTTTTAAATACACCCCATTTAATTTTAAGTATATGCCAGTCCAATTTCAATTCTGACTTAACTTACCATATTTTTCTTTATCTTAATAACAATCTAATAACTTAAAAACACGTATCAAACTCATTAAAGTCTATTGTATTTTCTTTATCAAGTGAAAGATCAAATTGAGAAATATTAACCCTTTACTGACTCAAAAATAAAATTGGAAAATTTTAACTTCTTAACAACAAACCAAAAGTAGTAGATTTACCATGTAAATTAATCTCCAAGTCTCCAAGAATTTCAATTTTATGAGTTTTCATAGCTTTTGGATTTATGGAAGTATACGGACGTCGGTATGAGAAAACTGTAAATTTTATTTTTATTTTAAAGTTTATGTTGTAAAATTAATCTAAAATTAAGTTTTATTTTCAATTATGAAACTTGTCAAAACGTCTTTATGCAACAAGATAAATGAAGAGTTTCTTGAAAATTGTATGATTGTTTATATTGAAAAAGAACTTGCTTTTACAATTGATTCGGATTCAATAATAGATGTTTTTGCCTCTTTAAAGCATCATAAGTCAAAATTTAAGTAGGATCTTATTCTATTTATATTGCATGCATATTTCCTTTTTATTTTCTTGTGTTTTTTCTTGGTTAGAATATGTATTTGAGGATAAGACTCATTATATCCTCTAACTATATATATATATTTTTTATTTTAACTCATAAAAATTTTCTCATACTGTCAAGATTCGCTATCAAAATAATTTTTTTTATATATTATATTTTTTTTATCTATATGAAATTGTCCACGGTCCACCCACTAAACAATTTCTGGTTTCGCCCCTCTGTGCACAATCACATGTGCTAGGAGGGGATGTGCATCAAGTTTATTATACTTGGAAATTTTAAAAAGGATATTATTATTTCTCCCGCAACCTTTGCAAAAAGGTTGTTTTACCCCGTAACTTTTCTGTATTAGATAAAAACCTCCTGTTGTTAGTATTTTATCAGTTGTTTGAAATAATTAAGAGTAAATGAGAAAATTGCTCTAAAATTAAATATCTAAATTTATAAAAATAAAATATTACAGTTTAAACCGATATAACAATAAATTTAATAATGTAAAATGAAAAATGTCATTGTCTATCTTTCTCTATAATAACTCTCATGCCCTCTGCAGCTCCCCATCTCTTTCTTTTTCCTTCTTTCGCTTCTTTTTAAAAATGTCATTTAATTTGTTGCTTTCAGTTAAGGATAAAATGGACCTTCGCTTTTCAACTTAAATAAAAAGATACTTCTCCTTACGATTCATAAATTATCTATTTACACTCCAATTTAATTTTTTTATTAATGACAATTTTAACATAAACTAAAATTACTAATCAAGACAAACAAATTTTAAAGACACTCCAAACTAATTAAATTATTAAAAAAAGAAACTCTCTCTCCTAAATTATTAGATTAACAATAATGCTAAACATCCCATCTAAAATCTCACATTTTTCATCCCACTAAATGTAGCATATGAGATTAAATATTATATATTAAACTCTCCCTCCTAAATCTATTATTATCATATTAAACACTTTATTCTGATTACTCTCCTAATTACTATCTCTACATTTTTTTTTATTAAAAAAAAAAAAAAATCATATCTCCATACTTTATCGATTGATAGTTAAAGAAAAAAAAAAACTTATGAATATTTTTTGTAAAAAAAAAACTTATGAATAATTTTGGTTTTTTATTAACAATAATATATATATATATTAAAAAGTCAATTTTAAAAAAAAAAAATAGATACATAAAAACTTGATTTGTTGCAACTAGATTCGATTAAATTCTTAATTTCTAAGACTAGTGAAAGAATTAAAAACAAAGTACTTGTTTTTTGAGTTTTTTTTTTTATTTTTTTAATATATACATTTATACGGTTCCTAAAAATCAAGCTTATGACAATTTTTTTTTTGATAGAAAATTAGAGATATGTATTGGATGAGGAAGAGTTTAATATGGTAATTAAAAATTTAGAGAAGGTATTTATTATATAATATTTAATATAATGGTTTATGAGAGATAATTTCTTTTTTTAATAATTTAATTCAAAAAGATTATTTTTTAGATGAATCCAAATGCTACGATGATTCATCATAACTTTTATTAAAATAAATGGAGTGTTTTAAGAAATTTATTTTTTAAAATAGAGTGTCTTTAGAATATAAGTGTTAAAAGATAAAAATGATAATCTTGGAACAAAAGAAAATGTCTTTAAAATTTTTTTAAATTTAAATTTTGAGAATGGAGTGTCTTTAGAAAAAAAGTGTAAAAAGAAAAAATTGAATTGTCAAAAGAAGCTCTCAAATAAAAATTAAAAGAAGGGCGATTTTAGTAAATACAAAAAGTGAGGGAGTAAGTCGATGTTTTTGCAAAGATCAAGGGAGAAATAATAATGGATTTAGATCCTCTCCTCACCTGACTTTGTCTTCAATTAAATCAATAGTTTGGATTAATTCTATCTTATGATTGAGTAAAACATAAAAATTAATTGAACTGATCCAGACTATTGATTTGTTATATTAAACACGTGTTAATAAATTATGAAGGTGATGACAATATGAAGAGTGAAAATATGAAGAGTGAAAATGTGAGGAGATGATCTGATCCAATAATAATATCCCTTTTTTAAAATTTTGGTTGGACATTACAGAGTACACTCATTATGTTTATGTCCTTTGCTTATCTTGTTAAGAAATGTTCAACTTAATATACAGTTGAGTATTAATCCACCTATGGGAAAAAAAAAAAAAAAAATCATTCAATAATGATAATGGCTAATTTGATATTATTGTAATTTTTTAAATAATTTTGTTTATACCGAAGGAATAATAGTCCACATTGGCGGTGGTCATAGTATAGTTTTTTTTTTGTTTTTTTTTTTTTATTTTATTTTATTTTTTTTTAGATATCTATCTATCTATCCATCTATATAGACCAATTATATTTTTTTTGAAGCTTTTATTATTGATAGAATTCGACCTGTTGATTTGGAAGCCATTTGCATAATATGTTTTCATGAGTATAATATGTACCAATGTACCATCTTACAAGACATCACTAGTAAAGTTGGTCCAGCCACATCTTCCAATATATGCCTTCCTTCTTATAATATCTGTTACCTGAAAAAGTGAAAATTGAAACAAAAATATTACAAAGGTAAGTTTCTAGCTTCAAAACTTGCATACTTGGAGATAAAGAGACATTTAGACGACATTTAGACTACAATAAAATTACCTGAGACAGAAGATATTTAAGAAAAGCTGCACAACCAAAAGCATCCATCCATCACTCAACAAATTACCTCTAACAACCAACTAACAATAAAACAAGCTATATTTGGCTAAACAAGCTAAACAAATAAAGTACCAACAAAGGGTAATCAGGACACCATAGATTCAATCATTAGTTAGCTAAATTGAAATATTTCGAAATCAAATTAAATGACTAAATAGATAGAATGAAGCCACCAAATAATAAAAAACTTACCAAAAAAATTAAATAAAAAGCAAACAAAATCATTTAAATAGAAACCATTTCATGTAAACTTGAAATGAAAAAAAAAAAAAAAAGACAAAAAAAAAAAAAAAATGTTTTTCCCAAAGTAAAAACTAAGTTCACTCACCGGTAGTGATGAATTACGGTGGTGTTGCATGGTGTGGTGACGAAGTCTAGAGGCTTCAATCGAGATGGAGCAAGTGTGACAGCTTCAAAGGGAGTGGAGTGAGTGCAACGAGCAAGTGCAGTAGATTAGAATGGTGTGGAGTGAGTGCGGCAGCTTCAACGATGTGGTGATAAATTGCTGCCTTGCCACCACTAGCAATGAAATTTGAGAACCACTTGGAGAGTTGGAGGCGTCAGGTTAGATGAGAGTTAAAAAGACAAGTACTAGGTTATGAGAATTTTTATTTTTATTTTTTCTATTTTGGTTATGGAATTTAGAAACGGATTTTTAATATTAACTCTTTTTGATGGTTTTTAAACGTTAATAATTCTTGATGGTTTTTAAACATCAATAATTTTTTATGGTTTTTAAAAATCATCAACATTTAATGATATTATCTAGAAACGTCATCAAATTTTGACACTTTTTAAAAACTATCAAGTTCTTATAATAATTAAAAACTATCGCACATGATTGATGGTTAAAAAAAACCATCATAAATAAGGGTCATAAAACCTCATTTTTCTTCTTGTGAACACTGAACACCGGCGTTTTTGTTCCTTCCAAAGGCTAACAATTTTCAGCTAAAAAACTCTTGCAAGAGGCTGGTGCATTCCAACTCATCTTAGCTATCTTAAACAATCTATTTCACAACTTGACAATTAGGGCAATGAGGGAAGAAGTGAACAATACTCTCAGCATTCACATTACACATCACCGCTTTCATCAAAAGAGGCCAGATCCATCAAAAGACCCAAGTTATTCATGCAAGTGATATAAAGAAGATAGACACGCCCAACTTTCTTTCTTTTCTACAAATTAGTACGGTAACATACACCTGATGGTATTGAACAAACTATCACTAGCACTTGTATGAAATTTACTTGCATTCAAAGTCGAATGCAAGGAGATCAAAATTATCTGAACTGTTCGAATCGTCAATGGAGTGTTTTATCAAATCAAACACATCGAATAAACTCATTATTTATGACCTAATTAATGTTAAAAAGGGGGACAATTCTATCTCCACTGCCTAACCTAACATTATACAAGAAGTAAACCAAAATCCAAGTAATGGTTGTAACTTCACCAAATGAATTCTTCAACTATGTTCAATCGTTTTATATTTACAGTCAAAAAAAAAAAAAAAAAAGGGAAAAGAAAGTAGCATACAATGAAATGGAAGCTCAGTTGAGTCAATTCTACAGTAAAAAATTGAATAATTGCATTTAGGTTCTTTTGAAACCTTTGAAGTTTAAACCAAAGAAGTATGCCCTGACACTTTCTTAGTATTACATAACTTTTTAGTGTCCCACTGCCTTTTGTTCTCAACAGGGCGAATCATTGTGGGGGGCTGCAGCAATTTTGAAATTTTTTTTAAGTTTTTAAATATGTTATTAAATTTATATAAGACAAGTAGTGCTCAACACAATATTAATATATTATTATATAGCCATATAGGTATATAGACAATATGATGACCCTTGATTTTTACCGTTTTGTGTGCACCATTAATTGTTTAATAATTAAACATCATACTAAGGTCGATTAAAAATTTTATAATTAATATATGGTTCATCTCCGGATAAAAAATCTTGAATTCACTCCTAATTCTCAAATACATAGTTTTAAAAAGAACATGAAAATGCAAGCATCATGATAGAGTTTTATTTCCCTTATTCACATAAATCGAGGTTTTATGATTTTATTCTCGTAACATTACAAAACAACATCCAACTGTTCTACAAAACAAAATCGTTTTAATAACCCTTGGAAGTTTCTTTCTTCTTGGCAGTGTTCAAATAGATAGATTTCACATGAAAAAGTAGATTTCAAATAGATAGATTTTAAAAGTAGTCTTCAAATGAAAAATTATAATAATTAATAACACATAGATTTCACAGTACAACCATAAAATTAAGGCGAGTGTTTGTTGTCATAAAAATTTAGTGCGTAGCAAAGAAAATACTTGTATTTTATAATCACTTTAAAGAAGTAATATCAACCTACTTTTTAAATCAATATATATATACACGATTTTTCCATTATCAATTCCTCCTGATATAAAATATATCAGAACGAAGAATGTAGACCATTAGATTTATAGTTTGACTCAAATTGTTTATACTTGTCAAAACTTCTCCATAATCTATGGTCCACATTCTTCGTCCTGATATATAATTATATTTTATGTTAAGAGGAACTGACAATAGAAAGACTGTATATATATATATATATATAAACCCGTTTTTCAAAATTTGTTTTAGGAAAACCAAAAAATAATTTATAATTTATAATTCAAAAATAAATCTTAAAAGGGCCATGTTAACTTAATTGCCAGGTCCTTCGTTATGCAGAATAATTGGGTGTTCATTTAGCAACCCAATTCAATCTAAATTTACTAATTTCTTAATGAAACCTTTATGGCTTTATCAAAAACAAAACAAAACAAAAAAAAATTATAAATGAAACCAACCTTGTAAAATTGGATTGGTTTGGTTAGCTTGGTCAGTGAGCTAGCTAGGCTTATTTTGATGGGCTTTGTCTGTGCCTAGAATTTTACTCCTTTTTTTTTTTTTTTTTTTTTTTAAATATTACATTAATTCGATATTTTTTTAGGAGGGAAGGACTCAAACCGATAACCTCATGTTTAGGTGTGGGATGTATATTATCAGACCAACCTTATCTCGTCACCTAAAATTTTAGGTAGGAGTGACATCTCGAACCTTTGACTATCAACGTGGAATGGAGGTGCATAGCCACATGTACTAATAGATAGATGATATACTTCTTTTATTTTATTTATACCATGTAATAAATATTACATTGATTCACATCTCATAAGACATGAAATAAACCGAACCGAATAAAAATATAGATACATCGAATGGATTCTAATTTTTTTTTTTTTCCTATTAAAATATATGAATACAAATCGCTTCTACAGTTCCACTAGAAACCTTTCTTTTTTTTCATAACTAGGAACCTTGTTGGTTAATACTAAATTACTGATAACCTCCGGAAACTTCCCATGGTAATGATTTCTTGAGATAAATCCAATTCTTTAATGATGGATGATGCATTATCACGGTGACTTAATTTATATTTTGGGTGATGTTTCTGTTGCTTTTATTATTCCTCAAAGGAAATAAAGTAACTCATTCTTTAACCAAACAGGATTATATGTTTATATCTTGAAAGAACAAGCAATTCTTGATGATTAACCATTCTTGGTCCTTATTTTACAACAATATTTGGCAGATCCCAACTCATGATCTCATTCATGTTTTAAATTGTCAGCATATATGTGAGACAAATCGTAAGGAGGTAAAGTTAAATATATTTTTTGAGATACCATTTGTGATGATGGTGTCTTGAACTTAAAACATTACCAGGCTAAATGAGTGTTTTTACCACCAAACCATATTCAGAGGTGGTTTCACTTTATGTACTTTTGATTTATAATTTATCTCATCTTTTACCGTTTACATATTCTCAATTGGTAACATTTTCGAATTAGATATTTGTCTAATTTAATTTATCTTGTCATCAATCAAGCATATTTTTTTTTTGGCCAATGATCGAAATAGACCTCTTACATTTTATGGGTCTGGGCCGAGCCTTGAAACCACTTTGAACTATAAAATTTAAGGAAAATTTCACACGCCTTGTTTGTTTTTGCAATTAGTATAATAGTATTATTAGAGCATTTTCGATGCAATAGTGATTTAAAAAAAAAAATGCAACGTAAGATAAATAAATAGTTTACAAAAATAATTGATTAATAAATATTACTAAACATGTTTTTGAATTTTTATTCTTCTAATTATTGGTAAATTATTGATTTATTGATTTATTGATTCTGAAAACATTAAAACTATAAAATAAATAAAAATACTAAGGATAAACTAAAATGAATCATAATAATAGATGGACTAATACAATAAATTAAAATTTTAGATTTTGGAGTTTATTGATTAGATGGACGTGTTAGGTATGTCAAACTAAAATTATTAAAAAATAATAAATGTTCAAAATAATAATAGATAATTTAATATAAAATAAAATAAAATTAAATAGTCACAAATTAAAGGTAGTTAAGAAGTTGACACTACCAAAAAAAAAAAAAAATGAATTGTTTTGTTTTAGAAGAAAATAAAATTTTGAAAAAGGAATTGAAAAAAATGGTAAAATAAAAAAGACATAAAACAAAATTATTAAAATTACACGAAAAAATTGAATTAAAGAAAAAAGATATTTATTATGTTTGAAAAATACAAATGGTGAGAGTAGAACCCCTCACAATCAATAAAGCAGAGGACAAACAACCAACTGAGCTATGAGTTAATATTATATGATTAAAGTTATATTATATATTTATATATGAAAAACAAAAATCAAATTAAAAAAAATCGAGGTAGGGCATAGGCCCCACCTGGCCTTAAGGTGGGTCCGCCCCTGTGCACAACTATTTTTTTCGTTTTACTTAGTAAGTATTTAAAATTAACATTAATTTTTCATCTATTTTTTTGTAAGAAAATAATAAAAAATAAAAAAAAATTGGACATATCATTAAAAATAAGGCTAATTGGCACAAATACCACGTAAACTTTCCCAAAATATGCACTATGCTTACTATACTTTTTTTTTCACCACTAAACCCTCTAAACTCTTGTTTTTTGGCAAATATTTGGATTTTTTTGCTCCATGTGAGGGAACATCTATAGTTAGCATTTGCTAATTTGAAAGTTACTATTCTACCCTTAAATATATATAAAATAAATAAATAAAATTGTAAGAAAAAATAACAAATTATTTGGTTCATCAAGTTCACTAGTTCATCATCTCATCATCAGATAATTCACCAAAATTGTTTCAAAAAAAAATCACCAAATTTCAGTATTCACAATCAAACCATAATTAAAGCCATCATTGAATTTTTCCTTCTTTTTCTTTTTGGTAATTTGATCACCAATGTCCATATCTAAGATGGAAGGTGGAGATCAATCTACCTATTTTTTTTTTAAGAAAAAAAATTAAATTTTCTTAAAATAAATAAATCTTCACCATCCATCTGAGATTTGGATGGTGGAGATTAAATTTTTTTTTTCTTTTTGTATTATATAATTATTTATAAAAAAAAAAATCTATTTTTTGTTGTTGACACATAGTATGCTCTTGATTTAAAGATAAATTACCCTCAAAACCATTAAAGTTAACTAACATCTAACTCACAAAAGAGACTAAATTGATAGATTTTGGAAAACATAGAGACCACGAGAACTAAAAATGGAAGGCGGTTAAAAAAGTCATATTGCGTGAAAACTTAGGGACCAAATGATAATAGCCATAAAATAATAATGGAAAAGTGAGGAAATCAAACAAAAACATGGATATTTGCCTATGTGTTGTCATATCATTGGGTCAGTACACCAGCTGAGCGGTGTACTAAAGAATTTCTCCCACTCTTTTATATATAGGCAATTGGGAATAAATTTGCCTCCATCAAATTCTCTCGAACATTCAAACGATCGATTCATCTTCTGTCAAGATTTCTATCAAAAAATTTCTCTCAAGAAATTATTCTCAATCAAGGAATCCAAGAAGCAAATATGAAGTGATAGAGGCATCCCAAAACCAGTGACATAGACGATGAGGAATTTGATGATGTAGAAATTGAGACCAGAGAAACGGTGGAGTCACTAGAAAGGATGAAGTTGTTTGATATCACTCCCGAAATACTAGAACATGTAAAGGTACATGTTATGATTCTGAAATCTAAATCTTATTTTATTTGTTCGCAATGGGTTTTATAATCTAATCTACAATAAAAGTTTAAGATTAAGAATCTTGAATGGTGAAATCGTTTGATATTATTACACCCGATATAATAGAAATCATAGAGACAGCTGTGTGTTTGATAAAATGACTGAACAAAAACTAAAGCAAAAGAGCAATGTATAGTGTTTTCTTTGTTATTTCTTTCCATATATTGTTTCAATAGGTTTATTTTGTGATTTGTTTTATGTATTCAGATGGGGAGAAGATTAATGAAATGGGAATGCTCTACAGCCTTAACCATTCGCTTGGCAGCTCACAGTGTCATGGAGTATTGGCAAGATGTCATTAAGGCATCAACCTTAAATACATCAACACCTGCTCCTGAGCAAAGGAAATCTATGTCCAACTGCACCTCTTTGGCATCTACGACCATAGTGAATATACCAGCGAAGCCACCTCTATAAGTCGGCCACTCTACTAAGTCTGTTGGGACGAAAGGAATAACCAAGAAGACTGTAGTGAATACAGCGGTTGACTCTGCTAGGATGAAGGGAAGAACCGAGAAGACTTTGGTTATTCAAGGCAACGAAGAACTAGCGAAGCCACCTCTATGAGTCGGCCACACTGGCTCCCTTTCTTTTATCATCACAAGCCTAAAAATATGTTTTTGAGAAGATTTGAGCCTCCGAAATAACTTTGACAAGCTTGTTGACGTGAGAAACATTAGAGATGGAGAAGAAGAAGCAAGTAGGTCAAATGCTTTTGCAACCATAGTTTTTTTTTTTTTTTTTTTTTTTTTTTTTTTTAACAATATCTATTAATTCGGGACTAATTTTTTTTTTTTTTTGAAAGGTTTCGCCATTGGTAGGAGTTTTTACAACCATAGTTGCAGATAGATAAATCGGTGAGAAAAACCGATGGGCTGGAAAGGCACGTTGCTTGGTGAGAGTGTATGTCAAATGTTTAAGCTCTATGCATTTAATTTTTGTTTTACGGATGAAGAGTTGCACTTTTAAATTTTTTAACAGAAAAATCGTTAAGTTGAAGAATATGGTTTACCAACCGAGCCAATCTCGTCTTACCATTTTCAAGACATTTTTTTTAAAAAAAAAAAGACATAAATGTGGGCATATACACTAACTCGTGGTAGAGCTTCAGTTTGAAATCTTTGACCACCAAGGCTAGATACCCTTGGTATATTCAATACATATTTGATACTCATTAATAAGTACTAATTATGGCCATAATCCCAAACTAAAGTGAGCCAATTCAAAATATGTAACAAATAAATTGAATTAGGATTAAAAAGAACAAATAAATTGAATTAAAGATAAGCAGCCACAATTTGTATTTAGCAATAAATTTAACTATTAAGTATTAACTATACATAATTTATCTCTCCTTTGCTTTTATTTATTTATTATGTTTGAAATACATCTACTTTTATCTTTTACAATATAATATTATTGTTTTTTTTTTTAATTATTACAATAATTCAGGGTTTTGTGGAGGGAAAAGACTCGAACTCACAATCTTGTGGTATATGTATAAAATGCATACCACCGGATCAACCTCATCCTGCCTATAATATTATTGTTATTGTTATTTATTTATTTATTTATTTTTGTATAATCTATAAAATGTATCAAATACGTAATATCCTATAATAGCAAATGGATTATTGATTTATTGTCAACTTATATGAAGTCTATGCTATTTGCCTATTTGTGAATTCTATTAAAACCCCTCACTTAAAACAAATTTATCAAAATCTAACGAATTATAGATTAAATACCCCCGTTAGACATAGGAATCATAGAATGTTTGTGAAATTGACATAGTGCAATTACAGTGGACAAGAGGACAAGTGAGTGCAATTTTCGCTTGATTTATTCCATTGTTATTTATAAATCTAGTTAGGCACGGCACACGTGTTAACAGTTCTGGTAACTGGTACGCATTGGGTCAATGGCGGCTCCATAACAAATAAATAAATACAAAAGAAAATAAAAATAATTTTACTTTTCTTTCTAATTATTTCTTAAAATAATTCATATTATAATGACACTCTCATTACAAAATTCAGAATTAATAGCATAAATTTGTAAAATTTTGTTAATCACACTAAAAAAGCTTATTTATTTTTGACAACTTCCACGCGATTGGTATTTTTCATACAAACACTTAAAATTTGAAAAAAAAAAAAAGGCAAATACATATAAAAATGTTTGATGAAGTGTAAACATATATATATATATATATATATATATATAAAACAAAATCGATTGAAGATCGATCTCATTTGATTGTGAGAACTGTCAAGCGATGGCGCTTTCTCGACTTCGACATCCAGTGATCGCTCGAGCCCCTTCGCTTTTGAGAGCTCGCCTTCTCTCCTGCTCCTCTGCCACTTCTCTCGCTCGGTACTTCAATTGTTTTTTTTTAAGCAATTATTTTCCTTCTCTGTATATGTACATTTATTTGATTGGAAGTGAATATGAAGTTTTGATTTTTTTTTTAGTATTGATTTAGTTGTTGTTTGGGCAATTATGATGATAGTCTATAATGCGTTGAATTGGGTTTGAATCTGATTGAGATTTATGTGACTAATAAATAAATGAAAGTGAAAAATGTTAGCTTGGAAGTAACACTTTGTGCCAAAATTCGATTTGGTAGTGAAAAGGAAGACACTGATTCGTTATGTGTGTGATCACAGAGGCTACCATTTTTAAAATTAGAAAGAAATGAATATGTTGGGAGTTAACAGTAAGCTAGCTGATGTAGGAAATCTAGTGGTTCACTTTGCATGAATTGGAGAGTGAAAAGCCCGATAATTTCTACCTAAACTCAACAGTATATGTGATTCGTGAAACATTGTTCCTAAACTCTAGAGCAACCCCTTTAAAAACATGGGTTGCGAATTTCTGGGACTGCAATCATGAAATTTAAGGTTTGAAATTGTGCTTCAACAAACTTTTTCAAAGGTATAATCCTTGAAACTTTTTGGTGGGAATGTTGCAGTAATGGAGTTTAGTGTAGAAGTTTGTGTTGGTGTACAATTCTTGTTCCTCACCAAGTGAATTATGTGGCCTCAAGATCAATGAAATCATCTTATCATGTTGCTTGTGGTGATTGCTAAGCAATTAGATAATCGGGGCCATTTACCATTAAATGAAGACAGGAAGTTGATTAACGTCTAATGAAATGCTCTCAAATCCACAACTATCTGTGTATCTAGATCACTAGGATATGTTTCTAGGTAGTTTATTAGTCCCAATACATGATTTGACTTGGTAGTCTTTTAGTGTTCCCAACTGCATTTTGTTAACTTTTTCAGAGTTGATTTTTTTTATATTTACTTTCTCAACTCATCTCCTTATGTTATTTTTCTTGTTGTTGACTTGTTGATGCAGGACTTCCAGTAGGAGAAACACATTTGTAGATGTAAATGGAAATTTGTTAAGGTTTGAATCTCTTGACTTTCCTTTTGATGTTGCAGTACATTATTCATTGCTTATATAACTTCAATTGAACCTTGAGTCATATGAAATGTGTTTTTCAGTCATTATTTTATATTCATGATGTGAGCTAGATCATGTCATCTAATATCGCATATCCCTGAAGTTGACTTAAGTTGGGTTGTTATTCGTTATTTGGAAGAATGTGGCTTACAACTCCTACTTGTTAATCGCACATTTATTTTGGCAATCCATTGATGACTATACTCACTTACTCAGCAGGCCAGCATCCCTAACCATGTTTACTGGAGTAGATGATAATTCCTCAAAGTTCAAGGTTAGTGTTTGAAATGCAAGTAATATTAGTTGTACCAATCCAGATTAGGGTTTTTTTTTATCTGATGCTTTTCATCATTTTGCAGATACAAATTGGAGTTCGCCGTTTCTCATCTGCAGGTATATATCATTTTTATGTGATGTGCAACTTTCCCCTGCTATAACATGTATATCTAAGAATTACAGCTGTGTTGTAAAGGAGCTTGCTTAGTTGTATCTCAATTGTCCTTTTAACAGATGAAGTCAAAGCCAGGATGGTCTTCTTTAAATACAGGGCATAAGAATTTTTTCTATTTATTTAGGACAATATACATTATACACTCTTGGAAAAAATGGTGTGTTAGGATTAGAAATTACTGATTGATATATGTTAGATATTAGTAGCGATGCTTAGGAATGTGCAATTAGGGCTGTGTTGCCAGACTTGATATGTAGCAGGGCTGGAGCCTGCCTGCCAATGTCTTATTGCATACATGCTAGGCTCAGGCTTTGTCGTACCCTTTAGATTTTTTGATGTGCTGTGAACCACTCAATATAACTTTAGTATAATGTCAGACACTATATTACTGGGAACATATATTTCTCTTATTTAAAGGTTATTGCAGATAAAAGAACTTATATTATATTGAACCTGTTTTAAGAACATAGTAAATACTAGAGATTCTTGATTTTTAGAAGATTTGTAGTAAAATTAACTTAGATAGTAGTTTATTTAGGTGATTAACTACTTTGTGCTGGGAAATATAATATAAGCAATGACATTCTGAATTTGAAGTATTAATATGGACTAGAATTTAAAGTTGCCTCTGGTTGGGATGCTGTGTGCAGACATTAGGCAATTCTTGAGTACATGACAAGATACAGCCACCCAGTTTTTTTTTTTTTTTTAATTTTTTAAATTTATTTATTTTTGGGTTTGTGGAAATTCCATAGAAGATTATGCCAACAATTTCAACTAGAATATATAACTTCTTGGTGTTTTATCTAAAGTTGATCGTATCAATCTTTAGAAAGAGGCACTTGTTATTCATGCCTGGTTATGCATTTTAGCTAATTTTTACTGGTCATCGAGTTCTGTTCTTGCAGGGCCTCCTTCACATGCAGTCCTGGGAATGCCAGCTTTGTCCCCTACAATGGTAAGATTTATTGGAAGGTTTATTTGCCTCACCTTCTCTCAATGGATTTTATTCTTTCCCACCTGATGTCAAGATTCTATGCTTGTTGCTCCTATGCAGAATCAAGGTAACATTGCAAAATGGAGGAAGAAAGAAGGAGAAAAGGTGAATTATAAGTTGCCAAATTGGCTTTTTTTTTAAAGTCAGGGATGTCCATTATTATATAATTTGCAGATGATTGTTGAAAGATAAACCCTTTCTCATACAGAATTAAAGCAATTTGTTGATTTTCGTTGATCAAATCTAACAGATAGAAGTTGGTGATGTATTATGTGAAATAGAGACAGACAAAGCTACACTTGAGTTTGAAAGCCTTGAAGAAGGGTAACTCTGCTCAATATATTTCCTTCTTGTTTTATTTTCTTTGATGGCTGTTATGTCAAATTATGTGATCCACATTGGTAATTTGAGTGGTAAAGTTTTTGGTACCACTGTTCACATCAGTTTTTAGCTTGCATTTGCAAATAGAAGTCTCCTTTAATATTTATTTTGAAACCCTTTTCTCCTTGTGTGCTGTCTTTCCTCTTCTTCTCTAGCTCACATTTACTAAGAGAATTCTTTTCTAATATGCATTTTGAAATCTATTTATCATGTGTTATCTTTTCTTCTTGAGAGTGATTTACTTACCACTTACATTCACTTTATTTATCCCCCCATCTCTTCCCTCATCCTCACAATTATTAGATTATTTCTTATGACAATTTATCCTTTTTGGAATTGATTTGTTGGTGGAATGTTTTTCTACAGGTTCTTGGCAAAGATACTAGTGCCTGAAGGTACGAAGGATGTGCCTGTTGGACAACCCATTGCGATAACGGTAAACTGTTAGAATCCTTTAATATTTGTTTCATTATTCTATTATTGAATACCATGTATAGATATCTGGGCGTATCTTATTTAAATAATGGAAATCAATCCTGAAGGGTATTCACGTAATTTTATTTTATTTAAGTATAGCTTAGTAAATTTATTATATTCTCCTCAGGACATTCGTTATCTTTCTTTCATTGCTTTATATGCCTCCTGTTGTCATTAACTTTGGAGATATTGAATTGTTGTTTGTGATTTTTCTTAAATTTCTGGTGAGAGTATTGACCATCTAGGTAGTGGATTATTTATTAACACTCTTTTTTTATGGGTTCACAAGGTTGAGGATATAGATGATATCCAAAATATTCCTGCTGATGTTGGTGGTGGATCAGACGTAAAACAGAAAAAGCCAGCTAATCAGGATGTCGAAAAAGAGGAAACAACACATGAAACTAGCTCTGTTAAGATCGATACATCAGAACTTCCTCCTCATATTGTTGTTGAAATGCCAGCACTATCCCCAACAATGGTATGGAAATTTTAATTAAGTTTTGTCAAATTGTTGGCCTCACCTTGCTGTGCTGCTGATCTCTTTTTTTTTTTTTTTTTTGTTGGTTAAATTGCTAAAATTGCTTTCCGATGTTTTCTTCTGCAGAACCAGGGTAATATCGCCAAGTGGAGAAAGAATGAAGGAGACAAGGTTAGTCTTACTAAGTAATCAAACCTGTTAACCACTTTTCCGACTATTTGAGTGAATACTGATTAATCACCTCAGGCCTTGTTCTTGTGTCATATTCTTTCTTTGACAGATAGAAGTGGGAGATGTGATATGTGAGATAGAAACAGACAAAGCGACCCTTGAATTTGAGTGTCTTGAAGAGGGGTACCATTCTTTTTTATTTTGAGTGCCTATTTATTTTTAACTGCCCATCTATTGGGAGCCCATGTGATCTGGTTGATGTTAAATTTGACACAAAAGTCCAGTCTGCATCTTTATGATGATTTGTTTTGAGTTATGATATATAATCATTTGTTGCCTTGATTGCCATTACGATGAGTATTTGTTTCCACACATGGTCAATGTAAGAACAAATAAGCATCACTGAAGTGTCAGGCACAGATGCAAGGCATCAAGCAGCATTTCTACAGTAATTGCTTAGTAAAGAAAAGAACAAGAAAGAAAAAAAAAAAGAGCAAGATAAAATTTAAAGTAAAAGCTTTTTAATTGTTGAATGAGTTTACATTTGGATACTTAAATGAAGCATTCCATGATCTCACTGCTATTTTTCCATTACGCATGCAACTTGGAATGTTTGGCACCATGTATTCTACAAAGGGAAAGTATGTTGCGCTGTGTTTTATTCCACTTATGATGTGAAGTATGCCTCAAGGTTGGGAGCTTTAGAAATTGTGAAAGTTTATGATACTACCACTTCATAGTCTTAGGATGAATTTTTAACAATAAATTTGACTTAAAATGAATGGGTTTTAATTAAATATGAATGTCTATGCTACCGTTGGGATTTTATTACATTATTTGATGGAAAATGCTTGTGGCAGATACTTGGCCAAGATACTAGCACCGGAAGGTTCAAAGGATGTAGCTGTGGGACAACCCATTGCTGTAACAGTAAGTCGTGATTATGCTTATCTTGCAATGAGTTGAAAAAAATGCAATCAATCCCTTCATAACGAAAGTAGCAGGCTGTAGTTTGATATTACTATTTTTTTTTAAACAAGATATTCCTACTTTTAAACATATGTTTAATATATGGAAATTGTATTAACAGAGTCACTTAAGGTATAGGTGAAATTTTTAAACGCTTGCTCTTTTGCTAGGTTGAAGATTCAGATGATATAGAAACTGTGAAGAATTCTTTCATCAGTGGCTCAGAGGTCAAAGGGGAAACACCAACTCATCATGATTCTAAAGATGAAAATAGAGTGCAAAAAGGGAGTTTTACAAAGATCAGTCCAACTGCTAAATTGCTCATCTTAGAGTATGGATTGGATACATCATCATTGAAGGCATCAGGTCCTTATGGCACTCTACTTAAAGGGGATGTTTTATCTGCAGTTAAGTCAGGTAAGTTATCTCCAAAAAGTTCTTCACCTGCAGAGAAGATATCTCGGTCACCTCGAAGTCACACGCAAACTTCAACTGTGGCATCTCCTGGGTCAAAATCTCAGTCACAGCAGTCATATTCTTTTGAAGATTTACCTAACACTCAAATTCGTAAGGTAGATATCGTCGGAAAGATCATGGATTTAATTTTCTTAAATCACTTGCAAATTGTTAATTTTTCCATAATAAGTATCGCAACTGACTCATAAGATACTTTTTGCAATATAGAATAAAATGTAGTGCCTGAATTATAGTTATTTGATGTGCTTTAGTTTTTTTATTGCTTCAATGAAGCATATAAAATTATAAATTGTATCATCAAGATTTTCAGCTGTTAGAGAAAATTGAAACTGGAAGTTTGTGTTTTCCTGTTTCAGTTATGCCTATTGATGATAGATGGCTACCTATATGCATAGCATATAACTGTTATATATGTTACATACTTGCATCCCTTTTTTTTCCTACTTGGATTAAGAAAAGTTAGAAAATAAATTTCCGCGGAGCTACTAAATAAGATTTGAATGCCAAACTAATTTGATGCCATTTTGTAAGA
This sequence comes from Acer negundo, assembly GCA_035582765.1. NCBI lineage: Eukaryota > Viridiplantae > Streptophyta > Magnoliopsida > Sapindales > Sapindaceae > Acer > Acer negundo. Next base: position 12,402,614 of record CM069242.1, read on the forward strand.
TTGCATAGTTAATTATTCATTCACATATGCACTAGTTGAATAAGTGGAAGGTTATACTTGCTCAAAGAAAAGTTCTTGATTCATCTTCATTTTTAGAAAATGAATTTGCAGTGCATTAACCAACTCTTTTAACATGCTATATTGATATCGGTGATTCAGCAGTCTGTTCTGATATTGTACAATCCTATCAAAAGCATTATTATTTACAAATTTTTAATAGGTCCTAACTGTACATATTATATGATAGGATTTGGTTAGCATATAATATAGTAGATGATTCATCTCAGTAGTGGTATTTTTGCAGATTATAGCCAAAAGGCTGCTGGAATCAAAACAGAATACTCCACATTTATATTTATCTTCAGGTTTTGAAACTTCCTTTTCCTAGTGCATTTTCATGCCGTTAAAAATCTTTAATCTAAAGCACACCATGGTTTTCACAGATGTTATACTGGATCCTCTTCTTTCTTTCAGAAAGGAGCTTAAAGGTATGGAACATAAATTTCTCTCCCAAGATTTTGTTTCGTTGGGGACATACCATTTGGCAGACTGCTCATCTTTTTGTTTTTCTATTACAGAGAAACATGATATCAAAGTTTCTGTAAATGACATTGTCATTAAAGCTGTAGCAGTTGCTCTGAAAAATGTACCAGGAGCTAACGGTAAGATATTAATTCATGTATTGGTTCAGAAAGATAGCTCACAATTATTATTTGAAGTAAGGTAGTTCTCGCTGATTAGAAGCACCGTTAATTTTACAGTTTATGAATTAATTATTTTCCTACTTTATTAGCATAAACAATACTTCTATTCAGCATTAGGACATGTCATTTAGTTGAAGCTCAAAAGTGTATCCAGAAACCTGGTTACATGTTCGGCTGTCCTTCAGATCTCAGTTCTTACATTCAATGAAGTTGTGATTACTTAAACTAATTAAAGCTCGTATCTGGAAAAATAATAGTAATAATCAAAGTTGCTACCTGTATTTATTGATGTTTGTCAAAAAACATTCAAGAGGAAAGTTTGTTTTCCTTTCTGATTTGTTTCTTTTCACTGTTGAAAATTTTTAACTGGCAACAGGGATCATTACTTTCAGGTCTGTCAGTGTGTTTCAACTTAATGTGTAGAAAACAATGGCATAGATTTTCTTATGAATACTATATTCAGTCTGCATATATATGTGCTTTCTACTTATATTTGTGATACCAAAATTTGGTTATTTCAATGCATGCAGCTTACTGGAACACTGAAAAAGGAGAAGTTGTTTTATGTGATTCCATTGATATATCAATAGCAGTTGCAACTGAGAAGGTATGCTTCATAATACATTGCCTTGAAGGTCTAGTCAGCACCCAGAGTTACATTATTTTTTTTTATTTTTGTTAACAGGGTTTAATGACTCCTATTATAAGGAATGCAGATCAGAAATCCATTTCTGCAATCTCCTTGGAGGTAACTTTTTATGTTTAATCTCTTACGAGTTTCATGAACTTGTTTGGAGTTCACTAATTTGTAACTAGCGGAGATGTCACTTGTCAAGGCTTTACTCTCTCTCTCTCTCTCTCTCTCTCTCTCTAACAAAATCAAGAAAACTTCATTAGACAAAAAGAGGCTTTACCTTCTCATGTTTGCTGTTGGTGCTCCATTTCACTTTTGATCAATATCTAACTATTTGTCCCTCGACTTTCAGGTCAAGGAACTGGCTCAAAAGGCAAGGACAGGGAAGCTTTCTCCAAACGAATTTCAAGGAGGCACTTTCAGGTATGTAACATCTATCCATATATGTGGACTGCTAACCTACCCACATTTTGGGCACGGTAATGGTGTGCCCATTTTACTTGGAATGAAATTGCCCCAGTATGTCTTTTTTACAGTCAATATAAGGGAAATTTCAAATTTATTAATCAACAGATTCTTTCTCTTACCTCCCCCATTATTAAGAGCTTTCTCTCTACATTAACTGATGGAGAACAAGTTTGGGGAATGTTCTAGTGCTGGAAGATCAAAGATTCAAGTCAACATCAGAATTGGTTTTGTAAAACAGCACCCAATATCATGTAGAAGAGCAAAGGGTTTATTTATTAAATAGGGTAGTTGAAGTTTAATTATTAATATGGGTCTTTGTTGTCAACAAAAACAGTTTTTTATTTTTATTTATATATATATAATTCAGTTTTTATTGTTTGGAAATAGCTCCCATTCTAGGGTTTCTTTTCCAGAATTCTTGTTTAAAGATTTGGAAGAATTGTGTTTTGAGGAGTTGACACTGGCATCTTCCAGTCCCTTTACCATTGCGTTTCACAGGAGAGGACAAAGTCTGCCACTTAATTATCTTATTGTACAAGAATTTCTCTTATGGAGTTATCGTGTTATTTCAAGTCTTATTGTCTTCAAGGAGTTTTCTGGGTTTTGTGTTAAATTCTAGTGCTGTAAAATTTGGTTCACATCATCAACACCACCACAAACTAGAAAGCACCTCTCATTCTTCGTAGTTAGAGTAAACCAGCACCATGTAGCCAAGAGTGGGGTTACAATGGCCAAAATATATATAAATGCATTTATATATGCACTTGTCTATTATTTCTTTTCCCTCTTTGTTGAAAGTAAATAATAAATCTTTCTTTTCAACTGAATGCAGCATTTCAAACCTGGGTATGTTTCCAGTGGACCATTTTTGTGCAATTATAAATCCACCACAGGTGCTCTTCTCTCTCTCTCTCTCTCTCTCTCTCTCTCTCTCTCCACACACACACTCATAAAACATTCTCCTTACCCATACTAACATTTTTATTGTATATAATGAAAAGGTTAAAGCTGAATTGACCTCCACAGCTAAAAGTATAATAATATTTGACTGAGGTTAATTAGAACTGTTCTAACTAAAACTAAAAAAAAAAAAAAGACTGTTGGTGTCAGTTCCACAACTTTAATTGTGGTAAAAATAAACGGAGATTAGTTAGAACTCTTCTAATTGAACAAAGGGCTTTTTGGGGTATGCATATAAGCAGTTTTTATTTATTATTTATTATTTTATTTTCAAAAATGTTTACATTTCCATCCATTAAACAATTAAATAATGAATCTCGTGTGTGGTTTTTATTTGCTATGCAATACTTGTGTTTGTGAGTCATGGGAAAGGACTTGTAAAGACTGGAGATATTCAGTTTTGTCGATGTTGTGCTGTTTATTTAATTGATCTCATCTATATTTCAGGCTGGTATCCTTGCTGTTGGTAGGGGAAACAAAGTTGTTAAACCGGTCATTGGAGAGGATGGTAGGGTATTTTATGCTGTTTCTAATAGTATGCCTCTAAAGGTTTTTGAACGAGCTCTATATATATGACATGGACCTACTTTTGATTCAGGAAACGAGATGCCTGCAGTTGTCACAAAGATGAATGTAACGTTATCCGCTGATAACCGTGTTTTTGATGGAGAAGTTGGAGGTGCGTAATGTTGCAAGTTTTATTTATATTCCAAGTGTGGAGGTTCTAAAAATGTTAGATATAATTCCCAACATGCTATTTATATATTTGTATAATGTTCTGCAAACATTATTAAGTGGACAACAATTAGGGTTTTGCTCCACTGGAAATCATTATGTTGAAAGCTATTTTTTACTGCAGGTGAATTTCTTTCAGCTTTGTGTTCTAACTTCAGTGACATACGGAGACTTCTTTTGTGATGATACAAGGAAAGTTCTTAAAGTGATCGATGGGAAACGAAGATACCATCCTAAAAGCTTGTTATTAGATTTACAAAAGATCATTCCAGCTTGCTCTTACCATATCCGTGGCTGCAACATTTTGCTGTGCCATCTTGGTATAAACCAAATTTTTGTCAATTCATTGGATTCGACTTGTTTAAAGCGAGAACCATTTTGTTCGGGGGTACCGATTGATGTAATTTTTAATGTGAATTAAGGTTTCAAATTTTCAAGGTTTTGAACACCTTTTTGCTGAGATTATAATGCGGGAATGTGTTATTTCCCTTCCAGAAAGAGAATCAATAATGTATAACAAATGGCAATTGCCAACCATTGAATAAATAAATTGCTTCTCTGCTCATGACAGCCTCTCGTTTTCTTCTTAAGTTGGTGGATTGTGATCGACTGTTCTTGATCGTGTGTTTCTTACTAATCTGGACTCGGCACTGGCACATGATCTTTGTTCGTCTTTTTGATAAAATATTTGGTCATTTTCCAACTCTTCGATTCAAATCATTATTTATAGGTAGATTTTATTTTCATTGAAGATGACCACAATTGAACGGATAGGAAATATTCTTTTTTTAGTATTTTTGATAATTTAATCACCATGTACAGTACAAATGAAGAAAAGTTTTTTTTTTAATTTTTTGACACCCAGAACTTTACCGATCTTTTTCTTTGTTTATGGGTTGTAGACCATGACAACTGTCGAATTGTACAATCTTATGCATCAAGAAACTCATAGGATTGTTACAACTGTTGAATTGTACAATCTTATGCACCATGAAACTCGTAGGATCGTTACAACTTACAAAAGCTTGAAATTGTCGTTTGTTGCAAAAACCTGAGACTCGTACACTCTTAGGCGCCATGAAACTCGTAGGATTTGTGGATCAAATCATTGTTACAACTTACACAAGCCTGAAAATTGTCATTTGTTACAAAAAAATCACCTGATAAGCCACTTTTGGTTGCCATCGCTCACCAGAGGTTAAAAATTCACGGCCGTAGGATTTGAGCAAATGACATCCGACTTTAAAACTTCCTTGTAAGATTTTGGAAGCAATTATGATTTAATGGCATTTGGGGTTAGCCTCTTTGATAGCAAGAGGTTCATACCACTGAGGGCCAAAACCAGCAGCTTTTCTTGCTTCTTCGTTAAATGGTGGCTTTAGTGGTCCTCTGAAGTGTGTCTTCACTACGGCATGAAACTTCCGTATCACTTCTTCATCTTCTTCTATCGTACATTCCATTTCTCCTGCTTCACTTTCCGAAGATTGCAAGCTGTCTTGAAACAAAGCTGGATTTCTAGACCTCAAACAAAGATACTTAAACCACTTTACTCCAGCAGCACAATGAGTAATCTCTTCTGGGTAAACCACCCTCTCCAGTAAATCTGCTGTCTCGTTATCACCTCCATTGCGGAAACGAGAGATGGTTGTAGGCAGCACGTCTAGTCCCCTAGCCTGCAGTGTGATACAATAAATTCTTCAAATCAACATCCACTCGTGCAATGTTTAGATAACTTTAACTAAGGGTGATTCTAGCTTGAAGCTGCATCCAATGTAATAAAATCACCCTCTTTCCCGCTAGCAATTGAAAAGTTCATCCTGAGCAGTAATTAATGAAAAGAACACGCTGCTTGTGCTGTGCATGAGCATGACCTTTGTAAGAGCTTCTATTCAATGGAAGAAACTAATATAAAATATGGTTCCATAATATACTTTTTGGATTTGGATTCTCTATTGATCTAATCTTTTTTTCCCGACCTTTTTAAAACATATGATTGGTGGATAATAAAGTAATCATGAAAACCAATTATATCTTAACCACCCATTTATTGCAATGCTTATGTGTCATGAGATTATGTGAGGTCAGAAAAAAAATCAGATTAATAAAGGCATAAAAGGACTCGAAACTACATATGTTGTCTACGAGGATGGCATAAGGCCGGTAGTGATCATTAAACGACATTAATTTGTTATGATATACTACAATGAACCAATATTTGTTCTATAAGGAGTTAATATTCTAAATTTAACATTCCCACCCTTCAGGCACCAAAGGATTCACATCAGAATACCTGATATCTTGCTTGGATGGCTATGGTTCAATGGCTTTATCAGGAACATGTATTGCATAAGTCATTTATTTTCATCCAATTAAACAAATAAAAACATAAGTTTAAGAGAGAGACGCACCTCATGAACACAATGTTCTACTGCCAAACGAGCCAGCAGGTCCTTTGAAGTTGCAATGGCCGAGTCCCAGAGGCCATCATGGGCAGGCAATGCTCCATAAGAAGAACCTAGTTCCTCTAGCCGTGCTGCAAGGAGAGTGAAGTGTCGGCCTTCGTCTTGAGCTACCTTCACAAAATCTGTGAAGAATTCTCTCGGCATTGCCTCTTGCTTACCAAAACGAGCTATTATATCCTATACAAGAGAATTGCACAGTCAAGTTATGATTTATGAGTAACAATCCAAGACAATACTGTAAGGAAAATGCATCAATACACATGAGCATATATCCCCGACCCAATAATATAATCCCATGTCGCATGTATATCCAATCACATGTGATTTTCACATCACATGCATGAGCCTTAGTCAATGATCCGGTTGTCTCGGACTTCTTCGTAGAATTATCGATTAGAAGTGAATTTTCTAGCATTTGAATCTGTACCACCAAAGTATTTAATCGCCCCTGGGAAGATATCCCAGAAAATTGATATAATCTCTGTATAAATGGTTTATATTTCGGGTATAGACCACACGTGAAAATGCTATTGCCATAAATCGACAAGCTAATATTTCCATTTCAGGCCTACAAAGTGAGTGCATGTTCAAAAGCACTGCCACTGAATGATTGATTGAACTCAAAACAAATGAAGATAAAGTATTTGCTGACATAAAAACTCACGAACAATCAAAAACTAATAATAATAATAACCGAAAACAAAAGCATCAAATAAACATATGAATTCGAGTACGTTTAAATAAATAAAAATACCCAAGACAAGTCAATAGCCCAACTCTCAGTATGCGCCAAACTGTGCACAATGGCTTGTCTACTTTGCAAGCTACCAGCTTTACCAAGCTTTGGCATCAAACTTGGGGACACCAATTTAACCTGACACCACCGTAAAATATTTATTTTATTATATTAAATAATACATGGTTGACATATTTCATCAAACACATGGTAGACATAATTATTATTTAATTTAGTAAAATATTAGCTTAGTTTATTGGCTCCCAAAAAAAATTGTCTGGGTCGGCAGAGTAGATTACGTACGTTGGTGAGCCTGGAGGGGCGATCAGGTACGGGGAGGTGTAGAGAAGGGTTGTAGAGGAGAGTGATGGGTCCGCTTCCGTCGAGCCATTGGGATGCAACCAAGCCGCCAATTCGAGCTTTGTCGAATGGGTCGGCTGTGTTCAAGATTCTCAGCGCCGCTTCTACTAGCGTCTCGCTTTCGCTATGTATTTGTATGCTCATCTCTCTCCAACACAAATTGTTTATTGCTTCACTTTAACCGATACTCTGATACTCTGTCTTCTCTTTATTTTATTCTAATTATTATTATTATTATTATTATTATTATATATAAAAAATAAAATTTCACTAGAGTCCCTAGTTTTTCGTTAGATGTCATATTTTTAAACGTTTTTATCATATTACAACTTCAGTCTCTTATTTTCAAAAATATATCATTTTAGTCCTTCTGTAAGTTAACCTTTAGTCAAATATACTACATCCGAGGATATTAAAAGGATATTAAAGTCTTCAAATAATTAGAAATTAAAAAGAAAGAAACATTACCATTAATCATATAAAAATTTAATACAATTTCAATCGTATTTATTCATCTTCTATCAATCATCTCTATTTCATCTACAATCAACCATCTTATTTTTAACAAAACATGTAGGTTATGGATTTCAAGTTATAGAATGTCCCAAACAAAATATAGTGGTTTTGGGTTTTAGTTTTTCAAGCTTTATGGTGTTTATCCATGGATTATGATCCTCTACTGACTTCTTTCTCTCATGAGCTTTTGAAGATCTGATACTACGTATATATTAATACATCCAAAGGTCTAGATAATTTTTGGTTTTTTTTTTTTTTCTCTCTCTTTAACATCATCTGACACCATTTTTCTCCCTTGATGCCCTTTAGTTCAAACTTAATTTCTCTCCAAACTTCAATTCTCCTTTTCTTCAACCTAATGAACTCACAAGTTACAAATTATATTCTAAGTTTTTTTTTTATCAAAAGTCATCAAATCATAAAGCGGCAAAGAAAAGAAATAACTACGGCTCTTGCTAAACCTTTTGATATCCTATTGTTTATAAAATCTTTTTTTTTTTTTCATATACATGGAAAATAAATCACACTTAAATGACATGAGTATTGGGCTTAAGATTTGAAGGATGAAATTGTTATCAAGCCATAATATTCACACAAATCACATGTGTGTGTGTGTTTTTTTAAAGCAGATTACATGTTTGTTTTTTGAAGTAGAAAAGAATATTTGACACCCATTACATGTGGGTTTTACTCTGGGTAGAATTTATTTTTCCACTGTTGAGATTTTCTTGTTTCCCATCAATGGAATTTATGGGCCAAATTTCTGATTTGGATTGAAAGGAACCGGAGAGTGGAGGTGGATCTAGGGATTTATGAGTTGTTATTTCCGTGGATCATGATAATTGTTTCCTTTAAGTTGCTTAAACAGTTACAAATATATTTATAAATATATATATATATATATATACGGAAATTTTCCTATGAGAATGCCCTGATAGAATTATATAAAGACATTAAATGTGAGTCACTCATTTTACATACTTTGACTTGGTATGCATGCACTTGTCAAATCACTTTTATAAATGAGTAGCTCACATTCAATATCCTGATAAAGTTATATAAGGATGTCCTGATAGGAACGGAACCGTATATATATACTCACACACATGAAATATTGTTTGCACTTGAGCGGTTGGAGGGTTGGAGGGTTGAAGGAGGAGATTTAAACGACGAAGATAGAATTTGGTGAAGAATGATTTTAGGTCTGAGCACAGAGTTTTGAGGTCTCGTTGTCGATTAGACCTAAACCAACCCCTCGCAAACCAGGGACTGAATTTGCTAATATTTTAAAGATGTTTAATAATGCGACATTTTGTAAAAACACTAGTGACCTTTGTGAAATTTCCCTAATTTTTTTTTTTTTTTTTTGTTAAAAATAAGTTCCATTTTAATTTTTTAAATCTTTACAAAAAGTATTTATTTTAATAAAGAAAACAACTCATATAAAAAAATAAAAAACCACTAAGCATCTTAATTAATATTTAATAATATGTATTTAAAGCAAATGTAATAATATTGTAATTGCCTAATTGGGTTGACGTTGAGCTTGACCATGACCTTGAGCAAGCCTACAAACTTGGTGGTGTTGTGTTCTCGAACACGAGCGAGTCAGGGTAGCGCACAATGAGTGGATTCCCGGTTCCGACCCCACGAACTGAGTCGACTCACTATCGAATCTACGAGTTCGCGAAAACAGCCCTCATCAAGATTTTCTCCCACCCATACGTGACGGTGTGTGACTTGTACTGTGGAGGAGGAGTCGACATTGAAAAGTGGGAAACTGCTCAAATTGCTCACTACATTGGCATTGGTATATATATATATTTTTCCTTTTGGGTTTTCTTTTGTGGGTTTATTATTATTATTATTATTGTATGTATTCATTTGTTTTGATTTGTGTTGTTGGTGTAGATGTATCAAATTCTGGAATAAGTGAAATTAGAGAAGCATGGGAGAGTCAGAGGAAAAACTACAACGCTGAGTTCTTCGACGCCGACCCTTGCGCTGTAAGCCTTTTTTATATAGCCTTTTATGTTTATATGTATGCATATTCACATAATTTTTGAATTTATATGCAAAAAGATGGTGGTTGTGGATACTGTGTTTTAATAGATAGAATGATCACCTAAAAGATAGATTAGGTGAAGGACGAGATGGGGTTTTTGAGTTCGTGGTTCAAGTCGTGTCCCCATGCCCAAACCCCGAATTATTTGTAATTGTTCAAAAAGATAGATTAGGTGAAGTTTTGATTCAGGCTGTTTACCCGGCACTTCCATAAAGCCTACCTAGGCACAACCTTTAGTTGGTGGGTATTGGCAAGTTTGAAGATTGATGATAATCTCTCTAGTTTACATGAAATTAGTATCTAGTTTATATAATTGGACAAATATGGTCACTTGTGTTATAACTTCAGTTACTTTAAATTGACTGTACCCAATTTTTCTCCTCTAATTTTTTTTTACATTGTATTGTTTTGACAGGAAAATTTAAAAATGCAGTTGCAAGAGAAGGCTGATCAAGCTGATTTAGTTTGCTGCTTGCAGCATTTGCAGGTGCCAAATTTTATTTTCTAAAATCTCGTAAATGGTTATATGGTTCTATTAGGCAGGAAAAGAATGAGTGATTTTAAAAATCTTTCCCTGATTCTGCTTGTAGATGTGTTTTGAAACCGAGGAAAGAGCAAGGAGACTTCTACATAATGTGTCGGCTTTGCTCAAACCAGGGGGTTATTTTCTTGGTATTACTCCTGACTCATCTACAATATGGTATGAAACAGTGATTGTCAAATATACTTCTTGTTATTAAGTTCGTAAGTTTGATGTGTGTTAGGACTCTGTAGTGTTCCATGTATTGTATAAAGGTATAATACATATCTCGGCTAGTCAGTAGCACTGCATCTTCCCCAAAGATAAGCAATCTGTTTCTTTGGGTTGCTTAGGTTTAACACTTCTTGTTTTTTATGCTGTCCTCCGTGTCATGTGTGTGTTCCTGGACTGTGCTATCTCTAAGCTCAAGTTTCAATTGACCTATACAAGCTTCTGCTTCCTTACTCAATAATCTTAACATTTAGCCATACAGGGCAAAGTACCAGAAAAATGTTGAAGCCTACCACAACAAAAGCACCAGCATGAAGCCTAACATCGTTCCAAATTGTATTCGATCGGAGAGCTATATGATCACCTTTGAAGTCGAGGAAGAGAAGTATGTATGCCATTTTGAAAGTTTGCTTGCTTATCATTTATCGTCTTTGATATATTGGTGAGACTTGTTTCCTTCATATTGGGTCCAGGTTTCCATTATTCGGAAAGAAATACCAACTGAAATTTGCTAACGACATCCCTCCTGAAACCCATTGCCTGGTTCATTTCCCAAGCTTGATCAGGTTAATTTCTGTCTTAACTACTATTGCACTGAATTAGTCATATAGGTTGCCCACAGATTAAGTGTCATGGAGCCCATGCCTAAATAAATCCCTGGCCTGACCATTGTTTGTACATGTTAAATTTCAAATCTTGCATAGAAATGTTTCTGTTCTGTGTTTGAATTTCATTAATCTTCTTAGACTTTCACAAATTTATGTTGCCTCCAAAGTGTGTTGAAAGTTTGGTTTAAATAGGAATAGTTTGTTCAAACTTCAAATGAATGCTACTCCCTATCTCATATGAGTAACCAAAATAACATCATTGAGAGAACTCTTTACACTTTGTTCTACCCCATAGACTTTTACCCTTCGATAAATACTTATTTTCTCTATATCTAAATCATTTTCTGTCTGCAATATCCAAATCAGGTTGGCCAGGGAAGCTGGTCTCGAGTATGTGGAGATTCAAAACCTAACCGAATTTTATGATGATAATAGGTATGTGAATTTGTGGATCAATTATAATTTTCAGTATAATGTTGAAGAGTCTAATTTTAGCTTTTTGAAATTTTTTTGGTCTAGCATTTTTACTATTTTTTTATCTCTGATGCAATTTCTGAACTAACCAGGCTTATTTTTCTTTTCTCCTGTGATTTTTTTTTTTTTTTTTGACATATTCTTTTCTGTGACGTTATTGTTGCACAAAGAGCACAATTTGCAGGCATGCTGATGAGTTCTGGCACAAACCTCCTGGACACAAGAGGGAGACTTCTTCCTCGATCGTATGATGTGTTAGGTGTAGTATTATTCATCATCTTTCTGCAAAATTGTCACTTGCAACTTTGCCCATTTTGGCACTCTATTCATTCTTCTGCATCTTCCCTTCTACAGGTCTCTATACCACATTTATATTTCAAAAGCCTGATCCAGATGTTGCACCACCACTTACAACCCCATTATTGCAGGAGGATGAGGCAAGTATTTTCGGTTTTAGTAAAGGCCATAATGAGCTGATTTTCAGGGTGCATGTCATAATTATACCAACGTAAACGTTATTGTATTTGAGACTTCTCAAGATTTAAACAACAGAGAATTGGTTATAGGATTAAGAAATTATGACCTATTTTGTCGAAAGATTTCAGTACTCTCCCACTACAGGTTACTTCTTTTTATTTCGATTGCATTGTTTATTGTTCTTGTTGCCTATCGATGTTTCACATGAATGATGAATCCCCCATGAGACCCACAATTCTTACAATCACAATGAGTATTAAAACAGTGTCAGTTTAGCAGGTTGGTCATAGTTTTATATCATCCTATGTAGACTGTCAACTCCTAAACCTTGTCTGTTGCTTGGTTTTCTTTTATTGTCCAGAGAGAATGGCAAGAGCCTCCCTGGAGAGACGACGACAGGAATGGTAGCACTGATCCGCCACCTATCGGACTAGGCAAGATTAGTGAACAGAAAGGGATTTTGGGTCCTGGTCCTGCTGATTTACGTTTCGCAGAGGCGCTCTAACATCTCTCGTTGATAGTCAGAAACGAGCGATAAGGGATGTCGGACATGAGAGGAATCCGCTGTACAGTCAAAAAGCTCTAATGTTTGTGTGCAAACTAATCCTGGTTGTGTTACTGTAAAACTCTTATGAGGATTGGAATGTGTTTGTTTAATCTTTTCATAGTTGAATTTGTAGTTTGTAACTCTGTATACATAAAACTGGATCAAGGCTCATATTTTATTTTTCTTTAAGAAGGCAATTACCAAATAAGTATTGTATTTATATTTTATTTGTAAGTCTTAGTGGTTTGCAACTTTTTTTCATTTTTGATCAAATTGGTCCCATGATTTTTAGATGTATCAAATAAGTCATTGATTTTTTAAAAGCAGTCAAATGGCTCCCTCTTAACTTATGAAAGTATATTAATAAACTTGATTTGTCGTATTTGAATAAAATTGATCAAAATAGATGATAAAATGATATTTTTGTTTTTTTAACAATAAACTAGTATTAATATTTGAAAATATAATAACAATTTAAAGTTACTATAAATATAAATTTATATTATAATAAATTAAACAAATTTTATAATAAAATAATATTAAAAAAATTAAAATTATTAAAATAATTGAAAACATTAAATCAAAAATTGATAGACCACCTCCACCAATTTTATTTTATTTTATTTTATTTTATTTTATGCATATCAAAAACTGTACATGTAAGTTTTGTAATGAATTTGTATTACAAAACAATTTTGTTGAGAATGGATTAATATGGATAATATGCACACAAAAATAGTAATAACAGAGAAAAGTAAAAAGATAAAGGTCACTTTTTCAAAATAAAAATAAAAGAAAAAGGTCACGCCCAGTGGGACTCGAACCCACAATCGCCTGATTAGAAGTCAGACGCCTTATCCATTAGGCCATGGGCGCTTGCTTGAATGATTTAACAAACATTTTTTAATAAACCAAATTGACACATTTATTAAAAAACTATTATGTTATAAAAGGAAGAAAAGGGAATTAATAAAAATAAAATAAAATTATTTACTGTCTTAAAATTACTAACACTTGTCTATTTTTTTTTTCTTTTTATAGATAAAAGGTTTTCTTTAAATTTTAAGACTTAGGATGTGCTAAAACTAGAACAAGTTCACGAGAATTCATGCATAGCAGTTGTTTTTTTTTTTTCTTTTTCTTTCAGAGAGAAATAGAAACCAGTACTTTTAATCTATAAGGAATTCTATGAAACACAACAATTTTTTTTTTTTTTATCTTTTTTGTATTTTTTAACTGAAAACTAGAATGATTTTATCGAAGAAAGTAAATACAAAGGTGAACAAAATGTTCATAACTCAAAAACTTTTTGTAGATTACAAAAAATACAATCTGTATGAAAACTTCCCAATAAGGACGAAGAAAATCAAAGTATAATGGAAGCTAGCTTAAAGCATTTGACTATGATTAACTATCAAAATTTTAGAATATTAAACTTATTAAGTTCGACTATCAACTATATAAAAACATATAAGTATCAAGTTACCATTTTGATATAATTCTAAAAAGTTGAGAACCAAAGAAGTTACTACGCTTAGAGTAAAAAATTTGATATTTCTTGAAAACTGAGGGACCAGATTGTAAATTCCTCTAAAAAAATATAATAATAATAATAATAAAATGAGCAATTAACCCAAAAGAAGTATATGCAAGTTTCAATTTGGACAACAGTGCCTGCAAACAGTACAAAATCCATTCTCACCGATGAAGAAATGTTGTATCTTCAACCTCTCAACTCTCTCCAAAATGCAATTCCAACAAAAAAATCATTAATGAGAAATATCAAGTTCGACTCTTACAAGGAACAAACTTCCGTGACTACAGGCTCCGCTCCAAGTGTACGTCATATAGATTATTACACTATGCAGGATACCACAAAGTTCTATCACAAATGGATTTGAGCAAAACAGCAACAACTGAATCAGTATATATATGCTCTCAGCTCTGTGTGTGTTGTATTAGAGAAATAACAAACCTTTAAATGCTTAAAAACACTCATAAAAAGATACTCAAAATGTGAAGGGGGACTATTAATCCTAATCTTCCAGCTCGATGATTTTTACGACAGATGCATCACCTACTTTCTGGCAAACAACAACACGATCATGAGGCTTTATAATACCAAAGGCCTTGCCATGGTCAAGCGCAACTTGAAAAACGGAGTCATTTGTTGCATTTGTCAAATCAGCCTGCAACACCAAATTATCACACAAATGCCATCAAAGTATTTTTGTCTGCGGAACTTTTTCCTTTTCCTGGATTCAAACGTGACCGGAGCTAATATAATGTGATAGATTGGAAATGAAATTTTACCTGATGTTGAGGATCTGCAAGTAAGGGAAAAAGGCCTCTGACAATGAGCGATTGCCTTAGCTGCCAAAGATAATAAAAAAGGAGCAAAAGCAATTATGAGCATCAATTTTAACTTAACAATAACATACACTGCGCAAGACCAGGAACTACACCTGAAAATAGAAGAAAAATGTTTCACAAAATAAAATTAAGAAACTTCAACTTAAAGAGTACTATTAGAACATTTTTATGTTAAAGTTTGCAGACACTTATCCGAAACAAATATCTTTTTAGTTAGTTACGGCAACAGAACTAGGTGAGACATGAAATTAATTGATTAAAATAAATCATTAAGGCAAGAGAAGTGACGATAATACAAAGATCAAGAAGAAAGAGAACAGCTACACATGTTTTAATCTAGACCCTTGAAACTTGAATAATCTAAAGGCTAGAAGCTTGTGTCAAATTTGGTGTAAGAATTTGTGTTCCCCAACCTTCCCCTATATTACAAGTACAATCCAAACTAACCACCAAAATAGGTACTTTACATATATTCAAGCAATCTCTTAATTGCTCATTATTTGCAAATGAAACAGCATAGAATACAACATATGTTCCCTTTTGGAGGGTGGTTAATTGTAAAAGCTGCACGCTGGAGACCAAGCACTCAGAAAAAGAAAAAGAAGAGAAAGGTGAGAGAGAGAGAGAGAGAGAGAGAGAGAGAGAGGGAGAGAGAGAGAGAGAGAGAGAGAGAGATTATTTCCAAAATGTTCATGGGAGGCTAAGAGTGTTCCATTCCCAATCACTACTCCAAAAAGGATTAAAAATGGGAAACAAGAACATGCAATCGATGGTGATTGGAAGATAACAAGAATAAAAATCCCTCTCGACATTGAGGCATGTCAAAAAGGAGTTAAAAGACTTGACAAGCACAGTGACAAAGAATAAGTCTCACTTTCCCTTTCTCTAACATATAGTCTATCTAATCTAAGCATTAAAATTCAATGTTCAAGCATCTCAGCCAATAGCCTAGTTTAAACGTATAAACTGCAGGAGAAGCCAAGCACAATCAAAGTCAATGACATACCTCAAAAGCACCAGATAAAGTCCAGCGCAGTTGATCTGTCTTAATCCGTGGGATGACAACAGATATCACGGGCATTGTTGGCCGATACTTGGCAATCAATCTGCATTGGCGCATGTAAGTTTAAAAAGCTATACATAACTGAACATAAAAGCAGAAACACCAATAGAATTTGCATTTAAGAATATACATAGATAACAAGAAAAAATAAAAACAAAATAGACCTTGCAGCTCTCCCAGATGAAGTAAAGCAGATAATTACAGATGCCTTCACCTTAATGGCTGCACGTACCTAGAAGAAAAAAATCAAGGAACTTAGATGCAAAGAATCATAAACGTTCCCATGAGGCAAAAATATATAGTAATATGAAGGGGAAAAAAAAAACAAAAGATTAAAGAAGTAAATATGATTGAGGAAAAACAATTACCGCAGAAGAAGCAATAGATTCCAAATGGGTCATTGGTTCTCCAACAAATTTGACAGTTTTCTTGAAATACATGTCTTGATTGAATACCTTCTCTGCCTGTAGACAGCAATTTAATAAAATAACCACGAGATAGCAAAAAAAAAAAAAAAACATGGTAATAAATGTAAATTAAAGCTCTTCGTCATAATTAATCCACAAATTTGTATAATTACTACAGAAAACATATGAAAAATGACGCTTCTTTTATTATTTTTTTTAATCTTGAAAACTATCGGACATGGGCACTGCATATCAACATGACCAATGGCCAAGGCAAGGGTGAGAGTATATGTATTTGCTGCACTTACATGAGAAAGAATCATATGTGAAGAATGGGTAAATGAATTTCTTATAGTCTATATCTAAACCAAGGCCATTAGGATAAAACATAGAGAAGAGAACACCGAAGATTTAACATATAACCAAAGAAAATTTTCATACTAAAATATAGAAATCGAATATAAAAATGCTCACATCAGAGTGTATGCTGAAAAGAAGAAATTAACTCCATAATAACAATGATGAAAATGTTAGATGTAATAAATCATTGTGAGATATGAATACAGCAGCCAGAGTTGTAAATCCACTACTTTGTAGATTAAAAATAGCCAAAAAAAAAAAAAAACCAACACTCTGGTAATCACGTACATAAATTTTATCAGATAGCAAATCATATGATAGGACACCTATGAAGATGAAAGTCTTGCTTTCTGCTATGTCAATTCGATGATGAAATATTAACACATTTAGTTGCACTGTAATTGTGTTAATGATCCCATGTCCGGTACAAAAAGCCATACCTTAAAGACCATGTAGATGCCAAGGCAAAAGACAATGAAACTAATTGGGTTGATTTC
Organism: Acer negundo; assembly: GCA_035582765.1. Classification (NCBI taxonomy): domain Eukaryota; kingdom Viridiplantae; phylum Streptophyta; class Magnoliopsida; order Sapindales; family Sapindaceae; genus Acer; species Acer negundo. The sequence continues at coordinate 12,419,811 of CM069242.1, forward strand.
AAACAATGTAGATCATACCATTCAAAACAATAAATCTGATTGACACTACCTTGAGGCATATAGAAATTTATGTGTGAATTGACACTGGGAATCTTATATAATGATTGCAGGAATGCTGTCATTTCAAAGTTGCTTTTTGTTCCAAGAACAAACGGAAGAAAGAATCAATAATAGATAGCTCAATTATGTGACATTGAGCAGTGATTCAGTGAACTAAACCAAGAGAAGGTTGAACACAGAAACATGAATAAATTTTCCCGGTCAAGAGATGAGAGATTTATGGACGGAACTAGTTGTTATCAAAATTAAAAGAAAACATACCTCAGCAGATATTTTTCCCACTATTGATATGGTCTCAACAGGATACAATCCTCGCAGGGTCTCTGCTCCAAGTAAAATTGCATCACACCCTGAAACGATAAACAACAAAAGATAGTCTGATAGTGTTCCATACTTCCAGTTTAGTGCAAACATACTTTATGCGTGATGTCAACCATGGCGTGGTGATCAAGGCTTGAGGAGATGCAATATAGGTAATGACATAAACCAAATAAAAGTATATCTCTTACATCAATTTATATTACAAAACCGTCAATAAAATAAAAACATGATCAAGAAAGTCCACTTAGGTCACAAAAACAGACAAACAGACAAACAGACAATGTTAAGTAACTAAGCAAAAACTTACCATCCAATACGGCATTGGCAACATCAGTTGCTTCAGCGCGAGTAGGTCTCAGGTTGTCAGTCATACTGTCCACAACACGAGTAACCACTGCAGGCTTTCCAGCCATGTTGCACTTGTAAATAGCAGCCTTTTGAAATAAAAACACCTGGAACTCCAAAATGGAACATCACCATAAGAATCTAATTGAATTTTTTTTTTCTTATTATCAAAGTTGAATTCATAGACAAGCACATCCATACCACACAATGAGACAACTAAAAGTAAAATAGGACCCCTTAATAATTCCTATTCCAATTGCTATGGAACCCCCATTAGTTTGATAGATCACCGAGAGTCCACCTTACTGATTAAGGGGATGAGTCTGCTTCCTACAAATCAAAAGTTGATATCCAACTAGAATAAATATGTGAACACCAGCAAATATGTTTTTTTAGGCAATGACAGCACATAGATTGATCCAGTGATGTTTTACTGATGTGAAAAAAATACAGCAAAAGCAAGGCACTTAGCTATTCAATAAATCTTCTACTTATTAGGTAAGGGTTTTCATCTGCTATTCTTTTAGGTGCTTTCAATAAATTCTTACTTGTAAATTGGAAAAGAGGAAAAGAAGAAACAAGAGCCTCATCTTCTATCTGTATAATTGTCAATATACTTGTGTATTTACATGGACTTCGCTTATGATAATTTGTAAGAATACATTCATATCGTAGAGCATGACCACCCAATATTTCCATGTAATATCAAATTATTGTATCATACTGACTTCAGGTATGAAAGTTAACCTTCTCTGGTGGAAGGTCTACCCCCAGATTTCCACGAGAAAGGATGATGCCATCTGCTTCTTGTAGAATCTCGTCAAAATGAATTAATCCCTACAAGTTCATAAGATAGAGAAGAATGAAAAGTCAAAACCAAAACTAAGAAAAACCATAGAATTTGAGAGGTACAAGAAAGCTGACTAATTATGCATCTCACCTCTATATTTTCAATCTTTGCAAAAATTTGAGTTTGACTGAGGTCACCCAGTTTAGAAAGATAAGCACGGGCCTGCATTAAGTCACCAATGATATAATTATGAAACTAAAAGCAATAAATCCTCAATCAGAGGTTAACCACATGAGGAAGTTTGATCTATTTAAAAAAACAAGAATTATAAAAAGCAATGAAGGGGATAGCAGGTAAAAGACAAATAGTTTACTTAAGTAACAAAGAATATATTAAAAATCCACGGTAGGAAATTTCTTACATGACGAACATCTTCTGCATGCCGAGTATAAGACAATGATAGAAAATCTATGTTGTTTCGAACACCCCATGTGCTTATAACCTGACATAAATGGAGAATTCACAAAGCATAAATGAAGATTTCGGAATTCTTTTTTTCATTTATTTGACTCCAAAATCTCTAGCAAAACTAGTTGCATATCATCTATGGCTAACTATCAAAAGAAGCATAAGAAATCATCACTAATGAAACTTTTAACAAGAATTCACTCACCTCCTTATCTTGATCTGCAAGTGTTGGCAGATCAATACGAATTTGTGAGACATGCAAAGTATACATCTGCCCAGTCAAGGTAGCAGAATTCTTTATGAGACAAACCACATCTTCACCGTCCAACTCAGTGACCTGAATGCAGAAAATAAAAAAAAGCATAATGTTAGAGCTTATAAACTAATGTTGGGACTTGAGCTATAAGTTTAAGCTTTTGACTTCAATCTTTTAAAGTATATAGCCCAGCCTAGCTCCTCTCTTAGGTCCGCCTCTAGTCTTGCTTGTACAAATCATACTTGCAATAGGTTGGCAGCTAGCGAGCTGAGCAACAACTTTCTTAATCTAAAGAAGCAATGGCAATGTCAAACTTGAAAGATAAGTGAGCTTATGTGCCTAACTTAATGAAGCTAAACATTATGCTCACTGCACAGTCTACAGCAGCTAATTCTACTATCATTGACCTAATAACTGAACCTTTTCTTCTCATGTTGCCTTACCTCTAGCCAGACAGAAGTGTTTTCGCTTCCTGTAAACAGGTATTGACCAATAAAAATCGTGTCCCCTTCTTTCACTGCCTGCAAAGACCAAATTAAACATTCAGTTATGGCAACATTGAAATGTAGCTGCAGCACAACATTGTGAAAAGATGGATAGGCAGAGAGAGAGAGCAACAAACGCAAATTAGGAGAAGGGAAAAATACACAGAAGCTGATGCCAGTAACCTAGGAGGGGCTAGGTAAATGAATTAATGTCAGCTTTTATAGTAGGATAACATATATCATTAAGAAAATCCTATTTCTTCTTTATACAAGTACTAATCAAGATCAATAATTGGTAAAACGTCTCAATTATATAAAAGAGCTCTCTCAATATGGCTTAGGAAGCCAAAAAAAGAAAAAAGAAGACGATTTTCAACCTAATTTGTTGAAAGTTACTGCTCATGATTCCCACATTTTCCCAGAATTAATGTAATGCTATTGCTTAGAATAATAATCTATATGCAAGTCTTCACTTAGTTGAGGTATTGCACGAAACTAGATTCAGTGTTTATAAAAAATAAAAATATGCAACCTTTTCTTTTTTAAAAACAAAAACAATGATACACAAATGATAACGTAACTCCATAGTATAAACGAACAATAATATGGCATCAAGTAGAGTTACAACTTCTTTTTCAGAGGAAAAAAAAGTCAATACTTTGCAGAGAGTCAGAGATCTCCAAACTCGTAGAGAAATATTCAAACAATTTACCCAAACTTAAGCTGGATAGCACAAAAAAGTTACTCCAGAATCTTTTGATAATTGACAAAGTTTTAGCAGAAATCAATACAAACAGTAAGGTGTCTAGCAGTAGCCAGCAGTAAGTGGCTCAATAACTAAAGCAATATACAATATAAACAATGCAAACCCTTTAAAAAAGAATTTATTCCACAGAGCAAAATAATTAGATAAAAATGGATAAGAACCTTTGACAGCCCACTAAAATTTATAGGAAGTAAATTTGAAGTGGCTTCCTTGTTTTGATCTGGTGTAAGGACAACAGAAGTATCTGCCTCAAGGGAAATTGGGTGTTCAGTTTTATTAACTACTTGCAATTCCGGTCCAATTGTATCTAACATAACCTGCAAAATAAATTTGTTAAAATAAGTGTGGAAACTAAAAATTATTATCTCTTTCTGGCTACTACAACAGAAAATTTAAAGTACATGCTGTAACAGAGAAAAATATTTAGTGTGAACAATCAGGCTTACAGAGCATAGCTTCTTGGTACTCTTTACAGCAATCTTCAGATTTTCTAGTGTCTCCTGGTGATATGCAGCATCCCCCAATGAAAAATCAAAGCGTGCCACTGACCCAAATGAATAAAACAAAGAATAATTTACACCAGACCATATTAGATTCAACCCCTTAGATAAGTTCAATTCTGAACACTCTACTTAGGAGCAATAACATTTCATAAAGATTTAACCTCATTATCCGTTGACCTAAGAAAATGAATGAATGCGAAAAAAATTAAAAGTATGTGCACAGTATCTTAAATTGATAGGCCCCAATTTAACTTATAACTGAAACATCTACTCAATTAAGCATTGTGCATATATCTCCACTAGTTGTATTAGTTCGTTGATTTTCCGGAAACTAATATAAGAATCATGTAATGTTTATCGACCATTTTCTTGGCAACCAAACAAATAATAAAGCAACTAAAAATGAATCTAAAACTATAATAACCAACTCTTGAGATAAAATAATATAAAATCAAGAATAACAATCAGTTAATACCTGACATTCCTGCATTGAGGCAACCAGATATTGTCTCAACACTCGAAGATTTCAGACCAAGAGTTCCAACAATTTTTGTTGCAGGAAAGAAAGACTGCATAATACATGCAAATCAAAATCAGAAATAAAAATTGATAAGCAAACTCTTCACTCGTTACAAGAACCAAAGTTCCAGTAAAAAAATAAATAAACTACGAAAACATCCTGAACCTAACTAACTAAAACAAAACCAGCTTCGACTTAACTAAAACTGTGAAATACAATTCAAATAAACCAAATAACTACAATTTCTTTTCTGCCATAAAAATTTCTCAGCAACCAAACAATCATCAGAAAAAATAACACACTCTTTTTATTTGGTAGCATATCAAAAACCTACATACTAGTTAGCTAAAATTGCCGCACTTGCCATATCAAAGTGATAATTATAGTTTCATTTTCTTTTGCTTTACTGCATTTTCTCAGCAACCAAACATCATCGTCAAATTACAAGTAACATAGAAATCAAATAAAAATAATACTCCAACAGTCCAACAACAACAACAACAAAAAGTGTTAGCGAAAATGACAGTTGATTGATCAACTGTATGCTTACCGGCTTTGAAGGCTCAAGAACTAAAGCCATTCTCAGAGGCTCTTCGAGAAGTATTTGATTTGAAGGCATTTTTAGATGATTCGAAGAATTTTTCCGCTCTGTGTTTTGATCGGAGACAGCTTGATATTTGGTGCTCTGGTTTGCTTTTAGGTTGATTTGTTGTTTTTTATTTATATTTAATATTTAATATATATATATATATATTTTTATTTAAATTTCGACCATCGTGGCATCATACGATATTTCAGGAATAGAAAAATGGTAAGTAACACTGACACGTGAAACGGTGCCGTATGGGGAAAAAAATTTGTGTCGGTTCGACTGCAATCATTGTATTATATAAACTATTTTCAAGGGATCATGTTAGAGTCCAAAGCGCGTGTTGGTGTGCCTCAGAAGATGACGTGGCAATGAAGTATACTTGCACGTTTCTATCGAAATCCGGGTTGAGTCGCGGATTCTCAGCACAGCTCCACTAGAGGTGGCCGCGGTTCGGTTTCGGTTCGGTTTCGGTTTGAAACCGGCGGTTTCGGTTTGGAGATCCACTAAAACCGAAACCGAAACCGTGGCTCACGGTTTGGAGGCGGTTTGGAACCGTCGGTTTTTCGGTTTCGGTTTCGGTTTCGGTTTTGGACGGTTTCGGTTTCGGTTTTGGACGGTTTCGGTTTCGGTTCGTTTTTGTTTTTATTTTTATTTTTTATTTTTTTTATTTTGCAAGTGAGATAAATCATAAAAATTGGTTGTAAATATAAAATCTTGCCAAAAAATAATTACAATTGAACAAAGTTTAAAATAAAAAAAAAATAATTACAAACATTTTCATTGAAGTACTTAAGTATTTAACAATGTTTAAAAGAAAAGAAATTCACTTTTATTAATAAATACAACTTTACAATTTCACAAAAAAAAATAAAAAATAAATAAGAGATTGGCCTTGAAGGCTCAATTCAAAGAAACAATATTACAAAGTAACAAAGTTAAAATTTAAAAAAACAAAAAACAAAAAAAAAAAAAAACCGGCCTTGCACTTAATTTTTACCACAATTAAGTTGCCTACGTATCCTCCACCAATGTAGAGGAATCAAAGGCCACGTAGTTCTTTTACCTTTAATAAGTTGCTCAGTGTTGGAGTTTGGAAGTTTGAACGGAATCTAGTCGCTTCCTTCCGTACCGGTGGTTTGGTCATCTTCAAAGAAGTCGTTCACTATCTCCGGCTGAAGTTCTTGTTGTCTGTATTTTGCCTTTGTCCAATCATCAACACACGCCTGCATTTCAAGTGATTGTGGAGACATAACCGACCGTCTTGGTTCCAAAATATTTCCACCTGCACTAAATTCTTGTTCCACAGCAACGGTAGAAACCGGTGTTCCAAGAATTTGTTTGGCAATAATAGCCAAAATTGGATAATCTTGTTGATGAGTCTTCCACCAAACCTGGAGACTAAATTTTTCTTCTAAAAATTCATGAGTGTCTTCTAAATACCGGTCAAGCTCAGAGACAGATGAGGATGAAGATGTTCTTAATTTTTTGGCTCTTTGGGAAAACAGTCGATCCCCTAAACCCTTTAATTGGAATTTTGTGGAAGTACTAGTACCACCAGATGTGGGTGGGGGTTGTGAAACCGGCAAGTTCAAAGACGGACCATACATTGTAAGATATTCATCGTATAATTCATAAAGCAAAGTCTTAACGGAATCACAATAATGAAGAACATCAATTTCTAATCCTAAACATTTGTAATAATGAGTCAAATAATCCTGTAAACTTTCTAATTTAAAACGTGGATCAAAACACGGTGCAAGCAAATAAATATTTGGAATCTCCCCATAATAATTTAGCCATTTTGTTTTCATAGCTGCAACACATGGACTCAATTGAATATCGAATTCACAGTCACTAAATGCACCAGCAATATTAACACTTTGAATAAGAAATAAATGAGTAGTGGGATAGTAAACACCAGATAAAGCATTGGTAGCATCATTAAAAACACGTAGCAATTCAAGAATTTTTATACATGCATTCCAATGGTTCAATTGAAGAGAAATTGAAGGAACGTTATAAGTAATAAAAGAAACTAATAATTCCTTATATTCAACACTTTCATTAAGCAGCTTATAAGTAGAATTCCAACGAGTGGTAATATCTCTAGAAAATTTTTTGGGACGCATATTATTCTGAGAGCAATATTTTAACCATTGTTTCTGGATTTTGTTATGCCTCCAAATATAATTAATACTATCTCTAATTGGTCTAATAAAAGCAGAAAGCTCTGTTAATCCAGCTTGAACACACAAATTTAAAACATGACATGCACATCTTTGATGAAATAATTTACCTCCAAAATAGGGATTGCACAAATCTTGTAACATAGGAATAGATGCGGTATTACTTGCAGCATTATCAAAGCCAATAGCAAAAATTTTGTTTAGGATATTATACTCTTGAAAAATGATTTTAAGGAGTTGAAAAATATTTTGAGCTGAATGTGAGTCATCGAAAACACGAAATGCAAGAATTCTTTTTTGCATGTCCCAGTCATTGTCCATATAATGACATGTGACACCCAAATATGAATGACTACCATAATTGTCGCTCCATATGTCGGCACATATGGAAACGCGACCTTGAAATTGATAAAAAAAAGATTTCAATATGTTTTTTTCTTTTTTGAAAATGGCATTTAGTGTACGTGTGAGAGTGGATCTAGGAACACGTTGCATTGCAGGATTTAATGCATTTTGACAATAATTAACAAAACCTACTTTCTCACCAAAACCAAAAGGTAAGTGTTCTACTGCAACCAATAATGCTAATTCTTCCCTATTTTTTTCAGACGTATAATGAAATAATTGATTACCAGAGGTTGCGTACCTGGCAATTTGGGCTTGGTTATTGGATTTCTCAAATTCGGACGGGTGACTTCTTTTGATATGAGCCCAGTACGTGCCATATCCAAAGGATTTGGCAGTCTTGTATGATTTGGAGCAGTAATTGCACTGTATATGGAAAAATCCACCATCTAACTCCGTTTTCTTCATATGCACCCTGAAGAGGATGGACTTCATCTGCTTTTCTTCACCTTCACCTGCAAAAAAATCATTTGAAGGGGGTGGGGGGTTAGATAGATTTTCATTAGTATTTGTGGTATTGGGATCGTGGTTGAGTCCGTCGAATTCGGGAATTATTAGAGGAGGATTAGGACTAGAAGGGTGATCGGATCCAAATTGGTCTTGAAGGAACTCGTGGTATGATCGGTCGTAATTAACATCACCGCCAACGTGTTCCAACAAGTTGTGCATTGGACCCTTTTCTTTGTTCAAATTTCTTGAACTATTTCCCCCACTAGCCATTGAAAAATTAATAATACAAAAAATATTGATATATGTAAAGAAAATATTGTTGAAATAATAGTGGTAAACAAGTAAAAAAAAAATAGAAGATTGTAAAAAAAATATATTGTTGGAATAATAGTGGTAACAATGTAACACTTTCAAAAAAAAAATAGATGTTTGAAATAAAATATTGTTGAAATAATAGTGGTAAACAAGTAAAAAAAAATAGAAGATTGTAAAAAAAAAAATATTGTTGGAATAATAGTGGTAACAATGTAAAACTTTCAAAAAAAAAAATAGATGTTTGAAAAAAAATATTGTTGAAATAATAGTGATGAAAACAAATATTTTAATAGTAAAAAATAAAAGAAATAAATATTGTTAATCAATTTGATGATTGAAAAAATAGATAATAGTAAAAACTAAAAAATACAAGAAAGAATTTATATGTGAAATGAAAATTAAATAAAATTGTAGATTGTAAAGAGAATTGAGAATTTGAGATTGAGAGAGATTGAGAGAAGTTGAGAGATTGAGAGTGGTGTGAAGAATAATGAAGTGTGGGGGGTATTTATAGGATTATAGAGAGGGGTATGTTTGCAATTAGGAAAATTTTAGGGGTTTAAAAATTAAAAAAACAGTGGCCGTTGGCCAACGGTCACCAAGCTGCAGGTGCCGTTGGCCAACGGCACCTTATATTTTTTTCAAAATTTCTGCCACGTGTCACACGGTCATTGGGCGAAATTTTTTTTTTTTTTTTTAAACCGTCGGTTTAACCGTTTCGGTTTGGTTCAACGGTAATTTTTTCAAACTGTATGCCACGTGTCATCTTCTGATTCGTCCGTAATTAAATTTTTTTTTTTTAAACCGGCGGTTTAACCATGGTTAAAACCGCCGGTTTGAACCGGTTTTTTTCCCCCTCAAACCGAAACCGTAACCGGTTCGACCGGTTTCCGGCCGGTTTTGGAACCGCCGGTTCCGGTTCCGGTTTTGTTGCGGTTTTTGGCTGTCCGGTTTCGGTTAAACCGCGGACAAAACCGTCGGTTTAACCGAACCGCGGCCACCTCTAAGCTCCACCTTCTTTATGCTGCGGTTTTCAATTTTGAGATTTTTTATTTATATATTATAATCTAATTTTTTTAAGGACAAACTGTAATAAGGACCCAGAATTTAGGTAAATTTGCAGATAGAATGAATTGTTTTATCAACATTGCAGTTCAATACCCTTGAGACTTGCCAATGACTCGAGGGTTGACCATTAAATTTAAATCTAATTGTAATTGAGTAATATTACTTTGTCCAAATATAGTGTCTAGATAATGTGACAACACTGTAATCAATTTATTTAAATCATACAAATCTAATATAATTTAAATGAATGGATTACAATGACGTCACATAATTTGAGCACCAGATTTAAGAATCAAATTTGGGTAAAGTAGTATTATTAGTTGTAATTTACCCTACAAAAATTAAACATAATCAAACAATGGTAACATGATTTTCATTAGTTTTTTTTTTTGTTTTTTTTTTTTTAAGTACTATATTAAATAGGGGTTTTATAGGGAAGAGAATGACTCAGATCCGTAATCTCATGATATAGGTGTAATGAGTTTACCACCGAACCAACCTCATTTCGTGCATTAATATTTTACTAGTTGTCAATACTCAATACAATCATTTTTCTAACTACAGTATTATAATTAATTTAGAGTTTGAAGGAGGTGATATGGCTCAAACTCATAACATGAATATTGAATAGTATAAAATATAATTTCTCTTAATATGGTTTCATATTTTCAGAATGCTGTAACAATTTTCTAATCTTGAGTTTGGGGGTTTAAAGTCTTTAACCATTTATTTTTACATGAGAGATTTACATAGTATTTAAACCGAATTCAATAATTTATTATTATTATTATTATTATTATTATTATTATTTAGGGCTAGGGACTTTAACCAAATTTAGGTAGACTTTAAACTAAATTTATTAAAATCGTGGGTTTGAGTAGTATATTTATTTTCTCACGCTCTAAAATCTAATTAATATATATATATATAAAATATAGAATCCAAAAATTGTGTGGGCCCAAACAGTTGAGTGCATACATACATATATGAATGTTAATCCTAAAATATTCGAGAAGCGGCCTAGCACTTTCACGAACCCAACAAATGCTTCAACATATAAACATAACTTCACTGAGCTAAAAATAAAAATAAAAAAACAAAAAGGAGTCACATCCATGGCTGCTGCTAAAAACACCAAAATCGTTAATACAAATGAAGAACCAAAGGAGCCCAAAAACTTGCTTACACTCCTCGCTACAACTTTGGGGCTCAACCAGAACCAAGAATTAAAAACGGAGGTTGCAGGGATTTCGGAGGAAGAAAATGAGATTGCAGGAAGCAAGAAACAAGGAGACGTGGTTAAGTTTTCGGATCCGAAACCGATAACTCCTCCACCATTGAAGCTTCAAGTCGAAGAGTATGAGAATCCTGCAGCTCGATTGCTGGTATGTTCTCAAATCTCATCAAACCAAAGTTGGTGTGTTCAATCAATATTATAAATTTAAATTCGGGTGACTGCTACGCTACTGTATAATAAAATTTAGAAATTACTAAAAAAACAACGGGATAAGGTATGTCTCACAGTTACGTTACACTGTCAAGATTGATTTAAGATTGTGTGTTCGAATTTTATCTCCTCCTTAACCTCTAGATTAATGGTAAGAACTCATGACTGATTTGCACTTATCGGTTATCATATTATTTGTTATATCATTTAGTGTTTTTGTACTGTTAATATTAAGGGAAATAATCCTTCCCCCAAGTCGGTGGCCATTTTAAAAACCAAACTATTAGGTATTTTACCCTTTAACCATTAGGTAATCCGTTGGTTTGACCGTCAAAAAATCAATTAAATGATATTATTACTCCTGAACATATTAGTTATACCCCTAATATCACCATTAATTGTTTTTAAAGAAAAAATAAAATAAAACTAATAAAAGTGTTTTTTTTTTTAATTTTAAAAATAAAATATTATAAAATTTAATTAAACTTTAATAAAAAAAAATTAGTATAATATGGTTATTCAACGATCAAATTTTGTTTAAAATCAAAAATTTAAAAAAATCTCTAAATTTAAGGAGTGTTTAGTATGTCTTTTCGAGGATTAATTTAATGGGGTGTTTTATATGATTTTTATAAATAGAGTTTTTATCGAATATAACTTCTTAAAATATATATATATATATATATATGTTGTTCGATAATTATTAACCTTATAATTTTTAGTTCGGATTGGTATAAAAAAAATACTTTATAATATTAGAAATATATGCTAAATTATTAGATTAATGTGAACCAGACACATCGATTTTAAATATAATTAAATTAAATCGGATTAAAGTTCACTCAATTAGATTAATTTATAATTTTTTCGATCCAACTGACCGGATGGAAACCCCACCATGACAAATCCAAAGGATTCGTTTGCCGAAACGAGACAAACCAACGTATACCTCAAGGAAACTAAATCCCAAACTCGTGCAGTGCACGTGACAAGCCAACACCTCTTCCTCCGCCGCCTCGAAAATTGAAAATAAAAAAAAAAGCAGGTTAAAGAAATATATATTTTTTTTCTTATTTTTCATGTCTTCACACAGTCACAGACTCACAGTTGCCATGGCTCACCAAAACACCGAAATTGCTTCCAAAAAACAAGAAGATGATGACCCAAAACCACTCAAAAAAATACTCTCAATGTTGCCCAAAATCGAACTCAACCTCCCTTTCTTCAACCAAAAACCCAAGAAACCAGACACTGTTAACGAGACTCCAAAAACCACACTAGATAGTGGTAGTAGTAGTAGTGGTGGTGCCGGAGATGCTAGTGAAACTAAAAAGGTTAGTTTGAAGCCGAACTTGGCTAGGTTTCCGGACTCTATTGGCCCGAGAATACCGCCGCCGTTGGATTTTGAGGCCGAAGAGCCGGCCGGCAGGACTTCTAACCCTATCGTTCTCTGGCAGGTAAGATTCTCTTGTTTCGTTGTTTGGTTCCCAAGAAACTGGAGGAATTTAGTATGAATATTGAATGCATAACGATATTGCGTTGGGTTGTGTTTTTTTTTTTTTTTGAATGGTTAATTGTGTTTGTGAAGTTATAATTGGGTAGATTTGGGTTTTTATTTTATTTATAATTTGTGTGAAACGGAAGGGAATTTCTAGGGTTACAAGTGATATCGATTCTCATCACTTTAGGAGAAATTTATATGAGACTTTGTTTGGCGTTGATTATTGAAGGTTATGGTATTCTATTGAAGTGCATTATGTATTAGATGAAAATATAATAGTCCGGTTGCCAAACAATGAAGTGTTGTGATTTGAGAAGAGCACTGTAATGGCAAGTATACAGTTTAGTTTACTTCTCTTAAGTCTATCATGTAGGAGCTTTATAGTAGTTAAAAGTGGGGATCGTTGTTTGTGGTTCGAGAAGAACAGTGATCGCCGAGCAAAATGCTCAGTTATTAAGGTCTTTGGCATTGACAAAGTATTTAAGGAATGCAGCAGTTTTTAGCTTTGAATTTTACCTGTTTAATTTGAAAAAGAAGGGTTGTTATGGTATGGTGTTATGTAGCATCTGGGCTTAGTTCAAAAAGTTGTCTGGTCATGCAAATTTGTAATGGGATAGTATCTGAAATTATGAAGTGGCAGATTGTTTTTCTCCTTTGTCTACCGGTGGTGTGAGTCTTCTTCTATTTAATAGAACCACACGGTGGTGAAGACAACATTTGACTTTAAGTCTTCATTCTTCAACATTATGCCAAGAAACTCTACAAGCTGAATTTGCTAACATTAATGATAGTTATTTTAATTGGAAGCAGCCACAATATAGTTGATTTACAAAACTCTTTGAAGTAAGATGGATGAGGATAGATTTTTGAACAATATTGAAGTTCCTTGTCTAGTGATATTATGGTATTTACAAAAACCAAGAGGAAGGGATGGCAGGGAATAGAGACATGGTAATTACTATTAGCATTGGAGTTGCTTTTGTTGGAAATGTTTAATAGTTGATGACCTTGTTGTATCCTTTTCAAGATTTAAAGCAACTACAAAAGATAAAGAGACTGCATTTTTGTGAGAAAGATAGTATTTCTTTTTATGAGAATATTGGATTATATATAAATATATATACTGAAATTTTCCTATGAGGATGCCCTGATAGAATTATATAAGGACATTGAATGTGAACCACTCGTTTTACGTACTTTGACTTGGTATGTATGCTTTTATCAAATCACTTTAATAAATGAGTGGCTCACATTCAATATCCTAATAAAGTTATATAAGAATGTCCGGATAGGAACGAAACCGTGTATATATATATAGTTTTAAAAGAAGGTTGGTTTTGTTTTTGTTGGGCATTTTTAGTAACCGGTAATTTTTTCTTATAAACATATAGAGGAACTTCAAAACTTCAAAAATGAAAGAGGTTTCAATTTTATAAGAAGGTTGGCTGATTTTTCTTTAATATGAGAAGGTTGGCTGATATTTGTTATATAATGAGCAGGTTTGCTGATTCTTTTATATTACGAGAAGGTTGGATGATATTTATTATATATTTTGAATGTCTCTAATGATATTCTTTCAATGCTAATGCTAATAGTATTGGCTTAAAACTGTATGACATGTAGCCATGTACAATCCTATAAGTAGAAGTGCCTCGGTTGAATATATACGAGGTAGGCATGACAGCATGCTCTTAAGTCCTGCTGGGGTGTCTTATTAAGAGTACTGGGGGTAAGGTTTGACTTTAATGCTTATTAGCATTCTCTGTAACCTTCGGAGGTCTTTTGGGAATGCCATTGTCTTGGTTAGTTTCTTGAGGGCTAGAGATTTCATGGGATTTCTTCATTTGCAACTCATAAATATAATTTCTGTCTGGTATTAGTCAAATAACCAAGTACATGTATCATGTTATCGTTACCAGAGATTTGCATATTCCATGCTGTTGTAAATTGGGAGCATGTTATTGTCAGCTGGAGTTTGACCTATTCTTTTAACTCTGCACGACGAATTGTTAGATTTCTTGTAAGTCAATACCTGTAGTAGTCTAGTAAGGTCTATCAAAATGTGATTGCAAGGGACCACACACATGTATGAAGGAAAAAGGACGACCAGCTGAAGCCTTAATGCCTGACCCTCTTTGAAATATCGAATTTGATGGGACTTATGCTGAGTCGAGGCTTTTGTTATCCAACTGAAAAGTTTCAGAATGTAGAGGGGAATAAGGAGGAAGAAGGCAAAGCTATAACAGGAGTTAAACAAGACCTTAATTGTGAAACTAGTTTACTGAATTTTTATTTCTCGTGATAGTTTTTTTTTCTGTGTTTTCTTTTCGTGTTTGCAGAAATTACTGGAGTGCAAATAGTTGGTGTCCTTGTCACTTTATTACTACCATCATCATTGCTATGCTATACTGATATTGTTAGTCTTGCCATCCAAATAAATATCGTTGATGCTCTATCACGGCTCCTATTAAAAGAAATTACTTGATCCTGCTTTCAGGTTTATGCCCTTGGAGGGTTCCTTGTGCTGAGGTGGGTATGGGCAAGATGGAAGGAGAGAAAAGAGAGGGATGCCAAAAACGACTCGTCTGACGACAACAACGAGCCTCCTCCGCCTGTTCCTGCTGATGACGATGATTATCATTCAGCATAATATAGTTGGTATCATACCGGGAAATGCAATTTTACAGTCCATTTCTTTCCATCTATAAACGTTCGCTTCATGTAGTTAGTTCATGCTTCAATTCACAGTTAATGAACTTGGGTGCACTATGCTTCTCAATTTCTTTTTTATATAATCAGACTATCACAAATTTGTTGTAAATTCTTATTGGCGTAATATGTGATCTAAATTTCATAATTAATCAAGTTTATTGGAATTGGAACCAAATACATGTCTAAAAATCTATTTTCAAACTTCTATATATATATATATTTGTAGTTTCTTATCAAAAATATATATGGTTCAAAAAAAATTAATAATTATATATGGATTAATTTTCCCAAAATGGAGAAATTAGCACAATTTTAATTTTGTTCGTTACTCATTTCATAAGACAATTATTTTTTTTTATTTTTTTTTGGGTAATATTAAGTTTTAGTTCTTAGGATCAAATTTTATGCTCATTCCTAACTATTTTGCTCCGTAAGACTAACTTCTATGCTCTCTATATGCATGACGTATTGAAAAGTTATAATAAAGTTAGATAACTTAGAAAATAAGGAAAAAAAGAAGTGTATTTTGGATTCTTACTTAAATTTAATTTTCTTTTCTATAATGGAAACTAGTCAAACTACCGTCAAATTATGATATAAGGTTGACTGAATGATATATTCTTCATCCAGTTATTCCTAAACCATTAAGATCGTGGGTGTTACATCTTATATTGTTAACGAGTGGGGTTTATAATTTGTATATAAATTTTGATCTCACTATTTAAATGCGTTTTTTTGTTTAAATCTGTGAAAGTGTAAGTGAAAGTGAATGACGCGTGGATAAAGTCCAAAACGAACAAACAGCATATGTTTCATTTTTGAAAAAAAAATGATGATCATTTTCCTCTCGTTTAAATGTTTTCTAAAAGAACCGTAGTTTGTCCGTTAAAACAGTAGTGTAACCGCACATTTATCTGTTTAGACGTAACCGTTACAACCGGTGACGGCTAAATTGGCAATAAGTGAAATTTCCAAATACCCCAACGGCCCAACCCCAATATGACTCACTCCGTCACCACACTCAACGCTCCGTCACCCCAATTCTAACGTCGTCTCTCTCTCTCTCTCTCATTCATGAGTCATGGCCTCTCAAGACTTCCCTCTAATCACCGATCCCCACGCGCCCACGCGCCACCCTCCAAACCCCGATTCCTCCACCCCAAACCCCGATTTCTATCCTAATCCATCTTTCACTACCTCCACCAACGAAGATTCCGATCCCGACAAATCCGGATCCGTATCCGGATCAAAACGGAACCCGTACTACTACAAGAAACAAAAGACTGGAACAAACAGCACCACCACCACCACCACCACCAACAATAACAACACCAACGAAACGACTTCGGAGTATCGAGTGGACTACAGGAAAGACAGAGAAGAATGGAGCGACACAGCGATCTCGTGTCTGCTGGATGCGTACACGGAGAAGTTGTCTCAGCTGAACCGAGGGAACCTGCGAGGGAGGGACTGGGAGGAGGTAGCGGAGGCTGTCGCAGAGAGATGCGGCGGCGGAAGCGGCGGAGGAGGTGGTGAGAAACAGCAGAAGGCGTGGAAGAGTGTGGAGCAGTGTAAGAACAAGATAGATAACTTGAAGAAGAGGTACAAAGTTGAAGTGCAGAGAGTGAGTGGTGGTAATAGTAATTGGCACTGGTTTAAGCAAATTGAAGCCATTATTGGGAATATTGCTAATAACAATTCACTCAATAAGACTTCCGCTTCTGCTTCTGCTTCTGCTGCTGAGTCTGATCAGGACATGAATGCTGCTGCTGCTGTCTCTCTAATTGTCTCTCCTTCCTCTAGAAACTTAAAGAGGTACCCTTTTCATGTCTCTGCCTATCAATTCCAATTCCAATTCGGCAATCTGTATCGTTACAAATTCGTTGATATACAAAAAAATGGACTTATTATTTAGTTTTTTGTTTTAGAAGTAGATAATATATAGAAATTTGGGTTTTGGAGGATGTGAAGTTGATGATGGGGTTTTGTAGTTTAATGTGTATGAGTGTGATGTGTGACCTAAGTAGTTTATAGTTGATAGATTTGTTAACCGGTTTGTCTTGTTGGGCAATTTTTCTTTTCTTCCTTGTTTTTTGTGTTAATATATGAGGTTGTTGTTGTTGTTCTTCTCCTTTGTCTTATTTTTATTTGTAGTTTTGTCTTGTTGGTTCTTTCTGTGGTTGAATTGGGGTCTCTTGTTGTTATAGTGAATGTGTGTGTCTAATATCTGTTTTGAGCAGATATACTCCTAGCGGTGTTACCATGACGAATAACCTGAAACCCAAACCGCAACAAAATCTAAAATGGCGGAGAGTAATGTTTAAAATCAGTGGTTCTGCGTTAGCAGGGAACAGTCAGAATATTGACTCCAAGGTGTGAGTTGTATGCCTTTACATATATATATTGATCTTAGTTGGATTTGTAGTGACTGTAAAAATACTCAGATGTAGAACCTTGTATTTATCTCTGTATAATGTGTAAATTGTTCTTTCATTAACTACATTACTTTTTCCTATCATAGGTGGTGATGCAGATTGCTAGGGAAGTAACGAAGGCTTGCCGTCTTGGGGTTGAGGTCTCTCTCCTCTCTCCCTCTCACACACAACAAGTGTAAATTGTAGTTACTCACTATAACGTAATTTCTCCAGGTGGCGATTGTTCTCGGAGGTCGTAACTTTTTTTGTGGAGACTCATGGGTGTCTGCTACTGGATTCGATAGATCCACAGCATATCAAGTTGGGTAAGATTTTTGCTATTTTACATACATTTTAACGTCTATCTCAGTCTATCTTTTATGATTTGAGTAGCTATCGTATTGACAAAGTTCAAATGGTCGGTAAACAGTGGAAAGGAAATTCTGTTTCTGATGTTACCGATCTGAATTATGTAGGCCTTTTATATCATTTTTTTCATTTAAATTGTTGGTGCAGAATTTAAATTACCAAAAAATGTTAATGCATTGTTGAAAAATGTTTTGCGGATATTGCGTTTTATACATACTACATAATTTGTG
Organism: Acer negundo; assembly: GCA_035582765.1. Classification (NCBI taxonomy): domain Eukaryota; kingdom Viridiplantae; phylum Streptophyta; class Magnoliopsida; order Sapindales; family Sapindaceae; genus Acer; species Acer negundo. The sequence goes on from CM069242.1 coordinate 12,438,014, forward strand.
GTCCAGGCAGGCCCTGGACGACTGAAGTGCTCACTTTGTTTTCTTGTATATTACTCAATACCTTGTCGGTAAAAAAGCCATTTTACTGATGATGTGATCTCTTGATTTTATCTTAGTATGATGGCAACGGTTATGAATTCTGTATTGCTCCAATCAGCTTTGGAGAAGCTGGGTGTGCAAGCGCGCGTGCAAAGTGCATTTGCATTGCCAGAGGTTGCTGAATCCTACAACAGGCAACGGGCTATCCGTCATCTTGAGAAAGGAAGAGTTGTCATATTTGGTGGTGTTGGTGCCGGTACTGGAAATCCACTCTATACCACAGACTCAGCAGCAGCTCTGAGGGCTTCAGAGAGTAAGCAGCATTCTAGCCCCAGTTTTAATTCATTTTATGTGTTCTATTTTTCGTTTGTTTTTTATTTTTTCAACTCATCGACATACCATTGTGCTGTTCTTTTCTCGTCTCCTGACATGGTATCTGTGTTTTTCATGTCAGTTAACGCGGAGGCAGTTCTTAAAGGTACAACTCTAAATGACATATATGATTGCCATTCTGGTAATGGCAGTATAGCGCCTGAACACATATCCTTCAGGGAGGTTGTTTCTGGCAACTGTACCTCCATGGACACAGCGGCGATTACATATTGTGAACAGAATGGAATTCCCGGTTGGTATTTTTATTTATTGTAATCATTTTCATTTCCAGATGATATCTCTTTGGCTTTCCTGAAATTATATACACAATCTGTGTGTAGTGGTAGTGTTTAATTTGCTCGAGCCTGAGAATATATCAAGAGCAATCTGTGGAGAACAGGTGGGCACATTGATTGACCAAGCAGGACGGATGGGTTGATGAAATTGGAGCCATATCTTTTCGATGCTTTCAAGTCGAGTCGTAGTTCCTTTGGAAGCAGCAGTTCCATTGTAAAAACACATACAAGTAATCAAAATTGTTGAGGTACGATGAATTGGAAGAGCAATTACAGCAACAGTTTGAATCAAATTCACACCCACTCCTGTAGTATAAATATTTATGTGTAGGCTTATTGAAAAGATTTTTATGTGTAGGTACTAGTAGGTTATCAGTTATAGGGGGAAATAAAGTGGTAAAGAATCCATGCTTCTTTTTCAATTTTGTACAGAAGAATCTATGCATGTTGATGATTTGTTTTTGTGTTTGATGAGATTGATCCGATAGTAAACCCTTCACATCTGCACCCTAAGATTACGAGTACCCTTTTACAAAAAACCTTGAATTTATTTTATACTTAGAACCTTTGAGAGTGAGCAAGGCCAACTTCTAAAGCATCATTTGATTTCAAATCTCGAACATCTGGAACATTGTTAGGCCACGAACGTTTTATAGTTATATACAATCCTCAAATGAGATAAAAACTTTCTTTACAATCAAGCATCAACCTTCAAATGTGGATTTCAAATCGAGCAAGAAAACTTAGTGACAAAACATAAAGATCAAGTGTACCTTAACTAAATACAAAATTTTTAAAGAAAACTTATTATAAAACTGTACATAAGCTACAATTTTATTTGGAAAAGAATGGAAATGTTCTACGATATAATGAAACTATAAGAAAAATCACTACTTACTGTTATTATTATTATACGCATCACCTGTTTAATCGAATTGGCACCACTTCAAGCTCTCTCTTGTTCCAATTAGTTCGCAACTAACTCCTCTATAATTCTCTGTACACCTTCCGAGACCCGACCTAAAAGCAAGGGTCAAATCTTTTTGCATATAGCCTCCATGTTTCCTTCAATAGAGTCCTAAAAAGAATCTTTAGATTTGTTGTCGATAACCTTTAAAACTTGTCTTGAAAACCAAAATCTGCTGGTGTTTCAACCTCTGAATCATCTAAGATTTCAATCAGATTGAAAATAGCTATCATAAATTGAAAGCCGATCAAATGCGTCAAAGTTTGCTTTAAGTCCAACAAATTGACTACCCAGCTGAGCACAACCAGCATCTGGCCATCTGCAGCCTCCATTCCCCGTGCGTAAAGGACACATAGCTTCACACACTCGACTGATTGGATTGCTGGTAGCAACATCATCCACGACTGTGACTGAAACAGAGAGATCCGATTTCTCATCTGATTCTCTTCTTGAAACAGAATACGACTGTGGACTCTTTGTTGGATTGCTTTCAATGTCAACAGCACAATCACCACTGCTTGCAAATTGAACCTTGCATCCTAGTGATTCAACGGCTCGTTTTATCGCTGCAGTTTCCTTACTGGCCCTCTTCGCTAAATTCCTAGCTGAGTTGCTGATTTGCTTCTCGTTTTGTAACTCTGCAGCTAGTGATTCCACCGCGTTCATGCTGTCTTTTGCCTTTTTTTCTGCTATTTCTTTCGCCTGTCAGCAAATTTACCAGCTCAAATATTTACAGTCTCTTAACATTGATAGCAAAAATTACTACGTAATAAGTCCACTGTCATTCTAAATGACATTAAACAATGGGGGTTCAATTAGCCGGTGAAAAACAGTTTTTTCTTTGGGTTATATCTACAATCAGGGACAGGATAAAAAAAAAAAAAAAAAAAAAAAAGCATGCCAGCCACACTGGAAATCAGCTACTATCTCTTTAAGACCACAATTCAACTAGAGCCACATTTTCTAGTACAAAGATAATTAACAACAGCAAACAGAAGTAAAATCTTTTACCTTCTGCAATTCAGACAATTTTTGCACCGTCTTTCTACATTGTGCTTCAACCCCCCCATCTTGGGCTTCGGTAGGACAAGCCCAACGAAGATGGAATTGGGGCCACACGGTTGGGGCCAAAGCTGCCGCTGGGGGTAACAGCGGACCATCATGTTTCGATGGATCATAAAAGAAGTTATAGTGAGCATGGGACCTCCCCTCTGAAGAACGCAAATCTGCCAGATATGCCCACAAGCATCCACAAGCTTCGGACACACCACATTGCTGTCTCTCTTTCTCACTGAAAATAAAGACTTGGTAATCAGCTAATTTAACAAAAAAAGAAAAGAGAAATTCATGGCAGTCAACATTAAAAGCGTCGATATTCCTTCACTTAAAGTGATCCGGATGTTTACAACACTTCAGGGGAAGAAGTAAACAAAAAAATTTAAAAACAAAGGGCAAGTTGTTTAAAATAAAAGTTACAAACTAACTTTCTTCTTAACATGATAAACCTTTTCAAAATCTTAATAATATTTTTAACTTTCTGTGCATTCTAACATTTTTTTCAAAATCTTAATAATATTGTTAACTTTCTATGCATTCTAACATTTTTTTTTTTTTTCCGGTTATTCATAAAAACTAGAAATCTCTGCAATATAACTAATTAACTATACAAGTAAACCTTATGCCAGCAAACTTTTTAAGTCTACCAACTCCTTTTTTTTTCTCATACTCTAACTCTACTTTTCAGTTTTATACAAAAGTTTATCACAAAGAAGAGCAAGCTTCTCATCCACGTACGACCATTGCACAGAACAAAAAACAAAACAAACTTCAAGCAGCTCATTCCTGCTATTATCCAAATAGCAATGGCAGATGAAGTTAATGCATGATGTAGTAGAATGTGCTTAAAAGGGGTGTGTTGAAGCGCTTAAATTACTATTGTTGGGTTCTTTCTTAATAGTTTATGTTTAGGGGTCTAGCAGTTCTAACAAGGTGCCTAAGTTAGAGTAACTTCACATGATTATAGTTGAATTTGTTATGTGTTTGTGTTTGGACTTGCCCATCAGTCTTTCATGCGAGTGGTGAGTGGTGAGTGGTGTGTGGTGTGTGCTTAAAAGGGGTCCATCAGTCTTTCATGCTAGTGGTGAGTGGTGTGTGGTATGTGCTTAAAAGGGGTGTGTTGGAGCACTTAGAATACTATTGTTGACTCATTCCTAATAATTTAAGCTTTTGGTTCTACTGGTTTCAAATAAAGACGATGTTCTTATCTCTCTCATTGTATCTAGGCCAATACTATAAGAAAAAGGGAAGCTACCTATTGCACAAGAAGTTTCCAAAGCGACCAGAAAGAACAGAGTCCAGGAAGTCCACCAGGAAGGTCTGAATCAAAAAGTAGACAAGTCAGCAATTAATTTTCTTCCAAAAAAATCTTAACTAAGAAAAAGAGGAATAAAAAAACAATTTGCCAGCAAGTTCGACAACTGTACAACACTGATGAGCTTAAATATGAAAAATGAGAAAAGGACGAAATATACATACCGGGGAGAACTCGAAAGCAAAAGGATACATCCGCAACAATTGCGAAACACAATCAACCCACTGCAAAATTAAATTTTCAGATGAAACAACTAATAAAGAATGAATAAAAATGAATATAAAAATTTAAAAAGTACATAAATCAATTTGACTCTACAGTTTTATATTGAATAATAAGACCAACATTTATTAAGCTAAAATTCTGATATGCGAAGCACAATTATGTAAAATGATATTGACTATCTTTTTACTTTTTTTATTTTGCTCAGCGTAACCATATAACTAATAATTGTTAAACAAATCACATCAATGAAATTAAGGTGCTTATATAAAATTGAAAAAAAAAAAAAATTCCTATTGAGAGATATTCAGAAGGGTTCTAGAATTGTATCTATATATTTGTTATACTTATACCACATGAAATCATAGAGTTATAATTGTGAAATAAATATAATCAATTTTGTATCTAATCCACATGATTAAAGAATAAATAGGGATAAGCATGGAGATCCAAATGTGAAATAGTCAACATTACATGAGCTTATGAATATTCCAAATGTGTAAGTTTTCATTAATGGTGTACCTTCAATATTAAGCCAACATTTCCTTTTAAAGCTGTTATAATACAGCATGTAGCATCAAAGATAGCACAAAAAGTATGAGGCATCAGGGAATGTTGGTGTTTGTAAAGATTGTGCAGCCAATTTGGGCCTTACCAAGCCATATTGGGCTTGTACAGCATCTAATTGGCCTACCAAAGGCCTGTGTATTAGGCTCAGGTGGGGCCTGCAGAGGCTGCACAGCCCCTTTTGAGCCTTTCCAAGAGGCTAACGTAGAGGCCTATAGGAATCACTTACTAATTATGGCAATCCATCAATGTCATGCAGCCAGCAGGGAATACAACATAATACAGTAGTGAGAAGAATAGAGTGGGTTTCTTCATGTATATAAAAAATGAAGATCCAACTGCATTGGCAACTCAATACCTATCTAACCGTTAATGCAATCACCTGCAAAAATATGGGAGAATAGTTGTTCTGTGCATGAGAAGGACTGGGGGCTTGTGCTGGGATCGACCCAGATGATTGGCGCACGGGTGAAGATGAAAAACTCCCAGCAGAAGGCTGCCTACTTAACTCAAAAGGCATGTCACCACTTCCAGATAGACTCGGCATTCCAACACGATCCGAAAATGGATGGCCAAATGCCAGCCAGTCTTTTTCAACGAGTGCCTGTGTCAAGATAAAAGACACAATAATGTAAGAATCAGATCCAAATAAAAGCGTATCCCAAATGACATCAGTGCTAAATGTCAGTGTCTGATACTGATTAATTAAATAAATAAGAATCGTAGGAAATCAATTCCGAAAGAAATTTGACTGCAATACATGAAATAAATCATTTTAATGCCAATTAACTGATTCCGACACTGCAACGGTAAAAAGAAAAAAGGCAGAGAAAAAGAACATAAGTAAAAGCCAAAATGGAAGGGACCGCACAAAACCTTGAATGCAACAGATAAAGAGTTCTCATACTATAATATTTAAGGAAAGGAAGGAATACCTGAAACCCTGTGAATGTGCGATAGTATGGATCAAGCAACAAATTAGCAAGTGAAATCAACTGAGCTGTTCTATCCCAACCATCACTGCACAACACAGGAAAATTACATGTAAAACACCAATAATACATACAAGTAAAACAATAGGGATAATTTTAAGTAAATACTTGCTTCAACATAAATTCTATTTTGAGAAGGTAAACAAAATTTAAGATACAGTACAACAGATGACGTGAAGAATTGAAGTTGACTTAATATCTGTCAGAACTTGCTAGGGAAGCATTAAACAAAAACTAGAAAGCGCCTATACATGGCTCAGAAGACTTGCTGATGCGGAAATTTATGATTGTTTTTCAAATTTCATGTCAGCTAAAAGCATACGTTTGTAAAAATTTACAGGCAATAACAGATGCAGAACAGAAACTCCTGCTATGGAGGATTTAAAATTCAGCAATATGACCTAGATATAAAGTCATAAGTGATGAGCATGGCTTGAAATCAACTGAAAGAATGATAGGAAAGGGCTTATTGTTTGGGGTGACTTATATTATGTAAAAAATAGGACACATTGCCGTTAACTCAGGACAACAGAAAAGGAAAGAAAGTACTTAAACAACACCTAGGTTCCTGAGCAATCACACCAAGAAATAAAGGCAATGACATCTACAACAGAGCTTCAAAAAGTTGAATAAAACCAGACTCATTCATTAATGATTTAATTCTAACCAATTATTTCAAGACTTTATACAGGCTAAAAGCTGCTCTTCTAGTAAGGATATGACTCCCAATTTAGTAGGAATAACTTTTCTAATCTAGAAACTAAAGAAATCTGGATCATTTAACTATTCAAAACAAAAATAAAATCCTGATAACTCAAATACACGAAGACCAGGAAACACCTTCAACAAGTGTCCAGAAAATACTAGAAATTATCAAATGACTCAATAAAAACATAAAAATTAAACTGAATTCAATTGTAAGGAGCTTCTTGGACAATGCACCCAGATAACTTCTTAGACAATCACTCGGTCCAAATGTATCTAAGTAGATAATCTGTACAATTAATCTAACCCTGTCGGACATTTATACACGTAATAAACCATTAATAATAGGCTTGACAGTAACATTTAAGTAACATTGAGACACTAGAGTCAAGAATTTATTTGAACTAAACTATGGTTAGTGTAAAACAAAATTTACAAATTAATATCTTCAAAGCATCAATCTTCATCTCAAGTAGAGAGGTGAAGTAATGGCATAAGGCATCAAATGACTTCTTACCTGCAATGTACAAGCACAGATGCTGATTCCAAAGCAATACGTGCAGCAATCCAAGCTGAACCAGCCAAGACATTCTGTACATGTATTAACCAACCACTATCCCCAAGGGTTGATACTGAAGCAGACATACTGCTTAGATGGCCACCACCCCAGGTCCAACCACCATGTCTCTGTCAATTAATTTAGCAAATGGTGTAAATGGATGTTTGAAACACAACATTTGTGCATAAGTTCAGTAAATAGACCTTTTAAATATTTGAACAGTTCAATTTTGATTAACTCATACCCAGAAAATATTCCCAATTATAACCTAAGGGTTATTTATAAAAAATAAAAAACATGAATCAGACTTTTGGTTCATTCTAGATCCATGTAGTTACGCTAATGATTCGATTACAAGATATTGTATATTAATAGCTTAACTTGGTCACAACCCAAAATGAGAAGGAAACTGGAGTAGATCTTTCCTAAATCTATAAATAATGTCAACCAATAACTATCAGGCATGTCGCAGCCTACACCAGATGGAGTGGTAATTTAGATCTTTGTAATTTAGCACTGGTAAAAAAGAAATTAGATCTTTGTAGTTTCCCAAGACTAACCAAGAATGATGACATTCCATCTGATGAAGTGGCACCATGAGTGTCCAAGTAGTCTCTCAACCGAGAGAGACTCTCTCTCATTGCATGTATGTTATCTATCCCAAAAAATACAATCTGATAACAAATAACATGAAGGAACATCATTAGTAAACTGTATGATTCCAAAGTCAAGCCCAATCAACATGCTACTAAGACAGATCAAAACCTTTACAGACCTCAGATTGAAAATAATTTGAGGATGACTCTGAGCCACCTCCCATTGCCCCATTTGCTAAAGCATTTTTTCTAGGCCTTGCGTCAGCAATATATAGCTTCCTGAATCGGAAAAAAACTGATATAAGAAAGAAAGAGATTGATCTTCAATCCAGAGCATTAAAGAAACAAAGTAAACACTGTTTCCTCCTAGGAATATCGAATAGTAACTAGCAAAATATATCACATAGGCAAATTAAAAAACAATGTCAACTGTGAAAACATGCATCTCAAGAAAGAAAGAAACATAGAAAAAGAAGCTCCAAACAATGATGGGCTTTGTATATAGAATATATACAGCATATGCAGCAACGTTAATCATTCAATAACTAAAGTCAGACTCATCATCAAAGAAATTGGCACATGAAGTCAATTGAATGATAAGCATGACATTGTTCAGAACAGCCAAAAAAAAACCGGACGACAAAAAGCAATCACTGAACCAAAAGAGAAAAAAGAATGAAGAAGCATACCTCCGTATCATCCTTCCACCAGTAAGCTGTGTGCAGAGAGCAGCTACAAGCTTTTCATCAGCATTGCTGTATAAAGTGAGAACATGATAATTCATTTGTTACAGTCTACAGATGCACTTTCAATCTGTTTTGTCTGTAGTCTGGATAGAGTTTTTCTTTCTTTGATTTTGTTTTTGTGTGTGTAGAAGCAATAAAGTCTTAAGCGAAAACTACAATGTACCTCCTCATATTCATCATAAGACCAACTAACGGCTGAGATGAACGTGCAAGGACAGCCCCACTTCCTATCATGACCAAATATATCAAACATTAAGTATGGGAATCATAACAAAGAAAAAGAAAATAAAAGGAGTGAAATTTAGATTTTCTGCATACCAGGATGACACCATGAAACTACGGGCAATCGGCTCCTTGCACGAAAGGAGGAAGCCTGGAGCACCTCTTGATCACTAGCATCAGTGATTAAGCAAAGTATTTAGTTTCCTACTTCTAGTATAAATATAACAATAAAGAAAACCTTACAAGAGAGAATATAAAAAGTACTAGACTAAATGCTATATCCATCTTTCTTTGGTTGGTCAAAAGGATCTCAACTTCTTACCTAATGCTCTTTGGAAAAATCAAAGCAAACGGATAGCTCTGGCACATTGTATAGTTGTAATTTACATTACTTATTCTCCACAACTCATTGAACGATGTAAATGACCCCTTTTCAATCATTTCCATTGATGCATGGTTGGAGCTTTCTCCAAGAAGACGAAAATACTCATTCAGTAACCGCACCTTTGGGTTGATATTACTGAATTTGGAAGGTCCAGAAGTAAAAGCATATATATCCCAGATTCTTGCTGGCTTTGTACACCTCACCAATGCATCATATATCATACGCCTCTGTAAAATATATTTAACTTACATCAAATTCACATGCAAGAAGCAAAATGGCACTTGCTATGATTGATGTATAATATTTTCATCTATCAAAATAAAATAATCCGTTCTTTCAAAATAAAACTTTCAATGAATTCTCCTGACTTTGTGTTGAACTTTATTGAATATTACATAAGCTTCATAGGTGCCTCAGGTTTTATTACCATCAAGGCATGGAAGCCCACAACCTTAAAACCATTTCAGTTGCGAACTAAATTGACAGCACAGAGAAATCCCATACACATCTCTACTCCAGTCAAGGATACCAATCGGTACATATCAAAGTAAGCACATACACTAAGATGAGTGAGCATTTCATATCTTAAGATAAATCAAATGCTCAGTGTCTCACTCTCACCAAGTTATCATCTTATTCCAATATGAATTTATCACATAGACAATTATACTTCTGTTTCAGACCAGGCAGTGAAGCTCTCACTGCAATTACCAGAACCAGAATCCTCCTCTTTTTTGTTGCTATTACAGTATAACAAAAACCAAATGCAGAACCGCAATTCAAACTGCAATAAGCATTCACTTGTTTTCATATAACAAATTCTCAATTAATAGAAACTGGCAGAAAAATTGGAATAGGGATTTTTTAAAGACTCTTGCTGCTTTTCAATATCCTAAAGTTGAAAGAGGAGCTTGAGCTCAAATCTGGGCTAAAGCTTCCTCTTCACTGATCTCCTGCCAACCAGTCAGTTGTATTTATTTATTTATTTCACTTTTGGAACCTGTATTGAAAACCTTGTGGTATCTTAGAATTCTTCTGTAGTTACTAAAAACTAAATAAGAAATCAACAAGATTAAAACATGAGTCACAGTTTTGAAGGCTCAAAACACCTATGTACAAGCATAACACATACATAGGTCAGTACAAGATATATTGACAATTAAAAATGACCTGCTTTGTTCGAGGGCGAAAACCGAAGACAATAACTCTCATATCTTTGCCTGCAAAACGCCAAAGTAGCCATTACAATCATCACAAAGAAGAACCAAATACATTAAACAGGACTAACTATAAAGAAGTGTAACTGCTGATCAGTAGCATTTTTGTTTTTCATTTTCTCAAAATTAAAATAGTAAAAAGAAAACGAGGAATTGATTGTTATATTTTCAAGATCCAAGAACCCATACGGTAAGAATTTAATAAGAAACAATTTTAAAAGAACGAATATAATGAAAGTGCATCAAGAATTGATACCAAAAATTTCAAATACAATAAATATGCATTTGGTGGAAAAGTTTTGAAAGCTTGTTTTTAAAATATTGCACCAATATAAATAAATATTGTGGGGTTAAATTTTTTTTGCCGTCATTTCTTTACCTTTTTTCTCAATTTACAAAATAATAAATTTAATTTAACTTGCTTATATTCAGTTGTTTGGTGTCTTTAAAAAAGAACTGAATATTAAAACTAAATAACACTCATGTAAACGTAGTTATTAAATCGCTTTCTGTTGATAAATATTAAAAACAATATATTTTTCAAAACCATGACATTAATTTTCCCACATTACGTCATCACTATATCACAACAAACTACAGCTTAAGGCCACTGTCAAAAACCACTCAACCCAAATGTTTAGGCTGTTAGCAAAGAGCGTGCATGGCCAAACTACTGCACTTGTCACATGGATTTATACACAGGCCCATGTTGTTCTGTGCTATAAGTATATAAATATATATATATATGTTTGTTTTTTCTATAATGGGGTACTCAGGATTCAAACTTAAGACCAATAGGTCAAATACACTTTGATACCAGATTAGCAACCGTTAAATCCAAAAGTTCAAATTATTAGGAAATGGTCCAAAAATAATATTTATACTTTAACAACCACTTCACCATTCTCTAACCACAACCCGATCAGCCCTACTTTCCCTTCATCAAGCCTCTTTTTTTTTCATCTCAAAGTTACCTTTTACAGCCTCAAATCTTTACAATCAAGGTTCCCTATCTGACAGCCACTCTACTCCTACGCAAGAAACCAATAAAACTCACATGCATTAGTAGCTCCAACCATTACTACTTGAAAACAACCGATTAATGAAAAAACTTAAGTCTCCATGCCACAATCTGCTACATTGGCTTCAGCAACTTTCCAGCAGAGGCATAAATTCTGCCACCACAACAACATACCAATCTCCTACTTCTTCTCTAATCATTCTCCTTTGTTGATTATCTGGCCCATTTCTTTCTACTTTGATAAATTTTTCTGTATTGATTGGCCAACAGTTATGGCATTTGTGGCAGAAAAAAAAAAAAAAAAAAGTTGCAGGGAAGAGAGACTAAAGAGTGGAAAGAATGCACAAAACCCCTTTTTGTTGTATTTTGTGAACTGGAGAACTGTGGTTTGAAAGATATTGAAAACATGATTAGGGCATTTTTGACTTTTATGTGTTAAAAGTGATAGAAAAAAAAAACAGAATCTCCGATTTGTACAAGCATTCCCTGAAAATGTATAAAGAACACATTTTGAGTATGTTTTCTACTTTAAAGATGAAAAAGAGGAATCATACTGAATGCACCTTAGAGAAAGATGATGACACCGAGTCACTGACTATATTACAGTACAATATACAACACTAAATAAACAAAAGAACCCCATAAGCAATTAGCCAACAAACTATATTAATAACTGCAAGATGAATGTCTTGACACAAAATACACACCACAGGATAATCTTCCAGCATGACACACTAGTCAACAGAAACATAGCAGTCAACACAAACTTGTAACTAATGTACAAAGACATACTTATCAAGCAAAACAACCAAGATATGTAAGAGTTGCATGAGAGGAAATTCTAAGAAAAGCATACCGATGACTTGGAGAAGTCTTTGCGATGGAGTCTTGTCAGTTTGACGAGGGGCTGATTGAATCTTTGCAACCTACAGACATCTCTCAGAGCTATTAATAGAAACATACAAATACTCGGCACTCAAAGAAACAAATGTTCATAGGTAGCTATAAACATTGAAAAATCAAGCAATTAAAAGAATTTCGATATCAGGTAAACATTCACAAATGTCAATCTAATCCAAAGAATAATTAGACGAAAATATCAGATACTTGAAAGAACATCGTGTCTCAAGATAACTTTGCCATCAAGAAATTAACAGTGGACCAGAGTACAATTAATTAAACTGAAGATCAATTGTCAAATAACTCTCATGTAAGATAGTAGAAATTATTTCCTATTCTTGGATGCTTAGAAATCAAAAGAACATTCAAAAAACAATAATCATAAATTCAAAAAACAATAATCATAATGGACATGCACAACACACAGGTATTTGGACACTAAAATTCAAACAAACCCTGCCCTACAAATCAACATATTCCTGCAAAGAGTGATTTGCAGAAGAAGTGCATTAACAGAAGAATGCAAATGCACTCTCATTGGTAAAGTTTTCTGTTTGGTACTCTATTGGTGCAGAAGACCAAAAACTAGAGGCAAAGGAGGAGAATATACAAAGAGAACTGTTGATTCTGAAAAGAAGAAAATCAACATGGATTCTCATGTATATTTCCAGGTTTAAGGACTATGAAATTTCCTACAGAAGTTGTCATCACATGAACAAAAAGAATTATGGAGAGAAAAGGTTACAGAAGTGAGAACTTACAATTTTGTTGAATTTCTCAATGGTTGCCAATGGTATTGTGCCAAGTGGAATAATATCTCTGGTTCCTTCACTCTTGTTAAAAGAAAGAAACCACATTAATTAATCAGACAGCAGATTAAATGGAAATTGTTATATACAGATTGAATTCATAATTTCTAGAAAACACAGAAAACATATTACACTAACTCACTAAGAATGAGAAATGAACTCTATGCAATCAAGCAAAATAAACCTTTCCAGATTTATATTATCACCAAGTCTATGACACTCTTGTAACAATCCTCCCTGGAATACTATTATAAGAAAGTGAATGTGATGCAGGACAGATTTGGGGTTCTTTGTTAATGATTGTCGGATGAATTTTTTTAGTTTTGAGTTTTATCTTAGTTTGTGGAATGCAAACAAACCTAGGTGTAGATTTATCTCAAGATTGTGCGATTAAATCAACCCAAAGTGCAATGCCAAGGGCCATTTAGGTGTCATGCCTGATTTATCATTTTTCCTCTCTGCTTCTCTATAATCTTAAATACTATTCTCAGCCACTTAAGAAATTCAGCCTACAATATTTAACAAACAAAAAAACTAAATCTGTCCTGCATCAGGATTCCTCACTCTTTTGATATTCCCTATTATTTATTCTCCTCTCATTTTATCTAAATGTTTTTTTTTTCCTGATTCCTGAAACATCTTGGTTTATTTCTCATCATAAGCATCCATTACCCAGAAATGATTGATATAAATATAAAATAGATAAGTTCAAGACAATGAAAGCTAAGGAGACTGCTATAGTTGACTATTTTCCATCTGCATAGGGGCAGATACTTTTTTTATTTTTTTTAATAAAAACAGTAGATACTACAATGTTTTAGCCTTTTAGGTTTAGGGTTTCAACACAGGGTTGTAGAGACATACAGTCAACTGAACTAGATTAATTGAAAGAGGCTGGTCAAACTAGAATCGTAGAAATCAAATAAGTGCAACTACAAATCCACATAGATTTCCAATTTAAAGAGCCATTTTCACTTATTGTGTTTCTACCAAAATTCCCATTACTTTTTTAAATAAGCTTGATTATATGAGGCAAAAGATGGCAAACATGCATCAAAATACTAGAAATTAACAATTGTTTTTGTGCAAGTATGAAGAAATAATATTTACAGAAAATTAAATGCAGCACTTACCAGAAATAGAACACGGAAATTGGTCACTATCAAGGTACCTGCCTCATCGATATTAACAAGAACCACACCATATTCCTAAAGACAAGTTTTAAAAACTCAATGAACCCACCTTGCTTACATTTAAATAAACAAATAGCTCAGCAGAATATTCAAAAAAAATAAAAAAATAAATCACTAACTAAAACAGCATTCCAAACACTGCTACTTTTGTCAATCAAAACATCAACAGATATAGAAACAAGTTTTAGCAGAAACACAAAACAGAATCCCAAAGTCATACAAACTAAGAAAATATATACTTTCAACAGCTTCCTTCTAATAGGAAAAATGGGAAAAGAATTTGACAGAATATTTTTCCTGGTGAAAGATAATCATCAATAAACTATGAAAACTGAATTACTATTCTTCATAGTTACAACCTAAGTCTCTTTATTAACATCCTTAAACCTGTCTACAAGTCTGTCAACACTGTCATTACTGCCTGCTGGACCTACGAAACCAGTGATGACCCCATCATTGGCAACCGTCATCAACTTATCACCGTATCTGGTGACCGGTGTACCAAAGAGAGCTTTTCTAAAAATTGTAAATGGTCATTCACTTTACTCCTGATGCCAATGATTTCATTAATTACCTCATGTCACCAACTGTCCACTCCAGTAGTCCCACCACTAACCAAACATTTTCTTCTACAACTTCAAGAAGTCAATAGCCATGTTCATAAACTCATCATGAATGTCCCTATTTTTTATAGAGAACCATCTCAAATGTAATCCCCCTATGCATATTTCTACACCAAACCACCTCTTTCGAATGTGCATCTTATAGGATCTTAGGGCCTGTTTGATTTTTCCACCGAACACTTAATGGCATTTAATGTGTGTCATTAAGTTGTTTCGTTTGATTTTTTAAGTTATAAAATCACTGATTGAGCTCCCAAAATCACTTTTTAAATTCAAGTGAATTTTTTTCACTCTTCACTTAATGAAAAATAACTGACATATATATCAATTTATTACTTCCAAATTTATCCTTACAAATCTTACCGATTTCTAGTTTTTTCTTCTATCACATTTCTAACCATATAAATATTTATTTTTCTTCTCACTATTTAAAAAACTTTAGCAGCAACTTTCAAAAAAATAAAAATAAAAATTGATAGAGCATATAGATTTCATTATAAATTTGTTATTATATTATTATTCCACATAAATAGTATAAATATTGTACATTTTATTAGTAGCCGACTCTAATCTATTGTTATTTCTTAAACTAAACTTCAATTAACTTGTTCAATTTTTATACTCTAAGGGTTATAATTTATATGGCAATTTTTTTATTTTATAAATTTGTCATTATATCATTAAATTACTGTTTTAGTTGTCTTTAATATATTAAAATATAAATATATAACCAATAATAGTTGAAAGAGCATAGATGTAAAAGTATTTATTTTAATATATTTTAAACTTAAAAAAAAAAAAAAAAAAAAAAAAAAAAAAAACAACTTATCACTTATATTCCGTTTTCAAAAAAAAAAAAAAAATTTAAGTTTCAGTTTCAGGTCACTATTCGGTCTTCAGACGAAAAATCAAACGCAACCTAAGTCCAATGTTTGCTTGGACATATGGTGTTTTCCAACTCCAGCATACATTGCCAATGTTTTGTTTTTTATTGAATTATTATTATTATTATCATTTAATTCTTTTTTATGAGCAAACATATCCAATTGTCCTTATCAAAAACAAAAAACATGGCTAATTGTCTACATACCTAAAGTCTGCACCGAAAGGTAAGACATGTGGTGCTAGGACATATCCAACTCTACACTTGGCCAGGTTCTCTTAATATAACATGGTTATCTGGTTCAATAAAACTCTCATGGTTCAATAAAACTTGCATGAGAGAACATCAAAGCAGCCCTTCCTCAATTTTTAATTTTTTATCTGAAGTTTATTCTACCAATCTCCCAAATTACCCAAAAGACAGCCTACAGAACCCAAAGCCTAAAACCTATTCCTGCCTTAAAAATTCTGATTCAGCATGTAATATATTTTAATTATGTACACTACTAAGGGTTTTGAGATATACCATAGAAGGAAACTACCCTATCACCTAATTAAATTTAACATTGCATCAAAGAGAGAGAGCCAAAAGAGAGAAGCAGATTTCTTTTAAGTACAAAGATAATAGGAAACTACAACACATAAAGTCATAAATGCTAATGAAGTTAATCCATCAAGAATTCAAGAAAAGAAAGGAATCAGCCTAAGAATCCACAAAATAAATAAGATAAAGTGTCTACTGAAGCACTCGCAAGTTCTCACATTTCTCTTCACTGAATATATTGTCCCTAGGACCCTAGCCACATATATGAATCAGTGTATCTGAGAAATGTTACAGCCATGAAACTGACAGCAGCCATAATCTTATTCAATCGTATAATAGCCCCACATTGTTTTTCTTACACGTGGGAGAAGCTAAAATCCACTTGGGATAATCATTTTTTATATGAAACAAAAACTTTATTCAAAGATGAAGACACTTTTGGATAATAATCAATGGCATGTATCAAGACTCCTTGGTGATGGGCACCTAGTAATATATGGATCCAAAATCTGATCATTCTAAAAATTCTTAAAACCTCACCATAAATTTCCATGATCATTACTCCAGCTTCATTACATTTAAAGCAAGCTGTTCTATTACTTACAAATGAAGGATGTGGATGCAATATAAATATATTTCCTTACTTAATGTTAAAACTGATTCTGAATCCTCGGTTGGAACAGCTGTGTATTTCTAATTCACACATAATAATGTTAGCAAATCTTTTGCACACAATATTTTTAGTGTGGGCTTCAAAATCTTGACACATAAAAATATACAATTAGTAATTTTCAGTTGGCAATTTAGAATTTTACAAGTAAACATAATTACAACTTAATCCGATTCAATAAATTTCTTTATCTGTGGGCCTAATCATACATAGTGAGTATTTTTTTAAAAATAATAATAATCTAAAATAGTGTACTCCATTAACAGTACACACTGAAGGAACATGCCAAGAAAATATGAAAAGAATACCATATGAATTCCCATAATAGAAACAGACAGGGACAGACAGTAGTACAGATCGAGGGGGCTACGTTTCCTAAGGCCCACAAAAAATTCTTATGAGAACGGTTATAGTATTTAAACAAAAATCATATAATTTATGTTTTCAATATTAGGTTCTTACAATGTGACCCCTCCAAACCTAAACCTCTTGTTCCACCTCTAATCAGACAGATACAAAAAAAAATAAAAAATAAAAAATAAAAAAATAAAAAAATAAAAAAAAATTATACCGGTCACTGTTAGTCTAATTACACTAATTCCCCTTCTCAGAGAAGGTGCATAAAAAAGAAGGAAGAATCTTTAAATTTTTTTGTCACTGCAGCAAATAGAGTTGCCAAATCACGGATGCTTTCCCGCATGATTATAATATCCCTTTCTTGCCAAATCACCCAAAGAAGAGCTATGACCACACATCTCCCAAAATATTGGTATTTTTCTTTTTCCCAAACACAAAAGTATTCCTAAGTTTATACTATAAATCTCCCGAATTACCCAAAGAAAATCTATAAAGAACCCAAGGCCTAAAAGCTACCCCAGCCTCGAAAATTCTGACTTGGAAAGTGATATTTATAAATTACATATGGTGCTAACCATTCATGATGTATAGTAAGAAATATACCATATCACCTAATAACAATTATTTGTCAGAGGGTGAACGCCAAAAGAGTGAGGGAGGCTTCTTCCGTACAAGAATAATAAGAAACTACATCACATAAATGCTAATGACGTCAAATTACTTGAGGAACTAACTATCCATCCAAATTTCCAATTCCCAGAAAAGAATAAAGAAAATCTACCTAATAAATAATAATGCCCACCATTTTTCAATTCTTAGCACTCACTTTCTCTTCACTAAATAAGTATATTGGCCTCAGCCACGTATCTGAATCAGTATATCTGAGAAATAACACAACCATGAAATTAACAGCACATAATCTATTGGCGAAGCTAAGATCCAATTGGAAAATCATCAACAGCATTCATCAACACTCCCTTGTTACGAACACAAAGTAATACATAGATGCCAAAATTTGATCAGAGGGATGACAAAAAGTTTCATGAATATGGGGCCCTGCAGGGAGCCAGGGACCACACCTATTGGGTGGAGATGGGTTTAGATTTTGTGGGGATGGGGAGAAATGCTAAAACCCGCTATAAGTATGGGGTGGGGATGGGTTTAATACTCCTCACCTCGCATAGTATATATTTTTTACATTTTTATTATTTAGTTTTATAAAACCAAAAAAAAATAAAAGATAAAGATGACACCATGTTATCTTAAAGAAAAAATTTATTATTTTTATAGTAATAAAGTGGCAATGGTATCCACTCTATAAATTTACACTTATTACTGGAACACAAAATGTTGAGACATAAAATGATTAAAGAGAACCCTATGAGAAGCCAAGGCAATAATCAAAACAAATAGGATAATCCCAATGAACTTTATTTTTGTTTTTAATTTTCAATTTTGCACTTTTAATATTTTCCATTAACAATTTTATTTATGGTTTAATGTTCATGTGATGACTTATTCGACACTTGATTGGAATAGCTTTCTATATTATATCAAATCCATTGTAGAATTTGTATTATATATTTACTTTTTTTTTTAATGAATAGTCTAGTAAATGGGTAAATGGGGTGGGGATGGGGAAACACCTGTTGTCATCCCCATCCCTATATCTGAGCGTCCAATAAATTATTTAAACCTCGCCATAAATTTCCATGATCATTACTCCTGCTTCATTACATTCTAAGAGAGCTATTCTGTAATTCACAAATGAAATCTCTGGTTGCCATATTGTTTATTTCCTCAATACGACAAATAGCATTTAAATACCTAACTAATTAGTAATGTCAAAACTGATTCTTGATCCTTGATCGGAACAAATATTTATTTCCAATTGTGACATAATAACAATAGCAATCTTTTGCATGCTATATTTGAAGGCACATCTCTACAATAAATGATCGTTAATCGGAAAATTACACTCTGCGCATAAAACGTAATTACAACTCAATCTAACTTAGTAAAACTTCCTTTAGCTGTGGACCTAATTATGTGGCTCCTAAAAAGAGACTAGTCCAGCATTCCGTAAGCTTTTTAGCACGTTCTGCCTGAAGTCATATTAAGCATTATATTGCATCTTCAAGTTTCAAGAATTATCATTCTTATTTCTCAATAAACAAAATCATTTAAAAAAAAAAAAAAAAAAACCTCCCCGAAATCAAGCATCTAATTGAAAAATCACAACATTTCTTTCAAAACCATGCAAAACTGACAACAAAATTCTGTTCCTCTTTCTATACAGATATAAACAAATATGTAAAAACAAATACAAGGTTGCAATGTTATACAACATAAAATTAAAGGTATCTCTCAAAATTTAGATTAACAGAAGAAATAATTCGTAATGTAGGATCAAATTCGAATAAATATATAAGAATACCTCAGCAATGACTCTCTCAGCTTCGAGCAAGAACTTCAGATTGGCATGAGAAACCGACCGCGTAACATGCTGCAAACAATAAACCATAAAAAATAAAATAAAAAAATTATAAAATCTCGAAGCAATTTTATTTATCTTAAAAAATAAAAAACCCTAGAAGAGAGAAAGGAGAGACCTCGATTTTGGTCCATTCGAGAGCGTCCCAGCTACCGGTGCCCTCGAGCTTCTCGGAGTCGATGGAGTCTCGGAGAGACGTTGATCGACCTGACCTTGGCTTTGGCGCTGCCATGCGCCAACTTTACGCGCGCACACACACAGAGAGACACAGAGACAGAGGAGAGAGAACGAGAAAAAATTGTGGAAATTTTTGAAATCGAAGGATTTATTAGAGAGAGAGAGAGAGAGAGAGAGAGAGAGAGAGGTGATGTGGCTCTACCTGCCGTTCAAAGCAAACGCAGCGCCTCGCACGCGATCAGTTATGCTTCTTTCTATTCGCCACATGAGAGAGAGAATTTCTGATTTTTATTTTCATTTGAAATTCACAGTACTCCCACCACAATACCACATTACCACAACAAATACAAGTCTACTAGCACAAGCACGCTAAATTTATAACAATAGTGCTAAATATGTCCCACCATTTCCATCTCAATATACGTGGCAGCTGAAATGTTACTTGGTGAGTGGGTACACGTTAATTGATAACTATCTCTCTTACTCATGTATTCACTCACCAATTAATGTTTGTTCACTTACCTAGTGACACTACAACTACCATGTGTGTTGGGATGAAAATAGTGGATTATAAGTGGGATGTGTAGCATTACTTTATTTATAATTTAAAAAAAAAATTCGAGATTCCTCATTAATTAACGTGTCTAGGCCCTAAGGTTAACATATTAAATCGAATTAATGGATAATTATTCCGTTCCATTTTCTGCTTTCATTTTTTTTATTATTATTTTTTTTCTTTATTTGGCCCCTTGGATTGAATTGAAATCTAAATATATATGAATTTGGATGAAACATTTACATTTATGAGGGGAAAAATACAAATCTCGATCGTATAACACTTCATAAAACAATATGAGGTTAGTAAGCATACTCATTTATTATTGTGGTAGCAAAAGTCGGTAAAAAAAGAAAAGGTTTGATAAATTGATAAATGCATTTTGAGTTTTGAGTTTTTTTTTTTAAATATTACAATAATTCAATGTTTGGGAAAGGAGGAGAGACTCAAACTCATGGATAATCAAATCTTCATCAGTGTGTTGGATGTGGATCATTAACTTGTATATGCATTTATCAATTGGTATTAATATAGTTTCATCAATAAATATATTTACTCTCACGTTTTTTTTTTTTATTACAAACAAAAATCGGGATCAGCGAGACGATGTGAACGAGACTTGTATGTATAAATATATATTAATATTGATAAATTTATTTACTCTCACGTTTTTTTTTTTTTAAATTACAAACAAGCGTACCCACACTAAGGTGGGAAAACCTCCATATACACATCAAGACCGGGATTCGAACCTCGGTGGTGAGAGTCTTGGAGAGACCCTAGGCCACCAAGGCATAAGCCCCATGTGCATATTTACTCTCACGTTATACATAGAAGAGAGATTACCATTTTTTTTCCTTCGTGATAAAGTGAGAAACTGAGAATAGACCCCAAATTATCAAATATCAGGAATATCCCAGTTCTTCATCAATATCTCAGCCGCCAACTGTCCCCACAATGCACTCAAGCTCCTTTCACTGTTTGTGCACAAGGCACTATATATATTGATACAGGTAATCAGCAGCACCAGAGTAGTTGCCACATTCAAAGTTTCAAACTGAAATTTGGCATATTGTCATATTGGTACAACGCCTCTATCCGGTATGGACCAATATGATTAAAAAGAAAACAGAAGATATACATATAATGAGTTAAATCTACCTAAAAAGAAAAAAAGGTGGGTTTCTTTCTAGAATAAAGAACAAAAACTCATAACCAAAAGATAATAGAATTCCCCAATAGCCTCGCAACGTGATGGCTGGACCCTCTTCTAAGAGCATTCCACCATCCAAGTTCAAGTGTCAAGGTATGCATATGGATATGCCAATTTTCCTTGGTCCACCTATTGTGTGGATGTTGTCCCACCTTGTGTGGGTGTTGTCCCTCCTTCGTGTAGGTGCTCTCTCTCCCCATCAATGGGAGCTACTCTCCAAGCCGTGCTCGTTAGCGTGTCTATCCTTACAGGATCCCGACTGTTGTAATTCAGTTCCAGTTGCTGTAATCCAATGATTGTACTCTAGTTGTTATATTTCCTAAAAAAAAAGATAATAGAATCCACAACTGCAATATTCTAACATTCAAGATTTTCTTTTGTCCCCATAAATAACCCTAACTCTAAACCTAACATTATTAGTGTGGATGTGCGATATAGGTTAGATGCTAAACTTTTCGACAGATATTCATGTATATCGAATCAAAAGAAACACATTAAAATCCCTTTATACATCAACACCACAGATATAGGATGTGAGGTATTTAAATAAGGGTACTATTGATATTAAAAGGAATGTTTATAGTAGCGTTTTAATTTTTAATTTTACATATATATGTATTTATTATATTTATTGATGTCCGTACCCTTTTATTTTCTGTCATCTTTTTACTTTAATTGCAATAAGTTGAATGCACAGTCAAAACTTTATCGAATTTGATGAGAAACATGACATGTTTTTATCACATCTGTTTTAACTTGTATTAAATTATGTTATCGAATGGAATCATGTATGCTGTCTTCTTTTATAATGGAAGTTAGCAAATATGTCTACAATCATTTGTAACTAAAAGCCAAAGACATGTGAACTACTGTCCTTTTGACTATTTTTTGTCGAGTTACACTACTGGATATTATTTTATTTTTGTATTTCGCTTAAATCTCGATTTATAATGTGACAATTAGATTAAAAAAAGAATTAAATCATCGTTAATAATAATGTGATATATTTAAGGTTTAATATTAAAAACATCCCCTCATCTTTGAACTATTATTGGATGTCTAGATAAAAATGCTTTTATTTCAGAAACACCCCTTATGAACCAACAAACAATGCTTTATTTGGTAAGATTTAAAGGGTATAATATTCAATTAATATAATTGAAGCTTAAATACGGACATTATAGACTTTTTAACATAAAAAATCGATCAATTGAATCATTGTTTGTTAGTCCACAGGGGATGTTTATGAAATAAAAGCATTTTTAGCAAGACATCCAATAATAGTTCAAAGGTGAGGGGAGGTCTTTAATATTAACCCTATATTTAATATAAATTTAGTTTTTTTTTAGCAAAATATCAAAGAAAATTGAATAAAAGTATCCAAATACTTTCAAACAGGGCGAACCCAGACAAAATTAGCCACTTGGGCTAATTTATATATATAAAGTATTTTTTTTCCCCATTACACACTAACATTAAAAGTCAATAGTTGGATCTATTTACTTTTATTTAGTCAAAATATTATAATACTTTATTAATGACTCACGAATTCTGATACTATATTTTTAAATTCGATGTGTATTGTGAAAAAAACTTTTGTGATTTTCTTCCTCAATACACACATATATAATAAAGTCGGTGCGAGATGTGCGAGTCGTTGATTAAAAATAATTTTTTATATATATAATTCTCGATAAATATTTGTTTTTTTTTTTAGACAATTAGAAACAACTTTTCTATTTATTGACAATCGTCTCCCCTCCAGTTAACCAACATCAATTAACTCCAAGGGTTGACCATGTCAATTTGAAAAATGACTAAATTTCCCCTAAGTAGTTGTTAGCACCTACTTTTTACCTATTTTTTTCTTCTTCATTTTTTCGATTTCTTTCCTTGTTTGGACTACTTCTTTACCAGATTTTTATTTTATAAATCTCTTTCTTGCAAAAATCTTTCAATGGATCTTTTTAATTTTCTCTTTCATTCCAGACGTGGATCTGTGTGTTATTCTTCCTTACCAATTTTCATTTCATACATCTCTTCCTTTTCATTATTTTGAGATTTAAAAGATTTTAAGACTAAATTTTGATTATTAATTTTTTTTTTCTTTGTCATTTACATCTGAAAGTAACTAAATTTGTTCACAGAGAGTCAGAGACTACCAAACATCAATCTGCAATTTACAACATAAATCATCCCTTCCCAATCCATTATCAACCAACTCAAACTCATTTAATATTTTATTTTGAAAAAAATAATAATAATAAAAAAAATTCTTTTTCCAAGTTTAGATGAATTTTTAATATATATATATATATATATATAGGGAGAGAGAGAGAGAGAGTGATTTTCCAATGAGGACATTTTACAATGTACACTTTAAGCACCTTTAATTTAAAGTACCTTTAATAAAATTACATGGAATATATTGAATCTTGATTTGATTTTATATATGGATTGTGAAAACATTGAAATACATTTATGGAAAAAAAAATTAAAAAAATTCGGGTGAAGAACTAATTTTTTCCAATTTTTTTTGAAGATAAAACATTTAAAAATAGGAAAATATAAGAAAAAATAGTTCTCAAATCCAAAAAATTTTCAAAATTTTACCAAATATGTATTTTAATTTTCTTAGGATGTATATAAAAAATATCATCGAAAAACATTTGATTACATACAATTTCATCAAAGGTGCTTAAAGTGTATATCGTAAAAGTACTCATTGAAAAATTACTATACATATATATATATATGGGGTTAGATTCAGATTCGGGAGCATCGGACAAAAAAATGGGGAAAAAATTAAAACAAAACTTGAGAATAGAAGAATTTAGACAGGAAATTGAGGAGAAACTAAATGTCGAAGAATGGAAGAAAAGTGGAAACGAAAACAAAATGAAGTGCGAAATTGGTGACTAACCAAGTGGCGTGAGAAAGCGAAGAAGTTATTGATTCATGGTTTTTATTTGGCTTTAAATTTTAAAAGCTTTTCCATGTGTCATAATATAATTGAACAAAAAAATTGTGAACTAAGTTTATACCACATGGCACAATTTTATTGATCCGTCTTTATTGATCCGTCTCACAACTGATATCGGTGAGACGAACCAATGAAAGATTTTCTCCTACATGTGGATGATTGAATGAAATTTTTTTATGGATAAAAATATCCTTCAGGTTTTGATAAATTCCAAATGAAGAAAATTAATTATAAATTCCAATTGAATGTTTAGATTGCCTATAAATTTACATTTGCCAGATCAATGGTCAAGAAATACTTTTTTAAAAAAAAAATTATTATTATTTTTTTATATAATTATGTCATGCATTAAATATACACTATTGATGTGATGTGTACAGTCCACTAATCATCTTATTTCTGAAAGTACCGAAATAACTTTAAACTAATGGCCAATACTTGGAGTTAACGGATGTTGACTAACCGGAGAGGAGACAATTGTCAATAAATATAAAAATTGTTTCTGGTTGTCTAAGAGTAAACTTCAAGGAGGTCAGCCGCAATTTGCCCTTTAACAATTTAAACTCACTTTTTTTTGGCAACTTTATTGATGCGATATTAGAATCAGTGCTATAATACCACCTTTTTTTTTTCCTAAGACTATAATAATTATAACGTACGTCATTGGGTATTATGAATTTAAATCTCTTAAGGAAGTTGAGGTGACATTTTTTCTTTTTAGGAATTATTACAATCCATATAGATGACAGAGGAAATGACTCGACCAACAATTTCCTTGACTAAATTGTAAAAGACTTAATTATCACTGGATCAACCTAATCTGATCATCAGGTAACGTTTCTTAATAGCTATAAATTATATAGGATTTCAGTAGTCAAATGATAATTGACATTTCTAGGTTATAACTTATAAATATGATGTAATTTATAAATAATTGGAAGGCAAAAAAAGGAATACATAAGCTAAAGATGGAAATTAAAATCTAAAAATTTGAAAAATGAACAATGAATCACCGGCACACCCTAAACCCCGTCCGTTTATTTTTTTAGGGCGTCAAAGTCTCGTACTCATATATGATTGTAATTTCTTTTTTATTTTAAATAAAACCTTTTTTTATTCATAAAAGGTTTGGGTGTCTTATTTTAAAAGTATGCTGTTAGCGGCCGCCTATTTATTTATTTATTTATTTAGTTTTTTTTGAATTAGTACAATAATTCAAATTTTTTTTTTTGGATAAAACCTTATGGTATAAACATGTAGATGTGAGAATGTGAGATGCATACCACCAGGTCAACATCATCTTATCTAGTAACCACCAATTTTTCGATTGTGGAAAAAAAAATTATGGTTGGTGAATAGCAAACAAAGTGAGTGAATTGTGAAAATATGGAAATGAATTCATATAGGGCTCGTATAGCACACCGTATTGGATTGTATTGAATTGTATTGTATTGTATTGTATTGTATTGGACTGCATTATCATTAATACAAATCTGTATTTAGTGATGCGCTGTATTATATCGTATTATGTTATTCATATATGACTTTATTATATTTTATTATATTATAAAAATATAATATTTTAAAAAAAATACTTAATAATTAATTTTAAATATCCTTACATGAATAAATCAATAAATATTTTTATATAAAAAATCAATAAATATTTATTTTAATTGAAACAAAAAATTTAAATAAAATTTTCCTAAGTATTTTGAAATTATAAAAAAAAAATACATTAACAACATAACGTATATTTTATCAATATTCCATATTCATTGAAAAAAATAAAATAAAATAAAAGTGTTTTTTCTAATACAATACAATATAATACCACCAAATATAATATATTAGTTAATATGGTGTTTGCTGTATTAGACTATTAGACAATTAAAATGTACTAAAACAATACAATACTGTCAAATAAACGAGGTCATAAGGTAATGATGACTGTATGCTGACTAAACTACTACATTGTGCCTGTGACTATAAAAAATATAAAACCTAAAAATCCTTTTTCCGTCCGCCGTCGACACCCTGTTGAGGTAGAGGGTGTCGGCGGCGAAGTCGCTCCTTCGGGCGAACTTGTTGGCGCCGTCTGACTTTTGCAGCAAGGCTCCGCCGTGAGCTTCTTCTTCCTTCCTCCAGCGGGCTATTTTTCTCTTTCTTTTTGCTGCTCTTGCCCAATCCGGCTAGGGATCGTCCCTTGGTTGCATTGCAGGTAAAGGTGCTCGTCTGGACGATCTAATGTCAGATCTTTCTTGTTCCAGCCGGATCTTCACCGGCGCCATCTGTTTATGGTCTTGGACATTTTCCGGCAGCCATGGTGCTCCTCTCTCCATTTGTATCGGGTATTATTAGGTTTAGCTTGTTATGGGTTTTTTTTTTTTTCTTTTTCCTTTGATCTGTAATTTTTGCTAATTTTCTACAAACCGATATTGGCCTCCCTCCATGGTGGCTGGACCCTCCTTTGGAGCCCTCCTCCACCTGTGTGCCAAGGTTTGTATGAATATAAGCGATTTTATTTGCCCGTGTGTGCCCGTTTTCCCTCTTTGTGAGGGTGTTGTGTCCCACTTTATGTGGGTGGTTGTCCCACTTTTGTGGGGGTTCTATCTCCCCGTCCGTGGGGGCTCCAGTCTGGGCTGCTTTTGGAAGTCGATTATCGATGGGTCCCAGCTTGTTGTTATCATGTAATTCATGTAATCATGTCCTGGATCTGGAATCCAGTTGTTGTAACCATGTTGTTGTTGTTTATCAATCAAAAAAAAAAAGACTATAAAAAATATGAGCATAGGTAGGTCAAGACCTGCAAATGCATCTTAAAGAATCGGGATTGTCAATTATATGTTTCAAACTTTCTGCGAACATGTGGTATCAGGCGTGGGATTTAAGGGTTTTGAATATGTAAATAATCTTTTTTCCTACCTGATATCACATACATTGCATAACGTTTAAACATAATACGATAAGATACGGAGGATTATATATATATATATATATATATATATCCCATCATAAATATTTTATTTACTAATTCATTTTGTTGTTCATGATTATTATTTTTATTTGAAGATAAAACTGTTTAATTTGAAACCGTTTTCTTGGCATTTTCTTTATAATATTCCTTGGTTATTATAATATTTTGTCCTCATAAAGAAAATTAATTTAATCTTTAATTCTTGTAGATCCAGGATTCCTATCGTCGTATCATGATTTTTGCGGGTGTTTAACTCATATCGTCGTATCAATTATCTCGACACCAATACATCTAATCCATATAATCTCCATCTGTTGTGTTTTCTTAATTTTCCATTAATGACAACCATCGCTTCAACAGCACTAGAGGTTTTTCTTTATAATTAATTTATTTGAAGACATAATATTAAATTTACGTATGTATTACATGTATTTGAGCAAATAAATAAACCTTATATTCATCATAATTAGGTTTGCATTTTGAGATACAATTGTATTTCTTTATTTATTATTGCTTCTTAATAATATAGTTGATAGTGTTAAAGATAATCCACCGTAGTTATTCATTCTGTAGTTATCTTTGTATTTTATACTTATCTTGTTTGTATTGTTATCTCATAGTCTCCTAGTTTAAGTCCTCTCTAACTTAGGATTCACAAGTTAACTTGACTTCTACAAGTCATAGCCCTGTATATATATTCCTTTACAAAACGATGATCAATATATCAGAATATATTTATCTTCTATATGGTATCAAACTTCACATAACTCAAAAGAGTCCAACGATCCAACAATGGTTAATACCACTCCTTCCTCCTCAAATTTGGTAACTGTCATATCCTCTGCCTCTTCGTCTCACAACATCACCTCGTCCTCAAGCACCATAATCTCCATTAATGTGATAGCCCAAGCTCCCTTGAAACTCATGGCTACGAACTATCATTCCTAGAAACTCCAATTTCACACCCTTCTAGTTGGGTTTGATCTCATAGGATTTGTCGATGGGCAACACACATGTCCACCGGCCACCATCACAACAGGCAACGTTACTACACCGAACCCGGCCTACCAAATATGGATCAAACAAGATCAATTACTATTGAATGTAATTCTTGGGTCAATATCACCAACCATCATTCCATTTATTGCTTCCGTCAGAACCTCTTATGATGCATGGACTGCATTTGCACACACATATTGCAAAACCTTCCAGAGGACATATTATGCATCTAAAAGGTGTGCTCACTAATGTCACAAAAGGTACCCAGTCTATCACCGAATACATGCAACATGTCAAAAGTTTTGGGATTCTTAACAAAAAAACCAGTTTTGGGATCGGCGTGGTACTTCTCTTGGGCTGAAAAGCCAAAAGCTAATCCACATGCATTGCGATTATACGCAATCATGTTTATATCTCGGCAGATTTCCTCAGGATTGTTGTAAGCTACCATGTCAAGTGTAGTGATGGGGAAACATCCAATACTATAGTCGAGGTAATTGGTAGCTATCCCTATGTATCGCGATCTAGGGTCCAAGTAGAACGCCCTTCCGTTCGGTATGGATCTGACTTGATCCCAGAGCTTCAAAGGAGCTAGGTGTAAAGATGCATATTTTTCCCTGGGGCACAAATTCCTCGCATCCCTATCTCTATTTAGGGAACTTTTTTGGAGAAAAATGGAGAAATAGAGGGGATGAGGATGAAAATCATCCCCCAATTGAAATGGGGATGGGGATAGGGGGACTCCTCCCCATCCTCATTTCCTCATTTCCCCCACAATTATATTGAAATGGGGATGGAGATGGGGGGGAGGTCCCTCATCCACATTTCCCCATTTCCCCCAAGCATATATAAATTTAATTATAATATATATTTTTAATTTTTTTTTTTTTTTTTGTTCTTGAAAGCCTTAACTCCCTAAGTATATATACACATTTTATATAAAATGCACTAATGAATTTTATTTTGTATTTGTAATGGAATGTTTGTGTTTTTAATTTAATTTGTAAATTTTAGTCAAATGGGGAAATGGGGGAACAAGAGAAATGAGGAAAACGGAAAAACAGGAAAAATGGAAAATTAGGGATGGATATAAGTTTCCCCCCCAAAAAAAAAAAAAAAAAAAACAAAATAAAATAAAAAAATCTTATCCCTATTTTCCCCAAATGGGGAAATTGGTGTGTGTGTGTGTGTTGCTGGGTGAGGTAAGTGTTTGGGAAACGGAGATGGGGATGGATCTCCATTCCCCAAATATGCATCTCTAATTAGGTGCCTCATTGTGATGAAGAGATTTGCTACGAATTAAACTCTTTTCATTAGCTTTCTCAATAATAATATATTTATATATATCTAATGAAGTATGTGGCCATGTGGGCCTCCTATTATATTTTAATTAAAAACATAATTATTACAATAAATAAATATAAAATATGGCCTTACCAATTATATCTATATTCATATATTTCTATTTACACGAGATAACAAATCGGGGGTGAAGTAAAATATAATCAAATTCGATGAGAAAAAGAATTATGATAAATCTAGACCGGATTCTTATCGATGTAACTTCTAGAATATTCTCATACAAAACTTGCAACTTTATGTAAACCGTGCTTTCTCTTTAGTAAGCCAACTAGACATTGTTACAGTGACTACTTTCTATATTGATGAATTTAAAAGTTGGAATACGGTTAGCAATGGCAACAATTGTACGTTTTTAACTCATGTAGGAAAAGACCATAATCATATCATTACATATGAGATTAAACGATATTACATTTGGTTTTTTAATAGCTTAATTTTTAAATATTAGTTAGTATTTTTGTCTTGGTCCCTTCAAAGCCAAAATCCTGGCCCCTAACAGAATTAGTAATACACTTCCCTTCCACATAAGTGGTGAGGAGTTCAAATCTTATAATGTACATTTTACAAATATGTGTACGGAGTTTTCTTACCTGGTTACGAGAGTAGTTATCTCCCATTACAAGAGTATATATCTGGACCGCACATATATTGTTTGATAACGGCAAGTCCCGACAGTTCAATTATAATATTTCTCGTAATACTTAAAAAAAAAATAAAAAAAAATAAAAAATAAAAAAACTATACAACCCAAATGATGTGTCAAGTGAGTTGTCTTTACCATATAAATCATGGGATGATGTGGTTGATGGTATATGATAAAAACAAATCACTTGACAAATCATTTGAATTGATTTTTTAGATTCTAGTATTAGTGTTTTCTAAGACTTTTGTAAATTACTAAAATTGAAGATATAGCCATGTAGGGTTCACATTTTGTTGAATTGTGGGAAAAAAAGAGAAGGTAACACTTCCATGAAAACAATGAGAATTGAAACTAATGGCTGATTTTTTTTTTTTGGGTTAGACAACGAGGTATCGTTGTCATTCCGATCAGTAACCGATCGTTAATGAGTGAAACTAATCCCTGCTTCGACCGGGAGATCAGTGAAGTCTGACCACAAGGTGCTTCCAGTGAGGTTCGAACTCGGACAGAGTCCAAACCATTCGCCTCACTGGGAGTGCGGTGACCAACCGCATCACAGCTCATGGTTTTCTGGAAGTTATTTAGAAATAATTGAAAGACACAAAAATGGAATAACATAGAGCCAAAGATGGAAATTAAATCTCAAATTTTGAAAGATGAACAATGAATCACCAGCTCACCCTTCAGTTCTTCACCCGATCCGTTTTATTTTTTTAGGCCTCATACAGTCATACTCATGTATGATTGTAATTTTTTTTTTTTTTTTTTTTTAATTCATAAAAGGTTTGGTGTCGTATTTTAAAAAGCATGTTGTTAGTGGCCATCCATTTTTTTTTTTTTTTAAATAGTACAATTATTCGGGATTTAAGAGAGCGGACACGACTCAAACTTACAACTTACTGCAGAAAAAGAAAAAATAAAATAAAAATAGGGGTTTGTGAATGGAAAATAAGGTAAGATAGTGAATTGTGTAAATATAGAAATGAATTCCTAGAAGATAATACTAACTGTATGCTGACTATTACACGGTGCCTACTGCCTATGACTATATAAAAAAAAGATGAGCATAGGTAGGTCAAGACCACCAAATGCATCTTAAGGAATCAAGAATATCAATTCTATGTTTCAAACTTTACGCAACACATGTGGTATTAGGCGTGAGATTTAAGGGTTTAAAATACGTAAATAATCCTTTTTTTTCCTACTTAATGCCATATGCATTGCATAATGTTTAAGCATAGTACGATAGGATTAAGAGGTTTTGCTTATCCAAAAACTACATTTAAATACATATATCTATCCCATCATGATTTTTTTTTGTTTACTAGTTCATACTGTTGTTCATGATTATTATTTTTATCTGATTTAATCTTAATTATTAGTTTATTATTTAATTTTTGTAGATTTGGGA
Organism: Acer negundo; assembly: GCA_035582765.1. Classification (NCBI taxonomy): domain Eukaryota; kingdom Viridiplantae; phylum Streptophyta; class Magnoliopsida; order Sapindales; family Sapindaceae; genus Acer; species Acer negundo. The sequence goes on from CM069242.1 coordinate 12,470,084, forward strand.
TTCCTATTATCTATGATTTTTTTTTTTTTTTTCCTCAATTGTCTCGACACTACTGTATCTAATCCATATCTCCATTTGTTTTATTTTCTTGGTTTTCCAGCAACTTGGAGGATCACTTCAATCTCTTTCATTTGACAACCATAGCTTCAACAGGCTGGACTCTGGAGTTTGTTTATTTTTTAAGAAAATAAATTTATTAGAAGATATAATATTTAGTTTATATGCAATATATTTATTTAAGCAATTAAATAAACCTTATATTCATCATATATACTTTTTTTTTAATATGCAATATTCATAATTAGGTATGTGTATGCAATACAATTGTATCTCTTTTATTTATTGTTGCTTCTTAATAATATAGTTGATGATTCTTCCATTTTTCTTGATTTCCATTTGCTATATTTATATTGTATAATGAATTTGTCACTCTATATAAATTCTCGTTTACGAAAGCGGGATCCAAACAACATAAAAATTAGTTATATGCACGCGAAAAAATATCGGTTATTTGAACCAAATGATACTTTTAATTTTTAAATTGGGGTTTTCACAATTGGATCCCTATCTAATTGGAAAAAGACACTTTTTTACTTGTTAATTGATTTTTCAACAAATTGATCATAATATAATTCAAAATACAACAAATTGATCCTACAGTTAGTAAATTATTAGGACCAATTTGTTGTATTTCAGGACCAATTTGTTGTATTTTGAATTATATTATGATCAATTTATTGAAAAATCAATTGATAAGTAAAAAAAAAAATATATTTTTTAATTAGATAGGGACCAAATTGTAAAAACCCCTTTTAAATTTATACCAATTCATCATTTTATTACTATACTAATATGTGTTGATTAATGGATTTTTCGAGAGTTATAATTCTAAGTTTTTGGTAAGTTTAGGTATAACCTAACCAAGTCATTCTTAGAAGATAAGCTTTTAATCTTAACTCTTGATCTTAATTAGGTTCAAGCATGGAGAAATGCTTCAATAAGACACCTACACTAACCTACTTATATATACTTATATACTTATATCGTGTCATGTGACATGCATATTTTATATGATTGATTATTTATGTCACAAGGTATGATTTGATTGGATTGGATTAAACGTATAAACCAGATACACCGAATCATGCGAGATATCAAATGAGGAATATTAATTTTTTTCAATATTACCATAAGTTTTGTGTAATTTGCTCTTAATAATAATATTTTTAAAATGATTGTTGTGTAGCACATAAGAATTGAATTCATCATATGAGGTAATGCTTGCTATCTCACATTGGCCTTGACAGTAAACAAAAAAAAAAAAGAAGATAATTCTATGTTTCAAACTTTGTACAATGCATGTTTGATGAAAAAAACTTTCATCAAACGGGCCGGACGGATTAGACCTGCCCTCCCATATAAGACCTATTCAGATTTCAGAACAAGTCGGAAAAAAAAAAAGCAAGAAATTCCGATTACTTCATTAGCTTAATATTTAGTCCAATGCTACCCAAGATTGCATAGTTCGATCCAATTTAATCCAATCCAATATGTGCCGAAATTGCTAACAATAAAACAGTAGCATAGTTCGATCCAATTTAATCCAATCCAATCCAATCCAATATGTGCCAAAATGGCTAACAATAAAACTGACAAAATTTGTTCGAACGTAACAATACGCCATGCTAGCGCAATAGAAAGGTTAAAAACAGAGTCTAACATGCTGTTCCTGCAATCTGATTTTACATCTTCTTCGGTTACTATGCAGCAACACAACGCGACTCAGATATATAAACATGCCCAACAATTACAACTCCCGTGTACACGATGAAAATTTTACAATTAATATATGTGTACCACTACATCAATATACATATTTTGTGTAATGACAGCTTGATTAAAAACGTTTACGACTATACTTTCCGAAGAACAGAATACAGAAGCCGATATTTAAAGGCACTAGAAAACGTCATATCATTGCAACCAAGATATATTTGTTCAAAAAAAAGCTAAAACTATATCTTCAAACCATCAAGAACCTTTAGCTATTGGGAAATTCAATAGAAGTGAGTGGAGGCTTTTACCTATGCGGGGAGTCATCGCTGTCAAGTAGACTTGAGGAATCTCATGGACTAGCCGGGAGTCAATTGTGAGGTGCCTCTGGGATTCTGTTGGTGATTGCAGCAACACAAGAATTATCTTAGTCTTCCAAATCCAAACATTCGTCAAACATTCTACTGCTAGCACACTCCAGCAAAGCTCTGGCATTGGCTTCTCTACCGAATCTCCAAACATAATTAAGGCCAACAAGAAGCTCGGTGATTGTTGCTTCCGTCTTTTCTTGATTTGCAAAGTAAAGGGTCTGTACCAGAAGCACATTTGTCCTGGAAACTAAGCTCTGCTGCTCAAAGCTCCGCTCAGATTGCCATCTTATCATGCTATGAGCAAGTGGAGCCAACCACTCCAATATTGATGTCATTGCCACAGTCCACTCTCCAGCAAGCACTGTATCATAAACCGATGAAGCCAAGGACTTTGTGTATTGCTTTAACCGATCTCTCAATGCAGCTCTTACACTAGCAGGCAACATATTGTATAAGTCATCTCTTGCATCATGACCAATCAAATGAGGAGATGCCACGAGCTTCTCAATTACAATAATAACATTTGCATAGTGAAGTGCTAAAGCAGCAGCACCGAGAGTTTCTGGAGGAGCATCCAACAACCTGCGCTTTGAACTAAAAATCGAAGATTTGGTATGGACACTGCTATTTTTGGCTCCATTCAGAACTCCAGAATTAACAATATTCGGACTTGAATAACGATTGGCAACAGGAGAGCTATCTGTAGCAGTCATGCATCCTTTGAATGGTCCTACTTGAGTCAATCGGTTGGCTTTTAAAGGTGGTTTCTTTCCATTAAGGGCGGATAACTTGTCACGACTCAGCCACGACTTCTTGCTAGTTTTATCCTTTCCGAAAATCGAACCAGACTTTGTGCTTGACTTCGCAAGTGGACCGGAAAAAAAATTGACATCGTTACTCTTTCCAGAAATAGGTCCTGATTTTGTGATTGCAGCGCTAAGAGGACCAGAATGGTAATTATTCGCTCTTTTCGGTTTTGACATAGGGCCCGAGTAGGCAGTAAACCTTCCAAGGGGACCTGAAGAAAATCTAGGAATACTAGTATTCTCAGACGGATGTACTGAAGATTGCAGTAATGCAGAAACTGACTGGCTGCGGTAAATAAAGTCGGAATTCAAATCTCTCGAATCCTCAACTTCTACACTCAAATTAATTCCAAAAACATGTTGGATCCTACCAAATAATGTAAATATTGATCTTGCCAAAAGGAGAACTGTATAATCATAAGTCTTATTCCAAAGAGAAATCTCCCTTAAATTCTTCACCTCCTGTTGCTTCCAAGCAACCTTCTTCTGAAACTCGAGCAAATTCTCAAAGTCACCATTATTAGCCTTCATTCTCTTCAGAGTTTGAGTGTGATCGGAAAGCATTTCCATCTCTTGGTACAAAGTTGCATTTATCGAAATGAAACGCTCCATCTTCTTAACTTTCTTTTCCATCTTCTTCCATACAAATTCCCACCCATATGGGTCAGAACCGATGTTGAGCAATTCATCAAATGTACTTTCAAAACTCTTCAAGCCAGGATCATTACACTTCTTTGCAAGCCTAGCCACAGATTTCGCCACATGGGTCAGATTCTCGATAGCTTCTCTACATATTAAATTCGCGATAAACTCATCATCCTCCGATACAAGCTTTTGTATACCCACAGAATTTTTTATCTCCTCTCTCAACCTAGCTACCTGTTTATCACTCAAAGACTGCCAAAGATGAACCAGCTTAGTCATCAAGCTTGCAACCTCAAATGCCAATACAGCGATGACCTCTTTCTGAGGACCCGCCTCATGTTTTCGAGGAATTCTCCACCAATTACGAAACCAAGATTCTGCAACCATCTCTTACCCCCAGAAAATATACAAGTAATCAAACACTTCAAATCATAAGCCAAACCTATCATCATCAAAACAATCAACAATGTCTTTTTTAGTTCAAAATCTATAAAGCAAGCTTGAAAAAAGAATTGAAATGATAACAAATAAAACTTGAGAATCAACTTCTTATAAAACAACAACAACAACAGCAGCAGCAACAATAATACTAATAAAGCAATCTTGAGATAGTTCCCAAATAACTAAAACACCCATGCATCATGTCATTGTGATTTACTTAAAATTTTTATTTATTTAAATGTTGAGATCTTATTTACTCTTTAGTTTCCAAAATTAAACATAAATTTTAATCTAAAAAAGAAAAAATATTACATGAACTTGATCCCTCATCAACCCTTCAGAAAATATAGGAAATATATGTATTTAGAGCTTCATAGATTTTGATTATTCCAGGATCCAGCAAACAGACTCCACTTAACCAAAATTAAGTTGATTTTTTTCACTCTTTTAAAATGAAGCATAACATCCACAACTTTCTCAATCCAGAAAGCAGCCAACCCAAGAACTAAGAACACATTTTTATTTATTTTTTCTATAAAAAAAATAAATCAAAAGAATAATAGTAATTTCTGTGGCAAATAATTCATTAACATACATGCTAAAAGTAGAACTGAAAATGACATAATCCTAACCCCATTATTAACACCAAATTACTATGTGATTTTCCTCCTACAAAGTCTTAACAATCAAGAATCCTGAAAACCAAATTAAAAATAAAAAAAATAAATAAAAATAAATAAAAAAAAACCTTTACCTAAATTTATACAACAAACCTTTCCATTATGTTTTTGCATCAAAAACCAGTAAGAAAGCAAAACCAGTACAATCACAACCAGAGTCATAAAAAAAAACAACCTTTTAAAAAAGAAGAAGAAAAAAATAATAATAAGAACTTACTGATCACATCACATGAAGAGGAAATGAAGTTGGAATCTTTGAGAGAGAGAGAGAGAGAGGAAGGTACTTAGGAAGGAGCAAGTGAAGACTAGAGCCACATGGAAGGAAGAGAAAGCAGGAAATAGGCTGGAGTTGGAAAAAAAAATAGAAAAAAAATAAAGTAGCAAAACCGAGTGATATTAAAGATTAAAAAGACACTAGTGCTTCTTTTGCATTATCAGTCCCTATACTTTCTGTTATTTTCTATTCCGCCCCATCATCAGCTTGTGGTTTTTGCCGGATCTTGATCAAAGGCAATAGATATAGATGGATAGAATTGGAAAATAACAGCATCTTTAAACTTTGTGAATATAAATAAGTCAACTGAAATTTCATAAATAAACTAATTCTTTTTAATCACTTTTAAGTATCTATTTTGAAATGAAGTTTACTATGTGTATTTATTTGAAAAGTGTAGATTTTATATTTTAATTAACTTTAATAAATATAATTTGACTAAATATTTGGAATTTTGTTAAACTACAAATGTTTATAGTATAGTAAAATAATGCAATAGTTAGACAAACACAACAAATACTTATTTGAACCTAATAACACTATATACGGTCCCACTATATGTATACGATCTCGTTCTGATCGATGCACATTGATGTAACTACATCTTTATCAATGTATATGGACCACTGATTATGAAGAACCTTTGACAAGTATATACATTTTGAGTCAAAGTATGTAAATATAATGGTTCACATTCAACACACTGATAAGTTATATCAGTGTACATTGACAAGTTATATCATTGTATATTCATTTGAACATTTATATATATATATAATAATAATAAGAAAGTATATTTTTTAATGATTAATTTTTAAGTAATAATTTTGAAAGTACTTTACATAAAAATACATTTCCCTTAAAATGATATTTTGTACGAAAAAAATAGACTTTTTAAAGTAAAAAGTGTCTAAATAATTATAGCCAAACATTTTATTAAAAAACTTCAATTTTTTCCCATTTAAGAACAAAAAAACAAAAAAAAAAAGCATCATAAACTTTGATCATTTTCACTTTTTTAGTCAAATTTCAAAAGCCAACTTTTAATCATTTTCCGGAAGTTAGCAAATCATTTTCATTTTCAGTGGGCATGCTAAAAATAAAAAGTAAGTTTAAGGACTAAAATGCAAAGTAACTAAAAAGAGAGATCCTTCACAATCATTAATGGCAACCACGCGGAAACCTATCGTTTTTACATAAAAAAAAAACCCCTCTGCTAACTGGTTTCCATAAAAGCCGTGAAACGGGTCGGACTCAATAACACGGACGGAGGGTCCAGCAGAGACAAAAGTGCCAAATTTTGGTCCGATCGAGGATCCGGGAATCATGCTGCTTAGCTTACCTTTTTTTTGCAAATAATAATATCATAGATTATATAATTTAAGTTTAAGTAGTTTCAATAATCATCATCACTTTGTAAATTCTCTTTTTATTTTGCTAATATCTATGAACATTTTAATTAGAGAACGTCTAATTAATTTCACAAATTTTGTAGTGAAACGGGTCAACATTTGAGTTTTAACTAAATTTATTTTTTAAAAAAAATTACCACATCAACATTATTAATAATGAGAAGACGAGGTTGATTGAGTGGGATATTCCCCACATCTCCACTTATGAGATTGTAGGTTCGAGTTATGTCACATAATTTCTTCTTTGTTCTTGAAATATTATAATAGTTTAAAAAATAATAATAATAATAATACTGACTAATAATTAGTGTTATTCTGTCTAATGTAATTTAGTGAAAAGAGGAAAAAAAAATATGGTCAGTTATTTATTTTTTATTTCATTCCTTTAAAAGAAAACAAAAGACAACCGCACTATTTAATATTTATCTAACAATTTTATCCAAAAAAAAAAAAAAATTTATCTAAATGATGTGACATGCGATCTTCAAATATGATTTACATGATAATTAGTGTACGTTTGTGAGAGGTTTTCAAGTAGATTTTTTTACTATTTTAGATATTTTAAACGTTTTAGTCGTTTGGTTGTCAATTAAAAAAGAGTTTTTTTTTTTTAATGATAGAATTACAAAAATACTCTAACATATATTAAATTATAAGGTTATATTATAGATTTTAATGTTATTAAAAAAACTCCAAAAAATATACTTGGAAATCTTTAAATTTAGGTTTCTCCAAGTAGATGTAAAACAAATTTTTTAATCATTAAAAAACTTTACTAAGTGACAACCAAAACTATACAAAAAAAAAAAAATGGCTTTAAAAAAAAAAAAAAAAAACTCTTTTAACCGGTAGACAATCTCTTCCAAATATACATTTATTAAAAATTAAATGTGTTTGAGTAAGAGTTTAAATGAGTTTAAATCAGTAAAAAATATATCAATAACTTACCATCGAAGTACCTAAACTTTTGATTTATTTTAATAATTTTTAAGATAATTAAATAATGAGATTTGAATAATTATATATATTTAACAGTATTTTACGAATGATGTTATACATTTAATTTATATTTAAAATTATAATGTGACAATTTAATTCATATGACATATAATAAGTGAGATAAATTGTCGATATATATATATATATATTTAAATTTAAATTTATCAATTGACTTATAAATTGATACACGAATTAGGATTTAGAGTTTAAATAACAATAACGTAAAATAGCAGCAGCAGCAGCAGCAGCAGCAGCAGCAATAATAATAATAATAATAATAATAATAATGACACATCGGCCCATTGGTTTGGTGGCCTACAGTCTCTCTGAGACTCTCGCCACCAAGGTTCGACCATGGCTGGTGTGTATAGACAAGTTTTCCCATCATATGTGTGGGTTTTGTTTTATCCCACCTTAGTGTGGGTTTACTATCCCCTTTGTGGGAGTTATGCTTCCGAGTTGTGATTGTAGAGTCCTATGCTGGCCCCGGTTGTTGTTATTATAATAAAATAATAATAATAATAATAATAATAATAATAATAATGGTTTAGCAGGGAATATTAATTATTCCAACTATTCCAAGTGTTTGACTGAAATTGACTAATAAAATAACGTAAATTTGTTGTGTTTTGAGTGTGGGGCACATATGCTTGTTTATTTGTGGAAGACAATAACATAACATTAGAAAAAATTGTAATTTGATGAGTATTGAGTACTACTTGATTAGGGTTGACCAATAATTTTCGTTAGTGCTTTTCCATCAATTAATCACATAATTGTCACTTCATTAATACGCCTTGTCGTTTTATTAAGCTATTCACCGTATCTACATGTTTGGTTTACCATATATTCCACAACTCATTAGAAATTTCATATACCATGATAATTACTGTTCGTCTGTTCTAATATATGATTTAATTAGAAAAGTATTTTCATTATATATATATATATGATCAAAACTATGTAAATACCAATTCATCTTTTCATTTTAAAATTTTACATATGCAATAATAATAATAATAATAATATCTTTAGAGGAAAAGTATATATATATATATACATTATGGTCAACTATCGGTAACCCGTTATATATATATATATATATATTTGAACTTAATATATTTACCGGTTGAATAAACCCTTTTATTATGAAACTATTGTTATTTTGTTTAATTATGCGGAATTTTAATAAACTTTTTTTTTAAAAAAATAAATAGAAAACACAACAACTAGAGTACAACAGTCGAGATCCTGCGAGGATAGACACGCTAACGACCACGGTCCGGAGAGCAGCTCCCACCGATAGGGAGATAGAGCACCCACATGATGGAAGGACAACACCGAGATGGCCAGACAAGGTGGGACAACATCCACACAATAGGTGGATCAAGGAAAATTGGTATATCCATATGCATACCTTGGCACTCAAACTTGGATAGTGGAGGGCTCCTAGAGGAGGGTCTAGCCATCACGCTGTAAGGCCATTGGTGAATTTTATTAAACTAAATTACATAAAATAATACAAATTTTCATAGCCATTATTACATACACACATTATCTATCCAAAACAGTCTCCCCTATTGCACAGTCGCATAAGTTGTCATCTAACATACTTGTAACTGCCTTGTATCTAGGGGTTTTCTGGTTGTCAAAGATCAATTTCCTTTGATTGATCAAGTTCAATCACCCAGAATGGATTATAGTTAATTACTTATATAAATTCCTTACATGGTTTCCTCCGATATCTAACGATTAATAAATATATCATCAATGATTTTCAAAATTTTCATATTGATATTGAGATAATTATATTTATATAGTAATTAATAAATATACCTTTACCGATTTCCCCACATTTTCGTAATGATTTTGAGAGAATTACATTTATATAGATAGTGAGATGAGTATTGTGTGATTAATTATGAGTTCATGATCATTGTGTGATTTTGGAAGGCAAGAAATAAAAAAAATCCTGAAAAAATTATTTCTCCAAAAAGTTCATGATATTGTGTAGAGTAGTTATTTTTATTTTGGACTGGATATTGCGTAGTTGTTAAACTTTGATAATTTGCATATCAATTATATATGTTTATTTTTGTGTTTAAATGAAAATTTATTTTTATCATCGTCCAATATAGTTTAGTGATAAATAATGATCCTTACAATATATCAGCTTTGAATCGCCAAACACATTTGGTGTATTATAAATAAATAAATAAGTGTAAGGAGTGTGAATCACCACACACACACATACGGTAGCGTATATTTTTTCATATTAGTGGTGGGATAATAGGGTTCGAATCATATTTTATAAGCATATGTGATAAGTAATCTTTCCGGATTTATGGCACCACCATGAGGTCAAGATCTATCTACCAAATTAAAACAAGAATGAATCTAATAATGGTGTTGTAATTAATAAGTATTGCCATTTGTGAGTCATTTTCTCATTGAAGCTCTTGAAAATCTTTGGTTAAATTCAAAAGCTCTTGTCCTTTGTACAGTTGAAGTACTTTATTACACATTAGCGAATAAGCTATAGGTCTTGGCATCAAGAATTATTTGTCTAACCGAAGCCACTGCACCAACTGCCACTAACCCTGAGGACACTAATGCTATCAATGTGTTTCCCCAAAATACTATGCTCTGTTTGGATGGCTTGAAAGTCACATTGTAGAAAACCATTGGCAAAATGAAATCTAAAGGAATGCATCCGAACGCTCCAAACAATGCCATGATGTCTCCGAAAAACGGTAGCATTGTTGCAAGTGTTGTCGCAGTGATCACCGAGAGTGACCGGAAAATCAGCCGTGGTAAGATGTTCCGAGTAGAGAATTGATCCATTTTGGGGTTTGCAAACCATTTTTCAAATAATTCATTTGTTGGTTGCAAGTAAATCTGCAGTAATACTACGGTGAGAATACAGTAGTCATATAGAAATAAATAAACAATAATGACAGTGATACATCCACTCATAACTCAAGTGGTTGTGCACTTCTCCTTCACATCTGTAATAGGGGTTCGAATCTCATTTTTTGTCTATAAAATCACAAAGTGTGGGGAGACTCGACTCTCGAGTCATACTTGTAACGGTTGATCTCGTTAGGTCTCGACAAATGTTGATCTGACCCGATTAGTGAATAGCTTTTCAAATGATCTAAACGAAGGAGGTCTTACTTACCAGAGTGATAGCAGTCAATTGCATAAGAGTGAAGATGTTGGTCATCAAGAGAAACCAGGTGGGCAGCAAAGGCTTTTCATCATCACCCATAAAATTGGAAAGAATTGTTCCCATAGATTGATTTCCAAATGCCCAATACCCAGAAATTGCAACACTGAAAAATGTGGAGATTATGACACCGTAACACATGCATAAGCCTTTCAACATCTTTCCCTTCACTGGTGCTGCAATAGTTGCCTGTGAAAAAGGATCCATTACTTCTCTATTTTGAAGTTTCGTATTTTATTTATGTTCCTACTTCCTACTTCACATTTCAATCGATGAATGCAATTCAACAATGAATACTGATAATATTATTGTTATTTATTTTGCATGGGAGGTGGGATTCGAATTTAAAACCTTAACTTTGATAAAACGAGTGGTTAATTACCATCGGACAATGTCTACAACCATGCAAATCGAACGTATCTTTACGGTAATTAGATTAAAAAGTGGAAAAAAAAGTACTTTAGAAGCAAAATAAAAGAAGTGATCATGAAGGAAATAAAACCTGAATTTCAGGGATGATTCCACTTGCAAATGTTGTTGCGATGATTGATATACCATTAAAAGCACCAAACACCTTATTTAATTGAGATCCATTCATGGAATAGTCCCTAAAAGGTGCATCCTTGGATTTTCCTGTAACATTAATTATTATAACTTTAAGCATTAAATACTCTACACATATATTATCATCTATCTCCACTAAAACTTCATTAATTCTAAATCTCATCATTTTTGCGTTAAATACAAATAGACTCAAAAATATTTCATGATTTCTACACATTATCATGATTTCTCATCACTTAATTAGGAAGTAGTGTGAATGTGTGATTATATCCGCACAAAAAAAAAAAAAAAAAAAAGATTAAGTAGTGTGATATTGTTGTTAAGATCAGTAATGCTATACAATCTAAATAATTAACCTAAATTAATTTCAATCCAAATGATATAATAAATAAGTTATCATCGGCGCACATAATATGGAATGATGTGGTTAATGAAAAAAACCACTCACCACATCATTTATGTTAAATTTTTGGATTGTCTAGCATTAGTGTTGTTGTTAATTACCAATGTAGATGGAACCAGCAGTAACGCAAATGCTGTAGACGAGACAGAGAAGCAAGGAGACGAGGTTGATATGCCTTAGAGAGTGAAAAGATGGCGTTTGAGCTAGAATTAGAGGCACTGTTGAGAATATTATTATGAATTGGTACAGCTGCATCCTTCCATTCGGTTGGTACAGCAAGTAAATGAACTGCAAAAATTCAATTATGTACTAATAATGTTAGTTAGCATAATAGCATGTTTAAGTAGAGCTTTTAAAGGTGGTAGTTCTTTTAAGGGTGCATTTGGTATGAATTTTCAAATACAGTTTATAGAGTAGATCTTTTACGATTAGAGCTTTTAACTAGTAGAGTTTTTAATAAAAAGTTATATGTTGTTTGATATTCAGTTAAATAAGTACTTTTAAGTTAGTAGATTGTTTGACAATATATCTTCAAAAAAAAGCTTTTTATTGTCATAAATTACAAAAAATGGTAAAGACAAAGTATTTAAATTTTGTAATGAAAAAGGTACACGATTGAAATATTTAAGTTTCATAAAGGGTAGTTAAAACATTGTATCTTTATTTGAAAAGCTAAAAAAAAAAAAAGCTTATTGGGCTTGAACTTCTCCATATAGACATAAAATAATTTTAAAAAAGCTCTTCTGAAGATATATCAAACAACTAAAAAAGACCTCGAAATATCTTTCATCATTATAAAAAAACGTTTTTGGCCAGAAGAAAAGTCATACCAAACACACACTAAATGATAGAATTACTAGAATACTCAAAAAGATATTAAACGACAGGATTAACAAAATGCTAAAAAACAATAATAAATGATAGAGTTATATTAAACATTTTAAATTTATTTATAAATAATAAAAAAAAAAACTCAAAAAGATCCTTTGGAAAAACCTAAAATTCGAACTTATCATAGTAGATTTAATCCTATTAGAGTGACAATTAAAAGACAACAAAATAATAAGCTATTTTAACTGTTAAAGAAACCCTTCCAAACGAGCGCTTGTAATACAAAGTTTTTGCAAAGCTTTTGAAAATCTTATAGTACATGACATTATTTTACTTGTAAAAAATTCATGATTTCCTATAACATTTTAGATTTATTTTATGTATTTAATTATTTTACTTGTAAAAAATTCCTGATTTCCATTTTTTGTTTATCTTTTATTTTATTTTTTATAAATAAAAATATTTTATAACTTTTTTACTTTTGTATCATATAAATATTTTAAACAAAATCTATTTTTTAGTGTTGACACATGTTATTTTTTTGTTGAAAGGCAAAAATACCCTTAGAACAATTAAAGTTGATTAACGGTTGACTCACGGAAGGTCCAAATTGATTGATTTTTGAAAACATAGGGACCACGCTAGTGAAAAAAGAAAGACAGTTAAAAAAGTCATAATGGGTCAAAATGTAGGGACCAAAATGATAATATCCCAAAATCTTATAGTACATGACATTATTCAATGGTAAATAATCGCTGACCTTAAGGCTCTGCCCTCCAAGAAGAGTACATCCAATAACTGCACCAAAGCATATTGCAAATTGAAGTGGTCCTACAAAAAACATACCCCATCCAGGTCCTGTAAATCAAATCACATTGCACCTGGTTATTCAATTTCTGAAGTATTCCTTCACAGAATGCCCAAGGCCCAAGGCCCATATACATGTTGATGTAAGTAGCAGAGAATTGACCTAAAATGTGTGTGGCCATGTCTCTGAAACGAAGCAGACGTTTGCCCTTTTGAGCATGGTGTTCCAAGACAGCAGAGAGAAGATTGTACGCATAGAAAGTGACCAGAGCCGCCATTGCCACACACACTACCCCAGGAACCCAACCCAGCAAGGCCAGTGCAAACGGAAGACTGAATATCACTGGACCAACTATTGATGTTGTCAAATGGCATCCACAGTGCACCCATGACCCTACAAACCACCATTTACAATACCCAATTCTTACAATCATATATTTATATATACACTTTCATAATTCATTTATACCTTTCAAACAATCCAATTAAGATTTCATTAAGCTCGGTGAATATCGATCTGACTTAACCAGTTATCCAGATCGCGTGACCAGTTGTTCAAGTTACGAGATAATTTATATTATCAAAATTGTTAAGACCATCAACATAAACTTTGAATAAATTTTATTAGTACTCCACCCTATTAGATACAAATACAAATTTGAAGATGTGTGAGAGAGTTAATTAATTAGCACATGATTTCATCGTGATAATACAATGATCAAACAATAGTATTTAAGCTATGGTACTAACCTCGTGACTGGAGTACAAACAAAGCTCCCGCATCAAGTTCTTCAGGAGAATCGATGAGGCCTCTTTCCTTATCAGCTGTGGATATATCCATGACCATGGAGCTTGAAACCTGCACAATTCCCATCTCTCTCTCTCTCTCTTATTATTTTGACTAGGATAGTAAGACTGTAAGAGTACAAGGGATAAATACAAAAAGTGGGAGGTGGAGATGGTATGGAAAGTCAAAGTTGTGGGCTTGGTCAACTGGTCATCTTATCCACCTCTTGAAGATTCAATAAGCTTACATCATACACTGTGGTCTGTGGAAAACTACTTCAATGTCTTCTAGTGTTAGCAGTTGAAAACAGTTTTTGGTCTTTTCCACGTACCATGCAATTATTGAGGATTTATGAGGTTTTTTTTTAAGTGTTTGTTTACATTTTCTGGAATTTTTAAGGAAAAAAGTAATTAACCGAAAGATTGATGCATCATGCATGGATGTCACCAATAATAGTTAATTGGCAATGGAAATGGAAGTCAATTTGCTCTGCTGTATTTTATTTCATTAACTTTTTTAAATGTCACTGTCTTTTTAGTATATTGCAACTTGCAAGTATCAAAGGTTCTTCCATGCATAATAAGGTAATTATTAATTACCATAAGATACTAGACTAGTGAGTAGTGACAATCATTGAAAAATACAAATTTACTTATGTACAGACAGTTCTTACCTGATAATTTTCATCTGATTGTACTTGTGCAGATTCTACACAGCTCCAGTGTGCAATAGAACCTAATATAAATGTTAAATGAAATGCCTTAATAGTATTAGTGATGATACACGCTCTTTCATAAATAGTATTAGTTATCAGACAAGCTGGCATCTAGAACTAGAGAAAAACTAAAGTGGGATGGTTTCACTGCCACTGCCCACTGTGATACCAATCCAATGAAATTGAGCTGCACCACATATGAAAGTGTTTATTCCAATACAAAGTACGTTTCATTGGACGGTCTCACACTCTCACCGCATGGCAATGAGACTATGTGGTTTAAATTTCATTGGATCATTTTCACCACGTGGCGATGAGACTATCCCACACAAGTTTTTCTCCCAGAACTATAGTCACCCAACGTGCTTTGATCAATTAAATGGCTCACAGATTTGTATCTAAAAACGTATTAAAAAAAAATAGAGTTCTTGGTCCTAACCGAATAGTACAAATTTATTCTTGCTTCGATTAATTTGGTTTCCTACATAAACTAAAGTGAGCATATATATCAATCGTTCCAGATTAATGTAAATAATATTCATTGTTATTTGTTACATAACTTACACGTTGGCAAATAAGCTATAGGTGTTGGCATCAAGAATTATTTGCCTAATAGAAGAAATTGCTCCCAACACCCCCAAAACTGTAAAAATTGTGGCTATCACTGTGTTTCCCCAAAAAAGGAGTCCCTTTTTGGATGGTTTAAAAGTAACATTGTAGAAAACCATAGGCAATACAAAATCAAGAGGTATGCATCCAAATGCTCCTATCACTGCATTGATGTCCCCGAAAAACGGAAACATTGCTGCGATAAGCGTGGCTATGGCCACCGATAATGACCGGAAAAACAACCTTGGGATGACATTCCGAAGAGAGAATTGGTCAATCGTTGCGTCGGAAAACTTCTTTTCAAGGGCTTCATTTGTTGGTTGCAAGTAAACCTACAATGAGCAATGCAATTTAGTGTAAATAAAATGAATGTGCAAGTGAATTTGATTTATGCCAAAACCAAAAAGGAGAAGGAAAAAAAACTATATACTCAATAATTTTTTTAATTTTTTTTCAATTTTTTTATATTCCCACCTACAATGGTGACATGCATTGTTAAGCTAGCTAAATGAATGTCGTTTACCACTAAATCACGTTAGACCGCAATATAAATACTCAATAATTGAAAGCTAACAAGTAATGTGAAAGAGAGAGAGACTGACCACACTAACAGCTGCTACTTGCAGGAGAGTGAAAACATTGGTCATCAAGAGAACCCAAATGGGCAAGAGAGGCTTGTGATGATCATCAACCATAAAATTTTGTAAAATTGTTCCCTTGGCCTGATTTCCAAATGCCCAATAACCAGATATTCCAACACTAAAAAATGTTGTCATTACAACTCCATAGCACACCAATAGTCCTTTCAACATTTTTCCCTTCACAGGTGCTGCTATAGTTGCCTGCAAACAGTGTAGTGAGAATTTTCAATTTTCATTTTTTTTTTCTTCTTTAATGTAGATATATCAGAATTACTTTAGATCCATATGTAGAAAGATATATATATTAACCTGTATCTCTGGAATAATTCCATTTCCATATGTGGTAGCGATGATCGAAATAGCATTCAAGGATCCAAAGATACGATTCGCCCCGCTCCCATGAACAGAATAGTCCTTTGGAGGAGCCATCTTTGAATTTCCTGTATGAATTAAAATGGTGGGTTTAATTAGTATAAACTTTATAATGAATATAATTCAATTATATATATTCTAGCTTGTGTAAAATTTTCTTACCAATGTATATGGAACCAGCAGTGGCACAAGCACTATAAGCAAGGCTTAGGATTAGAGAGGCCAAGTTGATATGCCTCAAATTGTGAAAAGATGGAATTTGAGCCAACACTAGCTTTAGGACACCAAATATAATAACAAATTGGTAGAGCTGCATGCCTCTGCTTGTGTTCGAGAGGATGTATAAATTCTGCCCAAAGAAATATTGTCAACAACTATTGCTTTCTTATTTAATTTCTTATATATATATATATATATATACGGTCCCGTTCCCATCAGGGCATTCTTATATAACTTTATCAGAATATTGAATGTGAGTCACTCATTTATAAAAGTGATTTGACAAGTGCATACGTACCAAGTCAAAGTATGTAAAACGAGTGACTCATATTCAATGTCCTTATATAATTCTATCAGGACATCCTCGTAGGAAAATTATATATATATATATATATATATATATATAACTCCATCAGTGCGTTGCATGTGAGTCATAGATTATGAAAAAGTTTTGAAAAATGCATACACTTTGAGTCAAAGCATGTAAATCTAATGGTTCACATCCAACGCACTGATGGAGTTATATCAGGACACATTGACTTGAAAATTTTCATATATATATATATATATCACGTATGTGTATAGCAACTCGAATCAGAAATATTATCGTGTTGAATAAACGTTTTTTATCTCCAAATCACAATGGATGATGGTATCAACAACTATTGCTTTCGATACTCAAATTTCAACTAATAATGCATTTCAAGAATCATCTTTATGTCTTTGATGTCAAGAATGACTGAAAGACAAAAGCATGTGATTTAAAAAAATCAAGATGTTCGCCCATCATATAATTGCAAGAATCTACCATATTTTATTATTTGAATTTGCAGAGAATATTTTGAAAATTATTGATAAATAATACTTATTCAGTTTGATAAAATCTCATGTTCGGATCGACCACCGTAATTGGTTTATTAAGAAAAAAAAATTCAAACATAAGTTAAGATACAAATTGAGATCTAAAATTGAAATGGTAGTGTTAGGATGTGTTTATGATGACTTTTTAAGTATAGTTTCTGGGGTAGATTTTTTACAAGCGTAACTTTTTACAAAAAGACGTATGTTATTTGGTATTCACTTTATTAAAAAAAAACGCTTTTAAGTTAGTATTTTGTTTGATAAAATATTTCTAAAAGAACTTTTGTTGTTGAAAAGTATAAAAATAGACACTAACAAAATATTTATAATATAAATGTATATTGTGAAATATATAAAATATATGGAGGGTAGTTAGGACTATTTATCTTAAAAAAAAAAAAAAAAAAAAAAGCTCAAAAAGAGTTTTTTAGGTGACATTCAAATTTTGAGCTTCTTCCAAAAAAAAAAAAAAATTCTTTAGTTTTACGAAACAACTAAAAAAACCATCAAAATAGCTTTTAACATTAAAAAAAATATATATATATATATATAAATAAAATAAAATAAAATAAAATAAAATTTGGCCAATAAAAAATTCATACCAAAGTAGTACCAAGCACACACTTATTCGGTAACTGACCTTGAGACTCTGCCCTCCAAGAAGAATGCAGGCAATAACCGCACCGTAGCATAGCCCAAATTGGATAGGCCCAACGAAATATTTGCCCCATCCAGGCCCTACAAAATTAGGCCCGTAACCCATCAAAACATCAATCCAGTACCCTCGATTTTGTAATTGTTTAAAAAATTTGTAATTCAAATTCTTTCCTCCTTTTTTTTTTTTTTTTTTTTTTTTTTCAGTTTCTAATTTTTATCAAAAAATTGAATTATAAAAACATTTTTTAAATGCTTTCACAAAAAAAAAAAAAAAAAAAAACTTTTACCTAAATGTGACAATGAATTAATTGAGACATCTAACAATGTGATCGGTTAATATATATACATATACCATATATGTTACGAACCTAAAACATCGGTAGCCATGTCCCGAAATCGAAGCTGACGGTGTCCAAGGTTAGCATGGTGGTCCAAAACCAGTGAGAGAAGGTTATAGGAATAAAAAGTAACCATGGCCGCCACAGTGAGGCATACAACACCTGCAAACCACCCCAACAATGACAATGCCAATGGAAGACTCAAAAGTGCTGGTGCTACAATTGATGTTGTCAAGTGGTATCCACAATGCAACCATGATCCTGTCATTTATTTATATACATACAAATTTAATTACTTATATATATATATATATATTATATACTAAATTTTAAACGATTAAAACATTTCTGAGTTTAATTACTTTATAGATTATTTCTATTTTTTCAAAAAAACTTTGGAATACATCGAAAGTCCCCTCAATAATCAAAGAAACTTATCACCGCCCAATGTGTATTGATGATAAATGAGACTCATTCAACAATGTTTTCATATTCGAGTCGCTGCAGCTGAAAACAAAAATATTGCAAATTTAAGAACAAAATAAACTTCTTTTTAATTACTTACCTCTGGATTTAAGAACAAAAAGTGCTCCTGCATCGAGCTGCTTTGGAAGGTGATTGCTCTCAGCTTCTTCCTTCTCATCTCTTTTAGATTCATCCATTGAATTTTTGGTTAACATCTTTTTCTCTCTCTCTCTCTCTGAGATCTCTTCAACTAATAAGGATTCAACGTCAATGGAAGCTTTGATTAATATAAAAGGAAAATGTTATTGTTAATTTGGCCTGCAAGTGGAAGACAGAAACTTTCTACATCATATATTTTGCCATATTGCTTCTTGTTTTTGTTGGGTGATGGTGATATAAATGTAGACAGAGGAAAATATTAAGAGTTGAAAAGATTTTAATTTACGGAAGGGTAGTATAGACATATTACATCAATTAAGTTGGTCACTTCTCATACATTCAAGAACAAATTACACCAAACTCCTTAAGGTTTACTCTTTTACACGCGAAACCAATTGTTATTGTAAGACCCATATCATGATTTTAATTATTATGTATATGTTAGTGGATTGATTAAATAATTATTACCTACTCTAGTATATCTCCTAAACCTATCGTAGAAATTTCTATTCACTCTTTTAGTCTCATAAGCCTATTAGTAGTTGTTGGAATTTTGAATGGATCAGGCAAGACTTATTGGTTGCAGTAAGTGAGAGTTGTTGGTTGTGTTGTGAATGTTTGACATGGCTTTTGAGACTTTCCAAATGAAAGATAAAGGAAGGGTGGGGAGTTGGTGTTGTGGTCGGGTTGTGTGTGTGTTGGTTAAATTATTTTATTTATTTATTTTGATTAATCATTGATCAAAGAAAAGAGATATTAGAAAGAAGTATATTATTAAAATAAGTCAGTTGATCATTAATTGTGTTTTTCTCTTTTGACAAATGCTATCAATGCAAAGACTCTTCCTCTCTCTATTTATTTGGACAAGACTCATAAACAAAGTTGAAGCACATAGAGAGAGATACGAGAGAAATAGAGAGGAAATGAGTTTTCTTTGAGTTCTTGCCTCTAGAGAATTTTTTTAGAGTAATTCTTGAGTTTCTAGAGCTAGATCGGATTCTTGTGTATTCAAGGTAAGAAAACTCACCCTTGGTTTATTATGTTTTCCAATATGTAAATTATATGTAAGTATACTTAGATGCTTAGAGGATTCAAAGTTAAGGTTCTGATCAAGTTGGAATCCTAGAAGCATATTAAGGTGATTGTTTGGTTTCATTTTTCTGATATCTGTTTACTTGAGGCTGACCGGTGCTAATTCCGAAAATTATAGATAATTTATTTGTGAAATTTTTGTGATTTGGATTTTGAGATGTTGAACTATACTGACTAAGGGTTTCAAGGAAATTCGTTTCGGTCCAAAATAATAAGTATTGTATTTTTTATGAATTTTTGAGTTTGAAATAGTATTGCTGGAAATATCAGTTTTTATAATATAGTCCGATTTTGAAAATCGTTTTCACTATGTTATACTTCTCCAAAAAAATTGTGATTTTTGGTAAGGATGTTTATAAACAAGTTTTAAGGTTTCTAAATTTATATCACTATTTTTGGGGTTTTATTGAATTAGTTATGAATTTTCTAAATCACGTAGTGCAATCTGTCCAGTACAAGGCAGATTCTGGAAACAAAAAAGTATAAATACTTTAAAAATAGATATTTTATGATTTTGCTTTGAAACTTTTATCTTGGAAACCTATATGTGTTACTTAAACTATTTTGAATATTTCATATCAATTTGATATATGAATAATTATTTAAAAATTCAAATGGTGAGTAGTGTTCGGACTGTCCAATATCAGGTAGATAGGAATATTGGAAGATTTAAATCATTTTACGGTACTTATGGATTTTATTAAAATCTGAAAATATTTATACACACATATATATGTCTGTCTAAAGTGTAATTGCAAAATATCAGATTTTTCCGGTGTGTGTAAAATAGATTTAAAATCTTACATTGAACACTGCTCGATTTTCAAAACAACACTGATTAGTTTCTAGTAATAGGATTTCGGTTTGTGGAACATCACAACAGCCCTTATTCCAGTCCTAGACATGATTAAACCTCTGATATTTGTATTATTATATGATCTTAGGCTAAGGATTGAATAATTAGCTTCGTGAGCAATTGCTCTTAATTGGATTTGATAAAAGGTAAGTATACTAGACCCATTTTCGAAACGGAATCACAATGTTATATGTATTTGAAATTGTTTATGAATGTTTTCGAATTGATTTGAAATATGTACAAAATGTTTTTAAATGTGATAAGTATGCATTTTGAAATGTGAATATATGGAACCATACAATATGCTTTCGTTAGGCTACCTTTGTTTATCGTTGCTAGTAGGCACCTATGTGAATTTGTGTGGAGCCCTATGTGATATGTGTGCGGTATATGGGAAATGTCCTCTAGAGTACTCTAGGGACTAAAGAGTTTTCACATTCGTGTGTCGACGTATTAGTGTATGTGGGAGGACTCGTCACTGATCACAACGAGGGTTTGGCTTTTACCTTCGGGCATGAGTGTTTGTGTTTTCAAAAAAAAAAAAAAAAAGAGAAATCCTCACTTGCACTTTCCCTGTATACAATTGTAATCGACGGGTAACTTTGGCTCCTCTCTGTGATATGTGAAAAGTCCTACTATGTAATAATAGATAAAAGGAACCTAGCAAAATTTGATAAATATATGATTCGAATGATTTGTGAACTGTGTCCTGAAAGATATGGCTTTTCGTATTTTGTGATATATTTTTATATGTATAAAAATATGTTTAGTATGCTTACTAAGTTTCCAAACTCACTTAGTGCATTGTGATTCCAGATTCTTAAGGTTGTGTTTTGCTCATAGTATGAATTGGCATATCAATGGAGTTTAGTTCTTGGTTCCCTAGATGATAGGGATTTTCTTATCTTTCAAACTTTGGTTAATGTTTCTTTTAGATATGAATTTGGGAGTATGTTATTGTATTTGAAACTTTCAGCTCCACATTTTGTAAGATATTTGTAAGAATGAAAGGCCACGTCTTGACCTTTGGACCGGGGCGTTACAGTTATCGTTAGTTAATTGACACTTACCTTTTTTACCATTAGTCAACTTAACCGTTGACCAAGTTTATTATGAATTAAATTTTGGATCCCACATGTGGTTAATAAAAAAAAAAAAATTGGATGTATTAATAAGGTGCTTCAAATGCACTCAACTGTAACTCGACTGTTCAATATTGGGATTATTATAATACTGTAAAAAAAAAAAACGGATTAATTGAATAAACATATCCTAACTTTAACATCAGAGAAGAGAGGTTGCCCTAAATTGGAAGTTGCCCCGATTTTTTGGGATTTGAATCGAAAAAGGATAATACGAAGGTTTTGAATTACTTCTGTAGTGGTTGCCATCAGAAGAGAATCATGAATTCTTATTCAGATAATTATGGTTTATGTGATGCAATAAGGATCGACGGTCTTTATATATAGGTTTGTATTATAGTAGGGGCATTTTCGGTACACTAACTATTTTTTGGGAAAACAGCAAAGTATTCCTAACTTTAGGTGGAATTATGCCTTCAGATGGAAGATCATTTTATTACACAAACTTTTATTGAATTTCGTTGACCACAGTTAGGAACAACTGTTGACTATTGAAAAGTCACATTTACCCTTAACCTTCAAAATGAAAAATCACATTTACCACTACCCTATCTTATATATATATATATATATATATGTATGTATAATATATTTATAATAAAAAAACGAAATTAGAAAAAAAAATTATGGATCTAAACCGTAATCAAAATTTAACATAATAATAATAATAAATGAAAAAAAGAGAAAGAAATCCAACATTTGGGTAGAAATGTGTTTAGGTATTAAAGAGAGATGATTTGGAATATCATCATCATTGAAGTCATTTTGGATCAAACCGATTTGAAAATTTGCATTAAGCAATTAAAATAATAACAATAATAATATTGCTTCACTTCGTTGAGTTCAATTCAGAGGTGGGTTTTTCTCTAGGTGCTTATGTTTGTGTCTAAGTAAAATTGATCGGTTAATAGATGGAGATGGGAGTTCAGGATAAATATATATATTTTTTTTGTAAATGGCATCATCTAAATTAAAAAGGTAAGGTCTTTTTATAAATATCATTAAGGTAAACTTGTATCTTAAATTTTAACGTGACAATTCAAATTCATATCAAATATAAGAGATAGTTTTTGTATTTTATGAAAGTAAAGGGATTATTTTGAAACGAATTGCAAACAATGGGAAGAAATTGTATTTCGGAAATCATAGAGATGTTTTTGTAATTTCCCCTATGTATATATAAAATCCTTTTCTTTATAGACCCGGTACATAAACTGCCTCCAAAGTCCAAAGTCCAAACTCGACAGGCTTGAAAATTTGGCAACCGCCGTCTCACTTCACTTTGTTTCAAAACCTAATCTCTCTCTGTAATACAACTGTACACATACTATACAGTACACGCATACTAATCATCTCTTAGTTGTTGAAATGGTGAAAGGAGAGGATGCAATTAGGAGGAGGCAGAACAAGACCAAGAGAAAGAAATTACAGAAAAAAGAATCATCTTCTAATGTCACTGCTCGTGTCGCCGCCATTATCGCCTCCAAGCAGCGCCGCAAGGCCGGCAAACGCCGCCAATGTTTGGTATTTTTCGGTTTCCTGTAAATCCAGCTTTGATTCTTTTTTGTTTTGTTTGTTTTTGTATAGGATTTGGTTTTGCGAGTGACATTTGGATTGCTTTAGTGAGTAGAAGAATATTAGAATCTTTTTGTTAAGACAAAGATATGGGTATTTGATGTTGTATAGATTAAAAGACTTATTTTTGGACACAACAATTTTTGTTGTAGTTGTTTGTTATGATGTAGCTTTACAGATTTTTGTTAATTTAATCCTTGTTCATTGAGGGAAATTTGATGATCATATAATGCGGTATAGCTGTATAGTAGCCTTTTAGAGATAAAAATAGCTATTGGGCAAAGCCATCTGTTGAAGAGTTGAATTTCATGTTGTGTTAATAGTATTGAAGCAATAGGTTTCATTTTAGAAAGTAAAGTCATTGAATCCTTGAATATTTATAGTAAACTTTGATTCTTGGTCTTTTTTTTTTCTTTTCGCGATTTATGATCATATAGTAAAGTTTGGACTTTGAACTATGGTTCATGGATAGTATGTAAGTGGCCTTTGTGCTTTTGATTTACGAAGCAAGAGTAAGGACACTGATTGAAAGAACTTGTTGGATTTGAAAAAGTAATTAAGACTTTGAGAGTGAAAATTTGGTTCGGTTTATTTTGTAGTTTTTCCAGATTTCTATCGTTTTACAATGATCTGATTAACACTCAAAATCAGGGGTCATCCCGTTTTTCTCCTTACATAACATATGTCTTTGCAAGTAACAAAAACATATTTGATTTCATCTTTACATTACAGGGGATGTGTTTTAGTCTTCCTACCCCTGATGATCCCTTCAACGATAGACATGGTAAAAAAGAATTTCAAATAAAGGAAACCAAGAAGCCAATGTCTTTGAAAGATAAGAAGGCATTTATTAAGGACAAGAGTGCTGTTTTAAAGAAAGGGACTGAAAATGAGCGGGAAAAATCGCGTACATTTTTGGATCTGAAGGAGAAGAGAAGCACTCTTAACTTAGAAGCAACAGAGCTTCCGGTGAATGGGAAGCCTGCTGTCAATGGCCATCAAAAACAGGCCTGTGAAAATTTTGATCGTCCATCGAAGTTCCTTATATTGTGTTTGAATGCCATAGAGAATGCATTGTGCCATAATGGTACTTACAATGTTGAGGAGAAAAAGCCTTTGTTTGTCAACCATTGGGGGATTGAGTTTTGGAAATGTTATTCATCTGGAAGGGATATAATCGAGACAAGTGGATCTTCTTCTACTGCAGAGCATATTGCATGGATGGTTTCTACTGCTGCAGATAGTATTGCGAGGAATGAAAAAGAAGGTCTTTCATTTACCAGCCCCTTCCTTTTATTCCTTGTACCATCTCAAGAAAAAGCTGCCAAGGTTTGTGCGCTACATCTTTTAATAGCATTGTCTTTCTCTGGTGTTTATTTCAATTGATTTGGGAACCTAAAAGTGGTGGCATATAATGCTTCTGTTGAGTGGAGTTTTAATTTATTGACAAGTTACTGGAAAAAGAATATATACTTTTGTGCTTTGATGTGGTATTAGGACATACTTAATCGGTTGTTTAATGTTTGCCTTCAATCATTCTCAGGTACGTTCAGTGTGCAAGCCTTTGAAGACTCTTGGAATACATACAGTTAGTCTGCACCCTGGTGCCCCTGTAGATCATCAGATTAATGGGTAATTAAACTCTGAAACTGTAACAGTAGTTAGTAGACAAGCTTGGCTAATCATCATGTCCTTTGTTGTTGTGTCACACACTCACGCTCACACATTTGACCTACTTGTATGACAAGTGACCCTCTTTTTTTATCACCCCCTATAACAAATACTAGCTTGGTAAGAAAATCACTATTTTTTTCTTTTTCTTGGGCATTATTTGGCCAAGAATGCTGAAGATCACTGCAATGACGATGGAGTTGATGCAACTTTATTGATGGTTCACCATTAATTGGCATGCTTTGTTCCCTGCTTGAAATGATTTACATTTAAGTTTCATTTTATTCTTTCCATTTCTAATTGGAAATTCACTTCTTGTGTAGTTTGAAGAGTTGTGAGCCTGAGTTTCTTGTTTCCACGCCAGAGAGACTTCTTGAGCTTGTTTCCTTGAAGGCTGTTGATATATCTGGGGTTTCCTTGCTGGTATTTTTTTAACATTTTTATATATTCTGGAAAACAAATGCAAGTTGGTCATAATTTATTCTCGTTCATTTTTTTTTCGTTCAACCCTGGTTATTTATTTATTTATTTTTATTTTTTTATTACAATAAATATAAACGATATCCCTCTCACCCTAGAGTGCGTGGAATTTGAATCCAAGACCTTGTGTACAATGATTAGATTCCTTACCAACTAAGGTAGTTACTAGTTAGTACCCACGCCATCCTGAATTAATTTACCTGACATTTTTTTTATGTTACTGTATAAATATAATTAATTGTTTTTCTTTGGCTAATGTCATTTTTTAAAGGACTGTTTAGTTGGGTGCTTTCCTTTCCTGATGCGTTTTAGAAACTGACATGTATGGCCTATTATTCCATAAATTCGGATTGCCTTGTTGTCTGTTTGAAATCAAAATGTCAAATCTATGTCATATGTTTAACAGCCATATGTTTTTTAAACACCAAGCAGGGATTGTGTGTATCGGCTTTGTGCTATGATCAATGCACTTTGTTTCCGAAAGAGTTCCTTGCAAAATCAATGCAGGGAAGATGGGCAGTTGTGTTTCAATTTCCACTATTGAAATTTTCAACAATCATCTTCTTCACACCTCAGTTTTTATCATAAGAGTATATTTGTTATAAATGGAAATAGATGGGCAGTCTACTGGCATTCGTGCTTTGTGGTTGTTGCCAGTTCTTATTATCTTTTTCCTGTAACTTGGTGCATTTTTGTCACTGTTGCGTGTTTTGGTGCTACATGAGAATGTTCACCAAGTATTTTGAAGTCATAGACAAAGAACTTTTCAATTTATCTAGGAAACCCGATTCTGATATTTCTTGTTTGAGATTTTTTGGAATGCCTGAATGTTATCTAGGCTTGCTTTAAGTAAATTTAATTGTAATTTTTAGAATTTTCTTTTCTTTCTTATTTGTTGTTTTGACAATTGAATAGGTTGTTGATGGACTGGAAGCTCTATGCAAAGGTGGTTATCTTGCTGATGTAAATTCCATTAGGCAGTCTATTTCTGGGAGACCCCGCACTGTGGTTTTCAATGATTGCATTAATTATGCCTCTGTTCCAGCAATACAAAATCTTTTGATCGGATCAATATGTAGATTATCTCTTAATGATTCCGTGGCCAGCCAAAGTGCTTGCATCCTCCAATCTGTTAATGTGTGTACCTCAGAGGAGGAAAAATTATTGAAGGTACGTACATTGATATGTGTAGGCAGGAGCTTAAGTTGTGAACCAAATTTTAGTACCTGAAACTAAGATAAATTTGTGTTGCTCTTACTTTTGTAGTTTTGTTTCATTGGTTGGCAATGTTGGATATGACAATTGGTCCTTACAGTATGGTCATCATCTGATGATTAATTTCTTAAATTTATCAGATGAAACCTTATCAAAAGGCTCTTCTCATTGCCTGTTGGACATTAAAAAATAAAACTAAATAAAATTTTATTTGCTGAAAAAATCTATGGCGGGTGACTGTTCTGTTATGAGAGGAGCCTTTTTAATTTTTTTGTTTTTTTATCTATTTATTTGATCTGATCATCATAACCATATTATTAACTGCCAGTAAATTCCTTGGACCTGCATATACTGATATACTTGATGCTTGTCATTAATGATTTTTGCAGGGCATCCAAGTTTTGGATAATGCTTACAGAAATAATCACTGTTCTCAGCCTGTAAAGGTGCTATATGTCGTTGGAAAAGATGGAAAGTTTCAAAAATTAGTATCTGCCCTTAGCTTGAAGGGTTATTCCATCTCGACTGGCTCAAAATGTATTCTTTCAAAAGTCAAGAACAGGTAAACCTGCAACTCTTTTTAGTTATATATGTCTGTTTCTGTCATAATATTAGCCCATATTTAGCTATTATACAGGATGAGGGGCTGGCAGTCTGGCACCTGAATAGTTGGTTATGAGAGGAGTTATTTTTTTATTTTCAAATCTTTGATTTTTGTAGACCCTTGGATTGAAATTCAATGACTAACAACAAACCCTGTAACTATTCAGAACCTGTATGGTAGCTAAACCCATTATCCAATATATGGATTGGATTCCATAAACGATCCTCATAAGAAAAAAAAAACCTAAAACACATTATAGTGTGCCTTGGAATTTTTGAATATATTATAACCCTGATTTGGTATCTCTTTCTCTATCATTTTCGCTGGGAGTGTGTTTGCTAGATTTTGTTTCATTCTGCTCAGTACTACATGATGTAGTCCATTTGGTTTTTATTCTCAATTTTTTTTTTTTTTTTTTCCTTCTTTCAGTTTGGATACCGACGGAATAAAGAGACCTGCAGTCTCGATGGTTGACAAGGATCACATTGATGCTACTAAGTTAGGGGAATATGAAGTTGTGATAATCCCAGATTTTGTTCTCTCGATAGAGAATTACGTTCAAATTCTGACGAAGATGGCCCGTCACACTGTCAAAGGTGTATTGCATATCTTCTTTACAAAAGAAGATGATGCACCACATGCAGGGAAATTGATTGAAATCCTTAAAAAGTGTGGGCAAGCTGTACCTGAAGCTCTAAGAGACTTATCTGTCACTTCAACTATGTTGGAATCATGAAGTTTTGAATTTGCTTGTTCAATTATTAGAGCGCCCCTTTTTCCAGATCTAAGATTCTCTTTCTGCATTCGCCAACCGGCGCCTATGAAGAGGATCCATCAGATTGCCAACCATGATGAATTTGAAGAAATTCAATTACCTAACTGGATGGATGAGAGCTTTGATTGAAGGGTAAGGGAACTTATCATTGGAAATGAAAAATCAAAATTTTGTATTCTGTTTTTTGAATATTTCCTTTTTTAGTGGTGTCATTTATTGAAGAATGAGTTATGGGGTTTTTGTAAATACAATTATTTTAAAGGTTCGAATCCTACCAATGGCGAAAGCTTTCAAAAAATACTTGGTCCCGAATTAATGTGTTCGGCTCGAATCTTATATATATATATATATTTTTTTTTTTTTTTGATAAACTTCCATTTTAATTTCTGTTAGGCAATTTGTGGGTGTGTTGAGATCCTGTAGTCTGTGACTTATAAAAGCAAATTGACCTAATTTTTATGGTGGGCAAAAATGGTTAGTTGCTAAGGAAGAATAATTGGTAGCTGGTAGTATTTTGTATACATAATTGTAACAATTATATTAAAATGATGTGCCATCAGCCATTGAACCATCACCAATTAAAAAAATAATAATAACAATAAGAAAGATGACCAGTGCTTGAATGAGATATGCTTCCTCAAGCTTAGCTTTGCTTTTCTTTCTTTGTTTTTTGGTCTTTAGAGTTGGACACTACACCTCTCAAATCTCATCCCCATCTAACACTCCTTTAAAACTTATCTCTCAAGGTTGACCAACACATTCTTAACTTCCCCACAAATATATTCCCTATCTAATAATTAAATATACCAAGGTTACGTTGTCTTGGTGGGTCTACATTGGTTTAAACTCCGGTACCGAAAATATAATATCTCTATTGTCCATAATCAGAGATGAAGCTAGAATTTTAAATTTAAATTTAGGAAAGCCAATCGGTTAAATTTTCATTTTATAGTAAGGAAACATAAAAATATATATATAAAAACCAAAAGGAATTTTTCTAAGAGACTGGAGAGGCCATAGTCCTTCTAGAACTCTTCTAATCTTCTCTACTATGCCCATTAAATCGTAAAATATGAAGATATCTTTTTCTCTATAATGAGAGATTTACTCTGGATTCGTTAGGTCCTGACAAATACATGACTCACAATGTTGTCAACCTTTGATTAAAAAAAATAATTAAAAAAATATAATAATGAAATGTACCTTTCCTAGATGTTCCATTGGAATGACCCTAAAACACTTATATCTCTATAGAATAATATAAGGACAAGTGTGCATTTTGAGTGCATTTTTGTGAGTAAGCATTACCTTCCTCCCCAGCACTTGACATGTGTCCAGGGAGGGGGTGCTTCTGTTGACACAGGGAGGGGGTGCTTTTGTTCCCTCCCTGGACACATGTCAAGTGCTGGGGAGGAAGGTAATGCTTACCCACAAAAAGTGTGGGTGAGCAAATTCATTCTCATGCATTTTTGTTCACCCACATATTTATGGGTAAGGATTATCTCCCTCTTCAGCACTTGATATGTGCACCCCCTCCCTGGACACATATCAAGTGCTGAGGAATGAGGTAATGCTTACCCACAAAAAATGTGAGCGATCAAATTCATTCTCTAAGGACAATGCCCTTAAACTAGTCGAGGGCCAATTATTATTATTATTAATTGGGTGCCCAATGGCCAATGTAACAGACCAGCCAGCCACAATAGTTTCACTTTCTTGCTAATCATCATCATTATTCCCTCTTGATTGTTGTCAACATAAAATTTAGACCGGTCATAATACGGAGAAAAAAGATTTGTACAACCGTGGTTAAATACATGGGTCTCATGTATTTATCACACGGATCATAAGTGTTTTTAATTGGTTTTTTATTACGAGACTATGGTAGTGCCGTAACCCCGGTGGTACATAGAATTGCTCTAATATATATTGTATATCAAGAACAACATATTTTTAAAAAAGATCATAATTGTCATGATTATTTTTAAATTATATATAAAAAATAAAATAAAAAACTCAAAAACTCTTATAAAGTTAGATTAAAATTGATAAAAAAAAAATATATATTGTGCATTTGTGCTTTTGTCATTAACCAAAACCCTTTAAATTATTAATTATTATTTTTTTTTCAAATTTAATCAATATTTTTGAATTCTTCCAATAAATTATATATATAAAAAGATTTGACTGAGATTTTGATTCCAAAATGAACAAATTTGCAATGATAGATTCTTCTTCCAAGCAATTTCCTTTTCATAATTGTCCCATTATGCATGATTCTAGCTTTCGCATTCACATAAATACATATGATATTTTCACTTGGTCCAAATCAAATCAATTAATTAATTAATATAATAATTAAAGAACTAATTAAACTTTAAAAACTTCATTAATGGTACAGCAAAGCTAAACATCCTATACCCATTTCCACACAAATTAACAACCGTTGACATGCTCACTTTTTTAATTTGTTTCTAAAATCATATGGTCATTATATATATACATATATACATATTTTCTTAATTAAAAATAGTAAATCAATCTTTGGACCACATTTAAAAATAAAAAAAAAATAAAAAAAAGTCTTAGCACATCAGTCTTGATTTTATGTCACCTGGAAGATCCATGTTGAAAATGGTGTATTATTATTATTATTATTATTATTATTTCTTTATTTGAAATTTGTTGGTTTATTGTCGGTTGTAATAACATATTGTTGTTGTAGGCAATAATTCTTTGTCATTGTGTGCATGCTTTTAATAAACAAATAAATGTGTAGTTGATAATTAATATTTTCATCAAGCAAAGTTCCTATATTGAGAATATCTATATTAATTATATTCTCTTCTCTATTTTTATTTTTTATTTTTCTTATAATGATCCCATTTGGTTGGGGTGTCAATATTGGTATATAGGATTATAGGTGATTTAGTAACTCTACCTAATAATTAAATTTGTATATTAATTTTTACATATAATCAATCATTCGAAGTAAGACTTTATTATATAATATATATATATATATATACACACCTACCATGGATATGACTTTAGTATTAAAATTTAAAATTGCTTCTCAATTTCTTGATTTTATTAAACAAAGGAAGCATGGATCAATTTAATTTGTGCCTCAATAGTAAATCCCTTACATCCACGCATAGAGGTAGTGTGTACGTATTTTTTTTGGTTCGATTTTACTTACATCCACACATAGAGGTAGTGTGTACGTATTTTTTTTGGTTCGATTTTACAAGCATATGTTGTGTCAAAGTAAGAAAATAAATATATTATTCAATGAATCTAAGGTGACTAAAAAAGTGCACTTTCTTAAATAAAATAATAAAAAAAAAAAAAACAAGAATATAGCATATTATTATTATTATTGGAATTAGATAGATATAATCAAGGAATGAATCAAATTAATGTAAAATTTAACAATTATTTGAAATTAAAAATAAAAATAAAAAAAAGAAAAAAAAAAGACATTTTGGAAAACCTTCCAAACAGAAGAAACATATACATTGTGTTTTTTTATGAAAGTTGACACCATTGTAGGTTAGAGGTCGAGATTTTGTGAGAATATACTTTACAAGTACGATTCAAAATGTAACTCCCACTTAAGAGGAGAGTCTCTCCATACTTTACGGTTTAATAGCTAAAAATAAACTTATATTTACGATATAGCGTTTGAACCATATTGATGAAGCGTAAAGACATATATTGTGATAGAACAACTGCATGCCGACAATCGTAGGAAAGTAGATGCTTTGATTAGTGAATTTAGACTTTATTCTAAAAAAAACATAATATTTTCTACTGCATACATCAGCTGTTTATAGAAGTTCATACAAGGGAAAATGCTTGTTCAACTACCGCTTTTTTCAATTTTTTATTTTAACACAAATCTGTCTCTCTCAACCACATCTCACTAAACAGAAACCTCAATCAGGGTAAAATGACCCTCAATCAGAGTAAAATGAAAGTGCTTAATTAATTAATTAGTCCAGATAATTAATACATATTTGAATATAAAATTTGAAGACATGCACTGGTGGCTCATGATATATAATTAATTGATTTAATTTCTTCATCTTTTTATTATTAGAGAACTTGGAGATATTTCCTAATGATTTACTGATCATAGATTTTGTAATAGTAAATAATGTATATTTAATTTTGGTCATTTGAAGAACCATGTAAACCTTTGTTCTTCCTTTATATGAAAATAAGGGTTTAGCTATATATCTACTGCCCAATTAATCAAAAAATAGGTTTTCAAATCCAACTGAAAAAATCTATGAAAAATTACTGATAAAATTTAGAGAAAGTGTTCAGTACATTTCAAAAATTATTGTAAAATTTAGAAACAATTAATTAAAAAAATAGGTTTTCAATCCAACTGAAAAAATCTATTAAATTAAATTTCTGATAAAATTTAGAGAGTTTTCAGTACATTTAAAAAATTATAGTAAGGTTTATAAAAATTTAGAAACTGTCAAGTCTCTCTCTCTCTATATATATATATATATATATATAGTTTTTCTCTCCTCAAAACCGAACTAAACATTTAATATTAGAACGAGACTTATGAGTCACCACTGTATTTTTGTAGTATTACGGAGCTGCGTTACAAACCTAATCAAAACCTTTTGTATTTTGTTGGACTATTAGTCTTTCCAAAAAAAGAAACTTCATGCATGCATCTCGATAAAAAAAAAAAAAAAAGAATCATTACATAAGAAGAACAAATCGAAATTGATAAATTGAAATATTTCTCAAAACAATATATGTATGGTATTATATATCTGAAGCTACCAACTTGATTAATTGGTTTAATTCTTATTAATTAAATCAAGCTCATGAGTCCCATCACGCAAAACTTGATGAAATATGATTAATTGATTTCTCTCATGCACACTTTGGGCATGGAAAAGAAAAAAACTTAACGTGATTGATATTCTATACCCCTTTCACAAAAATGGCGTTTTCACATACATACCTGCTGAATTGTTGGCAATTTTGTCTGATGATCTCTATTCTCTTCGGACAAACGATTTCATATCATATTAGTTAGCTAATAATTCTTAAATGTAAACTATCTTCTTACGTAATTTTGTCTTTTCATGAATTGTTAACTTTAAGCATCGTTAACTTAATAAATTAGTTTTTAAATACAAAAATCTATATAAACTTGATCCGGAACTTAATAAAAATTAGTCGGTAATAATAAGCCATATTAGTTGTTTAAAAGCTGTTGTAATCAATAAATAAGGTAAGATTGATCCATTGGTTTACCCCTCACACTTACACTATAAATGTTGTGGGTTCGAGTCTGTCCCTCACCATAAATCCAGAATTAATGTAATATTTAAAATTAAAATTAAAATAAAAAGTTGTTGAAATAATAATAATTATGCAGTTCATGTGTTTGTTATAATTACACTTTTGAATTTAATTATATGATAATAAATACTTCTCACAATGGATTTTTGATTATTTGGACAGAAGCCACCAAACACTCGTCCCCTCATGTTCCTTCTAAAAATTAAGAAAATTTTTAAGAGAGGAAAGCAACCTAATTAATACTTCCAAGATCAGTCCAAAAAAATAACTGTTGGTGGAAAATCACTCATTACCCACATACTGATGTGAATTTCAGTCACATATCTTGTTTTTAAATCTTCTCCAAATATAATTTGACCAAATTTAACAAAACAACCTTTAAGAACCTTCAACAACTTCACAATATTCTTAACAACTCTAACCATATCTAAGAACTTCAAAAATAGATTTCACCCGACAATAGCTATAGACTTATAACATAACAAAACGCTCTTTATTTATAATGTTTATTAGTTGGTTATAATTGATTTTTAGTATATTTTAGATTCAAACGACTTCACAAGCATGATTGAGCTCTTCAAAAAATTGCAAAGTAAGCTTATCGAAAAACAAGTACGTATTCAACTATGGCTTATAATATATACAAAAGAATGGGAAATTAAAAAAACTTTGGGTTTAATTTATGTGGATAAAATTAACAAAAAGTTAGAAAGGTACCCTCAGCATATTTTTAAAAATCAGACTTCCAAATCTATACCTGAATGATCAATCGTCTTTTGTCTTTTTGCCTTTGTTTGTTATGCATAACTAAACCCTTCAATATTGTATAAAATGTGACAGGACACGCTTTGGATCATTATTATATGTTAATTTATGTTTAATATATTATTCATAAGCATGACATATTAATTATAGTTTTTTATTTTTTATTTTTAAAAAAGAATGATAAATGAATAAATTTAAATTGCCAGCTTATGAAACCCAGAAGAGACTTGAAAGAAATATAGCTAAACTATTTAGAGTCGGTTGAACATTTTAAAAATGAGACTAATTAAATTCGGAATACTAAAACAAAACTTGACAAAGATACTTAGTAAATACATTTTTTTTAATGACTTGTGATTTGTGAATCAAACGCTGCTCTTTTCTGACAATTAATTTGCTTTCTTGCTAGCAAGCTTCAGATCACTAGTCTTTTTCCATTTGACCAACTTTATTATTATTATTATTTTCTTTCTTATTTTATCACACCATTTATATGTGTGTATATATATACATTTGATGACTTGCAAACTCATACATTGAAAACAGAAGTTCTCTCTCTCTCTCTCTCTCTCTCTCTCTCTCTCTCTTACTTATAATCATTTTTTAGTGGCTTGTGTTTTGGGTTATGTTGGGTTCAATACTTGTGTTCTTGACATTTTTGTGATGAAATTTGAAGTGGGTCTGTCTCTGTTTCTGCAAAAGAGTGCTCTTTTATCATCTCACTGACACACTAGTAGTCCCAACACACACACACACACATTGCCCAAACGTAACTCACAAGCGAAAAATCACAGCTCAGTGAACTCTATTTTTTTGCATTTGAAGCCACAAGCCACCACCACTACCACTTCTTTATAAAAACCAAACCTCAAAATTTTCACACACATTGAGAGAGAGAGCTCCCTTAGTCCTTAAATCTACACGCACACACAAATGGACAGTCTTTCGTCTACGGCGACCATTTTTCCGGGTTCTGGAGATGACATTACAGGCCAGATTGGGTTGATTTGGGAGCAAGCGAAAGCGCCATTGATCGTGCCATTGTTGAAAGTGTTAGTGGTTATATGTTTGGGCATGTCAATAATGCTCTTCATAGAAAGAGTTTACATGGGGATTGTTATAGTCCTATTGAAAGTGTTTGGTAGAAAACCAGAGAAGAAATACAAATGGGAGCCGATGAAGGATGATATCGAGCTCGGAAACTCATCGTATCCGATGGTCCTCGTGCAAATCCCCATGTACAATGAAAAAGAGGTATTGTATTTTTTTTTTTTTTTTGGTACAAAAAGGATTAGATCAGTAGAAAATCTAAAACCGTGTTATATATATGGTTACTGTTCCATTGAACAATAATGCAGGTTTATCAGCTGTCAATTGGAGCTGCATGCGGGCTTTCTTGGCCGTCTGATCGGATTGTAATTCAAGTTCTTGATGACTCGACAGACCCGACTATAAAGGTTTGTCATAAAAAAAAATTTCTTTATGGTTCATTATATAAAAGGTTGAAGAAATTAACCAAAATGAATAATATTACAGGACTTGGTGGAGCTAGAGTGTCAAAGATGGGCAAGCAAAGGCATAAATATAAAGTATGAGATCAGAAACAACAGAAATGGATACAAAGCTGGTGCTCTCAAAGAAGGAATGAAGCACAGCTATGTCAAACACTGTGATTTCGTCGCCATTTTCGACGCCGATTTCCAGCCTGAACCTGATTTTCTATGGCGCACCATTCCCTATCTTGTTCACAACCCTGAAATTGGTCTTGTTCAAGCTCGCTGGAAATTTGGTATGTATATTAAACCTTCAATTTTTAATTAACCTTAACTAATTATGTATGCTAAGTTATATTATAATATTGTTACCGGTTAATTTATCGATTTGTCAACTTTGGTCTATTAGCTTTGAAAGTGTGCGTCGGTGGCATTTCTATAACGTTTTATTTATTTATTTATGCTTTTTCTATTTTTGATATGTTGAATGTGTCGTCGGTGTCAAATATTGTTCTCTTTTTCTTTCTGTTTTAGTCTTTTTTCTTTCTTTTAAATGTTTTGATCGAGTTGTTTTCACATTAGCATGAATGATAGATTGATAGATTGATAGATTGATAGATACAAACAAAACATAAGCCAGCTAAAAGTTGGTGGGTGGACTAATTTAATTTTTCTTTTTTTTTTTTTCTTTTGCAAGAACCAAAACTGTCTTTATATAATTTAAACAGCAGCTAATGACAGCTTTCCACTACTAAAAAAAATTAAAGGAAAACGATTTGGGCCAAATTGGTTCAATTTTTCTCTAGATTTGGGCAAATTAGGTAGAGCATCTGCATAGCTAGTCATTAAATTATTTTAAAACTGAGATAATTTATAAAGGACCAATAAAAAGACAGTGACACTTAAATTTCTTTGCTTTAATTGTCTTTAATTAGAAGAAGAGGTTTGCATGATTGGTCCAGATCATCTTCTTCTCCACTTGGATGACTAAAAAAAAAAACCATACATAATTCAATCCTTTGTGATGTTGAAACATCAACTATACATGATTTAGACTGTCTTTTAATTTTGAAATTAATTAAGTCCATCCTTTTCATTTAATTGTTATTTTTTTATATGTTTAATATAATATTTAAACTCTTCTAACTATCATTTCTGACTAATGAAATTTGTTTATTTCTTTTATTACATTGCACCTTGTTTTTTACAGAACATCAAATTATATAAATTTGAAACTAAAATATTTTGAATCATTGGGTTGGAATTTGGTCACTAATGGTGGGTTTTTTTTTTTTTTTTTTTGAATGGAAAATGCAGTAAATGCAGATGAATGTATGATGACCAGAATGCAAGAGATGTCACTTGATTACCATTTCAAAGTGGAACAAGAAGTGGGCTCTGCTACTTATGCCTTCTTTGGTTTCAATGGTATAACATTCTTTTTTTTTTTTTTTTTTTAAGTATTATAATAAATTTTGACACCAAATGGGTCAAGGGTCTGTCAAGCCCTACCAAGATTAAACACTACATCTAAGGTCTAGATATTTATTTTCACAATGAGAGATATCTACTCACACAACACTGGATCCGTCTGTAATGAAACTATATAGATGATCATGAGAATTGAATAAAATGAATCTTGTTTGTAAAGTAATGTGAAAATGAATGTAATTATAATGCAGGGACAGCTGGTGTATGGAGAATTTCAGCACTCAATGAGGCTGGAGGATGGAAGGACCGTACAACAGTGGAAGATATGGATTTGGCTGTTCGAGCTAGTCTTAAAGGCTGGAAATTTGTGTATGTTGGTGACCTCAAGGTATATTATATATCCAATTACGGAGCTAGAAATCTTTGTCCGGAAAGGGCATTAAACTAAAATAAACGAATTAGGTGGGTCAAAGTCAAAATATGATAAAATTTAGTGTAGAATTTATAATTTTTTTAAAGAGATTTTTAATATCACCTACAACATGGCAGTCAATGCATCTACAAAAGCACTATATTTTATCTAATTTTTACCCCAGTATTTTTTTATATTTACATTTTTCTTTTAAATTTCTATCATGGCCCACCGACCTTCCTAATTTGATGAAGCTGTCTTCATGACTTTATCTATGCATCTTCATGTATCGATATAAATTTAAAAGCACTTTTGAAGATATCAAAAGCACTTCCAATGCTTAATTAGTAAATTCATGGAGTTAAGTTACAAGACACTAACTATATATGTAACTTGATCAAACACTTGTATATTCAGGTGAAAAATGAGCTGCCAAGTACTTTCAAAGCCTACCGATACCAACAGCACCGATGGTCTTGTGGCCCGGCCAATCTCTTCAAGAAAATGGCTATGGATATCTTCAAAACTAAGGTATTATTGTGGACATGCAGTAATTTAAATTTTACCCTACTTTGTTTGTTATTTACATTAAAATGTATCAATTTTTTTAAATTGGCTCCCCATACCCTCCAAATTTCCTGGTTGTGGAATTGTATATATCAAAAGATAGTTTTTGTTCTTCTAATTATATTTCCCTTGTATTGTTTTGTTTGCAGAAAGTGAATCTGTGGAAGAAGTTGTATGTGATATACAGTTTCTTCTTCGTTCGAAAGATCGTAGCACACATTGTAACATTTGTGTTCTACTGTATTGTCATGCCTGCAACTGTTTTGGTTCCTGAAGTTGAAGTTCCTAAGTGGGGAGCTGTCTATATCCCTTCTATCATCACTCTTCTAAATGCTGTTGGTACTCCAAGGTCAGTCTCCTTCTATCCTCGGCTATTTCGTAGACAGATTCAGCTGATTCTGAAATTCTTAACGTCATCTAAAGTCTGTTTAACGCCTTTTTTTTTTCGTATGAAAAATGTTGCAGATCACTCCATCTGATGGTTTTCTGGATCCTATTTGAGAATGTGATGTCACTGCACCGGACTAAGGCAACATTCATAGGTTTGTTGGAGGCAGGGAGAGTAAATGAATGGGTTGTCACTGAGAAATTGGGAGATGCTCTCAAGATTAAAGTAGGTTCCAAAGCTATCAGGAAACCCCGTCTCAAGATCGGAGAAAGGTATATATACTTTCATTCTAATGAAAAGTCTCCAGAGTAAACGTTCGTACCAATACAAAACTAGAATTCCCGAAATTTCTGACTTAAACATTATAGAAAACACTTTGGTTGTCCCGAGAGTCAAAAAGGCTCTGATACTGTGTTAATTAACTATTAGACCTAAAAGATTAAGCCGATAGGAAAGAGCTCAACTATAGTGTTTAAACATTCTAAAAAAAATGTCTGTTTTTGTCTTTTAAGAGTAAAAATTCACATTTTTTATGTTTCTTGGTTGACATGAACAGACTCCATTTGTTAGAGTTTGGTGTTGGAGCCTACCTCTTCTTCTGCGCCTGCTACGATATTGCTTTCGGAGAGAATCACTACTTCATATACCTCTTTCTGCAATCCATGGCCTTCTTCATTGCAGGGGTTGGATATATCGGTACAATCGTCCCCAACGCGTAACAAAATATTCAGAGTCAAGAAGAAATATATTCATCAACATTTGGTCTGATCTCCTTCAACCGAAGATATGATTTAATTTATTCCAATATTTTCTTTTTTTGTCATACGCATTGTTATAAATTTTTAGAGAACTATACAAAGTGCAATTGGTTATAAATATTCCCAATGTAATAGATATATATATATATATATATATATATGGTCTGAAATGCAATTTTATTTGAAACCAAGTATGTAATGTATACAGAGAAGTGAAGCAAAAAGCTTGTAGAAGACGAAGCAGCAAATGGGGTTATGAATATTGAGTAGATTATTTGTAAACATCTTTTTGGTCATGGATTGTTTGTAAGAAGATAGTGAATGAGATTTCATTATTAAATAATAAAGTTGGTAATTACAATGTTCTTGCAAAATTTTACATCATATCTCTCTTTTTGCTTCTATGTTTATTCCTATTCTTCGGACCCCTGCTTTTGCTTCTCCCCCTCCTTTCGGTAATTAAAACCTTTGAATATGAAGTCGAACCCTGTGTCTTTCTTCTCATCTCTTCGTTCAGAAGATTTCCCTTGACTAAATCCATTGTGATTACAGTATTTGGAGCGGAGTCCGATAATGAAAAACTAAACGTCTCCCACGAATCCGGCAATGTACCAAGCAACCACAATGCTTGAATCTCTTCATTAAACTTGATACTCATTCCAGCCAACTGGTTTAAAATCCCTTGGTATGTGTTCATGTGATCTGTCAAAGGAGCCCCATCTTTGTATTTCAAATCCATCATATGTTTGATCAAGTACATCTTGTTGTTCCATGTCTTTCTTGCATATAGCTCCTCAAGTTTATTCCACAAGGTCCTTGCATGTGTCTCCCCACTAATATGGTTCAAAACATTGTCAATTACTCATTGCCTAATGAATCCGCAAACTTGCCGATGAAGCAAGCTCCACTCTGCATCAGATTTATTATCTGGTTTCTCTGTAGTAAAAACAGGTAAATGAAAACCCTTCATATAAAGAAGGTCCTCCATCTTTACTTTCCAAACATGATAATTTGAACCATTCAAGATGATCATCCTACTCAAATTCAAATTAGTCTCCATAATTATACCACTTGGATAGGAGAAAGGCAACACTCAAAACAAATAAATGACTAAATTTTTTTCTCCTTCTATGAGAATCTAATATGAAACCAAACAAGTAGAAGTGTAGAACACAATACCATAACAATACATTCTTGGCAACACAAGAGAGGATATCACAAACTCGGATGAAACCTGCGCAATGTAGAAATTTCCTCCCCTATTTTCCCCCAGCTTTGTTCGGAACCGCAGAACTCACCGCAGGGAACTCCGATTGACAATCCCACCGACCGGATTCAAGAACCACAAGATTTGAATTTGCTGACCAAATTTCAGCCCAAATTAACCTCAAACGAAGGAGATATCAAAGTTTGATAAAGACTGCGCAGTGACATTCTTCACAGGTTTTCTGCACACACACCTCTTTCTATTTTTCACCCCAACTCTCTCTTGCAGCCGACACACCCTTTGGTGAAGAAGAAAATGTATTTACTATTTAGGTTGTCTCCACAACCCACTGAAATTACCAAAGTGTCCATTACCTTCATGTGTGCTTATCAATCAACATGTCAATGGATTATCCTTCACATATGAGGAAACTAAGCCTAACACTTTTTTAAAAGAAAAATACTTTTAAAGAAATGTATTGTACTTGAATACTTTGATTATTATTTTTTTCTTTTTTGACATTAACCATCTATCCAGCTATGGATACTTGATTTTCAACGTTATTTTAATGGTTCCAACTTAATGTAAATGACAGGGTGGTCTACAAGGTAAGTGAAATTAACCCTGACAAGAATTCTGTGTTGGCATGAGCTTTTGCTTATTCAAATACAAAATATACAAACAGATTTTATTTGAGGTAAGCAGAAATAGCATTAATCAAATTTGAGGGGTTGGGGACAAACAAACACAAAAATAAAAGGAAAATGTAAATAAAAAAAGTTTTTGGGAAAAAGGTTAAATAAAATTGGAGTCAGAACATCTCCAACAATCTCTCTTGGAGACCCCCCTTAGCTTAATTAAGGGATAAGTTGTATTTTTGCAACTCCAACAAGAGGCTCCCTTAAATATGTTTCGGTGGAAGTTCACTCCTTTAAGTGACTTCACATATATAAATTTATTTTATTTTTTGAAAAGTACGAGATATTTAACTTTTAAATCTCAACAACATTTATTATTCATTTAGTAATTTGTTTTACAATAATAATTACAAAGTAAAACATCAAAATAATAATAATAAATTATCAATAATGCTACTTTGCCAAAATCTGGTGTTCAAATGATGTGACAACACTCTAATTTATTCATAATCTATTCATTTAAATTATATTAGATTTGCATAATTTAAATGAATTGATTAGAGTGTCACCACATCATTTGGACTCCAAATTTAGACAAAGTGACATTACTCAAAAATTATTAAGGAAGTCATTTAAGGGAGTATTGTTGGAACACATACTACCTTAAGAGCATCTCCCACCCATCTCTATATATATTATGTCTCCAAGACATTTTTAGAGTATGGGTTGCTCTCACCGTACTCTAAATTTTTGTCTTTAAAAAAAAAAAATTAGAGACCAAAAGTTTGATCCTCTAAATTTAGAAAACCAAATTTCATCCTCTAAATTCACTTTTCAATATTTTTTATTCTATTTATATCCTTTTACTTTTTTTCTTTAAATTCAATTAATATATAATAAATTTTAATTTATACATTTTATTAACATAAAAATTATACTATTAAAAATGTTTCATCTAGATCTTTAAAATGAGTTCAATATTAATATTGAATATTAATTAATAATTTTTTATTTACCATACTTTATCATTTGTTATTCATTTTATTATTTTGTTAAAATTTTCTCTAAAAGAATTTCTTTTATATTATATATAAAAAAATCTCTTATTACATATTAATTAATAATTATAAGTTAGTAATAAATACAAAAAATCCAAAACATAGTATTAAAATAAAAAATATTAATATTAAATATTACAATAACATAAAAATATTTATAAAAAAAAAGATAGAAAAAAAGAAAACAAAAAACTTAAATAATCATAGCATAACATATGATAATGTCCAGATATATTAATATTTTGAAAGGCCAACCAAATGACTTTTATATCCACCCCAAATTAATTGATAAATGTTAGAAAAGAAATAAGTAGGTTGAGATAATTAGTTGAAAAATGTTTTAGAACTTAAAAATTAGTTATCATAAATTCATGTACTAATAAAACATTATATTTTTTTAAAAAAAAAAAAGTTAAAAAAAAATAATTACAAATATTATTATAAATAATACTAGTTTTCAAACCCGAACGTTGCACGGGCTTTATATAAAAAAAAAATTGTTTGTAAAACATTATGTTGTTTATATCGAAATTTTTGATACAAACAGATTTAAACCCAATGAACATATAGTTTTTCCTTTCAATAAAGCATCGGTCATCAGATAGCAAGAAAAAATAAAACACACCAACATTGATGATATACATAAATCCTCAAATTAAGAAGAAATGTTAAAAGATTTTATTTGTTTATCAGAGAAGTTGACATGTCTGTTGATTTCACCAACAAATAATGTTCATTGAATTGTAATGTTAAATTCATTAATGATTGAATTTTGATATTATTAATAAATAACTAATTATATTATAATTATAAAAAATAAAAATAAAAAACTAATTATAAAACAACAAAGTAAGATGAAACGATTCTTAAGTAGTTAATGAATCTAATTTTAATTAAATCATTATCAATTATAATGATGGTTATTGTCTCTAATAATCCGTTAAGGAAACTCTTAGGTCTCAAATATCATTAATAAACAGAGACTCTCCATTTCAATCACCAATATTCCAGTTTAGATGAACATAATCCTTAAGGATTATTTAATTTATTATA
The DNA here is from genome assembly GCA_035582765.1 of Acer negundo. Taxonomy (NCBI): domain Eukaryota; kingdom Viridiplantae; phylum Streptophyta; class Magnoliopsida; order Sapindales; family Sapindaceae; genus Acer; species Acer negundo. The sequence continues at coordinate 12,513,665 of CM069242.1, forward strand.
TAGATTAATTAAAAATTAAACTTAACATAAAAATAAACGACATTCAAGAAAGGTAATATACAGCAAGAAAACATTCAAACAATAAAAAATAAAACAAAGCAAACCAAAAAGAGATGAAATAAATATATTAGTATCATTTGATTTGAATTTTGAATCAATTTGTAATCTATATCTAAATCTCAATCTCCTTTCTATTTTTCAAAAAAAAAAAAAAGCATATTAATAATAAAATACAAACCAACCAAACAAGCATCAACTACCCATCACACAAACCATAAAAAAATTTAAAATATACAAAAAAATCGAAGAATTTTCAAACTATAAACTATAAATTGTGGAACAGTGGAAGACAAATTCCGGTACAGAGTAGATATACCAACATGGGCAGTTGTGTTGGTGTAGAGGAGAGGAGAGGAGAGCACCATTGATAGGAGAGTGTCATCGGCATGACGGAGAGGAGAGTACTGTCGGCGCTGAGAGCATCATCACCTTAGATGAGAAAATAACGGATGCCTAATTTGGATTATTTTCAATCCATTAATTTGAATGCAAATGCTTCTTTATATATAATATATGCTCAATAAGCTATCAATGAAAACATGTGTATTAAAAACTCAAGGTTGGCGTTGGAAAGTTAAAATGTTTTTCTCTTCAATGAGATAATGAAAATCAATAAAAGTAACTACTACTAATAAAAGTTTAATTAATTAGCGGGGAGTGGAATCATAAGAGTCAAAATTAATTAAGTTGAATTTGGGACTTCCTACAACACAATCAATCAAAAAAACATTTAATAATCGAATATATTATGAGCAATCATATTTGATTGATTACATTTAAAAATTTAAGAATTAAACATATTCCACGTTAAGGTTGAATAGGAAAGAGTTATTATTTATTTGTTTTTATTATTATTATTATTATTATTATTATTATTATTTACGAAATTGATTTAATTGTAGTATTTATTTCTTTATTTAATTTTTTGAAGAAAGGAAAAAAACATTTGATAATATAAGATATTAGGAACAATCATATTTGATTGATTACATTTAATTCCAAAGCTCTCATACGGCGATATGTGGCGCTGTAAAACTCTATTATATATATATATATATATATATATGATTTGTTAAAATTTAGTTGAACAATAATTTATTAAAGAAAGTAAAAAATAATAATGAAAATATAAGTTATTTGAAGATATAAATATAAATAGGGATAGAGATAAGGATAGAGAGTGTGGTGGGAGTAAAAAAAAAATTTTAAGATGGAATCTAAAAAGAATATTCCCTTTTGGATCTCTATTTTAAAGATAGAGATAAAGATGGGTGAAAGATGCTCTAATGACCCCTTATAATAACATTCGCTCTTACTTAATGATGTCTCTAAAAGAGGCTGTTGGAGATGTTTCCGGGCACTCGAGACCTCAAACTTTAAACCAATAGTTGTAACATGTTTCGAAGGCCACATAGTTGGATACAATTGGACGGGAATCTCGAAAATATTTCTTCTACAATGATACAAATTTAGGGAAGTTGATAATTATTTAAAAGCCTTTGCTTTAATCATAACTTCGATATCTTACAAGTCACACTCTGTCTGTATCTGCCCTCTCACATAATTGTAGTGCAAAGCAGAATCATTGTCCATAATATATTAATATATATATATATATATATGTTTTGTCGATCAAAATTGGAAAGAAAAAAAAAAAAGGTTAATATTAAAAACCTCCCTTCATCTTTGAACTATTATTGAATGTCTTGCTAAAAATGCTTTTATTTCAGAAACATCCCCTGTGGACTAACAAACAATGATTCAATTAATTGATTTTTGATGTTAAAAAGTCTATACTGTTCGTATTTAAGCTTCAATTATATTAATTGAACATTATACCCTCTGAATCTTACCAAATAAAACATTGTTTGTTGGTCCACAAGGTGTGTTTATGAAATAAAAGCATTTTTATCTAGACATCCAATAATAGTTTAAAGGTGAGGGGATGTTTTTAATATTAAACCAATAAAAAATTAAAAAAATTAAAAAAATCAACCATGATGTCCAAAACTTCACTGAGATATTTCCACCACCAAATATCCCACTTTCAATTTTTCTGTAGTTATTGGGATGTCATTATCAATCAACATCGCAAAATCAGTAACTTTCATCTTGATAACATATATGATTTCCGAATATTGATAAGAGTTGCTCAAATTGGGAAATGAACATTTCAACAACAAATACTATCAGAGGCAAGGTAATTATCTCCTAAGTTCCAAGGATGTTTGATCCATAACCGAATCAGAATTCAATCATAGATACAGATGATGACGACTCAACCTAGGACATTGCCAATTTGCAATGATAAATAACCACTCTTACGGTCGAGCCATAAAAGATCACGAATCAGCTAAACCAAAAGCTGTCAACTGAACTAATGGATGCTGTGTGACGGACCCAACCAGTAAATAGTTTGATCTGTACTCTTCCATGTACAATGCATGCCATTGATATGCTAGAAAGAAAAAAGCCCAGAACATGCTGTAGAATAGTAGGCATATACTCATTTTTGCACACAAGGTGCCTCAGCTTTTCATCTAGCAGCAGCCCAGATTTCGCTACAGACTACAGCAGATTAAGTCGAGAAAGATTTTATTGTCACAAGATATGGGATGGATGTGATAAACGAATAAACTATCTCCAAAGTAGAAATGAACATACCAAAACTAGAATTATTAACTTGAAATTTTGATTAACTTAAGAATCACAAAGACAATCATCAAAGCTACAAAAACTCAGCAAACCTTATTTCTTAAATTGACACTGCTGAGCCAAGCCTATTTATCTCAAAAAACAATTCACAGTTTGGACGGAATGCAACGATTCCGAAAAGTATAGACTCTGCTTAAAACAGTATTGGATCTTCATTTGATTTGAAATGAGTAAAAATCTACAAAACAATACCTAACTTCTATTTGTGTACTTTCTAGTACCTTTGGTCTTAGGGAGTCTCCAAAGTCTCCAATAGATCATAGTGACCATACCCATGAAACAGCACGTTTATAGGACCCTCTTCGTCCTTCGGATACTCTTCACCATAGTTTGCAATGTTTACCAGATTCCCTGAGCTTCGGTCTATCATGAAGACCGATATCAATTTCCTGGGTCCACATATAGGAAAAGGTGTGTCAAATCTAGAGGGTCAAAGCACAAAACATATGAAGGAATTATAATAAAAGCAATGAAAGAACATCCTAGAGAGAAATTGAAATTCAACTTTGATTACGAGAAGTTTAGGCAAGAGTGTGGACTAAACCAATTCATTTTTGCTTTGACATCAGCCAATGGCACACCTCTAGGAAAATTCAACAAAATGGACCAACAACCAACATATTCAAACTACCCTGCTTAAAATAAAACAGCAATCAAACTGACAAAATACAAGAAATATAAAATGTTCCAGTGATAGATATTCTCAATTTCTTCACAAAATGTATGTATACTTGACAAATTTATGAGTAAATCAACATAAATTGATTTCATGGAAATTCTTTTTCCTTCTTTGCAAATGCAATCACTCTGACTCCATAAGCTGAGGAAAATACTGAAACTAATGATACATCAAAGGACAGTTTGATGTCAAAAACTTGTATGCCACAACCAAAGCAATAAAAGGATTCCTAAATTCATTAATTTGCGGTTGTGTGGAAGGTCCAATAACATAAAGTAATGGCTGGTATTGGATTGACACAAGCAAATGACTTAAAATTCGAAATTCAAACTCACTTCAGAACATGAGAAGCCATCAGCAATTCAGGTTCTCCACCCCATACATATGGTTGTTGAATTCGCTTCAAGTAAGCATCAAAATCTCCTTCAATAAACCTAAACATCACATATAAAACAAAAAAAAAAAAAAACAAATTCACTAAATAAACCCATCAAAACCAACCAAAGAATCAACAACAACAACAACTACAACAAGCCTCACCATTCCGTTTCTTCACGCCTCCTTAAAAGCTCATCCACTACCTATCAAGAGCATTAAACATTATCAAGTTCAAGAAAACGATTGCAAGTTAGAAACCTGCGAACAAAAAAAGAAGCGATTAGCATTAAAAAAAAAAATCACTACTTGAGCTCTTAATTCATCAGCAAGCTGTCTTTGACGATTCTCATCAGGGGCTTCTTCCCCGTTTTTCAAGCATGCCCCGTGGGCTATCGCTCTAAATAAACACCTCCCATCAGCAAGAACCCCTGCAATAACCCATCATTTTATATATTAATATCCATTTATCTATCTGCTTGTGAAGTTCAAATGTTTTCAATTATACAAATTGAGATTTAAATTTGAATCCTAGCATTGCTCTCTGACGAAATATAAGTAAATCAATTCAATCAAAAGATATCTATCAAACCAAATCAACAACAATAACACAGAAATATAGACTATGAAAATTTAGTTAGTTAAAAAAAAAAAAACAGAGTGTAACGAACCTGTGACCTTGTAACCAGGACCAGACTTCTCATTTCTCTCATTCACATCAATACTTTCCAAATTCAAATCATCGCAGACGTCGATTTTGCTATTCTCTTCGACAACCTTGACCGCCTCGGCGCTCGCCTCCGTCCAATGATCAACCGGCGCCAGACAGCCGCAGACGCCGAACAGCAACCAAGCCGAGTCCGCTCGTTGGAGCCACCGCGCCGGTCTCTCATCCCACGCGGCATTCCACGAACCTTCCCCCGGCTTTCTCTTATCTATCCGGCGACGACACTCGCACCGCCGACCACCCCCGCCCCCGGCGGAGGGGAGGATAGCGTGCCATATGGAGGCTGCGCCGCCGCCGCCGCCTCCTACGCCGGTGAAGCTGGCTCCGCCAAGACTACAGGCGGTTGAGTGGAACCTGCGGCGGTTGTAGAGGTCGGCGGCAAAGTGGACGTGTCTAGGACCGTAGAGGAAACGGCTGTGGTGAGCCGCCGGAAAACTGTGAGCGAAGAGAGAGATAGAATTGAGGATCCAAGGCTTGTGACGTGCGCACAATACTCCAAGCATCACAGACCAAATGCTAACGTACGCTTCCAGAAGATAGTGGCTTAACCTACGCACACTCCATCAGCTCATGCGAGAGAGCTCTCTCTGTTTATAAACCTCTGTCAAAATTTTACAGGTATTCTACAATATGAATTAATTTTTATATTGAAATGACGAAAATGATCTTCTCTTAGCTTGTTTTTGTTATATTGTCAAGGGTATAAACGTCACTGCATATGTAATTGGTCATTTGGTTGAGACAATCTGGGTGGTGCCACGTGTTAGTCATTTAAAATATTGAAAGTCCCGTCTCACGTGTTAACCTGGAAAGTTGGAGTAAGCGACGAGTGATATGGTGAGGTGAGGTGTAGGGAAATTACAGTGGGACTTTGGATAAATGATGACGTGTGTGATGATTGAAATCAGTTGTTGGATAATCAACGGTGTGAGATTTGTTGGTAAAATTGCGTATGATATACATTGAACAGGATAGTCTTTTTTGACGGGTAGGTTAGCCTAATTAGTTGATTTATTTATAAAGACCCTTTTTGGTAGGTGAATTAAGTTCTTGTTAACTTTTCGGCCAAGTCAAAATCTAAATTAACTAAATAAAGAATATATTTAGGGTTTTTTTTTTAGTGTTTTTTATTATTTCAAATACTTGATCTAAGGAAAAGAATTGAATTTAAATCGATACTATTCGATCCACGTAACGTAAGATAACGCCGATCGTGATGAGATATGGATGATTAAATGTTATTTCTCTTTGACCAAATCTATACCGTTGAAGGTGTCAGATGTAGTTATGTAATTCTTCTCGAATTTAAAATTAATTGTAATAATATATAAGATAAGATGAGGTTAATCTAGTGGTATGTCTCTCACATATGAGACTGTGAATTCGAATCATATTTTCAAATTAAGTCTATATTTATTCAGAGAATAAGGGCTTGATTGATTCAAGATTTAGAAACATTTTCAAAATTTAAATAACTATTACTAATATTTGGTTGGTTTTTTTTAGAGTATATATTGACGTGGAAGTAGCATAGAAATCATACATTTTGTGGTGGGGTTGTTGAAGTGTACAAGTAATGAAATTGTAGGTGGGAGAATATGATTGTATGTTGGTCACATATTATTTTTGTGCTTTTTCATTTCTTTCTATTTCAACCGTTCTTCTTTTTGACGACTCGCTTACTTCCACGACTTTTGTTATTTTGACAACAACAACGATCAAAGGAGAAGCTTGTCGACTTATCGTAGTATGTGATTCTATATTTATAGATAATTACTTATTCCTATCGTAACGCGATATAAATGGATAGTATCGAATGTTATATTTATCGAAGCATCTTTTATATAATAATAATAATAATAATTGCTAATATGGGTATAGGGATTTAAGTAAATAATTTCTAAATCAGCGGTTCGAATTTAATTAATATCGAAAGCTTTTATAAAAAATATCTGATCCCAGATTAATAGATATTATAAAATAATTATTATTATTATTATTATTGATATCTTATATTCTTATTGATATAAAAGTTTTGAATATTTTGAAATTGAGCTCCCAAATTTTCACCTAATCCGATATTTATTTTCTTAACTATAACATATTTAAATCGATTTTTGGATAGTCATTTAAGATATTTGTTGGATTGTGGAAAGTTTTGGAATCTCGAGAAGTCGAGAACCAAACCAATACAGCATATTCCAATATTCTTCAAGATTAATCTTTTTTATTGTTTATTTCAAATTACATTACTAATTTACTATTCAACATTTGTTTACCTTTTTAACACCAACTACTTTATCATTATCATTCAACTCAAGTTTAGCATTTGGAAATTATCTTGGAGACTTACATAAATCTTTTTCATTTTGGTTTCTTTTTAATAAAAAATTTTTTAAAAAATTCATATGTGTAATTGTATTGTTTAAAAATTGAGATTTCAAAAAATAGAGATAAATTATTTATTGTTCGATGAATGATTTAATTTTTTTTTTATTTTTTTTTTAAATGAGTAAGGTTGGTTTAATGGTTTACCCCTTTGTACCAAAATTAATAACATTATTGATTCGAATCATATTGTCTTCTCTTAAACTTCAAATTATAATATATCAAAATAATAATAACTGTTACCAAAATTATTCGGTTAAGTAAAAATTATGTGTAAATGTAATAGTCGTGATTAACAAATATTATTAGAAATAAACTATTGTCATTTTTATTAATATTACTAATTAATTCAAATTTTAAGATATATAAATCTTGTTAAATTATTATGACAACAATTTTATGAGCAAGAACAACATAAAATACATTTAACTCATTAAAGTAATATTTCCACATGTTATATACATGAGGAATTTTTGTAATCAATTTTTTTGTATTACTTAGTTTAGTAAACACTTGTATACAAAAAATATAAAAAATAATATAAAAAAAAAAACATTAATTTGATTCTATTTCTAATTTCTAAAAGTTCCAAACCATGATCGAGTATATACACTTGTTAAAATTGTAAAATTGTTAAAATTGGCGGTACAGCTTTCACAAAGGAAAAATATTCTCTAAATCCATACCAATATGATTCAGTCTAACTGGGTATTTAAAGGAGAAAGACAAAATGACTGAAGAATGAAGAATGTGTTCAAGAAAATTGTAAGGTTCTTACACGAGCGGTCAATTCGCGCACTTGGCTCCTCAGACGCTCAGGATTGCAAAAGAAATCAACAAAAACCCGCCTTTGAAGCCCGACCTCCTGAGAATGATGTTTGATAATCTGCATCTCGTAAACAAATTCCAAATCATTATTATTATTTGAAGAATCCAATGGAGTGATTAACAGTTCCACGTTACAAATAATCTGTATTGAAATCACTATCAACTCCGTAAAATGATAAGTTTGGTGACAGCACAAACTATGGTACTACATATGTGTGTTACCTTGGTCACATTAATGGTTCTGCTTGGTCGTGTTTGGTAACGTTGCCTGAACTAATTCGGTCATTTGTCTCGGATATTCTCAATATGTTGTATGGAGTAAAATGAAAATGAAAATAAAAACTAAAAAAGTTGAAACAAAAAACAAATTGAAAGTGAACAAAATATAAGATACCATTTGATCATGCATTTTTTTAAGGGATGCAAACACAACCGGTAAATAAATTACTTTACTAAGAAGCTAGCAAAAGAAATATATATATATATATATATACGGTTAGTGCACACTGATGTAACTACATCAATACCAATGCATGTGGATCACTGATTATGGAGAAGCTTTGGACAAGTGCATACACCTTGAATCAAAGTATGTAAATCTAAATATATATATATATGTGTGTGCGTGTGTAAGCCTACATCCTACCATAACTCAGATTAGAGAAAATTCTCCATGTCCAAATGTTCACTCCAGTAAGTGACATAACTTGTTCTCTCCACATTAATTTTATAATACATCTTAAATTCTCCACCAATAGCTACATGTCCTTGGTTCACTCCATAAGATGACTAGGTGAGTTTATCTCCTACTTTAACACCTTTAGTTTGAAATAACTGACGCTATCCGACTATGAAAATAGGTCTTCAATGGCCCTCATTTAGGTGAATGTAATAACGAAGTGTCCACACTTATTTCATCAATTCCGTAACTTAACAAATCTATTGAGCATGTTCCTAGGATTATCCATCAAAACCTTGTTTGGCTACATAAGTTTTGAAGTAATAACATAAATTTGAGAGGTTTAGAAACTTGAAATTGCATCACCATAACCATGCTCTAAATACTCTAAATGAAACTAGAAAGGCAACTCCCTTAGCTAGTGGAAAAAAAAAAAATGACATGGATGGTGATTTGTTTAATCTCTAAAAACAATTTCGACAAGAATTGATTTTTTCAATTGATACATTATTAATAATACATCAAATCTTTGCTTTATTAGCTTTTAGAGATCTAAATAAACAAAACACATACATGTCCTTCTTATTCTACAACCTAAGATACTTTCTTTTTAATCAAGCTTCAATGAGAGAAGTTAGAGCACGGCTATGGTGCTGCATTTTCAAGTCTCTAAGCTTCTCTCAAATTATAATATTACTTTAAATTTTGTGCCGCTAAACGACATTCCAATGCATAATTTGATTTTGCAAGGATCGCTCTTTACGGATTTGTAGGTTACAGACGGGACAAAACAAGTATAGATACTTCGTTACTACACTCGCTAAATGGAGACTATAAAAAAACATGTTTTCACAATCACATAGCATCAATTTGTTTGAGCTAAAGGTCTTAAATGTGGAGAATAAACTCATCTTCTTTTATAGAGTACACCAATATCATGGAGTTTCCAATGTATAATTGGAGATGCAATATGGAGTTGATGAAAAGAAAACAGGTTATGTCACGGCCCCTTGCACTGAGTTGCACACATATGTTCCTTTCTGCTAGCTTCTTAATCAACTAATGTATTTCTAGTTATGGTTGCACTTCTTAAATCTTAAGGAAATGCATGATCGAGTGCAATCTTCAATCTGGTCCACTTTCACTTTCACTTCATTTTTTTTTTCTAGTTTTTAATTTCTTATTTCCTTCTACTTTCATACTTCCATGCGACATGTATGTCTGAAATAATCATAATTTTTAGCACGGCCAAGATAACACAAGATTTACTTGTATGCAAAGGTGAAGCTAGCCTGATGAAACTGGGGGGACATTTTGAAGAACCCTTAAAACTTAAGAGATAAGATATGAATCACGTGGGGGGGTGGACTAATGTGGCTTCACCACTGGTGCTACTATATATTCTATTATTCACTTGCAACATCATGATATGATGAGAAAAGAGTAAACAATGAGAAAATGTAATTACCTCATTCTTCTTACAGTGCTCAAGTGTCACCTCTTCGACTGCAACGGAGAGTTTTGCATTTATCTTTTCCATTTCTTCAAGTTCTTTCATTAATGGCTTTAACAGTAAATACAATTCCAGATATATCAAATTAGAATATAGAAGATCTTTCGAAGAAAAAAAAATTGAATATAGAAGAGACATCATAAAACAAGTAGACTATAAAAGTTTCAACTGGATTAGATAAAAATAGAAGATAATATATAATCAACATGATGCTTTATGAGATCAAAAACTTATATTTGACCCGAAATGATAGAGGATTAGTTCAATCAATCCAGTATAATCCCTTTGAATGAAGAAAGCAGATTCTTCCAGCTTTCCTGACGAACACCCTAGATGAACTATCCTAATGGTTCATCTTGACCAAGTATTTACAGGTGTCCAACATGTTAACATCCTTAATCATTACTAAGAACATTCTCCATGCTAGTAAAAATTATTACCAAGTATAAAACAACATCGCCAGACAACTATCATCATTTCTTAAAAGCAATAATAAAAAATATACAAACAGCATGACCAAATACTAGGTTACACTAGCAATTTGTATGAATTGGAACACACATTTCACAAGCAAGTGTGAGTTTATAGTAATGATGAAGGTCCTACCCGAGGTGTTAATAAAGGTTGTGCAGTTGTCGAAGATGCAAATAGTAGTTGCTGTAAACTTTGTATCAGAATGCACCTACCATACAAAAAGAAAAAAAAATGAGATGTAGGCAAGACACTAAAATTTATTCGACATGACTACATATTATGGCATTGACACGCATACAAGCCAAAAAAAATAAAACGTAAGGCAATTACTGTCCACAATACTGCATAATTTCAGATGGTTTAACATTTTTTTTTAAACATGCTAAAAATCATGGCTAGAATTTGAAACTTATAATGATTACAAATTCTACATTCCTGTAGCATTTACATAAAAGGGAAAGAAAAAAAAAAAATGCTAGGTAGGATGTGGATATCAAAATAGTTTCAAGAGCTAGATAGAGGTGAAATATCATTTATTTCCGCTACACTTTTTTCCTTCTTTATTCTTTTTCCTCCCTTTCTTTCCTCATATTTTTTTTTTCAAACACATCCTTCAGATAGATTAGCCTTCATTACAGGGTAAGATATAAAAGATTTATGACAGAACTGCTATTTAGTGAAAGCACACTTTGTAGCAAAAACAAAATAACTCACAGCTCATTGATACATCTATTTCTGTCCTCCGGTAGGGAATTTTCAAGATCAGACTGAAGAGTTTTCAAGTCTGAATGAAGAGCAGATATCTGTTGAACAATCCCTGGAGAGGATACATACGTTGACGATCCAGCTTGAGCATCTGTGAAAAATAGTAAAAGTAGGCAAAAGCCAAAAATTAAACTTTCATTAGTAATAGAAAATCTCAAGTACAGCTATAACTTAGAAAACAATATGTTTTTCAATGAAAAGCATGAAGTTCATTACTTGAATGGATACTTAAAAGATCTCTAACACCATGCAGAAAATTATCCCGATCATCCACTGCTCCTTGTTCTTGTACATCAGATCCAGCTTCAATCAATGCCAGGCAACGACCCTGTAACAATATTATAAGCTCAAAGAAAAAGGATAAAGCCAAGGTTTCCTGAGTAATCTGGAGACATCTACCAGAAATCATAACTAGGGTATACAAATACAACAAGCAGTTTTGATACAGTGTGCATGTGTGTGTAAAAGAAAGATAAAAGAGAGAGGGAGAGAGGGAGAGAGGAGATGCATCAGCTATGTGACTGTCTTGTGTACATGGAACAGAGGCAATCCCGGAGCTATATAAGTGCTCAAACTACCCATATTCCTCGGCACATATTCTTGGAACATATACTGAAAGGTTCAATTTTACCAATCACATCGATCAACCAATTACAAGACAAACCAATAAATAACCTTTTCCTGTCCCCTTTGTCTAATTATGATAAATAATTCTAGTTCATACATGTGCTCTTGTTAAATTCTTCATAATTTATATTGACGTTCTTGTGTGAATCAAATATAAATAAAGGGTTAACACACAGAGACATACAATAAGAGCCTCTTACCACTCGGCCTTTCGTCGCAGACAGGTATCCCTGAAGCTCTGACTCAATAACTTTAAGTAATGAATATGCTCCAAGCATGCTTTTCTTTTCCAACTGACAGGCTATTTTCAAGAACTGATGTCTAGCAAGCTGATTGAGTAGATGATTGATGAACTGCAGAACGGAATCAAAACGTAAATTAGCCCTTGCACAAATATTTACAGATGAATTCAAATCTCAGAGTTGTATAACACTATGACAATGATAATGCTGAAGAATATGATATTGCTACTAGGTAACCATAAAACATTTTACTTCTCAGTGATGCAAACCCATTCAATACAAAGTTCATGTACAAAATAAGAGGTCACTCTATGTAATTGTTTCACTTATTGCAAACAATAATATAATGCAAGAGACATCAAATTGTAATCAGAAAAAAAATATTGTTTTGATAACATATAATATTTTTATCATAAATAAACATTAAGGAGAATGAAACATTGTTATAACTATTTATGACATCATTAGGTTAGACTAAAAAACTTAGAATTCGTAATGTGGAAAAATGTATATACAATATACTCATCAAGGAGACACCAAGATCAGACAATTGAAGCATTTGTACTCCTGAATTCACAATGTTGTCTGTTTCCCGAAGGATTTTTAAGACATCAGTCAATCATGTAGATAAACAAATAAATTTCATCTTTTTGTAAGGTCCACAATAAGGAAGGAGATTACGATGCCCAAAAAGTTCCAGTTTCCACATAATTTGATTATGAGATTGGTAATAGTCTGTGACACTAACAAGAAAGAGTTGTCTAGCCATAGAAAGCCCAAACTTAAATTACCTCATGCCATTTGTTTTTTTTTATCACACTTTTTGTATGACTATACCATCTTTCAACATTTAATAAACATGCAGAAAAATAAATAATTAAATAGCCAACCATACCGCTTTCTGCCTGTTTATATAGAATTCTTGGCGCATGACCTTCAAATCATAATCACCTACAGGTTCATAAATTTAAAACCACGTTAACTTTATAGAAAGAACTATCACTAAAGAAAAAAAAAAAAAAAATTTGGATATTTACTTCATAATTACAATTCTGAAATAGAAAGGCTACCACACAATACCTTGTAATATATATGTATCCTGTAGTTGAGCCAGTTCCCAACAAAGATCTGGAATGGTCTGAAACAAATGCAGTATTAGTACAAAAAGAACTAGAGATATAGCTACTCATACAAAACTTGACAACAACACACAAATTGGCCATACACAAACGTTCATGTTTGTGGATCTATCTTTTTTTCTTAATGAAAAGAAGCTAAAAGTATACCCACAAATCAAAAAAAAAAAAAAACTTTTAGTGGACTATAGTTCTAAGTTCTAACATGTAAAGAATCTTGTAAGATCTCTGCCCCAAAATAAAATTTGTCTATAAGAAATATATCCCTTGACAAAAATTACAAAGCTACCCCAAAACCACTTCCCAATTTAAAAGGAACTTCCTAGAATTCCGTGGAATCTATCCCATAAATGAATAATAACACTCTCTTCTTTCTTCAAAAACTCTACTATTTTCCTCTCGCCAAATACCCACAACAGCACAAGACTACACATTTCCATAGAACTTTAGTTTTGTCTTCTCTTCCAAAAGCATGGATATTCTTCATTAGTAATGAGCTGCGTGAAGTCAGAGCTATGAGTTATCTGACACCTACCACTAAAACATCAAAACCTTTTGGGAATTCCGAAAACAACTTGAGTTATTTGCACCCTTGAATCAAGCATAACTGTTTAAACATGCATATTGAGGCTGGTAGGTTGTGAGTCAAACCATATGTCATGTGATTATGTTTCCATATGCTAACAATCACTTTATCAATGCAGATTCTTTTTTTTTTTTTTCCTTTTTAAACAGAAGAATTTATAAACAAAAGAATGAGAAAAAGAAGAAAAAAAAAAAAAGGAGACCATAATCATCAGATATTCCTTTTCATAATACTAGTTAAGAAAGCAGTATCTATCAGAAAATATTATGAATTTCAAATACATTAATTCTTGAAGCAGTAAATTGATGTTCTATTTTTTTTCAAAATTCTATAAAAGATCATCTTTTGCATTAGTAAACTGAAATAATGAATAGAGCGAGAGGTAAAGAGCATTAACTGAATGTCTCTCAATACACTCTTATGCCAACTAGGATGAGTTAGCTGTTAGAACAACCATTAATCTTGTATAAATATCCTGAAAAATACGAATATATAGCACAACACCTTAGGAAAAATCAATCCACACCATATTCTGGGACTAACTAGCTAATAGTTAAGTCCTTTAAGCACATAGATTAGACACACAAACCTCTGACAACAGCTTCTCTTCTTTGTGATAAAGATTTGAGAGTTCTCCAACGAATTCAACATGTTTTCTCCTGTACATTTGTAACCAATACAAAGGCGTCCACGTCAAAGATAAACACAAAAAGACTGCACAAGAAAAAAGGAAAAAAGTGAAAAAAGAAAAAGATTAGCAGAACTCAGTGATATGTTATAATGATATTATTTTCTATCTTTATTAATATTATCTTCTTCCGTGAGGCCTTACATGATCCATCCAGAAGGTTTTAGATTTTCTCGACTTCTATATGCGTGTATTATAGGAGAAAGTAAACATTCTTTGGCTTAATAAAAATATGGCTCTATATACTGTACAAATATACTAAAGTTCTAACCACAAACTGTTTAACCTTTGGCCTAATCGTCTAACCATCATTGAAGACATTATACAAGAAAGGGTGATATCTACAGCAGTTGAGATCTATGTTGTTCTTATAGGGTGAAACTCTTATTCTCTTTCCGGTGGCAAGTTTTCAATGTATGATCTTCACAGAAGATCTTTAAACAAATCCATTTTAATCATAACATACCAAATCCAGACAAGTCACCACCAAAGCAACAAAACACCTACAAGTTAATTGTTATATATTTAAATGAACTGACATATAAATTAATGCAAAATATTTACCTAAGTGAATGAAGATCCAGATGAATATGAGCTTCATCTGACGCTACTTGAGATTTAAGTGTCATGAGAATAGCTTGCTGCTTAGCATTCTCAACCTGGGCTTCTACCCATTGTCTTTCACTTGTTCCAAAACTGTCAAATCATTGGAAAGACAATAAACCATAATAATTATGCTGTAAACAACAAAACCCATATATCAATATAGGAAAATAATATAGACCAATAACCATCATAACATCCGTGCTATTTTTAGATCTTTTGACTATAGGACAAAAATATTCCATCCTGTCCAAAAGATATAAAAGTTATTACCACATAATTAAAAGTTAAAACCTCCTCCAGCATACCATTACTCAACTAGCTTGTCGAGCTTAAGAAGAAAAGATTAAAGTTAAATAATTATAGGATACTAAGTACATACATTGAACGAAGACGTTGTAATTCAGATACACGTTGATGGTGTGATTTTTCTAAATCTGTTACATTGAAAGAACAAGAAAGACAAAAAATATTTTGTCAATTCTTATATGTACAAGCACATGCAAGTCTTCATAAGTCATACGAGTAAAAGTATAAATGCAATCACAAACCATACCTCGTACTAAGATATTTGAGACGTCATCAAGACTTACCCAAGAACATTTTGATTTTCCCTCCTCAGCAACTAACCGAAAAGGACCCTAATTGCAATCACATAGTAAGGCCATCAAAACTCAAAGACACAATATCCATAGTAAGGAAAAAAAAGAATAATAAACATCATGGTATGGAGACTACTCATGACAAAATAACTTGATCAACTACATATACTCTTACTAATTCTGTAATTCATCAAAGTAGGAAATATGTCAAAATATAAGACAACAAACACTATAAGGATACTAATACTCTACGAGATGAATGCAAAATATTTTTCAAGTTATGATTGTGAAGTCAGAACAAACTTTTGCAAACCGAAGAAAACTGAACATTGCTGCACAAGATGAAGGAAAGCATCCAAATATCATTTCTATATCTACATACCGTGTCAAGCTGTTTGGCAAACCACTGATTTAGCTCCTTTATACAAGATGAATCTCCAAGCAAGTATGCATGAAAGTCAGAGTAAGCTAGGTAGATGCCATCTTCTGGACATACAAATAACATTGACAGTCAATCAAAAGGAGAAGCAAAACAAATATAATCAAGATATTGAGTTCTTCAATTTTACCCTTTTTTCAAATGTACATAGTTTGGCAGTTACATATGTGGTTCAGACTTCAGTGTGGCCATACATCAATTTTAACAACAAAAACTGTAGACCATTACAATAGAAGGTGACAACTAAAGAAAATTATATCCGGTTAAAAACTCCCCATCTTGAACCAAGTATTTACTTGTAATTTCTGAAACCACAAACAAAACATTTGCAAAATTAACCATCAACCAATGAACGTAGCAGACAAAATTTATATAACGTTGATTGCATATTGAAAGATTTCTTTTGAAAAAAATATTAAACTGATAATAAGCTAGATGTAGATTACTCAGGCTCAAGAGCCTACAACAAAACCCAATTCCCATTTCAGTATAGTTTTATTTTATTTTATTTTTTTATAGGAAACAAGACAATTATTTACGTTAATCACCATTTCAGACAAGAATCAACCTAACTCATTATTTTTGAGAAACATCAACATAAAATCCTGTGTTGTTTATAAAAAGGGAACTAATAATTGACTTCATCTCTTGGTTTTTCGTATAGCCAATAAAGAAAAAGTACAAGAAAAAAAACAAGATATAATACCATCCCCGGAATGATAATGAGCCAACTCTTGAGCTGTAGAAGCTATCCTTCCCAATACTGCATTCATCTAAAAACAATAAAGTTAATTAATATTACTTTTAAAATGTTGAAGCAGGAAATACATAGCTATAAGCCTATAATCAGTTCCTCCTAAAAGAAATCTATGCATAAAAATTCAGATATCAAAACAGACATCTAATTTTCCTCAGGCTTGATCGCATTGCAAAGGATAAATAAAAACAATTTTGATTTTATAAACCATGGAAGTAATTAAGTCTTTCTTTTACCTGCAAATTTCTTGCTGAAAGGCTATCATCTAAGGTTGTAAGGTGTCCGTTGACAGTAGAAGTTGCGGCAACTCTTGCTCGTCTCCCTTGTATCAAAGCAGAACCATGGGCAGTGAGCATGTCAAACTGGGATTGCAGATGCCTAAGCTGTCTCTGCAACTCTGCAGCTTCAGTTTTATATGCCATAGTTGCCTCCCTTATAATGAAAAGAAAAACATCAATACTGGAGGAAAAATATGATACAATGCATGATCCCTAGCAAAAAAAAAAAAAACTTCAAAGAGATATCAGGAACAGCACAGGAAACAATTTAATCTTCCATGAGCCAAGAAATTGAGGGACTAAGTAGTACAAAATCCACAAGCTAAAATCAACATCAAAACCTAACCAAAATAAAATATAGTCAATGACTTCAACAATCCATAAGTTTGAGAAAAAACATTATATTTGCAATTCAAGTGACCAAGCATTCAAACACAAAAACCAACATAAAGATGGTTGCAAATTTTCAACTTTATCATCACATTCAAGGTTCATTGTAGTTGCATTTGATGCTAAGTTGAGTCCATCAGTACCCTCACCAGGTCTTTCACAGCAAGGTAGATATGGTAAAAACGAAAAATGCCAAGAAAATACCGTATATCTTTCAGTCCTTCTTCAGCTCCAAAAACAGCGTCCTGGTTATCTCTCCTAGAAGAAAAAGTCGATATGCTATCATAAGCAAACTCCAAATCGTCCCCCTATTAACAATTTTAACAACAACAATAACGTCACGTCAATTAAGTTCAAGTCAAAAATCAACAACCAAAACTCAAACAGAACTGAACAAAACTCACTTCCAGTAGCTTCCCTTCTTGCACAAACTGCTCATACCTACAAACACAAACAATAAGTCATAACAATACGTCTAATTCAAGTTAATTTATAGCTGCAAAATCACACAATTCAAATTTCAAAATATGAAGGTCATTACTGTGAGAGGTCAGAGAGTGAGAGAACATTTGAGGGACGGAGGGAGGAGCAGATCCAGTCAAGAATAGGTCGAGCGTCGTCATATTGAAATGGCCACTCAAAGCTGTCGGGATCCAAAGCATCTACTCCTTCATAACCTAATTCGCTGAGCAACGAACACAGTCGAGTCCTGCTCATTGTTCTTGCTTTCGATTTAATCAAAATGTGGCTTCTTCAGATCTTCTTCATTTCAATTTAGAATTTTTACTAGAATTCGGTGCCACCAATACAAAATTGAGTTAAGAGTCTTTGGTAGTGGGTGACTTTGTGGAGGAATCAAGACTTTCTTATAATAGACACTGCATCGTTCTTCAATCTTCAGAGTTCAGATAGATGTGCTCTAACAGATCAACAACCCAAATACAAATCATCACAATCTATCTTGTCCTTAGATTAAAAATAAATAAATAAATTATAAGATATTGCGAATGATACAATTATAGTCCATAGATTAGACGAATATATGAGTCGAATGGCAATAATGACTGATTTATGGACCAGCAATCAAAAGAAAGACTACATGAATGTCACAGCACATTTCACTGGCAATAACTGGAACTTGCATAGTCGGATCCTAAGGTACCACACCTTATGAACTTAATCTTCTTTATAAACTCTAAGTTAAATATCTCAAGCAAAAACACAAACATATCAAACCCGGATTATGAATTTTAAAGTAGAACCCAGAATTAAAGTGGCAACAACAAAAAAACCCATCTCATTTTCTTCAATTTCTGCACATTTTCTCGGAGGAGAGCCAATGCGTCATTCGAAGATCAACCCAACAAAAATGACAAACACAATAAATTTTAAAATTCGAACAACACACCTCAAATATAGTAAGTAATACTATAAAATTTAACACAAGCTAAATTTACAAAAAAAATCGATAAATTAAACCAAAAGCAAGCTATTATTGAAATGACTCACTTGGTAGGCACAAATCCGAAACTGGGAGAGTTTTTTGTAAGGTTCCTGCGGCTACTTGTTAATCGCCGGCGACTTATTAATCGGATCAGCAACGACTGTTTCAAGCGGTGGTGGCACCTACTGAGAGTGACTTAGGTGCTGTTCGGAAGTCTTTTTAAAAACCATTTTCTGTTTTCAAAAACAAAAAACAATTTAACGCCGTATAGTGTGGTATAGTTACACGTTTTAAAAAATTATTTTTGAAAAAAAAAAAAACAACTTTTTAAAAGTTATAACTAAAAAGTTAAAAACAATTTTTTTTATTGTTTTTCACCATTTTCGAATTTTTCTCTTTAAATAACTACTTTCTCCATTTTAAAAACAACACAAAATATATTTACATTATTTTTCGTTTTTAAAAACTACTTTTAAAAAAATATACCAAACACATTACATTTTAAAAAACATCATTTTTTAAACGTAATTTTCATTTTTTAAAATAGTTTTCAAAAACGATACCAAACACGCCCTTAAAAGAAACCGATCGGGTGTGGATATTCATATTCATACCCAATATCCGGTTATCATATATCGGGTAGTACCTGTAATGTCATGATTGGATGGATCGGACCCGACCCAATTGAATTGATTTAAATATATATATATATATTATAATATGATTAATCCGATTTTTTTTTTTTAAATGACAACAATGTGTGTCAACGGTCTACTCGGACCTTACAATATTAGACTCTACAAACACAACTCAAAATGCAACTTTCATTCAATGGGAGGGATCTTGTAACACTTTACAGTTTAATGGACAAACCTAGTGGTGATCCGGTGGAACTTCATTTTGAAGTCTTCAACCACCAAGGCAATTGACCCTTGGTCAATTAATTTGAGATTTGGAGAGAAAAAACAATCAAACTCCAACTCATAACCTCACTGCAAGAATCTTACAATTAGTTCAATCTCATATTATTAACCGAGGATGATTGATTGTCATTTCTTTTTATGTGAAAATAAATTAAAATGTTCTCTAACATTAAAAAAAGAGTGGTGTTATTGGCACACCCCCTATCAATCTATATATGTCCCACTTTTTAAAATTTTGACTTAATAAAATAAAATTAAATGTTTTTATTAATTATTTTGATTTATTTCCAAAACTACTTAATTTACTTATTTTTCAAACTTAATTCACCCATCTTTGATCTCTGTATACATCTTTCTCTCACCTCCATTAAATGATTTATTTTTTCTTCTAATTATTTTATTTATTTTGAGTTTTTTTTTCTTCTTATTTCATGGTGAAAGAAAAAAAAAATAACAGGGTTGCTTCAACACGATTCTTCCTGTGTATACATCTTTCTGATAGCTTAATATCATTCTAAATATCATTCTAACCTCCATTAAAAATAACAACGATAGCTTAATATCATTCTAAATAACGATTCTTCCATATACTTGATATCTTTCAAAGACTATTTCATAATATTTTTGTATGTGTGTAAGAAGCAAAATTTAGGGTTCAAAAGTTAAAAAATTAAAAAGTTTAAAAGAGCAAGTTTTTTTTTTTTTTTTTTTTTTTTGATTTTTTTCCTTAAATTATATGTCTCTTTAAGTAATTTTGATAAAGGAAAAAAAATACTGCATAATTAAAAAAATAGGTTATAAATAGATAGGCAGGAGATATGTCAATAGCACCACTCTAAAAAAAAAAAAAAAACATCTGATATGTTCTAATAGAATACTTAATAAATAATAAAAAATATTTTTTTAATATTACAATATATTCGGGATTTAGGTACACCACTCAGCCCACTAATTTAACCTAAATCCAATTGCAAACAATGTTGTGGGTCGGGCCATTAATGAGTTTGGTTTTTAAAACCCAAAAAATAAAGTTCGGGTATGAGTTTATCCTTTAAAACCCCCTCTAATCAATTAATTTCAAAAAAATATTTAATTTTGGACATTTTTATCGCTAAAGTTTATCAAAATATAGTTTATATATATATAAATATATATTATAATTTAATTTAATTTAAATTTAGATATGAGTTTTAATTGAACAATAATATGCTTGTTTATATTAAGGGTTTTTAGCAAAAATACCCTATTTTAGGGGGCAATTGCAAATCTATCCTAAAATCAAAATCAATTGCAAAAATACCCTGAAATGACCTCAATGCCCTTTAGTAAAAAAAAAAAACATTTTCACTCTTTAAAGCACTAACCTCCCAAACCTCATGCCCACCCATCCCGATCCCACCCCAAAGCTTTGCCACCACAAATTTGAATTGTTGTGAGTTTTAATTTGAATTATTTTGAGTTTTAGTTTTGAACTATTTTGAGT
Source organism: Acer negundo (assembly GCA_035582765.1). Classification (NCBI taxonomy): domain Eukaryota; kingdom Viridiplantae; phylum Streptophyta; class Magnoliopsida; order Sapindales; family Sapindaceae; genus Acer; species Acer negundo. Next base: position 12,535,066 of record CM069242.1, read on the forward strand.
TTTAATTTTAATTTGAACCCTAACATTTAGGTTTATGGTTGTGATTTGAAATTGATTAATGAGTTTTCAATTTTTGAGTTAGATTGGTATGATTGAGAAGAATTATTGTAGAAATTTGAATAAAGTTGAAAAGATTTGAGAGAAAACAAAAAAAAACGTCGGGATAAGGTGACCCAGTATTAGGTCACTCTGTCCTGAGACTAAAAAATATTGGGACATGGTGACTTTGTCCCGAGGAAAAAAATTATCGGGACAGGGTGACCCGAAGCTTTTTTTTCATGGCTTTGAAGCAAGCCTCGAAGCCATGAAAAAAAGCTTCGAACACCGTGTCTCAATACTTTTTTGCCTCAAGACTATTTGACTTGATACCTATTCATCCTATTCGAGGCTTTTTTTTCTTTGAGATAGAGTGACCTGAAGCTTTTTTACTCTCAAATTTCTTCAAGTTTGTTCAAATTTCACACAATTTCTACAATAATTATCCCCAATCATACCAATCTAACTCGAAAATTGAAAACTCATTAATCAATTTCAACTCACAACCATAAACCTAAATGTTAGGGTTCAAATTAAAACTCAAAATAATTCAAAACTAAAACTCAAAATAATTAAAATTAAAACTCACAACAATTCAGATTTGCGGTGGCGAAGCTTTAGGGTGGGATTCTGGATGGGTGGGTTGGAGGTTTGGGAGGTTAGTCATTAAGAGTGAAAAGAATTTTTTTTTTTTTTTTTTTTTTTACTAAAGGGTATTGAGGTCATTTCGGGATATTTTTGCAATTGATTTTGATTTTAGGGAGAATAATAAATAACCCCTTGACTTTTGGTTAAATGTTAAATCAAACCCTCTGATTTGAACAATTATAAAATAAAATAAAAAAACCCTACCAATAGTTGACTATTAATTAAATCAAGAGAACTATCAATTTAGCCCTTAACAAATGCAAACTAATTATTAAAATAAGTTAGTGACTTCAAAAAAAAAAAAAAAAACATATTAAAAAAAAGGAAAATATATATTTTTTTTGAAATAGGAAAATAATTTTTTTATTAAAATATAAAAATATAAAACCGGAATTGTTTTTGAAAGAAAAAAAAAACAGAATTGAAATAATAAAAATTAAAAAATGAAATTGAAAAACAAAAAAATAAAAACAATTGTTAAAAGAATTAAAATAATTGATTCATATGGTGTTTTTTTTTTCAATTATTGGCTTCAATCGAATTTTTTGGTGGTGGTTTTTTTTTTTTTTTTTACAGAAAAATTCTGTTTTTTTTTTTCCTTTCAAAAACAATTCTGGTTTTTATATTTTTATATTTTAATAAAAAAATATTTTCTTATTTCAAATATATATATATATATATATGTTTATATTTTTTTTCCTTTTTTAAATATTTTTTTTATTCTTTTTAATTTATTAACTTGTTTTAATAATTAGTTTGCATTAGTTAGTGACTAAATTAATAATTCCCTTGATTTAATTAACGGTCAACTAATGGTAGGAGTTTTTTTTGTTGATTGTTCAAACCATAGGGTTTGATTTGGCATTTGATTAAAAGTCTTGAGATTATCTACAATTCTCCCTTCATTTTTTGGTTGATTTACAATTGCCCCATAAATAGTGCATTTTTACTATTAAAAAAAAACCCTTATATTAATTTGAGTAATTTATTTTTATTTCTAATAATTTTCTTTTAATTTTCTTATTCTCACTTTAATGCCATTGCGATTCGAACTAATTACAAGAATGGAGCCAAGGAGGATTTTAGGAAATGGACCGAAATGTAAGAAACTAAATTTGAGAGGCAATTGTTTAAAAAATGTAAACTTTGTAAACCAAATCTGTAAATTACTCTTTAAAAAAAAATAAAAATAAAAATTTCTATGAACCACGGACGGGACCACAATCACTAGTGGCCTCAACGCAGTTTTGTCTCTATATTCTCGGCGTTAAAATGATTTTTTTTTTTATACAATCACAAAAGATATTAACGACGGCTTCTTTTGACCAACAAAGGAATGTTGGATTTCAATTCAATTTTCAAAATTAGAAAGGAAAAAAAAAAAAAAAAAGAAGATAATAACAACGAAAAAAATTAGCCATCACAAGTAGTTTCACACTTTCACGTGTAAATCGATGAATTAATATATTCATTAAAGATAATTTATCTAACTTATAAAGTTATAATATTTATTCACTCATCGATTATCATATCATTAGTTAGATTAAAAATAAGATACAAATATTGATATCCGAATAGTATTATTAAAAGACAAACCAATAGAAATGAGAGCAATGCTGCTGATAGTTGCCCTACCTGAAGACCATGACTATTCTTAGAATGGCACATGTACAATTTTTTAAATTTTATTTTATTTTAAAAAAAGGAATTCTAGAAACCTATACAATAGGTAAACAATCTCGGATTTAAACCGACAATACATTGTTATAATCATCTTGACAAATCCTATCGGCGATTGCTCCTCTTGGATTGATACGCATCCAATTTTTATTTTTTAATTTTTTAATTTGGAAAATATCAAATTTAACTTTTAGAATCATATATACTGGACAAATAAGCTCATATTTGAATTCATAATATATCGTTAGAATCGTCTCAATAAACCTTGTTATTTTTACAATAAAATAGTTTTTTTTAACAAAAATCTGTTTCTTTTACAATTTATATATTACTGATTTTATTTGATTAACTTTTAATTAAATAAATTATGCAATCAATTAACTTAAAATTAAGATGTTTGACACTTTTGAAAGTATGTGCAATAATAGGTAAACATTCTCAAATGTTAACCAATAATATATCGTTGGAATCGTCTTGATAAAATTTTTTTAAACTTTTAATTTTCGGAAACGGTTACACGTCACACAAATTTCTTTATGGAAAATAGTAGGACGATTATAACATTTGAGAAAATAGTGTATTTCGTGCAAACCGGCCAATAAAAACAGTCGACCCTCTTTTTATGACTGGAAAAGAGAAGGAATCTTTTCTTTTCTTTTCTTTTTCACATGTTTTAATGAACGAATTCGAATTTATTACACGTACGTGACAATCACGGTAGGTGATGATAAAAGGAAACAGGTCCCCCACCCCCCAGTGACCCAATTCAACAAGGCAACAACCAACGTAGTTTGAAATTTGGACCACACGCTTTGGAATCAGCGTACGAGAGTGACTCAACTATCGAGGCTTATTAAATGACAATTAATTCTTACCAAAACAAAATTATTATAATTAATGTTTTTACTTTCTTTTTTTTTTCTTTTTTTTTGGTCATCGTCTCTTACTTATTTTATAAAGTCAACAGATTTTTATATGTTGGAATGGGGGAATTACGGTTTAATCCTTATCTTTTAAAAAAACATCACTTTTTTACCTAATTTACGTGCATTAGGGTCTTTAGTCCTCATCTTTTTTAGATATGCATAAAAAAGGCCCCTCCACCAGTCAATGATTAGTTAAAGTTAACTGGTCCAGAGGTAAAATGGTACTTTTAGTAATAGAAGTATCAAAAAGACGATTTTACCTATAAGTATGCAAAAAGACTGAAATACCCCCTCTAACAATTACTCTTAAACCACATTAAATATTTAGGAAATTAAAAATGCCTCTATCAGGGATTAAACTTTCAACCTTGTGGTTAAAAGCAACAGGCTCTAACCAGTTGAACTACTCCAACTCATTTTTAGAGGTTCTAAATGTATATATAGTTATACAATTTATTTGGTTCAATCCCTGATAGAGGCGTTTTTAATTTTCCAATATTAAATGGGTTTAAGAGTAATTATTAGAGGGGCATTTCAGTCTTTTCACATTTCTTAGGTGACACCTCTATTAACATTGACTGTCAACCTTTTGGTTAAGGGAACTTTTTTGATGTATTTCCAAAAAGATAAGAACCAAAGACACTAATACATATAAGTCGGGTAAAAAAATGACACTTCCTTAAAAGAGAAGGACCAAACTGTAATTCCCCCTATTGAAATTGATTTGTTTTTTTTTTTTTAAATAATTGAAATTTTTAATGTTATTTAAAATAAAATAAAATAAATTAAAGGGAAAATTGCACAAACTTCCTATAAGTTTAACCAATATTGCACTCAAATGCAACTTTTGTCAAAATTACATATATATCCCGTGCTTTTCATTGATTAATTGTTTGATTAGCCTTAAAATTTAAAATGACTAAATTAGTAAATTACCCCTGAATTAATTATTTTATTGTAATTATTATTATATTTTAGGATTTTATTATAATAAAATTAATCAACTAAATATTTGGTTAGGGATTTAATTACAAATAGATCACAATTAATTAACTAACCATTTTTTTTTAATTTGTAAGAAAAATAAAAATAAAATTGATAATTTTTTTTTTAAAACAAAAAAATGGTTAGTTGATTAATTAGGTTCTATTTGTAATTAAATCCCTAAGAGCATCTCCAACAAGGCTCCCTATATTTTTCTTATATTTAGGGAGTCTGTTGTACTTTTTACAAATAGGGAGCCATTTAAGGAGTTACTACTCCAACAAGCCGCCCTAAAAATGGCTCATTATTATTTTCATTTATTTTTAATTATAAGAGAAATGTTATTATTTTTAAATAAATTGAAAATGTTATTATTTACAATTAATGGTCATATATTTAACGGTTATATTTTAGCGGCTATATTTTAATGGTCATATTCTAAAAAATTGGTTGAATTTGGTCTTTAAAAAAAATATATGGGTTAAACTAACAACAGAGACGTTGTGAGAATTGGGTAAAAAAATTAAATAAAGACAGTTGAGAATTGGGTTAAAAAAATTAAATAAAAACGTTGAGATTTGTTGGTTAAACCGATAAAAGAAAGTTGAATTTGGGTTTATTATTATAAATAAAAAAGAATTTGGTTAAACAAAAAAGAAATAGGGAGTGAAAAAAGAATTTGGACCATTGATATGAATGTGTTGACTCATCTTGACCACCCTTTTCAATTGAGGAGTGAAATAGGGAGGGAGCTTCTCTCCTTACATTTGGGGAGGCATCGGCCGGAATAAAATTTAGGAAGTAATATAGGGAGGCTGTTGGAACAAATTCCGGTCCAACCTCCTTAAATATAGTCAAGGAGGTGCTGTTTTCTGGTCTATTGGAGATGCTCTAACCAAATGGTTAGTTTATTAATTTTATTATAATAAAATCCTAAAATATAATAATTATTATAATAAAATAATTAATTTTGGGGTAATTTAGTCATTTTAAATTTTAAGGTTAGTCAAACAATTAGTCAATGAAAAGCAGGTGAAGTATATGCAACTTTGACAAAAGTTGTATTTGAGTGTAATATTGGGGTTAAACTCATGGAGTCATGGGAAGTTTGTACATTTTGCCCGAAATTAAATCATTTTGTTTTCCTCAAAATCAATTTTTAGTTCATTTGAAATATATATATATATATATATTTAAAGATACTTAAAAGTGGTTTTACTATTTATGTGTTAAAATTAACTTCGAATGATTTTATTCCGTTGCAAATAATTTAAAATAATATTAATTCATTAAAAAAAATAATGTTAACTCAATACAATCTTACAATCTAATCAAACCCCAAAATATGCCGCAAACACACAATATAATTATTTTAATTCAATCACATGCCACACCAAACAAAAAATAGTATTAGTTTAATTTCATCCATTCAAATCTCATAAATTAACATATTCCTATATCAATACCAAATTGTCACTTTCAAATTTCGTAATCCACTTTTGCATATTATTCATTTTATACATCTATAACCCTTATGGATTTCATATACTTATTAGTTATATTACTTTTGAGTAATGCTATACAATATTCATGTAATTTATCTATGAGTGATTGTATTATATTTACTAACTAAAAAATAATAGTAACTTATTTCTTTTAACGAGTGATTTTATTCATTTCTTTTTTAATCTTATAAAATTATTATTCCTCTCATTTATAAAGTTTTATTTTTATAATCTAATTTTTTTTTGACAGGCCGACCCTCAAACGGCCTCGGGCCTTGGGGCGAGCTTAGCTCATAAATCTGTATGCCAACCGAGTCTGATGCTCGACTCTCAAGTTAAGGGTCAAGCTTTGCCCGTCCCGTAAACCCTCGTGGATAATTTTTAGAATGGTTAAACGGTTTAGGCCCAACCCTTCTGATACTTTTGTCATAACCCAAAACAATAGCCTAAAAACCAACCCAAAAACATGATGAATAATTTGTTTTTACTATATAAATCACGAGATTATGTACTAAATGATATGACATGCTTAAGTCACTTGCAATAGTTTTGTGTTAAATTTTTGTACTGTGTAAAATTATTGATTACTTATAGTATTTTCCTTTCATCAAAGTGCCAGTCCAATAATACTTGTAAATCCATAACTTTTTTGCAAAAAAATTATAAATAAATAAAAAAAAAATCCTTTATGTATTCCTTCAAAATATTTAAGTTATTCTATTTTAATATATATATATTATATATTTCAAATAAGCATAGTAAAATATTTAGTGATAATTTCATTTTGGCAATATTTTTTTCACAACTTTTAAAGTTTAAGTAAGAACTTCTTACAACGATGGTTGTGCATTGACAACAGTCAATACCATGGAACTAATATATGTTTGCATGTATTGGACCTCATCATCGACATTAGATTTGTTAATCATATTTACCAGTTAACATCGTAAATGTTAATTTTTTTGATTTAATATAGATTGGTTGAGACTTAGAATTTTCATTTGACCATGAAAAATCAATCTAGAGTTCAAAACTGGCGATCATGGGTATAACTGAAAGTTTCCGAACTTATAGGAATGAACAGTAATTTTACAAGGGCCTAAATGAAGTATTTCAAGCCTATGGGGTAAAATTTAATTTTTCCAAACAGATGTGGTCTTACATAGTTACATTGTGCTTAGATTTTCTTATTTCCTTTTTGAAATAGATATTTTATTGTACTTTAATTTTCATTCTTTGTTTTTTTATTGGAAGATGCACTTTGAACGTAGAAGGTGTGAGGTTCTTTGCTTGAGAGTGTTAAAGACTATTAAGAGATAGGTGTTCTTTTAGTGGGCTTAGTGTAAGGTGACTCCAATTGTACTATTGTAAATAAGTTGTGGTCTCAAGGATCTTGATTGGTAGAGAATCCTAAGGTTGGTAAAGCGTTGGCTATAAATCCAATGTTTGATTTTCCTTATCCCTTATCTTTTTAATTTGTACGATTTCTATTTATTAAATATAATTACTTACATCACCATAAACAAATTAAAATTACATATTGCGGGTATAAATTTTTTTACGGAATTTACTAATGGTAATATGGGAGGTCAACATCGGTTTTTGCAAAAAGTTGACTTGGCTTGTAAAAATCTAACCTCTATCAAAATTATTTATACTTCCAATTCATACATACACAATTTCATGTGTGTTGCACTTGAAAGAATAATATATATTTTTTATTATTCACTTTTCCAGCTTGTAGCACGGTCCTTCTCGACGAGATGAGGTTGGTCCAGTAGTAAAATCCCTCACACTTGCATCTCGAGATTTCCGGTTCGAGTCCTCCTTCTTCCAAAAAAATCTCGAATTTATGTAATAATACAATATTTCAAACAAAAAAAAAGAAGCATGGCCCTTCTCCTCTTAGTTATATGACCTAATTCATTTATACTCTGTACTTTAATATGAGTAAGACTTGATAAACTATAATAGAGCTAGAGATTTAAAGAGAAGGGCCGGATTCTTAATAAAGAAACTAAAATTGGGAGGCAAAATGTAATTTTTGTTTGTAGTAATAAATCTATACATATGAACAGAGCTTCTCACCTACAAATCCCCATGATATAACCTTACATACAAATTTATTTATCATCCTTTGTATCAAAATTCAAAAGATGTTGTGTAAGTGGTGGGTCAGGAGAGAGAATACACAACATCCATCGGATTTTGATTCAAAAGCTGATAAATAAGTTTGTATGTAAGGTTATATAAGAGGGTTTGTAGGTGAGAAGCTCAGTACATATAAATACTTATTTTTTAGGGAAATTATCATTTTCCCCTCTTGAGGTTTGCCATATTAGATAAACTTGTCCCTTTAGTTTCAATAATAGTCAGTCAACCCCATGAAACCTAAAATATTGGTTATTTTACCCTTCTGTCAAATTTTCTATACAAAATCTTTTTGACCATTAATAAAAAAATTAAAACATCTCCATCAAGAATTGAACCTTTGACCTTGTGGTTAAAAGATACAAACTCTAACCAACTTGCTAATCCAATTCATTGTTAAATGTATGTCGATTTACATTTATATATAGTTATATAATTTGTTTAAAATAATTAAATCTGTTTATATAATTTAAAATAAACTCATATTTAATAATAATATATCAAAATAGATTTATGAAAGAGAAAAGAAAATAAGAAAACCCATAAAATCCAGAAAATCAAAGCCCGTAAATTTTTTTATTTTTTTATTCCTTTTTTTCCTTTTCAAAAAATATATTTTTTTCAATTTGATAAAAAAAAAAACCCCCCATAAAATCAAAAAAATTGAAAAGGGAAAAAAAATTCAAAACAAAATAAAAAGAATGAAAGAAAAATAATTAAAAATTTTCCTTTTTTAATTTTTTTCCTATTGTTTTCTTATTTTCTTTTTTCTTTTTCATAAATCCGTTTATATATATATTATTATTAAATATTATTTTATTTTAAATTAAATATATAAGTTTATTTTAAATTATGTAAACAGGTTTAAATTATTTAAAACAAATTATATATATATATATATACATATTTAAATCAATAAAATTCTAACAATGAGTTATAGTAGCTCAGTTGGTTAGAGCGTGTGGAATTTAGCATAATGTCAAAGGTTCAATTCATGCCAAAGGTTCAATTCTTGATGGAAGCGTTTTTAATTTTTTATTTAACAGTTAAATGGATTTTGGATGGAAAACTTGACAGAAAAGGTAAAATGGCCAATATTTTGAGTTTCAGGGGGTTGACTGGTCATTATTGAAACTAGAGGGATCGGTTTATCTAATATGGTAAACCTCAGAGAGGGGGGATGATAATTTCCCTAATTTTTAAGTACCGAGATCGAGGGACAGAGTTTGAAATTTTAGTTAAGATGGCCAACATACTAAAACAAAAGAAATTTTAGAGGACCAACTTGAAATTTTGTTGTTAAAATTTTATTGATCAGGTCAAGGCCCCTATGGTCCCTTCCCTCCGCCACGGGGGATCATAGTCTTCCACAGCCATATATATATATATATATATAACTATTAAAAGATATGGTCAGTAAAAATAGTAAAAATAACTAACTAACTACTTTAAAGATTGATTATTTTCTCTTAAAAAGGAAAGAAAGAAAGAAAAGACAAACATGATATATCATTTCAGTAATGCTGATTTACAAACATGTTTAGCATTATTGTATATCATTTATATCCGACAAGAAAAACTTCAAGTTGACTGGACGAGTGGACGTACTGTCTCACTCTCACATCATAGTATACCATTATACTATCTATTATGGGAAAATGTTCACAGATTCATTGAATTATATATATATATTTAAGTTGATTTCATTGTGGGTTTAGGGCCTTAGGGTAGTCGTAGCCTAACAATATTAAACTGTTCGAAATGACGGAACTCCCACTTCAATGAAGTATCTTTCACAAACTTTACGATTGGGTTAATTATAGTAACATACTAAAAAGGTTTAATATTCAACTAATTACTTTAATTACAGTAGACCACCTTATCGTTTATCTAATTCTATTAAAGAAATAGTTGATTGGATTTGTAAAGGTAAAATCGTCATTTTACATATTAATTACTTTTGGACAGGAATATAAATATATAATAATAAATTATTTATTTATTTGCTAATTAAAAAACTAAACATATATCTTTTTAAAATAAATAAATGATGAACCAAACAGATTTCTAGAAGAATATCTAGTTCTGACCTTTGTTCTCCCCCAGATAAAGATTATTTATGGGATGATGATTGTGTTGATAAATAAATTTTTGTGGGTTGATGGTTTTTTTTTTTTGATATAGATGAATTTTGAAGGGATGTTTGGGTGATGAAGGCCGTAAGAGATGTTTGGGTGATGAAGAAGAAGAAGATGACGTTGGGTGATATTTGAGTGATGAATTGAAGATGGTTTTTGAAAATTTAGTGTTTGGGAAGTGAGAAAGTGAAAGAAAATCAGGAGGAGGCAAGAGTTTGGAAGGAAAAAAAAAATTGTGAATCAATTTCCTAGTATTATTTTTTTGTTCTTTTAAAGATTTTATTTTTCAATTCTTTTTTTTTTTTTTTTTTTTAAAGATCTTATTTATTTAATAGTTTAAACTTGATTATTTTAATAATGAAGATATTTAAAAAAGAAAAAGAATAAAGAATAAAGGCTTTTTCAAATAGAGTAAGGGACATTTCGACTTTTCTTGACCAAATGTTAGTCAACTGTCAAATAGGATGGAAATCAAAAGTGAACAAGCTAAGGGGCTCTACTGCAATTATAACAATTAGTTGAATATTAAGCTTTTTTAATAAAATAAGGGTATATTATTACAATTAACCCTTTACGATTAAATAGTCAAATGTGGGATTATATATATATATATATTAAGTCTAAACACAACCATTATTAATAAAAATAAAAATAAAAAAATGGAAAAGAAAAACGAAAGCAGAAGAGGCGCGCAAGTCCTAAAACACATAAATCTAAAAAGATACACAGGCCTCAAAAATAAAAACATGAACTTAATTACCAGATTAGCGGGATCATTCTTTTTTGCCTCAACCAGTGTGGCCTAATTAGCGACAAGGCTTAATTCTGTTTGGGCCGCTGAAGCCGCAGAATCAAAGCGAACCTGGGATATTGAGCTTTATTTTGAAGTCTTTGACCACTAAGGAAAATGGACTCTTGAGGGAAAAAAAAATTAATATGTTGGGTATATATGATAGACCTACACGAATTAAAGCCCCATTTGGTATTGCTTTTGAGAAATTAAAATCTGATTATTTGATAATTTTGGTATAAAAAAATGAAAATATATAATACGTGTGTCTACAATACCTAGAGAGAATCAAGTTAATTATCATTTTTTTATTAGTTAATATTCAAAAATCACCCAAATTAAACAAATACAATCAACTAAATTTAAGTGCGGAAACAAAATAAGTTGCACGTTGATTTACATGAGAAAACCACAACTGGGAAAAACTCACGGGCAACGGTACTAGCCACACACGGTCCTCAAATCTACTTCTTGAATGAAAGTTTACAACCTAGGTTGACCTCAAGTCAAATCATTCTTGCTCACTAACCCTTCCACTCTATCCAACATGCCTTCAATAGTGATTCTATACCAACTTGCTTGTGCACTAAACCACTTAGTCACAAAGCTTAACTCTCAAATAAGAGAACACAACCTAAGTGAATATTAAATGCATAAATGCTATGTCAACACATTTAATGCTTATCAAATCATGGATGAACATGTCAAACAATCCTAGATACCATGTTGCTATATGTCATACATATAACTTAGCTATATAAAATAAAAGCAATCTTAGATGCAATAGCTATCACAATACAACAACCCAACAATCAACACAAAAATCTCAACTTGTAGATAAGAAACTGAATCTAGATGTATACAAGTCATAAAAGATATTTCTCGTTAAGCAAGGAACACTAAGATGAATGAGAATGGTGTTCTACTTACCAAGTCATGTGTGTTGATGAAAACCCACAAGTAAAAACAACCTAGATGAAGCTAGATGATGTTGGATTCATGAATGAATGATGGGTATTTGGGTTTTGGTCAATAAAGATTGAATCTTGATGGCTTTTCTTGCAAGACACTCTTAAGCTTTCAAAGATGTGAATTTCTAAGCTCTAATTCGGCCAAGGATAGAATAAGGCATATATATATATATATATATATATATATATAAAGCCCTAGCCAAAGAGATGTTGTTTTGAACTTGGACAACAAAATCCCGTCAAAACCGTGGTGCGTGACGCGGTACGAATAAAGTGTCCCCACCATGGTACACATGGCATGGAGGCTTTGGAAAACTTCGCGGTTGTGACGACTGTGGAGGCAAGGTCACCAACCGCGGTACCTTATACGTGAAACCCACTAGTTTCTACCGCTATGGGAGCCGCGGTATAGGCAGGTGTATGAGGAGCAACCTGCATCGCGGTAAAAGACAAAATCTCTTTTCCTGGGCTCTCAATCACTCCTAAACTATGTGAATTTTGTGCAAGTGTGAAGTGAGTAAATAGCATGCATGAAAATAGATATAAAACATGAATAAGCACCAAGTATGTAACACACACAAGAATATAAAACATGTGAAAATGTAAGAGTGTGTGTGTGCAACTAAATCTCTTTAAAGGAGTTTGATTTGATGTGCTCTTGATCTTGAGGTCTTTGAGAAGACCATGAGCATGATCATGAACAATGAAGACTTAATATACCCTTACACATTAACCCCAAAATATGGTTTGTCAACGAAATAAACCAATCAAAATACGAGGACTTAACAAAAAAGATGTTTAGTAAACTTTACATAAGTGATTATTTGATACTTTGGGTTAATTTGGTAGGAATTTTAAGAAGCATGTCGGGGTTACTTTTACAAAGTGATTCTGATAGTCAAATTTAATGAATCTTTTTAAAAACTAAATTATCCATATTGATTTAACATAAAGACAAATATATCTCATGTTTAATTTCATATAAATCAATTTTATAGTTCATCATTGATTAATTAAAATATTTTAAAAAATAGTTTGTTTATCATTGACTAAATATAAGATTAATTAAACTGTTTTTAAAAACAATTTGTCATTCTTCTCAACCCAATTTCGGAACAAACACCAAAACTTAGAACTTAGAACAAACCTCTAAAACTCATCTTTTTTGCCATCTTCTTCTCCTTCTCCACCATTCTACTTTTTCTTCTTTAATGTCACAAACTCACCCAAAAATACAATCTATAAAAATTGTAAATAAATAAAAAAGTGATAAAGATTGAAGTGTTGTAGGTACATGTATGTCAAGCAAAATAAATCAAATACTATTTTTGTGAATAGAAAAAAAAAAAGGAGTGAAGGAAGAAACATCAATTTTTTTTTTAATTTTTTTAAAACTTGATGCTATAAAACCCTATATTTTTCGGATAATATGGGAGTTTGAGATTGAGAGATGTGAAAAGAAGAATTTTGCTTCACTTGAGAATTCAATTTCATATCTATTTTAGTCATTACGTAAACTAACAACAATTAATAGTAAAATTTACCAAAATGATGAATATTGCTTTTCAATCCACATCAATTTCAACTGCAACATTAACCAAACAATTTTTTGATTAACATCACAACACATCTAACGATGATTATTTTAAAAGCTACATAAATACCAAATTGGTCCTAAGGCTTTTTTTTTTGTTTGTTTTTTTTTTGTTTAGATCCGAATTGATCTAGTAGGGTGATATTAAGATATTGTGTTTGTTTTTAAAATCACCTAAGATCATCTCTAATGTCATTCTAAATTATTGTGTCAATACTATAATTTAGCACAAAGTACAAAAATCATACTCTAATGCAGTGCCAAATATTGTGCCAATTTGACATATGCTATACTATGTGCCAAATTTGGCACAATAATAAATGATCCTTTTTAATTACAAAAATACCATTATATATAATTTTTAAATATTTAAAATAATTAAAATTTAATGTACATATTTCAATCAAAATCTATTTCATCTGCAACTATTCTATGAATGCATTAAAGGTAATTGTTGACTTTTATAATTTTAATTAATAAAATAATAGAAATAACATTTTAAATAGAACTGTGCATTTGAACACAATGCCAAATATAACATTTTACTTTTTTTTTGTACCAAATTTAGTATTGGTATTGACACATGCATCGTAGATGGGCTAACAATATGAAAAGAGGCAAAAATTGAATTGAAAAAGATCATGTCAAAAATTTGAACTTTTATCTGAGGAATGATACGCTGAATATGTATTTAACACATTACTTCGAAAAATGCCCATAAAACAATTACATTATTATTTTATTAAAAAAAAACATAGCATTTGTTTTACTATGGAGGTCACCAACAATCTTGATGTTAGAGGAAGCCGGAGACCAACTACCTTCTTATTGACATCGAAGCAGGGCGATGGCCTCTTCTCAAGTGTTAGAGGAGGCTGTCGGCCTCTTCTGGTCGTAAAGAATAAGATATTTATCTTTTTGTTTCTAGAAATAAGATAAAATCATTCTTGTTTTCATATGTTTCATTGTGCACAACAGAGAACTGTATTGCCTAAAATATTTGTGTAGTTTTTTATATTTATAAAATTTTTCTATTTCAAATCAATATCGTAAAATAAATATATAAAATCATTTATTTTTGACAATATCAAAATTGTTTTCACCTTTCAGGTTTAATTAATTTTTTTTACAAAAATATATAAATATAAAAAGTAATGTTTGATGTCCCAAATTTTTTTTTTCCAAATTCTTTCCCAAATAATATGGTAAATGAGGTGTCAATATCTTGTAAATTATGAGATTATATAGTAGTTAATGTGATGTTGACGCCTTATATACCATATCATTTAGGAAACAAATTTAGAATGTTAAGCATTACTCAATATAAAATAATCAACATAATTTAGAAATTTTGTAGTGTCATTTTAAAATTGGTTAAAATATCTCTCTCTCTCTCTTAAAGGTTCTAACAAGATTTTATCGAAGGTTTCCGATCAATATCAAGAAGAGAAAAATCTTATTTTGTTTTTTAGGAAGAATTGTACAAACTCAACTTCAGGTTTGGCATAATAGTGTGCATATCCAACTTTGTCGATTGCCAAAAAAGTAAAAACAAACGTACCTCGCTAACTGTTAGTTGATTTTCATTATATTTAGAATCTATTTGGCTTGACTTTTGAAAGTCTAATTTTTGCTTTTAGGGTTCAAAAGATACTTTCGAAACTGTTTAGATTTTAAACGGAAACGACTTTTCAGGTTTAAAAGTTCTTTCAGAGAAGTCAAACCCAACTAGTTTAAGGTTTAAACGTTCTTTTTGGAAGACCTTTTCTGCGGATAAAAGAGTTATTTTATTTAACGACCACTAGTCATTTTATTTAACGACCTTTTCTGCGGATAAGGTTTAAAAGCTTGTATTTTATAGTATTAATAGTTTAAAATGTATTAAAATAATACAATACGATGTTTGGTATATTTTGTACTATTTAATACATTTTAATTGATCTAGTATAATGGATTGTGTATTAGCTAATACAAATTATGGAATACAAATAATAATAATAATAATAATAATAATAACAATAACAATAACAATAATAATAATAATAATAATAATAATAATAATAATAATAATAATAATAATAATTTAAGCATAATAATAATTATTATGATGATTGTAATAATAATAATAAATTTTTAAAAATAATAATATATCAATAATAATAATATTGATAATGATAATGATAATAATAATATATTATATACAATAATAATAAATTTTAATAATATTACTAATAATGATAATAATATATAATAAACAATAATAATAAATTTTAATAATGATAATGATAATAATAATATATAATATACAACAATAACACATTTAATAATAATAAATTTTAAAAATTTTAAAAATAACATAATTTTATTGTAATATTAAATTTAAAATTAAAATTAAAATATATAAATTTATTTAAATGAAGGGCTTTTAGAAAAAAAAAAAAAAAAATGCCCTATACGACAGTTTCCACCATTTCCATTTTTAAGTGCCAATTGCAAATATGCCATAAAAACAAAATCAATTGCAAAACTACCCTATTTTTTCCAAAATGCTCTCACTCATAACAACATCACATTTATTAACCTTATATATTACTTTACCAACCATTTATCAACCAACTCATCAAACAAATGGACTAAACACTATCTAACTCTTTTCTTACTCTATAATACTTTGTTCTCCACACTTTTCTTTTTCAATTTTAGATTTTAAAAATATTTGAGGATATTATTTAAAGTAATTTGAAAATAAGTATTACATTTTAAATTTATTTTATTAACTTCATAATCCTTATTTTGATGGAATCCACATATATCCTTTTATTTATTTATAAAATTCCAATAGAGATTGAATCACTATGAAAAATGAGTGTCTGGATAGTCCTGAGAATTAGTGACTTAGAATCGAGTCACCCTGTCACGAGACTTTTTTGCCTCTAGATAAAGTGACCCGATTTTTTTTCACGGCTGGCTTCGAAGCCATGAAAAAAAAGCTTTGGACGGGTCACCCTAGGAGTGGGCAAAAAACCAAGAAATTGAACCGAACCGATCAAATCGTTTTTTTTTTTTCGGTTTTCTTATGTTGGTCGGTTCAGTTTGGTTTATTTTTTTGAAAACCGATTGAATCGATTTTTTTCCCGGTTTGCTATCCCAAACCAAAAAACCAAACCAAGATCCAAAAAATATATATATATATATGACCCTAGTTTAATATTCAACGGTCCATGAAACTATAAAACTATGAAAGTATGTCACCACATATTTTTTTCTTTGTTTTTATTTTATGTGAATATTATTTTTAACTAGTATTTTGAATTTGTTCAAACCTATAATTTAATTTGGTTGAATGCCCAAAATGAGTAAAATATGAAAATATGTGTAATAATTAAGCCCATGAATTTGGCCCAATAGAACCAAAATCGTAAAAACTGAACAAAACCGAACCGGTCCAATTCGGTTGGTTTTTGATCTGTCAACATTTATAAATTTTATTGGATCGGTTCATATTTTTAGAAACCGAACTTTATCGGTTCTATTGAAAAATGTACCGATCCATTAAACGCCCACTTATAGGTCACCTATCCTGACACTTTTTTGCTTCGGTTGGGTCACCCGGTCCGGGAGCTTTTTTTCTCTCAAAGTTCTTTAACTTTGTTCAAATTTCACATAATTTCTACAATAATTCTCCACAATCACACCAATCTATCTCAAAAATTTAAAACTCATTAATCAATTTCAAATCACAACCATAAATCTAAATGTTAGGATTCAAATAAAAACTCAAAATAATTAATTAAAACTCAAAACAATTCAAATTAAAATTCAAAATACCCCCAACATCCAAATCGGCGGTGTATGGTTGCGTTTGAAACTTACTTCATGACGGACGAGTTGCCACGAACGGGTCACCGGTGAAGCTTCACGATGAACGGGTTGCCAACTCGTCGAACCCGTTGCCAAAATCACTTTTTCATATTTGTTGAAGAAAGAGAGACAAGAAAAGTGTTTTTTCTAATACAATACAACATAATACTACCAAATATAATATATTAGTGCGAACATTGTATTGTATGATTTTAGTACATTTTAATTATTTAATACGATACAATATAACGAAACAAACGGGGCCATAATTGTATAAGAATAATACAATCATCCAGTGCAATATAAATATACAATCCAATATAATTTAATGTCATATAGTATAATATAATAAAGTGTGCTATACGTTCGTCTAAAAATAAAATAAAATAATAAAATATTATTTCAAGATATTAACATTGCACATTAATCTAGAACCGTTTAGATACGACATACGAGATATTATTTGAAATCTATCATGTCTGACTCCTAGAATGACAATTGACAACCAAACCAATCATACCAATCATGCTGAGCAAATTCTTAAAAATAGTAATTATTATTATACCTACTCGTGGGTTCGAGTAATCGAATCTGTCCCACTCCAAAAAATTCAAGTTATTGTAATATAATAATAATAATAATAATAATAATAAATCATTTTTCTACACAGTATCAAAGTCCATCAATGCACCCTGTCTCAAATGCTTGAGCTTTTGTTTTGTCCGTACGTTGTACTCTCCTTAAATGCTGGAGCTTCTCAATCTCGTTAAGTACCTTTTTATCTTTTTCTTTTTTGAAGTATTATAATATTTATATAAATTCGGAGTGTTTATAGAAGATAATAAGAATTCGAACCTAAAAATCTTGTAGGACAGTTATGAAAGGTTTATAATCAGACCAACCTTATATCATTTTAATTGTATTATTTTAATGTATTTATTTTATGATTATAAATAATTCAAAATTTGATTGGAATACGAGTCAAACCTGTAATTTCAATAATATATTGTGACTAAAAATGACATGCTTCCGAGCCAATCTCATATCCGATTTAACCATATGATCTCTTTTATTGTCTAAAAAACCTTATAAATTAAGTTAATTATAACATGATATAGATTATATTTTAGTCTTTAGACGAATACTCATAAATTATAATATATATTAAGGAAGTATAGATCGAGCAAACATATAATGTATTTTTTTGCACGACATGAATTGCTGTTGATGTTCAATAATATTTTTTATTTACTTTTTATTTTGTTTTTTTAATTAATATATGCATTTAAGGACAAATGTTAGTATGACTAATCTAATTAATATGTGCCTCCAAGAACGTGGCTTAACTTGTAAATGGATAAATTTGGGGTTTAGGTAAGTGATTCTCAATTCAACGGTTTAAATCCTACCAACTGCAAAAAGCTTAAAAAAAATATAAAAAATAAAAAATAAATAAAAAAAAAAACTGGCATGGGTGGATATATAGATACTATATATATATATATATATATATAAAATCTAATTAATATGTTAAAAATAAAAAAAATACAGTATGTCCAATTTAATATTTTTATTTGATGGAAATAGTAATTATAACAATAAACATGTATATATTTGCCAGTTTTCCAATATTTAAGGATAATAATTTATTATCATTAGAAAAGAATAATGTATAATTTAAAAAAGAAGACAAGAATAATTTATTTGATTTTCAGGAACAACTCTTTTAATTAATTTTTTTTAAAAGAAATAAATTATGGAAAAAAATAGAAAGATATTAAATCAAAATTAATTTATGATGAAAGAAACTTATCATATTAAAATATTAAATACGTTTAATCTTTTGAATTTTTGTAAATTGTAATGATGTCAACCGAACTGAAAACGACAACACATTGACCCAATCTTTCACTTTCAAGCTCAATTTCATAGAAATTAAGATAATAAATTATTGTCTATTTAATTTTTTTTTTTTTTTTTTTTAAGTTACTATAGTAAACAAATAAATATGAGATTAATGTTATTAATATTTATTGCGTTAAATAATAACAGATTCCAAAATGTTTATAATTCATATATAAGAAAACCCTTTAAAATTTATGTCAGTATTTACAAGTCAATAAAATTACACCTATAACATATATATATATATATATATATATATAATCTTTCAGGATTTTTAATAAATTTTACAACCATTTAATTTAATTTAAGGTTAATTTCACTTACCTCCCTAATGTAGTATTAATTTAAACACACTGAACCTTCATGGCGTTTCATACGTATCAAGGCAAGGCATGACAATTTGAGATACCTTGTTTGTTTTTGATATACCATATACGGGTGATGGCAATTCAAATCTATGACAATAACCTAAACCGAATAGAAAGTCTACATTTAGTCATTTAGATATAATCCGATCGGTGACTTTGTAATTAAACCTAGACCCACAGCAATTTTTTTCTAATCAAACTTAGCTATTTTGATGATGTAAAGAATAATTGATAATCTGACAATTAATATTACGAAAATGATTATGAAATAATCTATTTCCATTTGATAACTCTTTTAAAATGTCATTATTATCCTTATGAAATTAGCTATTTAAATAATTTGAGCTTAAATATTGATAATCATGTCATAAAATCATGTATATTTTAGTCATAGTAACTAGTTTCAGCACTTTTACATCAAAATTACTAAACATATGTTTACTGTTTTTAAGCTATACAGTAGTTTTAAAAATACAATTAACCAAATATCTGCTCATTAACTTTACAGCTGATTATTTCTTTAGCACAACTAACAGTAATTATTTTAAAAGTTATAGCAATACCAAACTGGCCCTAACATACATTAAAATAATATATAAATTTTTTAAACTTTCCCTAGAAAATGGATGACCACTTATGAAGAATTTAAAAAATTAACAGAAATGTTCAAATTTGTGCTTTTTAATATAATAATAAACAATTATTTATTTATAATTTTATCTTTTATCTCGTGCTATCGTACATAATAAAAAAATAATAAGTAAAAACAAAGAGGAGATAATAATCCATCCATTCAACGTGATGTACAGTCCACTATTATATATATAATAGATTCATATTAAACGAGTGAGTTAGGAGTTCAATCAAAAGAAGAAACCATTTATTTAACAAGTTAACTCAATAGTAATCCGATGTTCAAACTTCAAAAAATCACCGAAAGACATTAATATATATATATATATAAATATATATATAAATTGCTTTAAACTTTCCCTAGAAAATGGATGACCACTTATGAAGAATTTAAAAACCTAACAAAAATGTTCAAATTTATTCTTTTTAATATAATAATAAACAACTATTTATTTATAATTTTTATCTTTTATCTCGTACTATCGGACATAATAAAAAATAATAAGTAAAAACAAAGAAGAAATAATAATTCATCCGTTCAACGTGATGTACGGTCCACTATTTATATAATATATCCATATTAAACGAGTGAGTTAGGAGTTCAATCGAAATAAGAAACCATTTATTTAACATGTTGACTCAATAGTAACCTGATGTTCAAAATTCAAAAAATCACTAAAAGACATTAAATATATATATATATATATATATATATACAAATTGCTTTAAACTTTCCCTAGAAAATGGATGACCACTTATGAAGAATTTAAAAACCTAACAAAAATGTTCAAATTTATTATTTTTAATATAATAATAAACAACTATTTATTTATAATTTTATCTTTTATCTCTTACTATCGACTATCGTATATGATAAAAAATAATAAGTAAAAATAAAAAAGAAATAATAATCCATCCGTCCAATATGATGTACGGTCTCGACTCTTTATATAATATATTCATATTAAAGACACATGTTAGCATAATCCTTTTTATTATATTATTCGAAACACAGAGAAGGTCAATGACATGTAAAAACAATGCGGGGACTACGTAAATCCCATGCAAACTTTATGAGAGCACACTTTTTTATTTATTTATTTATTAAAATAGAAATATTTTTATTAATAATTTTGTCATTTGTGGGCGCCTCTTTGTTAGTGTTGGGCTCAAACTCCAAAGTCGAAACGGCAACGCTTCCATGGCGAATCACATGTTTAGACTATAAAAACAATCCAAACACGCGTCAAGCATGTGATTTGGCAAGTAGTTGATTTCAAACTTACCGAAAATGCCCCTGCCTAATTTTGTTAACAAATTACAATTAGGGGTAAGTATTTTAATAATTTTTACAACTGGGGTTTTAATTGAACTAACTAAAAAAAATATACATATGTTGTGAGTTACTGTCGACGGTTTTTATTTTCACATCACATTTACTTAATTTAAAGATTTATTACTATCTAAACTTAAATTCAAGACAAGGACAACAGATTCTTACTTGTTTAACCGTGCAATGTTTTTATGTGTCACCTTATTTGCCCACTTTATTCTTTCAATAGGGGCACTCCTTTTTGGTAAAAAAAATAACAACAGATAATCAGATACTATTCTACTTTATAATCACTTTATTTCTATATTTACTTATTTAGAATCCATTTTTATATTTATTTATTCAAAAATATATTATTTAATCAAATTCGGTGTGAAGAATCAACTTTGAAAGACAAACCCCATTTTATATACATTAGTATTATTATAAACTCATGAAAAACGGTATAAGTGTTTTTTTTTTTTTTTTTTTTTTTTTTATTATTTTGTAAAAAATTATCATATAAATTAATAAATGAAAAAAAATACAATAATTTTCATTACATAAAAAAAATAAAAAAAATTAAAGAGGGAGATGGGTGCTCAATTTAAAAAGAGAACGGAGGTGCCCTTAATAAAGTATTTTGTGTTTTTTTTTTTTCTTATTATTTTGTAAAAAATTATCATATAAATTAAGAAAATGAAAAAAAAAAAAAAATTTCATTACAAAAGTTAGAATAAAAAAAATTAAAAGGGAGATGGGTGCTCAATTTAAAAAGAGAACAGAGGTGCCCAAATTAATCTATACTTATATTTTGTATATAAAGTATTCACTTTCAGTTTGGTTTTCCCTTTCTCTCTCTCTCTCTCTCTACTTTCTCTCTTTCTTCTCTGTTGTTGCTACCTTCAAAGACTGACTCAGACTTTGTCCGACATTTCCAATATAGCTACCAGACTCAGTCCCAGATCGGTGAGTCGAGTTTCAAATAAATACATTTTTAATATTTCTTTATTTATTTTGATCATTTCATGTAAATTGACTGAAACCTGTACAAATTTGTTTTCATTTCTGGAAGATATCATAAGAAGATTCTTTCAAGATTTTTTTTTTCCAGATATTTTGTTATATCTGCTCATTTAAAATGAATTCATTTGGTCAAATATAATCTTGATTCAGCTGATATTGTCTACATAAATTCATGTGCTTTTAATGTGTTTCCTATTCTTAATTGTGTTTTCCATTTTTTTTTTTTCATTTTTCTTTTCTATCAAAGGAGTAAAGATATAAAAGATATAGCTAGCTGGCTTTTGTTGTTTGCGAAAATATCTGGGTCATGAATTTCATGCATTTATGACGAAGATGCTGTTTTGTTTTTGCTACATGAGAGAAATTTGCTATTTTTCTTTTTAGTATGTGTTTTTGATTGGTTTGTATCATCTCAGGTGAGTATTGTTTGAATGAGAAATGTGATTGATGGGGTAGAATATAGGTTTTCAGCAATTCACTGTGAAATTCAAGCAGTAGAAGAAAATTAGGGTGGGAGAGGAATTTTCGGTTATCAAAACATAGAAGTAAAAGAGTGGTATTTGATTTTGTGTAGTTTGCATGAGTCCGAGGTTTAAGTTCGGGGAGGGCTTTTCAGTTCCACAAGAGAGAGATTTCCAATTAATGGGTTCTTGGATGCCGGTGACACCGGAAAAGCCCATTTCGACAACTAATCCGATCCAAGTTGACCGATATGGGATTCCATTGGAAAGAGAAAATTGGCAAGAACAGCCTGGGTTTTCTGGTGGTCATATGCAACAGATACCAGATTACAACAGAGCAATTCCGAATTTGAATCTGATTGGACAAGCAGATCAAATTGAAGGGTATTATGGCAACAGTATAGCTGCAGATAACAGAAACAGAAAGATCAATCACATTGCAACCTCCTTGTATAATGGAAATGCAGTCTCAAACAATAACCAATTAGTTAATTTTCCAGCGATGAAGAATGCATCAGTACTTGTCTCTGCGAACGGAACTCATGGCAACAGTATGAGCATGCCAAATGGACCTCCGATTATGAATTTGCATTCTCAAGTTGGCAACTGGAGGGAGGTCAACTCGCTGGAACCCAGAGAGTCCAACTTGAGTAACCTGTTGCTACAAAGGGAGTCGAACTTTAGAAATTTGTTGCCACAGAAGGAGTTCTATCCAGCAAATTGTTTGCTTCCCGGAGAGTCCCACTCGAATAATTTTTTGCAACAAAGCGAGTCCAGCTTGGATGGTTTGTTTCTACAAAGGCAGTACTCGAGTCATTCGCTGCAACAAAGGGAGTCCAACCCGAATCATTTGCAGCAACAAAGGGAATCCAACTCAAGTCATTCGCTGCAACAAAGGGAGTCCAACCCGAATCATTTGCTGCAACAAAGGGAATCCAACTCAAGTCATTTGCTGCAACAAAGGGAGTACAGCCCTAGTCATTTGCTGCATCAAAGGGAGTACAAACTAAGTCATTTGCTGCAACAAAGGGAGTCCAACTTGAGTGATTTGCTGCTACAAGGGGAGTCCAACTTGAGTGATTTGTGGCTTCATGGCCAAAATCACTGCTCAGGTTCAAATCTGTCAAGCAACAGTGGTAGCTTTCACCAGATACCCCAATGTAAGTGATTAAGTCTGTTACTCATGCACATCTATACAACTGAGATTTTAGGGTTGAATCTGCAAAGTTTATATTGAGAAGAAAAAAAAAATAGCATAAAGGTAGCTTTAGCTGCATCTAATAATCATCATTCAATCAATTTATGAGAAAGAACTCAATCACTCAAATCTACATACACTAGTCAATATCACCAAATTACTATAAAAAGTACCTTAATGGAGAATTTGGAAGAATCTAGAGGTTGAATCACTTGTGAAAGAAAAGAAAAATTAACAGTTTAACATGTTCCTAAAATCTTTCAAAATTACTGGAACTTTCAGCATTAGATGAATATATTTACCTATTCCTTCCCACCAACCTGCAAAAGAAAAAGATGTTAAGAGTGCTTAAATACTTGTTAGGTCATTTCCTATTAGCTTAAACTTTTAAGTTTGTCGGTTACTAATATGGTATTAGAGTCCTAGGTTCAAGTTCCTTCACGTGATTATATTAGAGTTTGTTATTTGTTATCTAAATTTGCTGTGGGTTTGTCTTTGAACTTGAACCATGTGGTAATCCCGTTGGTCTAGCACGTTAGGGGTGTGTTTGAGTGTCGGCTTAAGCTTTTGGGTCTGTTGGTAACTAACAAAATAAAAAACTCCATAGGATATGTTTTTCCTTTTTAATATTGTTCAATAGTGGTGAAACACCTAGTTAGCTGAATCCAACCCAGTATGTCCAAGAACATATAAACTACTACTTTCCAAGGTACAATTATTTATTTCAGATCTTTTATTAAAACAGAAAATGACCCTCATTCCTGATCTCTTTGGTTGGGTAGTATAATATGCTAAAAGGGAGGTAAATAATTTATTGTAAATGTGATGATGACAAAGAGACTATGGCAATGCCATGGAAAAGAAGATAGGAAAACTTATCTCCACTGCATTTCCAGTTGTACCCATTATTATTCAATCTAATATGCATTCTTTCAAAAACTGTTTTTATTCAGATGAATTCCCAGTACCTTACCAACTCCAATCAGACTACAGACTTCATTCACCTCCAAGATCAGAAGCTGATGCAGCTTCAAGTGTCACCACCACATTCCCATTCCCACCTGTAACACCGGATCAGTCTAAGAAATTGGAGAGCAACAATTTTTTAACGACAGCAAATTTCTTTGTGGATGAAAGCTCAATTCAGGAAAATGATAAGCAAGAGAATTTTGTCGTGTCAACAGGAAATGAAGCTATTCAGCACAATAATGATGAACTCTTACAAAATGTTGGGGACTTGTCCTCTGTTGTCAATTCAAGTCAACTCGAGGAAAAAAGGGATTCTGACAATGGAACTGACCAAGGCATTGACCTTAACAAGACACCCCAGCTGAAACCACCCAGACGAAGAAAGCACAGGCCAAAAGTAATCAGAGAAGGCAAACCCAAAAGGACTCCAAAGCCTGAAACTCCAAAAACTACTAAAACAGAAGAAAACCCTGGTGGAAAAAGAAAGTACGTGCGGAAGAAACAGCTGAAAGATTCAGAAACTGAACAGGCACCTAATTTGAGGGAGACTGCTGATCCTAGTACTGGACCAGTTGCAAGATCATGCAGAAGAGAATTGAGTTTTGACTTGGAAAAACTCGGAGATGAAAGTCAGATTGAAGATATTGGTCAGCAGGAGGAGACACAACAGAGGTACAAGAGAGCTTTCAATTTAAATTTGGATTCTCAAGCCACAGATTTAGACAGCAGAATTAATAACAGCGAGTACAGAACAGAGGCAACTGTGTTGATTGGCCAACAGAATGGATCACCCACAGATACACTGCAACCAAGAACAGTTAGTAACCATACTGGTTCCATAAATCAAATCCCAGGTGACAACATATCAGTGCCAGAAAAGCAAGCAGTGGCAGCATCAGTACCTCCTAGAAAAGACCTGCACATGGAAAATTTAAATGTTATTGCAAGAAATGCAGAAACTAGGATTGGTGATCCTTCCCAAAAGAATAGCACAAAAGGATACATTCCTATTCAGCAACATACTTATGCAAAAGGAATTGTCCCAACAAACTTTCAAGCAAACAATGGTCTTGAAAACCTTGAGAGGACCAGACAAATGCCAACTCAGAGTATCCCTCAATCAGCACCAAATATTCTGTCCATTTCTAAAGAAGCTAGGGGATCCAAGAGAGAATATTACCATGCCATTGAGCAGACACACCCCTGTGCCGAAAATCAAATGGGTACTTCATTTCTATGCCAAAATGTATTTCAGACGGATGAATTTCAAAGAAACGGCAGCTTTCTTGGTGCAGGTTGTTCAGAGACTCACAAGAAAAGGAAAATTGAAAATGGACTACATGCAAACATAAATGGAAGGCTTTCTGGTGTTGCAGCAGTTCAAGATGGTTCAAGACTCGATGGAAACAGATCGGCATTACATGCAAATTATCATATGCTGAATTCTCAATTGGGAAGCAATAACATAGCAAGGAGGGAAAATAGTGGGTTCAACAATGCAGTCAGTGACCGGTATGCTCAATCAATGGATTCTGCACAATATGTTTCTTTTGTGCAACGCTCACTTGCAGAAAAAATGGGAGGGACTACTAGATTAACTCCAGTTCACAACTTTGTACCCTTATTTGCAAGCGAGAAATGTAACCTTATCCCACCAACTCCCCCAATCAAATACCCTGCACCTGGAGGCAGGCTGGTACCTAAAAGTTTCGGCAATAATATTTCATCAAAGCAAAATGTAAAGCCTACTCTAGCCAAATCAGTTTCATCTGGTATGGATCAGGTGCTGCCAGAGCAGAGGGTAACCTTGTATGATCATCAGCAATTTTCAGCAAAAATAAGAGGAACAAGAGGTACTTTTCATGATAACCGACTTTCATCAACTTCAGAATCCGAAGAAACTAAGATAGTTTTGCAGAATATTCTACTCTTTATAATTATATCAAACTCTTTTACTATTTGATGCAGGGCCACCACTTAAGCAGATTCGTCCCATTTCAATGGATGATATTATACAAAGATTCAAAGGTCTCAATCTCAATGGAAGGGCTGGCCAGGTACAGGAGCAAGAGCAAAATGCAATTGTTCCATACAAACAAGATGGTACAGTAGTTCCATATGAAGGTTTTGATTTCCTCAAGAAACGCAAGCCAAGGCCTAAAGTGGACCTTGACCCAGAGACAAATAGAATCTGGAAACTGCTGATGGGCAAGGAAGGTGAAGGCCTTGAAGGAACAGATAAGGATAAAGAGAAATGGTGGGAAGAGGAGAGGAGAGTTTTCCAAGGACGAGCTGATTCATTCATAGCAAGAATGCATTTGGTCCAAGGTACAATTCCCTACATTTTTGGCACCTTATTTGGACCCTGAAAAATTTATCATGCTAATATTGTACAGGCTCAAGTTAGGCATTTCTACTTTTAACTCACTTTGAACTTTAAAATGTCACTATAACATGCACTTATAATCACATAATTGCATAAGTAATCAACAATGAAGTCCTCAACAAATCACTAGTGCATGAATGCACCCGAAGTACTATTATTCTAAAGGGTATATTTAGTACAAAGAAAAAGAACAGCATGAGGAAACAAACATAGATTATCTCTGAACTCTTGCTAGTCATTTAACTTTTAGCCTGTAGGTGTCACCAAATTTTATATCGTTTTCTGAAAAGTATAAACAGAAGGCCGTAGACCTTAATTCAGATAATTCAGCACATAGACTTACCTTTTCATTTTCCATAGTTGAAAAGGAGTTCGAACTCACTGGTACATGCTAGAAAATTACTGAATGAAGAAGTCTATGCAATTTTCCATGTTCCAATATGCATCTCATTATAGACAATAAATTGTATTATTTAACAGAAGCTGAAAACTCAACCTCAAATTAGGCTCAAGTTTTTTACACCAATGCTAATGATTCTCTTACAGGCGATAGACGCTTCTCAAAATGGAAGGGTTCAGTTGTTGACTCGGTGATAGGAGTTTTCCTTACTCAGAATGTTTCAGACCATCTCTCAAGGTAATCAAGGCTTTAATGTAATTCTAACACCAAAGTGCACAAAACAATAGAACCTTCAGTACAAATTGAACAACATCGTTAACTTCTCTCCTATTATGCAGCTCTGCTTTCATGTCATTGGCAGCAAGATTTCCTGTTAAGTCAAACAATAGAACATGTTACAGGGATGGTACAAACGTATTGGTTGAAGAACCAGAAGTCTGTGTGTCAAGCCCAAATAATGCCATTCAATGGAATGAACAATTATTGAAGAATCCGCTCCACAGCCAAAGTAATACAACAGCCCCTCTTGAACCAATACAACATCAGAGGAGAAGTGAAACCTCAAGGATAGAAAGAACAAGCTTACCAGAGGTGCATAGCCATAGCTTGGAGGAAGAAGTCCTTTCATCACAAGATTCTTTTACTTCCTCAATCTTCCAAGGCAATGGAGGGATCAGGTCTTCCTCAGGATCCAACTCGGAAGCAGAAGACCCTACTTATGGATGCATGCCCAACCAGGATAGTGGTTCAAAAAATTCTCTTCAGATGCAAAGTGCCGACTTGTATCAGGAATTCTACAATTGCTTAAATGAGAGTTCACTATTTGAAGAGGGACATGGACATAGGCATAAGCTATCAGAAAATACAGAACATGGCCAGCAAAAGTCCAGTCCTTTAACATTTACACAATTACTCAATTTTAACAATCCACAAAATCAGGCACCACTTGTTCCATCCAGCAACTATAAGCCGAACAAGACTTCATACTTAGAATTATTGGAAGGAGAAGGTTCCGACATATATAGTGGAGACTGCATATCTTTTTTTCCTTCAACTGCTGCAGAATTCCCTAAGGCAAGAGATGAAAATTATACAAGCAGAAGGGTTGGACAACAGGCAAAATTTGTAGGTGAGTCAACAGTCCAACAGAATGGATTACTTATGTCTGAAAAAATGCCAACACAGGACCCATATGCATTATCAAGCAAGCACTCAAAGCAAGAACCAAATGGTTCTCAGCCGGGATCTCACGGTAGATGTAATAAAACTTGCGGTGATAATCACCTGCATGTCAAGGAGAAGTCTTTCCAATTTGAAAGCAGATCACTAGCCGAGCCTGTAAATCTTGTTGAAGCACCAACAAAGGCACAGAATAAAATCATGCAGCATGTCCCAAACGTCCCAGAGCTTGCAAAAAGAACTTTTGATGTCGAGGAGAGAGTCACAGTGGTAAACAAGCAAATACACTTAGAAAATAAATTGATTGAACCAAATTCAGGGGGTCAAGTATTTTCTGCTCATAAGTCATATGATGAGGCAACTCCCAATATTTCAAAATCAAAAAAAGGGAAGGCCGACAATGAGAAAAAGAATGCAGTTGACTGGGACTATTTAAGAAAACAGGTGCTGGGCAATGGAAGGAAAACAGAAAGAACTAAAGAAACAATGGACTCACTGGACTATGAAGCATTGAGAACTGCCAAGGTTAAAGACATTTCTGATGCTATCAAAGAAAGAGGGATGAACAACATGCTAGCAGAAAGAATCCAGGTACATGTTTTATGTTTCACCTCAAAATACTCAATGAACATATATTACTGAGTGAATCTAGGTATTCTTGAGCCAAATTAATAACAGGTGAACAATTTTGCAGGATTTCCTAAATCGACTGGTCAGAGATCACGGAAGCATTGATCTTGAATGGTTAAGAGATGTTCCCGCTGATAAATCAAAGTAATTTTCTCAAAATTGCAATTCCTTCTTAAATCTTCCTACAACTCCGTCTTCAGAACCAATATCTTCTTGTTCTACATGTTTATGCTACAGGGATTATCTATTAAGTGTACGTGGACTGGGCTTGAAAAGTGTGGAATGTGTGCGACTTTTAACACTTCATCATCTTGCTTTTCCGGTAAGGTTAAACTAGAACTACCAAATGTAAAGCTTGTAAGAGGTGAAAAGCTTAATATCAACATTCTACACTTGTATTTAAATGAAGGTCGACACAAATGTTGGACGGATAGCAGTTAGATTGGGATGGGTACCTCTCCAACCATTACCAGAGTCACTTCAGTTACACCTCCTGGAACTGTAAGTACCATAAGCTAACTAATCAATCATCCCCAGTTTTCCCTCTGATCAGAAATGCTAATGAAGTTCATCTTGTAGGTACCCCATATTGGAATCAATACAGAAATACCTGTGGCCAAGATTGTGCAAACTAGATCAACGGACACTGTAATCCCAACATATCCCTAAAGTTATCCGTATTCATTAGGAGCAGTTGTTTTCTATAAAAATAAATTCTCAAAGAACTACTCTTTCATTTTGCTAAAGGTTTTACAATTGCTTTCTACTGTAATGCAGGTACGAGCTACATTACCAGTTGATTACATTTGGAAAGGTACGTTATCGGTTCATTTTGAAATGTCCTGCAGTGCAGCATCAACTAGAAACATAATAATTCATAATTTCATTATGCAGGTTTTTTGTACAAAGAGTAAACCAAATTGCAATGCATGTCCTATGAGAGGAGAGTGCAGACACTTTGCAAGTGCTTTTGCAAGGTTTGCATCCCAATCCTTGCCAGTTAATATTTCTATTGCCACTATTATTCAGAGAGAAAAACAAAAAAGGCCTATCATAAGAAACTCTAAATTGTACAGAACATAATTTAAAGTCTAAAAACCTCAACAAATGTGACGAATAGCAGATATCTATATGAGATTGCATCAGTAAATCCAAATTTTAGTCAAAAGATTGTGAAAACATAATGGATAGTTAACAAGTCACACTTAAAGAAATTAAATATACTTAAATGTTAACTTATCACACTAACATAAACGATTAGTTTAAAGCCTTTGCAAGTTATAAATTATCCATAGAAACAATGAAAAGACTTTAAACAAACAGAACAGGGTAGTAGCTCCAACTCCTATCACATTGAAGATACCGACTTTGAACATATCCGACCATAAGATTTAATTACTTTGAAGAGATAATGCATGAGAAGCAGAGATTTACTCTATGTAAAGGATTAGTAGATCAGTAGATGAATGGAAAAACATCAAATTCGGCAAGATGTTTTTGACTAATGGAGTTTTCTTCACCTAATCCTAATTTCTACCTACATTTAAATTTGCACCATCTATTTTTAGGGTTATGACTGTTCTACAAAGTGAGCAATGTCCAACACTTGCAAAAGAATTTACTGCCAAATTTGCTTAAAAGATACCCGTTTCTCAAACTTTTCCATCATTTATGAAATTATATAGCCATAACTTCCTAAATATTTCAGTCCAAATAAGAAATACACTCAATATAATATATACTGATACACAGACATACATTTGTGTTTAAGACCAGGCTGAGACTCGAGATACAAGAATTACCTTTAACAGATCAACCTGAGGCATACAAATGTTTTGGCATGATTCATTGTAGTCTTGATAAAGCCATGGTTCAAAAATAGTTGAACATATAGTAGTCCAAATGGGTTTGGGGAAAAATCAACTTAGCACTGATAAAATACTCTACATAATCACATATCAGCTATAAAATCAGTTGGAAAGAAGGAATAATACTTCTACTGAATACCCCATACCTCATCTTCTATCCGAATGATTTGCATATTTTTATAAAACTGAATCCTATCTCTGTTGGGACCAGTGCAAGGCTTGCCCTGCCAGGGCCAGAGGAGAAGGGTATAGTGAGATCAACTGTGCCAATTTCACCTGAAAGAAACCCTGAGGTAGTTATCAATCCCATGCCATTACCAGCACCAGAGAAAAATTCACTAACAGTAGGATGTGAAGTTGGCAAGTGTGTACCCATCATTGAAGAACCAGCAACACCAGAACAACAATGCACAGAAGTATCAGAAAGCGATTTTGAGGACACGTTTGGTGAAGACCCCGATGAAATCCCTACAATAAAGCTTAACATTGAAGAATTCACAGTAAATCTACAGAACTATATGCAAGATAATATGGAACTCCAAGAAGTTGACATGTCTAAGGCTCTAGTTGCTTTGAGTTCAGAAGTTGCTTCCCTTCCTACACCCAAACTGAAGAATGTGAGTCGGCTACGGACAGAGCATCAAGTGTAAGTGGATGTTATCTTTGTGAATAAATTAAAATTAAAAGATATGAGCTCAGCTGGGCCAAGTGTCATCAGATACAGTTCATGCTAGTTAATGTAACCGAATCTCCAAATAACCGGTTAGAACAAAGCTGCAGTTAGTCAAATTTAGCAAAAGCAATCTCAATCTTGCAACATAATTGAGCTTACCATTCCCCACAAACATTAAGCTTTAACAATGAATGAATTTCAATGGATTTACTCTTACAACTTCCTGATATGCTGCAGGTACCAACTTCCAGATTCACATCCTCTGCTAAATGGGGTCGGTTTTTATCTAATCTCTATAATTCAGCATTCTGTACATGACATAGTTGTTTTACCATTGGTTTACTGATTTTACAGATGGAAAGGCGAGAACCTGATGATCCTAGCCCATACCTTCTTGCTATATGGACACCAGGTGAGCACAAAACATGATACAGCCAAAATTGTATTTCAACATATAAAATTGGTCTTAAAAATGAAATTATTCACCATGCTGCTATGAATGAAAAGATTAGATATGCAGTTCAGATCATAATATGTGGTTCCAGGTCATGTTGATGTGATATCAAGATAATGAAAGTGCATAATGCACAGTAATAAGGACTAGTACATGTTCAGCTTGCTTGTAAGATGCTGATGCTAATATATTACATGTTTTTTTTTTTTTTTTTTTTTTGGTGTGGTATATATTACCAGGTGAAACTGCCAATTCAATTCAGCCTCCAGAAAAAAGATGTGAATCCCAAGAATCAGGCAGATTGTGCAACGATGCAACATGTTTTTCATGCAACAGTGAAAGGGAAACTAATTCACAAACAGTCAGAGGAACTCTACTGGTGAGAAATTTCATTTTGATTCAATGGTACACACACAAAAAAAAAAAAAAACATCATCAAAGCCAAAAAGCTTACAGATAACCTTGCTCATCTAACTAATTTTATCATCTCATGTTCAGATACCTTGTAGAACAGCAATGAGAGGAAGCTTTCCACTCAATGGCACATATTTTCAAGTTAACGAGGTAAATTCTAGTCAAGCTATCTGCTAATTCCTTATTTCAAGTAATGATTTAGATAAAACTTCAACCACCATCCACAGATACAACCTTTGAGTTTGTAAACCCTCCACCCCAGCTTAACCCAATTAACTGCTTTAACAAAGACCATTACATGGCACTCATTTAATGGCTTACTCCACTTTAGAACTACTCAATTTATTAGGTAGTCATCAGACAGTTGCAAATACCATGCAGGTATTCGCAGATCATGCATCTAGCCTCAACCCAATTGATGTTCCAAGACAATGGATATGGAATCTGCCGAGACGTATTGTGTACTTTGGAACCTCTGTGTCAACAATATTCAAAGGTGAGAGTATATACAAGCTTTAGCACATTAAATACCCAATCTTGTAAAAAATTTCTTTTATTGGAAAAAAAAAGGTACTTACAGAAAGATTTTTCTTCTAGGCCTTTCAACAGAGGGGATACAATTCTGCTTTTGGAAAGGTATCAATTTTGGAATTCTATCTTTAATTGTTCATATTAACTTGTCTTCTTTGGTTGAAAACAATAGATCAATCCAATTCACCCTTACATCAATTACAGATAAAAAGAAATGATGCCAAACCTTTTTCATATGCTTTCAGCTCAGATAAACTTAATTTTGACATTTAATTCTTGCTTACAATACATTCAAACATGTAGAGGTTGTGATTAGAACTTATAGATAAAAAACACCTGTGAACTTAGAACTAATGAGGTTTACAAACAACAAAATAAGGTTCATAAACTGAAGTGACAACTTACTCAATGTTTGGATGATGGTGAAAAGAATTTGTGACTGATCATCAAAAACACAGCCTACACTCTAAACTGCAAACTATGGAACTTTTCATTGGTATAACTATCAGCATATTAACTATAGAACTTCAGTTAACTCCAGTATATTGCAGCACCTCTCCCCCTTGATGACTAAAGCACAATCTATAACCCAATAAAATTTCAACCACCCTACACTAGAACTAGTAGTACACATTTCACATATAAACTCAGTCAAAATGCCTTACATTTTTAAGTATTTAGTTAAGCAATTTTTCTCATCCCCATGTGTTAGAACATACGAACACAACCATAGTTAAGTTGTATCCTTCTTCCTCTAATTCAACACTAAATGTGAAAATCTGTTTGGTTTTTTGAATACTTGTGCGATTCTTTGTTTCCTGTGTTCTCTTTTTGAAATCATTAAGAGTTGCAAGCTAAACATTATAAGAATGGAAGTATTTAGTTATGCAATTTGTCTTACCCCCACATATTAGAACATATAAGCAAACTGTAGTTAAGTTGTATCCTTCTCCCTATAATTCAACACTAAATGTGAAAATCTATGTGGTTTTGTGATTACTTGTGCAATTCTTTGTTACCCGTGTTCCCCTTTTGAAATCATTAAGAACTGCAAGCTAAAACATTATTATTACTAACCAAATTTAAGAGGTCATGTATTCATAAGACAGATGACAGGATAAACTAGTATTGCAAACAAAAGAGGTAATTAACACCTCTAAGTCTTAAAACTAACATTAAAAATGCCAACACTATGCTGGTAAAGTACCAGTCATTAAAACTTAAAAGTAAGAGCCAAATATTGAAAATTATCAAATAGTATTTCTAAAGGTTGGTTGTGGCTTGTGTTCAACTCATTCAAGGATTTACAATATCATTACAAACTAGTAGTTGTCGTGATTAACCCATGCTTGACTCACTGACCGTTCGAAAATTCATTGGCAGGATTTGTTTGTGTGAGGGGGTTTGACCAAACATTGCGAGCACCCCGGCCTCTTATGGCCAGATTGCACTTTCCAGCCAGTAAGTTGGCCAAAACAAAAAATGAAAACAAATGACAACTGAGCAATCAAGCAGAGAAGATTACTGACAAAACTACTAACAACGGTCCATCATATAAGGGAAGAGAAGATTGCTGATTTCAGGAAGAAAAATGAATTTTGACTAACTTATTGTTGTACATTCAATTGTTCTTTGTCTAACATGATTTGCATTCACCACATGTTAGCCCAGGAAAAAGAAATTTCTTAAGTAAAAGATCAAGGAAAAAGAAATTTCTTAAGTAAAAGATCACAGTGGCAAGTGGGATGTAACCTGTACATGATTCGATTCATGCTCGAACAAGCAATTCTTCAAATTTAGCAAATAAAAAGGTAGGCATGATGGTGCAATAGAGATGTTGTCTATGTATCTTAGCAACAAAGAATGAAATGTCAGGGGTTATTGAACTTATGATTTATTAACACTCATTTTTTAATGTATCACTTCAGCAAAATTTATATCCTAAAGAATAAAGAACAAACCCACTTTCAGGAGAGAGTTGAGAAATTCCGAAAACAAAACCCTAGCTCATGGCAGGCATGTGGCCCGACAACAGATCTTGCATATATGACTGCCAAATGAGAAGTTAAACTAAACCAAAACACATAAAGTCAAATATGAATCCAGGGATGATAACTAAAACCATGAAAATTTAACTGTATTGCAAACTTGCACCTTAAGGTTAATTCAATCTAGGGAAATAACAGAGTTGAAAATGAGAAGTTGATTAGGACATACTTAGATAAACTTTAAGTAAAAGCCACAGCATTAGACATTTAAAAACAGAAAACACTTATGAACAACAATTAAAAATCGTTACCACTTATTTGCATCTGATAAACTGGCAGAAATAACCATTCAATAGTGGATTAAGTGAATATAAATAAATTTCAATACAAGAATATTACAGATTTCTAGAATTCATTAGCGGAGATTAGAGAAGTAAAACAGCATTTGCAGCATTTTTTTCCACCATATTATAGTAATGGAAACAAATTCCAAAAAACATTTGACAAGTAAAATTGTTTTTGTGACTGATGATATACCATTGGTGAGCTACAAAGATGCATTATAATATTTGTTGAATAAATACTTGAAGAGAAACGTTTCTGTAATATCAATCATGAGTTCATAGAAACTTACCAATGCAACACCAAGAACAGAAAAACTGCTTCCATTTTTTATTACTCCTTTAAAATGATAAAGTAACTACTGGATATTTGAGATACGTGAAACAAGCTCTTCCATTTCCATGTTCGATTGTACCTATTAAGGATTTTCATTAAGCACAGATAAACATATGAAGCATATTAATGAATATTTTCAGAAAGAATCGGGAAAAGTTGATTACCAAATACTATTAAAATCATTACTTCATCTTAACTAATGCCTGAACTCTAAGTGAAAATATGAAAGCAACAGATCAGTAAAGTGGGTGACTCTTTTATATTGATGTTTATTTATACACAGGACCAAACTTTACAAAAACATGAATGATACAATAAAAAAATATGCACATCAACTAAATAAAAAAATCGTAAGATGCAACAATCTTCCACCTCAATAGCAATAGACTTGTAAATCAGATGGCCCTGTAATTCCAATTGTGATTCTACACTTGAGCTCGGAAATTTTTTAATCCGTGATCATTTTGGAAAAACACAACAAATTTATCATAATGCAACCTCAAATCACTTAAAGACATTCACGTGATCAAACTTCAAATTTAAATGATCTTGACACTTAAACCTAAAAGGAGCTGTAAGAAAATCTAGAACTAAAAACTAGTTATCATTATAAATACATTGAAGATTAATTAAAAATGCAAATAAATATGGACCATCAATACATCAACAATCACTCTACACACAGCATTTTCAGTTTCAGTATTTTGAGTACATGATGTACACCAGTAAACTCAGAAGAAAGCAGCAACATTAACATACCTGTTAGATTTAATAACCAATCCCATAGCTAAACTACATCCTAAATAGGTAGGGATCTAAACTTTTGTTATAAAAGTGACCCTCATGGCCTCATTCCTCTGATTATGTTTTCTTTTAATTCATTTTATTCCTTTCTCCCGCTCACAATGCATTACCAACACCACCATCAAACCTTACAGCCACATAAGTCTCCAGTTACCATGAACAAATTCATCAATTTTACCATCATCATCACCACCACCACCACCACAGGCATTGCCAATGCCACCATCAGTACCACCATAATATGACATCAACATCACTCCTACACCCTTGCAACCAACATTAATTCTGGGACCACTCATATCCCAACTATCATCCATGCTGTTACAAATACTACAAGTGCACTCATTATTACGTCCCCTAAAAAACACTTATATAATTTTATTTTATTTTTGATAGAACTTATATACTGTTTTTAATAGGATAGGAACCACAATCTCCTATTATTCTAAATTATAAATTGTTAAAGATTCGAAGGTTGCAACAGCAACTCAGCCATACCACTTTAAGACCTAAAGTTCCAACCTAATACTTTAGACATGGACAAAGTGACAAACCACTTCATATCTCCCTAGAAGCAGGTCAATCAACTTGCATGTACTCGGTGTCCACTCCATAGGCTGAGATTGAGATTGAGATTGTTAGTGCTTAAATAATATTCTATGTCTTTTTCCTAATAAGTTAAGCTTTTGGGTCTACTGGTTACTAATATTGTGTCAAATTCAGTTTACCAAGAGTGTTTGGGTTCAAGTCCCCCCACGTGATTATTGTTATCCACTATTTGAATTTGTTATGTGTTTGTGTTTGGGCTTGAACCAGGTGACAAGCCCGTTATTCTTGGGCGTGAGGGTGTGTTAGAAAGCCTAAATGCTATTGCAAAAATTACATTTTGGGTCTAGTGGTAACTAATAGAGATCAATAAACTAACCAACAAGACACTAGCAAAAGAATGCAACTAAGAAGACATGTGAAAATGGAAATAGCCTTAGCAAGAGAACCCATGAGTGCAAGAAAAAAGTACCTTTTTGACAACAATAGAGAGACCATAAAAAGTATGAGGAAGAAATAACTTAGGTTCACCGAGAGAGATAAAAAGAAGGTAAAGCAAATAAATCTTCACCTATTTGTCGGCATTACACAACAGCAATACACCTTCAATAGTTTTGTGTTTGAACAGATATCTAGAAATATCATGTGACGTGATAACAGCAACTAACAAAGCAGTAGAGAAATCTGCAACAACATCAAGATTTGATGACATATCAGAAGAAGAAAAAGAATTGATCTTTAAAGAAGGTAGCATCAGCATAAAGAATATAAAGACAAGAGAAAAGATTCCAGCACTTAAAACCTTTTATAATCCTAAAGTGACCAGGAAAACACAATTACCGGTACTAGGATCCAACTTATCATTTCCAAAAGTGAGAATGTGAATGAGGCATACACAAGGAAACTCAAAGACAGTGGTCTGTTGCTGTTGCAGTGGAGTTGGCCAACTATTATTTTGTCTCAAAAGAAAAAACACTTCGTAGTGCTTGACCAATTAACATGACTCACACTCAAAACAAGACACCCAATTAAAAGAGAAACATATAATTACTTCAAATATTACAGTGATTAATCACCAAGACAAGAATGCTAATACCCATTAGCGAAGTATGATGCCATCTTGTAACGTCATACAGCTCTTTGTTGTCAAAACTGATCAAGGTAACAAAGGTTGTCTCATGCGTGTCCTCCGCCAAGCATCCTCTTTGACTTAAGGCCCTGAAAAACATAATGCAACTGTTAAAAGGAAAAATTTAGAACATAATGCACTGACAATAAGCTCAAAGATAAAGGAATTTTTAAACACGACTTAATCACAAAAGGCATAATCAATATGACCATTTCACAATTCCACCGCTTCAATTTCAATCCTAGAAAGCAAAGAAATAAGAAGCCAGGTTTGTGATTGCAGTGCCAAGAAATGAAACAAATCTCCGAAATTCTAAAAGAAAACATTCATAAATTTCAAAAAAAAAAAAAAAAAAACCAGGTGTGCATATACAAAGTGAATATATCTTGTGAATAAATTTTTTCCAAAAAGTTCTTCATCAAAAAAATAAAATAAAATCATTCGATAAGTTTTGTTTCTTTAAAAAACTTCAAAGTGCTTTTACATAAATCACTTACATTCAAACAAGATATACGAGAAACATGAAAAAATAATAATAATAATTAAATCACATCTGCACTTACTTCAACACCATCTCTTAACCGATCGTTTCACATTCTTTGTTTTCTCGAAAACCAAACAAGAAAACGAAGAAACACAAAGCTATGTTCATCGCGACTGCAGATTCAATCAAACTTTAAATTGTTTTGAAAAGAAATATATAAATTAATTAATACCTGTGAATGTGTGAAGTTAACTGGATGCGAAATTTGAAGTCGGTGGTGATAGAGCTACGCGTCTTGAGAGAAAGAGAGTTCAATTTGGGGTAGATTTTGCCGCCTTTAGCTCTTCACTCCCTCCTTTTTTTTTTTCCTTTAAAAAATTTATTTCTTTCGTTTTTGAGGTTATGCTTCGGTGATGTTTCGTTCACGAGAATTTCGTGAACCCGTTTTCTTATCGCACCACGTCGCGCTTCTAATTTAATTATTTTTTATTTTGCAAATTACACCAAAATCCCTCAGGTTTTCCTTTTTACACACACGAGAAACATTTTATCAAAAACTGACACCGATCTCCTCTGCCATCAATCAAACTTGATAGTTATAGGGTTTTTTTTTTTCAGCTTATTTAATAATTTTATTTCAAAAAATAAAATTAAATAAAAACATAAATTTGAAAAAAACAAAAAAAAACAAAAAAACAAAACAAAACAAAAATCATAAAATCACAAAACGGAAAAAATCAAAAGATTAAAATAAAATGACATAAACTAAAAAAAACGCATACTAATTGGAGGATTCGGATTGGATCTCCATGGAGATTTGTGTTGGATCTTCACGGAGATTGAGATCTGGATGGATCTGCATCTCACGCATGGAACTCCATCAGTGATAAAGATTTATCTGAATCTCCAAACGATTCAAACTCACAACTTTACAATGCAAATATGAAAGGCATACCATGTAGCCAATCGATGATCTAAATTTGTAGGTGGTCGTTTTATATATGTTTTGCGTGAAGGACAATTATATTGATATAAATAAGTAAAAAAAACAAAAATCACTATATTTATAAGACGGCCACAAACTATATAGAGAAAAAAAAAACCTGCAAAATTAAGAATTGTAAAATAAAAAATAAAAAAAATGAAAAAATTGTGTTTAGACTCGATCATTTTTTATAATTTCCACCTTAAAAAGGAAACGATTAAAAAAAAATAAAGATCATGACTGCATCAAAATTTTCTTGTTTTAATACTTAAATTGTCCCTTTTTTTTAATATTACATGTGCAACTATTACAATAGATCAATACATATACGATTCGGATAACTACTTCTATCAATCGAAAGAAAACTCCTGACATATGCTTTTAAAATGTGTATGATAAGACTCGACCCCCTGACCACCAGATATGGAAGGGAGATGCACTACCATCTTTGCTAATATATGATGTATAATACTTAGAGTGTCCTTAAACATACACTATAATTTGATCGTATAAAGATTATAATAATAGGTGATTATAGGGTGTTATGAACATTTAATTATATGTGGGAGTCCAGTTGTTCATTGCATTCAAAATAACTTGCATACTTTTCATCGCCCCCACCTTTTTTCATTTATGTTGTCTTTTCATTTTGTAATCATGTGATTGATTTACAAAGTTATAAAACGACTCATTACATGTATTTTGTCATTACATATATTTATGACTCGACAATTACACTTAGACATCCTTTGGTGCTCAAGATTGGATTGAACTATCTTATAGGATTTGATTGGATTAAAATAGAACTAAGATTATATGAGATTGGGTTGGACAGGATTAAAATAAAATAATACTAAGCTTGTTTGGAGAAACATGGAACAATTAATACATGTCATGTTTGGTGAAACATGGGAATTTTTTTTTCAAGAGTGATCTTCCTCTTCTTCCTTTTGAAGAGGAAAAAAAAAATCAAAAATCAAAGAAGAAATTGAAATAATAAAGTTCTTCAAACATTATTAACAACATCAGTTCTTAAAGGAAAAATTAAGAAAATCTGTAAACCCATATCCATATATTCATATATATATATATATATATATGGAAACTCAAGATCTGAAAACTCATATATTCTTCAATCATAAACTTAAATATATTCTTCATATATTCATTTATATGGAAGCTCAAGATCTGGAAACTCATTCATATTCTTCATAAACTCAAGATCTGGAAGCTCTTGTATTCATATTCTTCTTTCTCAATCACCATCATCAATTAAGAAAATCAAAGAAAAATCAATGAAAAATTAAAGAAAAATAAATATATTTTGTCAAGAGATTTGGGAACCCATATTCGTCTTCTTCTTTCTTATAGGAGAAAAAATAAAAAATAAACAATGAAATAATAAAGTTCTCCACCATGCAGATCTGGAAACTCAAAAGAAAAAAAAAAAACAAGAAAATCTGGAAACTTCATTATTAACATTTAAAATCTGGAAACTCAGAAAAAAAAAAATAGAGCAATAAAGTTATTATTATTTTATTTTATTATAATCATTATTAACATCAATCAAAGAAAAGAAAAAAAAAACTTCATATGTGGAAGGCCTGGATCGGACCGAGCGAAGACGAAGCCGATGCGGCGGAAGGAGACGAAAACGAAGGCCGGTGCGTGGAAGGAGACGAAGAAGAAGGCCGCGCGGGAAGGAGAAGGAAATGTTGAAGAGAGAGAGAGAGAGAGAGAGAGAGAGAGAGAGAGGAAGTGTTGAAGTCTTGGAAGAAATCTGGGTTTCAGAGAGAGGAAACGTTAAGAAAAAAAATTGATGAGAATGAAATAAATGGGTGAGGTCCACGTAAAATAATCCCAGGACTAACAGTGATGGGTGGGAGGTGGGTATGTTTTATCCCATGATTATGGGATTATTTACTGGGATTAAAATAGTCTAATCCCAGTCCAACCCCAGGCGTCAGACGTGCCTTTAAGAAAAAAAATAATCTCCGATTTGGGGAATTATTTTCTCCCCTCCGCTTTTAGTTTTGTGTTAGGGAAAATTGCACTTACTTCCCTTATACACATGTAAAATTTCACTCTCTCACAATTAATTTATTAATTACACATATATACCTTGGAATTCGATGCCTAAAGTTGACCTCCATTTTGATTAATGGTTCGATGAACCTTCACCCCAAAAAAGTCACACTTACCCCTATCATATTCCTACTATGATTAATATAATATTAAAAATATTATCTTAATAAATAAAAATTAAAATATTTATAAAAATTGAAAAAAGAACTTCCACCGTTGGTGCAGGTTCTTCCACGTCGTCGTCAATGAAGGATCGATCTTCTCCCATAAGTGGAGAAGATTGCGGATCTCCTTTCACACGAGGGGGAGATCTGCATCTTCTATAACATAAAAGGAGATCCGCAATCTCCACCCCACGTGGAAGAGATATGAGTATTTTCCATGCATTAAGGAAACTAGCATCTAGAGAAGGTTTGGCAATGTCCGTGTCAGACCTATAACGAAATGTCTGTTGTTGCTTTATTTATTTATTTTTAAATAGAGTAATGCTATACTTTCCACCAACAATCTCATATTTTTCATCCCAACCCATGTGGCAGTTAAGATGTCACTTGGTTAGTGGACACACATTAATTGTAATTTATCTCATTTACCCATGTATCTACTCACTAATTAAAACATTTACTAAGTAATCTCACTTACCCATTTATCCACTTACCAATTTATCGTTAAATCTCAAAATTTAACTTGTGATTGTTTTTATCTTCTTATTCCTTCACTTGTTTTAAAGTTTATGGCCATTATTTTTTCAATATGTGATTATCTTATTATAGTTAAATTGCGAGTCTATAATAGGGAGTCTCACTAGGTTGTATGATGCATTTGAAGTTTGAATAAAATATCATATTTATATATTGTCTCTTTCTTTTCAAGTTTAATTTCGTACTATATTTTTGTTATGAGAGAACTTTAAAAGTAACCAAAAAAATTGTAGGTTTATTGTTTTTACCTAAGATTAGTATTTTTATTGTTTCTACCAAAATATCCACTTTTGGATAAAATTGCCCTCCTTTATAAAAAAAAAATCTATATTTTCTTTTTCTTTTTCTTTTTATTCTTCTTCTTCTTCTCGGAAATGCTTTTTTTTTTCTCTATTTTTTTCTTTTTCTTCTTCTTCTTCTTCCTAGACCTCCATATTCTTTTTTTTTTCCCGGATGTGTTTAATTGTGTTAGAGTTTGTGTGTTTAATTTGGTCTTGCCTTGATGTGTTTAATTGATTTTTCATGGTGTGTTTAATTGGTCTGTCATAGTGTGTTTAATTGAGTTGTCCTGGTGTGTTTAATTGATTTATACATGATATATTTAATTGGTATGCCCTGGTGTGTTTAATTGGTTTACACCTTGTGTGTTTAATTGGGTTACCGTTGTGTGTTTAATTGTTATGCCCTGGTATGTTTAATTGGGTTGTCGTGGTGTGTCTACTCGGTAGCCTGATGTGTTTAATCGGTAGCCTAGTGTGTTTAATTGGCAGTCTGGTGTGTTTAAAGAAATTTGGAAAAATTTCCAGTTTTGAATAGATTTGAAAATTTTGCAGATTTCCTCTTACCAAAAAAAAAAATTTTTTTTTTTGAAACAATGATCTCTAATAAATGTTATTTTTTTAGGAAGGAAATTTTGTTTCAATGGAACAAAAGCTGGAAAAAATTATTAAAAAAAAACATAATCTGGAAAAAAAAATTAACAAACATAATATGTAAGTTTTCCAAAATCAAAAAAGCCTAAAAATTTTCTACATATAAAAAAAAAATAAAAATTTAACAAACGAAATCTGATTTTTTTTAAATTTTTTTATTTTTATAAATCGACATCCA
Organism: Acer negundo; assembly: GCA_035582765.1. Taxonomy (NCBI): domain Eukaryota; kingdom Viridiplantae; phylum Streptophyta; class Magnoliopsida; order Sapindales; family Sapindaceae; genus Acer; species Acer negundo. Next base: position 12,579,267 of record CM069242.1, read on the forward strand.
TTCATAAAACCACAACCACCCTCAAACCCAGATCGGATGACTGACGGTCGAAAAACTCAAACTTAAACACAATCACAACTGAAGATCCGGGTTTGGGTCACCCGATCCGGACCAGATCGTGGTCAACGATCGATGATCTCCATCGAAAAACCCATCACGATGAACCCTGATCTGCTCCGATCGCGAAGAACAACGAGTTTGGGTGTGAAAACCCATCAACCCAAAAGCAAAACCAGATCAGGTGTGATTTGATTTGATCCAAAGAAAAAAAAATGTTGTCTTGAAGAGGAGAAAGGTGTGAGAAATTTGGGAAGAGAGAGAATGAAGAAAAAAATATTCTGACCAAATGAGAGAGAAAGGAGAGAGAAGAGGTAAATAAAATAACAAGAGGCATTTAAGTCTTCACAACTAATTATTGACTAAAAACAATAAAAATATTAATCATTGGTAAAAACAATAATCATACTAATTTTTTTTGACTAAAAAGGGGTATTTCCTCTTTTGCTATTTTGTTAACAATTTCATTACATTCTTTAAATATTTTCCTATTTTTTTTGTGCAATATTAACTTGGGCATTTGTGGAGTCCATAATTTTCGTTTACATAGTGTTTTCGAATTTGTTCATCGAATTCTATCATCTGAGATGATCAATCGTATGAGTCGTGGAAAGTGGAGGGAATGAAATTATATGAGGGTATTGTGGTACTTTCAACTCTCACTTGGTTAAAATTCACCACAATTGTAAAAGTAGCTAAAAAAAGTTATTATAAAACTTTGGGCTATTTACAAATTTTTCTCAAAGAAAAGTTTGCAAGAGTATAGAATTTCTCAAAAGAGCCCAAAAAATATATATATGGCACTTGACATCTCCATTTTCGATACCATAATTCCTTTGCGCTTCATCACCTTCACCATTCCAAACCCTTCTCTCTCTTACCACCACCACCTCCTCCGCGTCGCCGTCCTCGATTCACCTGTCCAACTCACCGACTCACCCCGAGTTGCTCTCATGTTCGTCCCCAGAACCCGCCAGCACGATTGGGTCTTTTGCACCGAGTCAGGCAAGCCATCTCCAGCTTCTCCTCACCTGTCCTCAAATCTCACGGCTAATATTAATCGGAGACCAGCCCACCGACGGTCCCGATTTACCCATAATGTACCACCTGCCTGACCAAAACGACAACGTTTCAGATAATATACAGGAGGAAAGTGTAAGGCCTCTTGTTACTGCTTTTTCGCGAAAATTTTGTGTTAAAAATGGAACTTACAATGTGCCCATCGTGAGTTATGAAGATAATGTTATTTCTAGTGTGGTTTTGGAGAAATGTGTTGGTGATTTTGTTGGAGAAATGCTTGTTGAAGATGTTGAGATAGAGAGTGATGGAAGTGAGTGTAATAAGAGGGAGTTTATGAGGAGATTGAGGTTTAAAAGAATGCCAAATTTAATTCAAACTGAGATCAAAATTGTGCCCGAGACATGTCTTTCTTCGGATTCGATGAGGATTGGGGAACATGTGAAATTTAGGCCTGATACCGGTTTTTGGTACATGTATATTTGGTTCCAATGGTTGCAAGTTGTGCTTTGATTGGTTCTTATTTATCGGAGTGTATTCAACTTGGGTTTAGGCCTAAAGCTCTGTGTGTTGGAGTTGGAGGTGGGGCTTTGGTTAGTTTCCTGGGAACCCAGTTGGGTTTTGAGGTTGTTGGAGTCAAAATGGATGAAGAAGTTTTGAGAGTTTCCAGGCAGTATTTCGGATTGGAAGATGGTGAATTTATAAGGGTTTGTGTTGGTGATGCTATAGAGGTCATTGAGAAACTGGCTTGTCTTGCTAATGTGCAGAATTCAGATTCTTTGGGTATTCGTGGTATGCAGGATGGTTGTTACTTGAATAATGGAGATGGTTTAGATACTAAATTTGATGTTGTTATGGTTGATTTAGATTCTGACGATGTTATGAATGGGGTAACTGCACCACCTTTGGAATTTATCAGGAAAAGTGTTCTTTTAGCAGCTAGAAGGGTTCTTAGTGATAGTGGGATTCTTGTTATAAATGTAATTCCTCCGAGCATATCGTTTTATGAGATGTTGATACATGAATTTCGTGAGATTTTCCATGTGTTGTATGAAGTTGATGTTGGAAATGGAGAGAATTTTGTTCTTATTGCCACAGTGTTGCCAATTATGTCTTCAGTTAGTGATTGTGACAATACTTTTCTTAAGAAACTTAGGTTGGCGATTTTAGGAGCATATACGGATTCGATGAGGAAAATTTGAGGCCTGTGGCTGTTAGAATTGAGGAATATGGTTTATTGAGGAAAACATGCTTTGACGGATGGGTTTTGAATCTATGCTATATTCTAGAGAACATATTGTAACAAGGCTTGAATGCTTTGGAATGAATCCTGTGTAATTTCTGAGTTTAGACTTTCTAGGTCATTAACCAAAGAAGCAAAACCTTACCAGGTGGTTCTAAGTAAGATTTGCTTGATGGACCAGCTCGGTTTTGAAGGAATCATGATTTTCCAAAGCTCTGGCAGGTAGCCAAGTTCTCTTACATGTTATTTTGATTTCCTATAAGCTTTGACTTACATTACATCCTTAAGCTTAGTCAAGTGCATGAAATTCTGTTATTATAATCTCAATTGTTTAGTGATCTTATTACCATGAACCTTGAAAATGCACTCTATGTGATTCTTGAATCCATATATTTTATTTGGACTTTAGGTACTGTATAATGTAATTCATTTCTATTCATCGCACTTGTATAACTGATTTATCTATACTTTTCTGTTCATTGCTTCTAGCTGAAGTGACTGAACAATACATGCTTTGCATTTTTATCATCTTTCTATTGCTCCTAAGCTTTGTTTCTGTACTCTCCCACTGTTTGTATATTTGCCCTGATGTATACAGACCATTTTTGGAAATTTCTGCGCAATTAACCTTAGTTCTTTACCTTTTTTTCAGTAATATCTTATACTGTAGTGCATGATGTAATTTATGTGGTTGTAGTCGCGTAGGTTCTGTTTTCAGGTGCCGTACTTTAAATGGGTTGTTGATATTTGGCTAAGTTGTGCTCTGGACCGACTGCCTTTACTTTGGGTGAGCCTTAAACATTAGGAGTGTCTAGAAATTATGAGTGGTCATGGTCAGACAGGCTTCATATGGAGAAAGATGTCTTCATTTTCTAGTTGTTGATGTGTTCTAATATTGTCTATAGATTGAAGTTTGATTGTGCTTTTCCAGTGCTTTGATGAAACCAAGTAAAAGTTTTTAAGTTATGGTCGTCCCCATTTGTTTTGGGAATAACCTTCCCAGATTGGTCCTAACAACGTGCAGTTCATGTTTTACAGACATAATTTTTTTTGTTTATCTTTCTCTTCAAAATGTTCCCATTGATGCCGCTTTGCAGATTGTGTTATCGTTCTAAAACTTGCAGGGAGAATGTAGTTTAACGTTTTACGACCGGAATATGTTCCGATTGTTGATTTGATACTTGCAGAGGTCAGAAGTAGAATAGAGATAACATTTAAGAAAATTCTTATGGAGAATACAATGGAGGGGCTTTGGATTGGATTTAACCTTGTTTCAGCACCCCTTCTACTTTTAGTAAGATCCTCTGCTTAATAATAGTAAGATTAGGGGCTTCATAATAGTAAGATCCTCTGCTTATATACAGATCTTACTGGACTTTTAAATATATTCCGACACGTCAAGCATTACTAATAATGGATAGTTATTATTTATTTTCTTTAGCAAACCAATCGGACGGGTCATATTCATTTCCTAAACTCCCAAATTCATAATAATTCAAAAAGAATAATAAAAAATATATAAGCTCTTATAAGAACACGAATTTAAATTATATGGTAACAATAATTAGAAATAAGACAATTTCAAATTAATATTATTGCAATATATATATATATATATATATATATATATTCAAACAACATTAAACACCACCGCGATTATTCGTGATTCCAAAGGCCATGTGATGGCTTCTTCCGTGTAAAAGATAGCTGCTTGTTTTTCACCTTTGGTGGCCAAAGCTTTGGCGATTTTCAGGGGTTTACGGTTTGCAATGGATTCCAGATTACTTCCAGCAGTTCTTGAGAGTGATACGAAGTGGGTGATGGACTTGATTAACACTATTAGGGGCTCTTGTACTGATATTGGTGTGGTTGTCAGTGATATTGTGGCTCTGTCTAAACAGTTTGCCATTTCTATTTCTTTTGTACCTAGGAATGTTAAGCTAGGTTTGCATTAAGGCCTGTTGATGATTGCTTTTGGATAGGGTCCTATCCTCCATGCTCTATTGTGTTGGTGATTGGAGTCATCAAAATGGTGTTCATTTGCTTGTTTGAAATCCTCACATTGTATATTTCATTGTTTTGTTCCATCTTCATTTATAAAACCGTTCATTTATAAAACCGCAAAGCGTGGAGAAACACATCTTTTTTGGTGATAGTAGATACCTCCAGATTAGGATAGTGGATATCTAGATTATATCGCACTTATAGAATTTGATCTCGTCATGTCTTAACAGACTCTTTTAAGGAAATAAAAAAAAAAAACCAAAGAGCAAGCTCCATGCATTTTTAGAGTCAAAATAGAAAGAAAATAAAAATTAGTCACTTGAAACATTAAACTTTTGTTAGTAACCACTTTTGAAACTTTAATTTTTAATAACCATTTTTAAAAAAAAATTTAAGTGTATGTCAATAAATTACCAGAGTACCCCTGAAATTAGTATTTTAAAAAACTCGAAGCAAACTTGAAATCACGATTAAATTGAAATGTCAAAACTTGAAATCATGTCTAAATTGAAAAGTCTAAACTTGAAATCTCCAAACTTGAAATCATGCATAAATTGAAAAGTCAAAACTTGAAATTTGGACTAAATTAAAATTTTCTATCCTGTCGCCGGCGAAGCAACAGCGACTGAACCACCGGACGAACCAGCCATCGCACGAAGCAGCAGCCGTCGCACGAACCAGGCTATCGCACGAAACATCGTTGGATGTGGTCCAGAAAGTCGCCGGCGCTTGGTTGCACATTCGTCGGCGCTCGACGACCCTCAAAAGAGTGCCGGCAAGGGAGTTCGGGGAGAGAGAGACCAGAAAAGAAAGAAAGAAAAAAGAGGAAAGAGAGAGTGTGTTTTTGGAGACCCTTTTACATGAGAGTTTTCTAGTAATTTCTTAAAAATATAGTTATTTATAATTAAAATTTTGTTTATGATTAAAAAAGAATTTCTCATAATATATACGGTCATTTTTGACAATTTCCACGTTAAAATATTCACTCTCATTCTGTCTACTTCATTACTCAGGCAGTTATTCTTTTGTCTTTTCTTTATTATATTATTAATTTTTTTAAAAAAAAATTTAAAACTGGGATTATTATTATTATTTTTTTCGATTTATATATAAAAATCGGAATTTGGTAGTATTTAATGAATTGGAATAGATCAAAATATCATATTCTAAAATTATGAACGTGTACGGTTGATGTAATGATATCTAATCATTGTCTACTAAAATCCTGTTGTCTTGTTCAATGAACCCAGAGAGGGAAAGCTAATGTGGGACCCAATAGAGAATTATCTAAAAACAGTCACCATCAAATCAACCATAACCACCACTACGACGCACCACCACCATACTCTAAAACAGACAAGATTATCACTTTTCAGAGAGAATTTGTAGCACCCAAAATTCTTCAAAATAAATGGGTTGGGAGCCAATCTGATTTTGGAGGTCGATGGGGGAATATAGGTACAGGAATGGAAAGGCGCCGTTTAAGAGCTGGGCCCAGCAAGCTGAGGAGAGTTACCAGTTACAGCTGGCTTTGGCTCTCAGGCTCTCCTCTCAGGCTGCTTCTGCTGATGATCCCAATTTCTTGGATATCAATCCTCCTGAACAACTTACTGCTTCTCCTCAGGCTCTGTCTCATCGATTCTGGGTAATTTTGATTTTGTTTTTGTTTTAATCCAAGTTTGTCATTTTTGTACAAGCATTTTGTTTTATTTTACACACAAACATACTGTTATATGTCTTTGGTTAGTTTGCAATTTGGATTGCTGAGCAAATGTGGGGTTTTTTCCTTTTTTTCCATTGCATACATAGGTCATTAAGAATACAATTCCTTTACTGGGTATCCTTCAAGTTCCTGCCTTTTTGTTTTTAAGGTTTTGGATTAATTGGATGTATATGTAGTCTTTGGTTGTTGATAGAATTAGCTCCATTATCTAAATCTTTCAGGAATTTTGTCTGCTATTTAATAATAAATTAATTTAGTATTCTAAAAAGCGCTAGACACAAGGCACGTTGTAATGGAGTGGACTGTTGAGGCGTCGAGAGTCGAGAGAACAAGAGAAAAGAAGGAGAAGAAGAGTTGTTGAGATTTTTTAAATGAATCCCAAAACATTGTTTTGGTGTTATTTTTTTTTTTAACCTAGGCGGCGCCTGGTGCAGATTAGTTGCCTTTCACCTAGGCTCGCTGATTACCTGTTAATCGGCGAATTTTAGAATGTGCTTCCATTATGTAGGAATTATTAATGTGTTCTACTTATTTGGTATTGGTATTCTCTGTTTGGAATGTAAATTAGAACGTTAAGGATTAGAGAAATGGTGGTTTAGGACGCTTTGTCAGCTATTCTGATTACTGAAAGTTCTATACATGCATATTGATATTTGCAAGAGTGTTGTGCAGAATAGTCCATAATGGAAAGCAAAAATTTTAAGTGTAAAAAATTAAGCAAGTGGAAGAAATCATAATTTTCAATGGTACAATTTCTCATATTATGTGCACAAAAAGTAAACCTTAATTAAACCGAGTGTTGACACAACTTGACAGAGACTGTGTAGTCAATCTTAGATATTGGATAACCCTTTTTTTTGTATTTTTTTTTGTTTTTATGGCTTAGGGTGGTTTAGATTTACAAAATGCTCCTATGTAGGGTTTTGAAATTTCAATTTGTTGATCATCACTTAAGTGGTTCAAACATTTTTTGGTGTAGGTAAAATATATGATTTCTGCATGGAATTATGCTTCTCTAGAGGAATTACCATGGAGATATCTATAGTGCTTTGCTAATTTAAAGCGCAATGGTTTGGCAGAACGTTGTATACTTCTATGACAACACTTACTGAACATCTTTTTGGGTTTGTAGAAAGCATTAAACATAAAAGTACATCCATGCAGAGCTAAGCATTATAATGTCTTTATTATTACTGTTGATTTAGTAATTAAGGTCTAGTTATAGACATTATTTCTTTTGTTTCAAAGATTTCCCATATTTATGTGTAGAAAATATAATTGCACGAATTTTCTTGAATAACGATTGCATACTACATATACATATATATATATATACTGCTGAAGTTTTCCTCTTAACTTTTGCGTGCATCAGGTAAATGGATGTCTGTCTTATTTTGACAGAATACCAGATGGGTTTTACATGATCCATGGGATGGATCCATATGCATGGACAATCAGTGCTGATCAACAAGACGTCGGTCAGATACCATCTTACGAATCATTGAAGGCTATTGATCCTTCTAATGACTTGCCTATTAAAGTGGTTTTGATCAATAAATCTCGGGATCCTGTTATAAAGGAATTGCATTACAGGGTAATGTCTCTTTCATATAACTGGGTATCTGCAGAAGATGCCATTCATCAGATCGCAAATCTTGTTTGCAATCGCATGGGGTGAGTTTACCCCTTTATATTATTTCAAAACTGTCTTGAATCCTTTTGTCCTTCTATTCTTCTAAATAAACTTTCATTATTGTCATAAGGGGTGTCGCCTCTACTGAAGGAGAAGAATTGAGTAAACGATGGAAAGAGTGTGCAGAAGTTCTGAAAGACTGCCTTGGCTCTGTAGTACTTCCAATTGGAAGCTTAACTGTTGGTCTCTGTGTCCATCGTGCGCTACTGTTTAAAGTAAATCTCTCAACTTAGTCCTAGTTTGACGATTTCTGCAGCTTCTTTGTTGTTTATGGTAGCATTTTGTTTTGTTTGATTGGACTGATTCACTCCCATTTCCTAGCTTATATATTTCTGGTGATTCAAGTAGCATTAAAATAATAATTGATTTCGTATGATAGTAAACTATACAAAGATGTTTCATAGTATGAAACTTCTCAGTCATTGAAATTCTTGCAGGTTTTAGCTGACTTGGTTTACTTACCTTGCCGAATTGCTAAAGGCTGCAAATATTGTAAGAGGGATGATGCTTCCTCCTGTCTTGTGAAAGTTGGTAGTGACAGGTATGTTCTGTTGACTGCAATTCATTGGCTTAGTTAATTGAACTACTTAAAGTAAAAAACTTGGAAAATTATTGACTTTTCTTGGTATGCTATTTTCATTTTAAATAATTTCTCCAAGATTAAGCAGGGTTTGAAGAGTGGACATCTACCATTGCGTAATAGTTAGACTTAACATCCTAACAATCTACCCAAATCTAATAGATAGGAATTTGAGATCCCCTTCATCCCCTTCCTCCATGAGAACAACCGCTATGTCTTTTGGTGGTAATTGATTAATTTTCATTCTTTGCAGGGAGTATGTGGTTGATTTGTTTGGGGAGCCTGGAGCCTTAAGCCAGCCCGATTCCTCTCTTAATAGTAGAATTTCAGTCTTAGTTTCTTCACCCTTGTGTCATCCGAAGTTCAAAGCTGTTGGGATTTCTGAGAACTTCAGGACATCTCCCAAACGACATTTCTTCAACAACCAATCGCATGAAGTTGCATTACATGATGCTACCTCAGGTGAATCCTTGGTTTTTCATGCATTCATTAATGTATCATACCTTCATGTTTCATTGTTTCTCCTGAAATTTGTTTCTCATAAAAGATTGAACAGTTATGGAATCTTTCAGTGAGTTCTTAATCTACCATATTTCATTTATTCATTACATTGTTTTCTTGTTTTTATAATTGCTCAGAGTGCAGAGTATGTTGTCTTACGGTTAAGCAATTATTACTCTTGCTGGTTGTGAATCCATGTATTGTTATTGTACAGTGGAAGAAGTATATGATTTTTGTTTACTTTTATAGAGTTTAAAATGAAGACACTGATTTGATTCCCTGCATGCATGTGTTACATGTTTGGCATGATAAAAGAAGGTTCTAGAATGAATTTGCTTCTAAATAGAATACAATTACACAAGGTTATCTACATGCTCGTGGAGGCTTTATACATTATCATATTTGATCTTGCAAAAACAGGGTCTGTGGAAGGTTGATCTGGGTATTTGTCTAACCTTGGCATATTTTGTATTAAGTGGCTTCTTGCAAGACTTATTAAATGGCACTTGCACTTGCCGGCCCAAGATATTTATAGACATGCAATTAATTGACTTACCCCTCTAGTGGTTTGTTACCAACTTTCACAAAGGTTTAGGTTTTCTTCATTACAGTTACTGTTACTAATCAAGAATTCAAGATGATAAATCTTATCCAGAAGTTGCTAAAACATTTGACACATGTTAAAACTGGTTTAGAAAACTATGGCTAGACATCAATTGTACATTGACTAGGCATTGATTGTATTAATCATTATATGATTTTATTTCTACCCTCGGTTTAGTTCTAGTTATACATGTACTTGTTTTGAGTAATACACAACAATCCATTTTCTTTCATCTCATATTAATTTCTTCTTTCATTGTTTTTGCTCTCTTAACAACATGAAATTCATTGACAAGAGCAACTGCATATCCACTTCAGGCGACAGTCACAAATTCTCTGTGTCACCTCTGCTCCAAAGAGATTGGCATGGAGAAATTCAGCAAATTTCATCTTTCTCTAGGCCAAAGCCTGATGTGATGAATAATTTGTCATTCATGGAAGTGAATCAGTCAGTAAGGAGTACGGCCAGTCATGAACTTTACCTTGGGGAGGAAGGTTTCAACATTCCATGGAGTGAACTCGATATAAAAAATAGAATTGGGAGAGGTATGTCATCAGAACTGCATGCCTTGGTAATTATAGATGCTACCAAATTACTCTTAGTGCTTCAGATTTAAGTACATATAAATATTGTAAGAGAAAACATAAGGGGTCAAATGCTTTCCAGGTTCTTTTGGAACTGTCCATCGTGCTAAATGGCGGAATGCAGTAAGTTTTTATCTTTTTCCTACTTTCCTTTTATCTTATCTATGATTAAGTTTTGGTTAAAAGTAAATATGCATTATATATTTCTCATGGAGTTTGATTATGAGTTCTTTTCTTTCATTTTTTTGTTTTGTTACAGTTCAAGAAAATCTTGTGAGACTAGAAATGTGCTTGTGAAAATTCTCATCTAACCTTGTACTTTGGCTTTAAAGTTTTTTCTCAGCATGTGATAAAGAGATTCTGGATAGAATTATCTAAAGACTAATGTCTTCTCCAAAACATAATAACTTAGCTGGTTTTGTTCTATGCTTAATAAGTTAAAATTGATATTTGGGCATCCGAAATATAATTAAGATATAATCTTAAAACAGAAGGGGACAGCTGCCTGTTGGATTGGTTGTTGCTGACCTGCATAATCTGTTGGACCATGGCCTCGTTATACAGGCAGCAGTACCTGGAATTTTGTGGAACCACTACGTTAAAAAATATTATTTTAACCCAAGAGGTCCTGTGTTCATATCCGTCATTGTGTTTGCATGTGTAATAGTACTTGCATTGGTTAAAAAAATAAATAATTTTAACCCGTTATACAGGCCCTGCTATGTGGGACCATGAACTCCGTTATTATTGTACTTGGATAATATGTGGGACCATGGCTCCATTATACAGGCAACAGTATCTGGAATTTTGTGGAACCGCAAGGTTAGAAATTATTATTTTAACTCAAGAGGTCCTGTGTTCAAATCTCTCATTGTGTTTGTATATGTATTAGTACTTGCATTGGTTCTGCACTTATATTTGTGTTTGTGAAACAGTATGCTAAACTACTTGTGACATCCTTGCTTAAAGTTTCTTCACCTTGAACTCAGGAAAACAACAGCTGATATGACAGAAACTATGATTAGATTGCTATACCTGATTTTCTTGTACTTAATTTTGCAATATAGGCTCTTCAAATAAACCATGCTAACTGCATCAAAGTAGGAAGGACCTAGCTAACTACTGACTTTTCCTCCATATGTGGCTATTGGGCCTTAGGGTTTCCATGAATATATTGCTGTATTTGAAGTACTCCAAATGCTAAATTTTAGTTTGCACTCTTGGCTGGCAAAAAGGGCATGTTTTATCCATCTATGAAGTGGTTGCTGCTTCATATTTGTGAATAAGCTCCTTATGTTTCCTTTCTGTTTCCAAGCTGTATTGGGGACAGAAGTTCTACTGTTGTCATTCCATCTTTGAGATTTAAATATTTTGTGGAAATAAGGGTTATCATTTACTGATCATCTATTATTGGATAAATAAGTTCTGTATAGTAACTGACTGCAAATAGTTTGATTTGGGATCGTTTGTGTTTAGTTGATTTTTAATATTAAGCTTGTCACTCTTAGGATGTTGCTGTCAAAGTTCTTGAGGAGCAAGAATTCCATGCACATCGATTTGAGGAGTTTTTAAGGGAGGTATGTCAAAGCTACTTTGTGCTTTATGAAAAGAAAATGAATACACCATTAGAGCTTGACTAAAAGTCAAGCACTTTCTTTGCTTGAAACAATATCAACTTTATCTTGCATTTATAATGATTTTGGCTGTATTTTTATTTGTTTAGTTTATTTTATTTTATTTTAATTATTACAATAAATTAACCCAAACCCCTCCCTAGTCTCCACCATGGTGTGAGCAGAACTTGAACTCAAGGCCTCTTGCACAAGACAAAAGGCCGTACCAGCTTAAGCTAAGCTAATACCTTCAATTTTGCTGACTGCAACTTTTGTTTGTTAGGTTGCAATCATGAAACACTTGCGGCATCCAAATATTGTTCTCCTTATGGGTGCTGTTATCCAGCCCCCAAACCTGTCCATAGTTACAGAATATGTATCAAGGTATCCCTGCAATGATTTTCTTGATATGCTCCTATTTTATGCCACTGAAAATGAAGCATACCTTTATATAACACTAAATAGAATATATGTCTTGGATTGCAGAGGCAGCTTGTATAAGCTTTTGCATATGCCTGATAATAAAATTATTCTGGACGAGAGGCGTCGCTTAAAGATGGCTTATGATGTGGTATGTTATGTTAGACTTGTGATTTGCTGTTTTGGTCCTTTTGGACACACTCACTGAAATGCTGGCATTACTATGATATTTGTGTATCTGATATAAATTGTACTTTCATTTGGATTTAGGAGCTGTTTGTTGCTCTGTACAGGTAAATGGAATGAATTATCTTCATCAGTTTAAACCTCCCATTGTCCATCGGGATTTGAAGTCCCCAAATCTTTTAGTGGACTGTAATTATACAGTTAAGGTGAGCGGTGGAAATTCATTTGTCTGATATACTTGAAAAGGCAAACTCATTTCTTTTTAATTACTAGATGGTAGATAAGGCTGTGAAATAGTGCTTCTATGTTATTTGTACTAGAAAAACTGATATTGCTACATGGAAGTGAAGCTAGACATCCTTTCCTTTGATCAAGTATTCACATGATTTGCTAAAGCTTTAAGCAAGAGGTCATTGTTTTTGTTGTCATTCTAGAATATTTAAAATCCAGCACAATCCATAATTAAAGTCCGTGTACTTCTTGTATTTTGAGAAGGTATTTTTGTGTGAAGTAAGGAAGGGGATGAGTCTAACCTGTTGCTAAATGGGAAAATAGTTCACTTAAGTATTGCTTAATAGAGCTGCTTATATGGAAGTGAGATTCATGTTATCATGGATGACATTATTGCCTTCTCCTATAAAAATTTTCGAATTTTTTTCACAAGTGTGTTTCATTGTTCTTATCATCCATGTTAAAGATCTCATAAAAATTCATTGGATTTCATCAATATCCCCAAGGATCTTAATATAAGGGATCCCTCATATATCTATATATATAGTCTTCGCCTCAGTGTGCACCGACTTTAATAAAGTCAATTTCTCAGCTATCAACGGTTGGATTCATCTTCTTCTACTTAATCAGCGTCTCACAAGCCTTGTGCTCTCATGTAGTATTACTTATATAAGTTAATATGATCAGAGTCTTGATCATCATTGTTAGAGTCTTGATCGTCCATGTAAAGGTAGGATTTTGATCATGTCACATAACCTGTCAAGGCTCTAAACTCTAATATAGACTATCAAAACTTTAACAAAGACGATCAAGACCACTGCACATTATTATATAAGGGATGCCGCAACTGAATTTTTATATATATATATATATAAACTAATTTTAATTACTATTCGATCTATCTCTGACGAATGTACGGTAGTTTCTAATATTCAAATTTCATTCTAGGTTTTAGCATAACTAAAATAAAATCTCTATCATTCAACAATAGTTGAATATCTTGCTGTAGAAGTTGGTCAACTTGTCTTCTTGGGTGGCAAAGTTAGGATCCTGGAGATGTTGGTTGTCGGACACCGTTTGGAACTAATTTTTAGTGTCTTCGTCAAACAAATAGAATACGAATGGATGGTGATTTAGTCTTGTTGAGTCATTGTACTTATTTTGCAGTCATGAACACATCTGATTGACTGTTGGATCCTTCCTCCTGTGATGTAGATCAAAAGGACCTTTTTACAATTTACTTGATGTTTGAAATAAGCCCATTTATTTCATGAGAATATCTTTATGATCTTAGAAGATGCTATTACTCAATTTTTGAGCTTCTTAATACATCAAGTAATTTTAGCTGAGATAGTTGATCTGAGTGCAGACAGCTTCTCTTGCAATGTATATTAAACTTCATAAAAGATTATAATTATAGAAATTAACTTCTCTTACTATCAATGGAAATTTGACGGATATGATCTTCCAGATCTGTGATTTTGGTCTTTCTCGCTCAAAGGCAAACACTTATCTTTCATCAAAAACTGCTGCAGGGACTGTAAGTTATGTTTCAAGTTTAAAAAATTGTTACCTTTTCTTAATTGTTATATAAAGGAAGAATAGGATAATTTCAAATATTAAATTCATTATATCTTTGTTTGATAGCCGGATTGGATGGCGCCAGAAGTTCTTCGTCAGGATCTGTCGGATGAGAAATCTGATGTCTTCAGTTTTGGTGTGATCTTGTGGGAACTTGTAACTCTGAAACAACCTTGGAGAAACTCAACTTCTACACAGGTCATTCATCAATTATCTGGCTCCAAACTATAATTTGCTGATGAATTTACTCACAATCATATAATGGAAGCAAACTAAATTGATTTCAATTGAGAATCTGGATTTCTGAACTTGATGATATAAATAATTGCCTTGAAGGTGACTGCAATGGAAATTTGGTCTTACAAGAGACATAATTTGTTGGAGCGATTTTAGAAATGAAGACTATGGACTCTTACTTTGAATAATAGTTGACTGATGATAGGAAAAAAGGGACCCTGAAAATATAACCAGTTGTGAGTTGCCTTTAACTAATGGTAGATATGATGTTCCGAATCTTCTGACAGTTTTGATATACAGTATCAGAAAACTATGTAGACTTGATAGTCTTGCAACTTCTTTTTAGTTTTTAGCTGCATACTTGCAAGGAAACATTTAAATTCAAAAGAGTCAATACAAAAGGCAGAATTATCATCTGTTAGTGCATCTGATCGATCATTTCTGTTGGATCATTTCTGTAATTTGACACCTTTCACAACCTTATGATTCCATTTCCATCACCATGACCTCAAAGAAAAGCAAGAGGACAAGCATTTCTCTTCAAACAAGTTCCAATGCTGAAGTGTTCCAGTACAAGGTAGCATGGTCAAAACAATTGGTAGAATTTGCTAAATAGGTTACAAATTCTATGACGTTCTTCTCATGTGCTGTAGTTCTTTAGAACTTTGGATATTTCCTTTTATGGATCATCAATAATTTTTACTTTCTAGGTAACCAATAAGTAATTAACTACTGAACATTTTCATTACTTAGATCAATGATATTTTAAACTCTTATCCTTTGTATTAATTTGAATTACATGTTGGATGCACAACCTTTTGCAGAGACCAGGTCAATATTTAGTTTTAGTTCATCTGTATAGATTTAGCAGTTCTCGCTCAAGGAGTCCTAACTCTCTAAATGCTTGAAGTATTTCTAGTGCTGGACTCTGATAGAGGGGTGATACTGAAACCAAAGGATCCAATACCTTTCATTTAAGGGATGGAGCTTAATAGTAGTTGTTTTTTGTTTTTTGTTTTTTGTTTTTTGCAGGTTATCGGAGCTGTTGGTTTTAAAGGTGAAAGGCTTGAGATTCCAAACAATGTAAATCCTTCGGTGGCTGCCTTGATTAGGAGCTGCTGGGTTGAGTAAGTTTACAGTTACTTTGGTTGACTCTCTTTTAGTTTCATTATCTAATTCAACTCAATAATTAAATGGTTTCATCTTTTGGAAACCGGTGCCAGGATTAGGCATCAAGTCAGATCATAATTCATTGTTTTTATAGTTTTATATCTCTCTCTCTGATAATGCAGATCATAATTCATTGCTTTTATCTTCTTTTCTGATAACGCGGTTGAATTATACTGCAGAGAGCCAGGGAATCGACCTTCTTTCTCCTCTATTATGGAAACCTTGCAGCAATTCCTGATGAGTTCCACTTCTCATCCACTCTTACTGCAAACTTAATGACTAATTTGCACTTTCCTTCCCAAATGATTATACTTTGTAGCTGCTTGCTGTATATAACATGAAACTTCTCGAGATGAGGAAGCAACATTGTGGAAGTACTACTTATCACGAAAAAGAAGATTTTCTTTTTCTTTTTCTTCAAAAATCAATTGGTGGAAGTGCTAAGACTCCTCCTATTACAGATTTGATATAAGATATAGAACTTAGAATGAGTGGTTTGCCTCTGCAGTTGGTTACTGCTTATAAGTCTCATGGTGTTCTGTTTCAGAATCTCTGATACATTGACAATGGTATTAGGTTACATGATCATCCTAAATGATGGAATGACATGAAGGTGAGATAGTTGTATGTAGCCATTTAAGTTCTCCTTGTTATAAGTGCAAGTGGATTTAGGGCATGTTTGGTATTACGTACAGTACTGTATTGTATAGGATTGTACCGGATAATATTGGACTGTATTGGATTAAATTTAATACTCTACATTGTTTGGTATTAGATAGTATTGGGTTGTACTTGGTTGGCTATTATAATTATTTATTTATTTATTTATTTAAATTGACATTTATAGATATATTTAAATATTAAAATTAAAAATATTAACAAATAAAAAATTCTAATTTTTTTTTTTCCATTTAAAAAAAAATTAAATAATAATTCTATATCTTTTTAAAATTCCATCCATGGTATTGCCACCTCCCGGCCTTTGTTCGTGGAGGAGACAAGCCGACGACCTCGACAATGAGGTCTTTGGCCGTCTCCTTCAAAACGGAGTTTGGCAGCCTCCTTGAAGATGAGGGCAGACGGTCTCCACGATGGAGGCTGCTTTGCCTCACGGAATTTTCATTCTTATTTTCAAGAAAATTTTGAATTTTCTTTTTATGAATTTTTTTTCAAGTCTAATCCAGTTGAGAAATATATTTACCAACTGTATAATTTAATACGATTTGGACCGTATAAAATGAGTACGTCGTACACAGTTGTACGACTATAAAATATTACCAAATGCCTTAGAGTACTAAATATGTGATACTATTGTCTAGTACAGTGCACCAAACAAGACCTTAAGGTGCAGGAGATTAGTGCTGATTGTGTTGTAAAATACTTAGGTGTTATGACAATTCCTAATTATATATGTTGTATGACCATTAATTTGTTTTTGGTCCATGTTTGAGACGAGTATTACAAACCACAATTTTTTCAGGGCCATTATCATTTTTGTCCCTTTTTCCCTGTATTTTTTGTTTTTTTTTTTTTGAAATAACACTTTTTTACATGTCTTTTTATCTCACGTGGTCCATTAATTATCGAAAATACATCAATTTGATTCAATTAAAAAAACTTTTAAGGTAATAGATTGTTTGTCAATATATTTTTAACAAAAAAGAGAATTTTTATTGGTAGTGATTTTATTGAGTAGAACTTTTAACAAAAAGTTGTATATTATTTGGTATTCGATTACAAAAAAAACGTTTAAATTACTAGATCGTTTGCTAATATATTTTAAAAGAGTTCTGATTGTAATAAATTGTAAAAAAAAGGAAAAAGTATTTGTTATGAACGTGGTATATGATGGAGTATTTGTAAATTCATGTTAACTATAAAGATGCCTTAAATTAACAGAAACACCCCTTCTATTAAGTCAATCCGTTAACTATAACAGTTGACTAACCTTGACTCTTGAAAATCCAAATATACCCTTGCCATATCATCTCAAACATAAATGATTTTTTAATTAAAATTGAAAAATCAAAATTTTTTTTTTTAATTTTTTATAAAAGGTAATCTACTAAGGAAACAAGAGATCTTTGATGATCTCCTACTTACTAGAAGAGATCTTCATTGATCTCGGAGATCGACTTCCTGTAATTAGCAGAGGAGGCTCTTCCCCGAATTGAGGATGTTTCTGCATATAATCGATATATTATCTTTTTTTTTAATTAAAAATATTTTATGTTTGAGATAATGTGGCCGTGGTATTAAGTTAATTAAGTAAATCCGTTAACTATAACGGTTGACTAACCTTGACTCTTGAAAATCCAAATATACCCTTGCCATATCATCTCAAACATAAATGATTTTTTAATTAAAATTGAAAAATCAATTATTATTATTATTATTATTATTATTATTATTATTTTAAAAAAGATAATCTAATAAGGAAACAAGAGATCTTTGATGATCTCCTACTTACTAGAAGAGATCTTTACCGATCTCGGAGATCGACTTCCTGTAATTAGCAGAGGAGGCTCTTCCCCGAATTGAGAATGTTTTCGTATATGGTCGATATATTATCTTTTTTTTAATTAAAAATATTTTATGTTTGAGATAATGTGGCCGTGGTATATTTGATTTTATATAGGTCAAGGTTAGTCAATCATTAAAGTTAACATGTTGACTTGATGACAGAGGTGCTTGTGTTAATTCATAACATCTTTTTGAAATCTTGCTAAATTTAATAAAGTAAGGGTAAGTTAGTGCAATTAACCCTGTTGTAAAATACTTTTGTGTTTTGACCATTCCTCATTATATATGTTCTATGACCATTGATTTGTTTTTGGTCCATGTTTGAGATGAGTATTACAAACCACAATTTTTTAGGGCAATTATTATTGTTGTCTATGTTTTTATTTTTTGAAATAACACTTCTTTATATGTCTTTTTATCTCACTTGGTCCATTAATTATCAAAAATACATCAATTTGATTCAATTAAAAAAACTTTTAAGGTAGTAGATTGTTTGTCAATATATTTTTAACAAAAAAGAAAATTTTTATTAGTAGTGCTTTTATTGAGTAGAACTTTTAACAAAAAGTTATATAGTATTCAATTAAAAATAAAACGTTTAAATTACTAGATCTTTCAATTTGCTAATATATTTTAAAAGAGTTTTGGTTGTGATAAATTGTAAAAAAAAATAAAAATAAAGTATTTGTAATGAAAGGGGTATATGATGGGGAATGTAAAATTCATGTATAGGGTAGTTGAGACGGTTTCTCTATTTTTTTAGAAAAAAAAAAAAAAAATCTCAAAATAAGCTTTTTGGTTTGGGCTTTTCCTAATAGGCATAAAATAATTTTTTTAATATTAAAAAAACTCTTCTTAAATTTTGCCAAACAACCAAAAATATGTATAAAAAAAACAAAAATGTTCACCTCTAATTGATAAATCAATTCAAATAATGTGACGAGTAATTTGTTATAGAATTATGTGATGAATGATCTACAAATTTCTTGCCACATTGTTTTAGTTGCTTTTTGGATTAATTTGTTCTGGTGTGTAGCATTAGATATACATCTTGCATATAAAAGTTTGAGTAATGCTATATAACTAAACAAATTCCCAAAAATTAATATAAATAGTGTGGTAAGAGATCGATAAATCATGAGATTAACGTTATTGACAATAAGATAAAGACAAATCACTTATTGATTTTTGGGTTTTCAAAAAGTTTTAACTATGTTTGGTTTGATGAAATAAGAGAGAAAGGAAAGGAAATTTATAAATTTCTTATCTCTTTGTTTGAATTGTTAAACAAAAAGGAAATGAAAGGATAATGAGAGAAATAGAGGGTAAATAAGGGAATAGTTTATTCTTGTTTCACTCAATTTGGTTTCTCACCAAAGAGTGGTGCTATTGGCACCCGTCTAATGAACTATTGATGCCTCATTTTTAAAAGGTTTGGATTTATAAATGAAGTAATTATCGGTAATCTACTTGAGGTTTGACAATTTACAATAAGAAGCAACTTTATCACAAATTGACACTAAACTCCCCTGTTGTTAATGGTTGACCGGAGTTGACGGTTATCTTTAATGCTTGGAAGGGTTATATTGTCATTTTAAAGTAAAGGGTTTGGCAAATGTCTTTTTCGGCCATCAACATTAAATGCATGTGACATTTTAGTAACTTTAAATATTAATATAATTTTTATTACTTTTTGAAAGAATTAATATAATTAATTAAAACAATAAAAAAAGGAAAACTTATTATTTTGGTTTTGAATCGGTGCATAAGACATGGCAAACTCTTTCTCTCTAAAGGTAAAACAACTTCACTTTTTCTCCTAAATGTTTCAAAAATCAAACCAAATTCACTCACGTCTTCACCAAAACAAAGATTCTCATAATTGTTTCCTTTGTTTAGCATCATATGTGTGGTGTGGAAGTTGACGACCCATCATAGGTGAAAATTGAGGATTTTAAGTTTAAAGCCCAATTTTTTTTTTTTTTTTTTTTTAATTATTCATAAACGCTTCCTTTTGTTTTTCTTGTGCTTATTTGTGTAAAGAATGACACATTCACTAATGGGTATGTTTGGATTGGTGTTCTAATAATTGTTTTTTGGGTTAATCATTTTCCTTTATGGGAAAAAATTCATTTTCATTGTGGTGAATAAGTCTGACAATTAATTTTTTGTTATCATTTTTTTTAAAAGAATTTTGTTATTATTAATTATGTTCTTTGTTTTGGTTGGTTTGTAATCTTTTTGATTATGCACTGTGATAACAATGTACTATTATATTTGGGTTGGGATTAAATGTTAGGGTTTTTGTTGTAGTTGTTTTGGTATATAAAATTTTGTTATACACATTTTTTTTTTATAAAAATAAAATAAAAATTCTAACATGTAATTATCAAAATTATAAGGAGATTTTTGTCTTAAAAATATAAATACACCCCAAAACAATCCAAGAGACCTTCCCGCCTTAAACTAATTTTTTATTATAGATTTTTGTCTTATTCCAAGGGCAAAATAGTGATTACAGTGCCTTTATGTCATAACCCAGGTATTTTCGTCTTATTACTTATTTTTCACAGCCAACCCTAATAGTTAACGGTCAACTATTAATGATAGGAGAGGTTAGTGTCAATTTTTCATAAAGTTATTTCTAAATGTAAATTATCAAACCTTAGGTAGGTGGTCAACAATTATTTCTTTATAAACTTTAATTATTTTATTCTCAAACTGCCATTTTACTCTAAAAAAAAAAAAAAACCCCTTCACGCACCATGGTTTGGTCACATCCAAGTCCAACAAAACATGTGAAAGAGGAGTTACTTGGAATCTACTTTGATCTATTTAGTTTTACTTCAATACAACGATCTTCATTATGTCTCCATTTTAACTAAAAAAAATATGATTACAATTTGGGGTGGAATGTTGATATCCATATTATACAGTGTTGTATTATGGAGGGTTGAGACTCACTGATTGAATATATATCACCAATCACCAATCACCAATCTCCATTATCAAAATATTATGATAGAAGTATAACAATGAGCATCCGGCGGCTTGCTCCACAGTTCTTCTTGTTAGGTCTTGTGGATAGACTTGCTATCGATGAACTCGAAAATTTCACAATTGATGATGATCATATGTCTGATTCAATGAAGAAATTTCTATCAACAATCAATACATTCGTTGTCACTGGTATTGGAAGTGCCCTTAACGTATTTTTCGTTTTTTGTCCACATACCATGGGAGTTTAACCACAATAGTCTTGACCTCTACTATAAGTATTTAATAATTTATGAGACCCCTTTCAAATATGTCCACCTTCTGCTCCTATCAAATTTTGTCTACAAACTCATTGATGCGACAAAACTAAATGAAGAATCAATGTCATAAACAATCATTTCAAATGCCAATGATCGTGCTAAAACCTTGGGCACTTGGAAGAAATAGTTGATGTAGAATCGTTGATTTATTAGCGGAAAGCAACATGTTACAAATTCAAGAAAATTGCAAATGTCTGGGTCATCGAAAAGCCAACTTTTTTTTTATTGAAAATCATATAGTGACAAATGATGCCTCCAAAAATTTTCTTTTGAAGGGTTTTTATTTATTTTTTGTATTGATATTTTTTTTCCTTTGAAGTCATCCTTTTTTTTTTCCTTGACAAAAGTCCATTTTGCCAACACCAAAACAAAGACCATCACCTAATATATTTTACTATAAAATTTGCCATAAATGATGAAGTTCTGAATGGTTGCAACACACCCCTCAATATGTCAATTATGTATTTCTGTAGATTATGTCCAGGTCGACATAGACTAACATAGAATAGAGATACGCACAACGGTTATGTCAAGGTCGACGTAGACCAACGTGGAATGGAGATGTGAGATGGTTACGTCGATCAACATGGAGTTGAGATATGTGAGACAATTATGTCGAGATAGAAGTAAACCAACATAAATCGGAGATACGATAGATGGTTATGTCGATGTCAACATAGACCAACATTAAATGTAGATGCGAGACAGTTATGTCGAGGTCAACAGAGACCAACGTGGAGTGAAGATATGCGAGAGAGTTATGTAGATATCAACGTAGACCAATGTTGTGGTAAAAAGATATGCGAGTTGATTATACTGAGATTAAACCAACGAGAGTGGAGATACTAATTGATTATGTCGAGGTCGACGTAAACCAACATGGAGTAGAGATATGCAAGTTGATAAAGTTCAACTTAACATGAGGTCAACCAAAGATATCGACCGTAGACTAGGGATGGAAATTGGGATGCATTTGGTACGTGGGACGAGACAGGACAACGCAGGATAGTTTCTTCTTGTCCCATGTTTGGTACGACTTTAGCATGAGACAGAACGAGACAAGGTGGGACAATAATCACTAAATTCTGTCTCACCCAAGACCCTAGGCCAGACTTGTCCTATGCATGAGATAAGTCCCAGAAGGGCCTTTTTATCTTTAAATCTTTAAAAAAATCACAAACTTGTGCAATATATTATATATTATAATAATATATATAATATTATATATAATTATAATTATACTATTTATATTACTAATAATAATATATATTATTATTATTATATATTATATAATATATATAATATATATTATGTATATATATTATATAATTTATGTGTATATATATGTATTATATACAATATATTATATTTTATTATTATATATAATAATAATATAATATATTAAGTATTATTACGTATATAATAATATATATATGATATTATATATATCTTATATAAATATTATATATAATAATTTTTACTATATCATATATATATTATAATACAATGTATATTATATATTATTATAAATATTAATAATATATAAATATATTTAATATTATAATATATTATATATATTATATTTTATGCAATAATATATAAATTATTTTTTTATTATATATAATAATATATAATATATTAAAAATTATTTCATATACAATAATATATATAATTAAATAATTTTGAATATTTTATATATTATTATATATAATAATAAAATAATATATATTATTGTATATGTAATAATTTTTAATATATTATGTATAATAATTTATATAATATTATATATACATATGAGGGGCACTCTGGTCATTTGAACCTCTTATCTCATTTTGTCCCATACATACCAAATGCATAACAGTACAGTTAACAGTTATGTCCTAGACATTTCAAACACAATACGGAACAACTGTCATGTCCTGTCCTGTCATGTCATGTCCAATCTATATGCCAAACGCACCCTTGGACCTGGATCCGCGAGTACTAAACCGAACTCGAACTGCATGGGTCGGGTTTGGGTCCCTATATTCGGGTCGCAGGTTGGGTCTAGGTTTGAGTCAAAAACCAGTGGGCCCGAACCCGTTGACCCGATTAGTTAAAAACTACGTCGTTTTACACGGCATATAAAGAACTAAACCTAATTTCTTCTTTTATTTTTCTTATTGCCACCTACCACATACCAAATCTCCCTTCTCACTTTCTCAGATTTTTTACTTCTTGCTGCCGCCTACACATACCAAATCTCATTTCTCACTTTCAAGTTTCCAATTTCCATAGACCGCTGATAGCTCCACCTTTCGACCGCCGATGAGTCGACAACTCCACCTTTCGACTCTCGATGCGTCGACAACTCCACCTTTCGACTCTCGATGCGTCGACAACTCAACGGCTCCACATAACTCTCTCTCTCTCCCTCTCTCTCTCTTACACTTGTTTTTATTATGTTGCTATTTTATCTTGAATTCATCAAGTTTTCTTATAAGGGGTTGTGGATTGATTTCGTAAAATAAATCGATAAGTTTTGTTATTTATTAGTTGAAATGGTATGTTTTTTATGGAATCGATTTCTTATATGGGGTACACAAGTTGAATGATCTCTTGAAATATATATATATATATATATATATATTTTGAATGGTATGTTATTTATTAGTTTGTTTTATGTTTTGTGATGGCTCGGTGTTCGATAAAGTATATGGGTGTCCATTTTTAAGGTCTCAAATGTTAAAGTGATGTTGATTCATTAATGCATTGATTGTGTTGTGTTATTGTAGTTGGTTAGTTTTCTTATGTTTTGATGAGGCCATCTATGATTGTATATGTGAGCTTACCATGTTTACTCTATTATAATAGTACACTTGTTGAAATAATATCTTGAAATAGATACATGATTTTTCTTTAATGGTATGTAATTTATCAGTTTGTTTTATGTTCAGTGATGACTCTGCGGTCAATCAAGTATATGGGTGTCCATTTTTAAGGTTTCAAAATGTCAAAGTGATGTTGATTTATTAATGCATTGATTGTGTTGTGTTATTATTGTTGGTCAGTTTTCTTACGTTTTGATGAGGTTTTCTATATGTGAGCTTACCATGTTTAATATTGGTAATTAAACACTTGTATTGGTAATTATTGACACACTTATTTTTTGCTTTTCTAGTTATTGTTATTTTGTCACAGAATGTCGAAATAAAAAAGTATTACCCAAGACTAAGAGCAACCGACTCCAATTCCTATTGATTCAAGTCATAATGAAGTTACTAATATTAATGCTGAATCTAATGACACTGATATTGATTCTTGTGCCAACGAAGATGGGAAAAGAAAATTGACGTCTAAGGTATATGATTCTTTTAGAAGAGAAAAAATTAACAAGGATTGGTATGCTATTTGCAAAAGTTGTAATAAGAAATTATCAGGAAAAGGGACTGCCGGAACATCCCATTTAAAAAAACATAAGGATAACTGTCCTCGAAGACAATTTCGTGATGTGGGATAAATGTTGAAAGCTACAAAAACAAAGGATGGGGTCGTTGAAATTAGACCTTTTCAATTTGATCAAGACAATACCCGAAGAGAGCTTGCGAATATGGTGATTTTGTATGAGTACCCTCTTAGCATGGTAGAACATTTGAGGTTTTATAGGTTCATGGGGACGGCTCAACCGTTGTTCAAAATACCATCTAAGAATTCATTGAAGAGTGATACACTACAAATTTATGATTATGAGATGGATAAATTAAAGGGTTTATTGGAGACAAATAAGGGTAGGATTGCACTTACTACCGACATGTGGACATCTCATAATCAAATGAAGGGGCTCATGGTTATCACAACACATTTTGTTGATAATTCTTAGACTTTACAAAGTCGATTCATAAGGTACGTTATCACACATTAATCTTTTTAACTATTTTTTTTATGTGAATACAGTAGTTTAATATGTAAAAATATAATAGAATAATAGTTTTAATGTTTATTGTTGTATTCATTTTCGTAGGTTTATAATTGTTCCATGTCCACACACTTCTAAAATACTTGCTGATGTTATGATGGAGTACTTACATGATTGGAATATCGAATACAAGTTATCTACTTTAACTGTGGATAATTGTAGCACTAATAATACTATGATTAGTATTCTCTTAGAGATGTTTTCTGATGTCTCACTTTTGTTGAATAGAGACATGGTTCATTTGCGTTGTTTTGCACATATATTGAATTTGATAGTGAGAGATGGGTCAGATGTGATTAGTGATAGTATTGAGAGGATTCGTGCTAGTGTTTATTATTGGACATCATCTCCTAAAAGAGAGGAAATTTTTCTTGAGACTGTTAACCAATTAGAGATTGGGAGCACTGAAAAGTTAGTACTTGATTGCAAAACGAGGTGAAATTCTACTTACTTGATGATTCGCTATGCTTTAATATACAAAACAGTTTTTCCTCGTTTGAAACATAAAGATTCACACTATAAAAATGTGCCAACTAAAGATGATTGGGTGTTGACAAAAGAGATTAGTGATAAACTTGATATGTTCTATCAGGTCACCGAAGAATTCTTAAGAACCAAATATCCTATGACCAATAATTATCTACCAACTTTATGTGACATTAGAGATGCCATTAATGAATGGAGCACATCCACATTTGAACAAATAAAACTAATGTCATCATCTATGACACACAAGTTTGATAGCTATTGGAGTAAATTTCATGCTATTATGGTTGTGGCAACAATTTTGATCCTATATATAAAATGAAAGTCATGGAATGTTACTTTCCTTCGCTCTATGTAAATGGATCTTCAGATGAGATTAATAAGGAAAAATTGGAATGTTAGAATATTACATGTCCTTAGAAGTAATTGTGATTCCTTGAAAAGTTTGAAATACTGAATTTTGTATATGGGCATTTTAGTCTTTTTCATCATGATAAATTGGTAAAAACGTATAAAATTGGGACAAAACAGTTCTACCAGTCAACTTTCTTAAACCTAGGGCTAGGGGTATAACGGTCTTTTTTCTAATTCCGTTAAGTTTGACTGTCAATTTTTTTGTCAAGAGACCATTTTGATGTATTTCTAAAAAGGTGAGGATCAAAGACCTTAAACACATAAGTTTAGGGATGGCCAATGGGGGAATGGGAGCGGATGTAGGTCCCCCCAACCCCACCCCCATTTTTCAAACCCTCCCTCCCACCTCTCCTGCCCCCACCCCCCATTTGGGGGAATGGGGATGAGGTAGTTTTGGGGGGAGGTCCCCCCATCCCCATTTTCCCCGTTTCCCCATTTTCCCTGTATCGGTAAAAATTGTATATTAAAAAAAAGGCACAAATACTCAATCCATTAAATTCAAATAGAAAATAATATCCCCATGTACAAAATGACGCATAAACACACAAATATGATTTTGGGTTAGACTTTAAGTTATAAAGATGTATATATAGTTAGTAAAATATAAATAATAAAAATATTGAAGATATAAGAATAAATATATATTAATATATTACAATATTATAATTTTGGGTGAAATGGGGAAATGGGGACGGGGGCACCTTCCCCCATCCCCATCCCCATTTCTCCATCCCCATTTCCCATCCCTATTTCCTAGAAATGGGGATGGGGATAGGTGATTGAGCCATCACATACATAAGAATACACCCCCTATTTTTGATGCTTATGTTCGTTTTTCGAGTAAATTCAAGGTTTTGATGGCTCAACTTTGATTGTACAGGTGCTTTTTGGATTGAGAGCTTATCGATGAAGGAATGCAGTGATTTTGGACTAAAGATGACAAAACGAGAGCTTTTGGGGCAAAACAATCATTTTTCCAGAGAAGCTGCAATTCGGCTGTCACAATCGGCAGCCTGGCCGCAGATTGAAACCGCCGTTTTCCTCTAGAAGTGTGAGGTGTAATTCGGCAGCCACAATTCACCCGTCGAATCATTCCAGTGGTTCCCAACTCAAATCGGCCGTTACTATTTGGGCAGCCTGGCCGCCGTTTGAAACCTCCGATCACGCACCACGTCAGCCATACCGGGATTTCAACCCTATCTTTTATAATCCATATAAATACCCATCTTTTCTCATTCTCTAATCTAACCTCCCACAATTCTTGAAACCCTAACACTTCTCTACCATTCCATCGACCCAAATCTCTACATTAATCACTCCTATCAACATCCATCACCACATCTTGGAGATTTATTGAAGAGAGAAGAAGAGATTCACCAAGGACAAGGGAATCTCAAGCTCATCAAGGAACAAAGAAAACTTTATGAAGGCTTTCATGAGTTTTCTCTATTTACTTTACTCTTTTCATTTATATTTCCATTATGTGTAACTAAACCCTCATATTGGGGAATTGATGAGACAACTTATGTGATAATCCATGTATTTGAACTAGTTATATGATATATATCCTCTCTTGGTCTATTCCATTTTCATTGCCTTGAAGTTGCCATTTTATTTTACTAAGTTAATATTGGGACTCAATTTAGCTTGTTGTAAAATGGTTTACATGTGTTGGTTGTGGTTTAGAGTTTGAAGGACATTCAACTCACTCTCTAATCTTTAGCATCTATGAATTGGAATATGTATGTTTGAATGTCTTATACCATGAGACTTTAATTTTGTTCTTGAGAATTAGTTTAGGTGAATACTCATAGTGGGATTCACTTGAGTTGGAACTTGAATTTATATTCTTGCCTAGACTCATAGTAGGATTTATTTGAGTCAAGGTTTGAATTTGCTTGTTAATGAGTTGAATCAATTTAAGAACAAACCTTGAGAGGGATTAAAATGTTTAAATTGGACTAGTTCATTACATTAGGAAATCTTTTAGTTGTCAACTCAATTCCCCAAAATCCATTCTCATACTTTCGCACACATCACTTAAATTACTTGTTCTTTAATTATTGCTCAATTTAGTTTAGTTTCAATTCAATCTTCAAAACCAAAAAATGAATTTTACTTTACCGCACATAGTTTAGTTTAGTGTACATATCTTAGATATATGCAAGTATCCTCCCTTTCCCTGAGGAACGACCCCGCTTGCCATTATACATTTCACATACGATTTGTGTATTCCGAGTGTGGAATTTTGGTACTTGCAAAAGATTTGATTAAAAGGTCCCCCTATCCCAAACCCCAATTAAATTTGGGGTTAAAAACCTCCCGCCCCCCCCCCCCCCCCCCCATTTTCCTCAAAAAAATTTCCCCCAAATGGGGATGGGGGAGCGGGGTTTATAGGCACCAGGAGAAAATGGCCATTCCTACATAAGTCGAGTAAAAAAGTAATGTTTCCAAACAAAAACATAAGGACTAAACTATAATTCCCCCATAAATTTATAACCTCGCTCAATCAATCACTAACTAAAAAGTTTACATAAACGGTATACATCTCAGCAAATCACACATGCAACAATTTCTCTCAAAATTCATTATAAGATACAAACATAGCAGCAAAATTATTAGGTAAGCAAGCGATTTTATTCAATTAGATTGTTATTATTTCATCCAACTTTTATTATATATTTAATAGCACACCGTCCTCGGAAAAGCTCACCAGGTGGAGGTTCTAAATGAGCCGAATGTAGGTTGTTAGACTCTAGAGGTTTCAGAAAACCCACCAAGTGACTTCCTGGGTTATTGTCACTAGGTCGGGACTTCCAGGAGAACTTCACCGGATGAGATTCTATATTGCCATATTGGTAAAGTTGTTTGACTCTCTTAGAGACTTTGACCGAGCTATTTTCCGGTCTCGAATTCTTCCTCAATGTGTGTGAGAATCAAGATGACTCTGTTAGGAAACCTAATGGAAGATTTTTTGAGATAATCTCTAGCTAAAATGAGTCTCCTAGTTAATTAGTTATTGAAATCCGATAGGGTATCCGGTATTGTCTCCGGGTGCTGAATTGGTTTGCAAAAGGGTAGACTGAAAGGTTGAAGAATAAGCTTAATGAAATAATAAAAATCATTATGTGAGAGTAAAATAAATCATGCCCATAGTAATAGTCTCTGGGATGTCAAGGGACAGTCCAATTTCACATCACCTTTTTATTTTTGACAATATCTATTAATTCGAGACTATGTATTTTTTTTTAAAGCTTTTATCATTGCGTAGGATTCGAGCCGCTGACCTGAGAGTCATTTGCCCAAACCCAAGCTCGTCAATCTACTAGTTGAGTTACGCTTCTGCTGGCCAATTTCACCTCTCCTTAGTCGTTAAGTCCTTACCATATTGAGGTGTCAAATATCACTACCAAAAAAAAAAAAAAAAAAAAAGGTATCGTCCTAATAGGTCTATTGGGACGAATAAAATTTATCCCAAATTACGTCGCCTTAAGTGTGTCGCAGTAGGTTCTTTGGGACGAAAATTGAAATTCGTTCCTTAAAACTACCTATAAGGACGATTTTTGTTCGTCCCATTGATAATGTATATGGACGAAATTATTCATCCCAATAGACAACTTGTAGGGATGAAACTTTAAATAGTTTTTTATCCCTTTAGATATTCTATAGGACGAAATTTAAAATAAATTAAAAAAAAAAAAAATTGCCTTCAAACGACCAGGCCACCCACACCACACGCACACAGCCACCCCACCTGCACACACCCAAACAAATACCATTTAATTGGTATCCTCATGGCCGAATCAAACCCTGCACACACACGCCCACCCAACCCACCCATAAGCTTATCCACATTGTTACTACTTCAAATGTGATAATAATAGCATAATTGTTATATACAACCTCTACTTGTTATTAAATTTTTATTGATTATTTTTCAATTAAAATTTTATTTGTAGATCGATTCCACTAATTTAAAATTTATTTTTATATGATAAACAAATTGATATTAAAAAACATTTATTATAACATTTAATTAAACTATTTTGTTAAAATAATAAATTGTCAGATCAAAGAGTCAATAGTTAGTCGTACTTGGAATTAGACATGACCCCGGTTCCGGTTCTCGATTTGGAACTAGCGGTTCCGCTTTTCGAGTCGGAACCAGCGGTTTCGGTTTTCGATTCGAAACCAGTTGTTTTGATTCCAGTTCCGGCGGTTCGGTTATTTTTTTTAAAATAATAAAAAACCTCTCAAGACTAATATTTATTGATTTTTATGAATAACTTATTGTAAAGCAACAAAATACATCTCAATAGAGAACCATTTTGGACGAACAAAATGATTCATATTGCATCATTTTCTAATTTATATGATAATTTTATTATTAATCTATCTTTAAGGAAAAAACTTCAAAAAAAAATCAAGAATTTTTAACAAAATTAATTAATTATTATAATTTTAAATAAAAAGAAAACTTATTGGGATAAATTATGTATTTCGTCCCAATAAACGTCCTATCGGGACAAAAATAATTCATTCTTAAAGGTCAACAAAATTAATTAATTATTATAATTTTAAATAAAAAGAAAACCTATTGGGACGAAATAAATTCGTCCTAATAGACATACTATTGGGAAGAAATAAATTCGTCCCAATAGACAGTCTATTAGGACGAATTATGTATTTCGTCTCAATAGACCTTCTATTGGGACGAAAACAATTCATCCATAAAGGTCAATAAAATTAATTAATTATTATAATTTTAAATAAAAAGAAAACCTATTGGGACGAAGTAAATTTGTCCCAATAGGCTGTCTATTGAGACGAATTTTGTATTTAAACCATATTTAAATACAAAATTAGTCCCAATAGACTGCCTATTGAGACAAAATTTATTTCGTCCCAATAGACCTCCTATTATGACGAAAAAAAACGTTCCAATAGAGTTTCGTCCCAATAGACCATTTTTCTTGTAGTGTACATGCCCCTTACCAGACACCGGTGTCGTTTCTCCAAGTCAAATATTTGTTTATTGCTTCATGATTTTTATCATTAACATTTATTATTAAATAAATACTCAAAAGTGTTAATTTAAACGGTACATATAAAATGTTTGCAACAAAAGGAAATTGAGACAGCAAGAGTAATTAATAGTGTAATGACCGTGCAAGACAGGATCTAGCTGCATAAAAGTTGAGACACGATTTGCATGGTTGGTCTAGACTGTGGATTTACATCTAAGCATAAAAAGGCCACTTGCATGATGGATTTCAGTTTGTTCTCAACTTCAAGCGAAGGTTGTGGAATTCTTCTATCTAACACATCATTGAGTTCTATGTTCATATTGCCAGACGAAGTTGAAGAAAGCGAGAAAAGAAAATCTTTTGGATGATTTCCTTTGATCACTTCCAATGCTAACACTCCAAAGCTATATACGTCGCATTTTTCGGTTACTTTCATTGTGTAAGCAAACTCTGCAAAAATATGTGATCATGTGACATAGTCGATTAATTATATATGAGTAACTTGTAAGGATACAATAATGAATGAATTATATACCTGGTGCAACATATCCATAAGTGCCTGCAAGTTCAGTCAAATTGGATGAGTCTACCTTGAGAATCTTAGCAATGCCGAAGTCTGAAACATAGGCTTCATATTCCAAATCCAACAATACATTATTGCTTGATATGTCTCGATGAACAATTGGTGGGTAGCAATCGTGGTGCATGTATGACAAGGCATCAACCACACCTCTTATAACATTCAATCTCTTGCTCCAATTAAGTTCTGCTGCCGCTCCTTCGTTGCTCAGGATTGTGGCCAAGCTACCCCTTTCAATGTACTCATAAACTATATAAGAGTATCGAGCATGTGAACAAAAACCATAAAATTTCACAATATTTCGATGTCGAATCTGTGACAATGCTCTTATTTCACTTTCAAATTCTTTCGGATACATTATCGTCCCGCTCCCGCTAGCATGTAACGAGTGCAGCTTTTTAACAGCTACAACATCCCCAGATGGCAACTCTGCTTTGTAAACACTTCCAGATCCACCCTTTCCAATGCAATAATCGGCATCAAAATTCATTGTTGCCCGTGTGATATCTTCATGCATGATTCTTCCATCAAATGTCAATATCGAAAAATTTTCTTGATTGTTTGCATTGTTTGGTTCTTTGTGCGAGTCTCTCTTCCTCCTTCGAAAAGCAATGAATATTCCAATTAGCCCAATTGAAAGAGAAAACGTGCCAAAAAGAAGGAACATGATTTTGCTTGCCTTTGTAAAGCCATGCCTGTGTGACATCGGAACATTGCAATGTTGCAGTCCACTAACATTACCACACAATCCTTTATTCCCTTGTAATTCTTCTATTGAAGCATCTTGAAACGCTTTGTTGTTAGGAATTGGACCTTGCAACTCATTATAAGAGATGTCTACAATTAATAAGCTATGCATATCTTCAAAATTTCTTGGAATTAAACCAGAGAGGTTATTGTGTGACAGATTCAACATCTCCAAGCTCTTCAAATTACAGATTTCAGATGGTATCTCCCCTTTAAGCAAGTTATGACTCAAATCTAGCTCAGATAATTGATTTAACTTCTCTAATAGAATTGGGATTTCTAGACTCAATCGATTGCAACTCAAATTCAAGTAGTGCAATTTCAACAAGTAGTCTAGATTTTCAGGAATTGACATGCTCAATCTATTAGCAGACAAGTCTAGGTACTCAAGTTGGGTGAGGAAGCCAAGCTCTCTAGGTATTGAACCAGAAAGTTTATTCCCATTCAAAATCAACTTGATTAGAGAAGTCAACCTTCCAATTTCTTTCGGAATTTCCCCAACTAAATGGTTGAAAGAAAGGTCAATGCTTCCTAGATTAGTTGCGTTTCCGATCTCCGAAGGTATGGTTCCACTAATATCATTCCCAGTCATTCTTAAATCGCGTAATTTTGGGCACTTTCCCCAATTTGATGAGATTTGGCCATAAAATTTGTTATGGCTGATATCTATGAAATTCAACTTTGGATATATACCAAAATCTTCAAAAATGTTTCCAGTGAATTGGTTTCCATTCAAACGAACCCTAACCAAGCTTGTACAATTTTTCAAACTCTTAGGGATTGGGCCAAAAAAATGGTTGTCATTTATCGTCAACATTTGAAGAGATCCGTTTTGGCAAATATCATGGGGTAAATAGCCAATGAAATTGTTTTCAAATAGTCCGAGAGCAGTCAACTTTGTTAAATTTTCAAATATTGGAGGAAAGGAGCTAGAAAGGTTGTTGTGACCAATGTACAAAAACTGTAATTTACTCAATCTACCAAGTGAAGGAGGAATGGAACCACTAAATTGGTTGTAACTCAACTCTAAATGGGTAAGAGACATCAACTTTCCTATTTCCTTAGGAATTGAGCCAGAAATATTGTTATTCTGGAGGAACAAAATGCTTAAATTGCTCAAACTACCGATTGAAGGAGGAATAGAACCAGTAAATTGGTTGTAACTTAACTCTAGATTGGTAAGAGACATCAACTTTCCTATTTCCTTAGGAATTGAGCTAGAAAGATTGTTATTGTGGAGGTACAAAATGATTAAATTGCTTAAACTACCAATTGAAGGAGGAATAGAACCAGTAAATTGGTTGCAACTCAACTCTAGAATGTTAAGAGACATCAACTTTCCTATTTCCTTAGGAATTGAGCCAAAAAGATTGTTATTGTGAAGGTATAAAATGCTTAAATTGCTCAAATTACCAATTGAAAGAGGAATAGAACCAGTAAGTTGGTTGTGACTCAACTCTAGATTGGTAACAGACATCAACTTTCCTATTTCCTTAGGAATTGAGCCAGAAAGATTGTTAGTGTAGAGGTACAAAATGCTTAAATTGCTCAAACTACCAATTGAATAAGGAATAGAACCAGTAAATTGGTTTTGACTCAACCCTAGATCGGTAAGAGACATCAACTTTCCTATTTCCTTAGGGATTGAGCCAGAAAGATTGTTATGGAAGAGGTACAAAATGCTTAAGTTGCTAAGACTACCAATAGAATGAGGAATAGAACCATTGAGTTGATTTCCACTCAAATCTAGACTGACAAGAGAATGTAGTTGGCCGATTTCTGGTGGTATGTTCCCAAATAACTTGTTAGTTGACAAATCAAGGTACTTGAGTTTGGAGAGGTTACTGATTTGAGGAGGAATGGTACCAACGAGTTCATTTATGCTAAGATCAAGAGAAGAAAGCTGAGGAAACAATGAGAAAGAGAATTCATCAAGCGTACCTCTTAAACTTAAGCTGGTCAGGTTAACACCAATGATACTTCCGGCATGGTTGCAAGAAATTCCCGACCACAGACACAAGCTTGTTTTAGTTTTGTGGTGGGTAGAATTATTGGTGGAATTAAAAGGATAAAGGGTCCAGGAAGGCAAGAGAGAAGTGTTGTGATTTTGAAGGGAGGCTTTCCATTTGAGAAGAGCATGCGCTTCTCCAGTCGAATTAGAAGCAACATAAAGCGAAAAATGTATTTTAACAAACAGGGCTAAGGAAACAAGTGAGAATACTTTGCTCAAGCTTAGCAATCCCATCGTGAATGTTGTTTCAGTAGTGCAGATGATTATTTTGATCATCTGAATATATAGGTTAAAGGATCTTACATGCAATATACAATATCTCAATAATTCTCAAGGTTTGAAAAGTCTTCTGCATCTTTTATTCCAGCTCGTTAGTTGTTTTTTTTTGAGAAAGTCTTATGTAGAAATTTTTTTCTGCAACTTGGTTTATCCTTGATGGGGAGTTGGGGATAGTGATGAGCGATCCCTAGATGACCAGATATGCCATGAATCAATGTATTATTGTTATTGTGAAATTTAATGCATCATTTAATTTTGGATGCCGATATTGACACTCATAAAACTTATTAGTATACCTATATTTTATTAAAAAATGTAATTACAAAAATATCCCAATATAAATTTTCTAATAAGGACAAATTCGTTTAATTAAAAGTAAACAAAATACTAATTACACTCATTAATTACACTCATATCTTCAATTATATTTCTTTATTAAAAAAAACTTAACTTTAAAAAAAAAAAAAAAAAAAAAAACTTATGATAAACCCTAATTAAACTCTAATTTTATTTCAAGTTTCAAACTTTCTCATTATTACATAATTATCATATTATTTTTGTCTTTCTTTTATATATAGTTATGAACTCTATCAATAAACAAAATATTATTTTTTAAAGATAGCTATAAATATCAACAAGTTTTTTTATTATTTATTTATTTATTTATTTATTTATTTATTTATTTTATAAATAAGATAGCTATTTTGAAAATCTCTTGACCTCATATATGGTTCTACATATTCCTATTTATAAGACTCTTACATTCGAGATATTTCCAAAAGTAAATTAGACTATTATTAAAAAAATTATTTGATTCAAAAAATAATATGAATTTTTTTTTATAAATTGAGTGTGATAATAATTTAAGAATGTTTATAAATAATATGTATTAAAATGAATATATTTATTTCAATAAGGGTACTATCGGCATTAGGATGGGTGCATATAGTAATATTTATTTTTAAAATTTTAGATATAGGTGTACTAATAAGTTTTATAGGTGTCATTATCCATACATTTTAATTTTGTTATTATAGTTGAGACTAAGTGGTTGTTTGTTTTTTTATATTTGAATCAAAATAATTTTTATTTTTAAAATTAATTATTTGAAATTATGTGACAGATTTCTTAATTGTCCTCCAATTGGACACCACCAAGCACAATCGGGTCAACCAGATCCGGCCCACCATCCATGAAACCCAAATATTTGAAAATTCGTCGGACTCTTGGAGGATGCTGGCCGGCCTCCTCCGGTCCCAAGCTGCTCTGTCACCGTTGCCCCCTTTTGAGTTGTGTTGGGGTTTATTCAAAATTGAGAATTTTTTTAGATTGGAAAATTGATTTTTAGGGTTATATTATGTTTGGATAAAATTGTAAATGTATGAATTGTTATAGGGTATTTGTGGAAATATACTAGAAGTTTCTAATGAGATAAAAGCCAAAAAATTTTACTTTTTCTATCAGATATATACATCTTAAAATAAAATGTAAGTTGGAAAAACAAACAAATTCATTTATCTTAATTTAAGAGATAAGGGGTAATAAGACTTATAACAAAAAAACAAAAAAAAAAAACAAAAACAAAAACAAAAAAAACAAACAAACAGCCCCTAAGTCTATCCTAGATTGGTGCACATATGCTGTGCAGCTCTAATATCTCAATCATTCTCAAGATCTCAAGGTTTGAAAAGTCTTCCCCCATCTTTCCAGGTTTGTTGTTTTCTTGATTTGTCCTTGATGAGGACAGTGATGAAGGATTCCCAGATGACCAGACATTTCATGAATGCAACAGGAGATCAGAACACTATCCCTTCATGAATGTATCCTACCTAGATTGGTTCGCATATAATGCTCCGGTACTATAACACAACTCGACTATCTTTCAAGACTTGACTTAAAAAGTTGAGGTCTTTGTCTTGTTGTATACTTTAGAATGTTATATATTCTATCTTATGGGCATGTGCTTGACTTAGGATTTTCCCTGCCATTGTGAATATCAATGGTTCCCCAACGATCGGGGTCTGATTTTGAAACTTCAAAGAGGCATACTAGCTGCACTCTTCAGATATCACAGCTTGCTCTTTCAAAGAAACCGTAACATCAAAATAATTTTTAAGATTACATAAACTTATCCTAATGAAATTGAAAAATGGATTGCATCTCTTAATCAAAATATACAATTATAAGGTGAGTCTTTCATAAATGATCCCTTGTTTTAATAATTGAAGTACTTGAACAGTTTCAAATTTTATTTATAGGTAGATTTCAATAAACTTATCATCTACACAAACATTTAAATCAAAATTCATTCAAATCGATGTGATTTTATGATGGAATTTACAAGTAAAGACCATCTTAAATATCTCATCAATTATTTAGAGTAAATTGATCTTTATTTAAAAAGTATTATAAATTGGTTTTGATATCAGGTTCATTAAATACTAAAAATTTGAAGAGATTATGACATTTTTCCAAAACAAAATATATTTAATTTCATTTCCAAATTCCAATTAAGATATAACCTAGTTCATAATTTATTACGTTTATAATTATTTTTTACTTTTACTTATTTCCATTGTGATTTAAATTCAATTGCAGTCACCAAACATAAAAAGCAACATTACAGTACTGGATCAGCTTCAAAATTTTAAATCATGCTTTAACTCAATTCTATACCATCCGGTAAATATGCTACTATTTGAATCATCAAATATTCAAATCTCTATTGGACTGAGATCCAATCATTTAAAGAAGACGAGTTAGCTAAGTTATGTCCGTTTCATCTCTGATACAACAATGGTTTGTGAAAAAAAAAAAAATTACTATGGGATTGTTTGTTTTTTTTCAATATAAGACCTGTTGTCTCTTATATCTTAAATTAAGATAAATCAGTTTATTTATTTTTCTAATTTATATCTTACTTTAAGATATATATATCTTTAATTAATTTATTTATTTTTTATTTTTTACTTTTATCTTGTTTAAAAAGTGCTATAGTAGAGTTATTTATTTATTATTTTTAGCAATTCATACATCTACAATTTTATCCATACATAATAAAACCTAAAAAAATCAATTTTCCAAAAATTCCCAATTTTAAAGAAACCCTAACACAACCTAACAAACTTAGGGGGGGTGATGGTGGCGCCGCCTCTTGGGACCGGAGGAGGCCAGCCACCATCCTCCAATTAATTTTTTTATTATCAATTCAAAAAATAAAAATTATTTTGTTATAAATATCAAAAAATATTGAAAGGTTATAAATGGAAAATTTTTAAAATTTTACATTTGTAATAAGTCATCCAAAAGAAAAAAAAAAAAAAACATTTTATAGTATCTTAATTTGTAAGACTTATCCATATGTCTAACAAATTAAGGTCTTATAAGATTTTATATATATATAAAAAAAATAAAAAAAAAACAAATAGCTCCTAAATTATGTATGTTTAACTTCATTTCCAATGCAACAGTGGATTGTGAAAAAAGAAGAAGAAAAAGATATCATATAAGATAAATAGACCGTCCATTAATAAATATATTTCCAATACAATTGTATTTATTCAACATCAAGTTGATGTGGTAAATAAAATATTAGACACTATCAGAAGTATTTAAAATTGATATTAATTTTTCATATATTTTTGGTAAAGAAATAGAATAAAAAATAAAAGAAAAAAAATTGGACATGTCATTAAAAAAAAATTAAACAGAAATATTAAAGATAAAATTTTGAGTTAATTGTCTATGAAAGTTATAATTATGTCACACAGGAAACAAATTTCTTAACATTGTTACCGTATCAATAATTATTGGTATGTAAATCACTTTTATATTGGAAATGCTCTAATATTTTTATCGAGGAACAAAACATATGAATGAAGGAGCTACGAGCGAGAATAATACGAAAATCATTGCCACCACCCTACATGCCAAAACGATTATCAGTTGCAGCTTAGAAATTAACCAACCAAGATTTTATTCATTAAAGTTTCATCTGTTAGAAATTTTTATCAGAAAGTCTGAAAAAAAAAAAAAAAAAAAAAAAAAAATTTATTGGAACACCACTGCAATTCTAAAACTCAAGTCACCGACATCCTAATGCCCTTTCTGAGATGAATTGTCCGGTGATAAATTTATAATAAATTTAGACCAGATCATGTACACCATGTTGTAACTAGCTCCACGGGCTTATATATTTAACGTTCAAGAATGCAGTAGTGAATAGGATTGAGATTCTCCGCTGAAATGACATTTGTGCTAAGCTCAATAAATTTATTGTCATCTATAATTAATGACAGATATTTATTTATTTTATGTTATTTACTTTGAAGTTTTGTTGATGATGGTCGGAGAGTATGAGCAAAAGTCTAAGGCTAGTCAAGCTTCATCAAGTAATCCTACCCATATTTCACCATCTCAATCAACATTGGGTCCTCACAAAAAAAATGTTTCGATTCGATCGGTATATTACTGAGGTCCCCTATACTACCATTCATGTGAAGACGGTTGGAATATTATTTGGAGGAACCTGTCATTCCAAGAGCTTACGATACATTGACATAGTCGAAAGTAAATGCTTCTAAATATCCTACTTTGTATTGCATAACTAGAGATATTTTGGCAATTCCTGTATCTATGGTTGCATCTGAGTCGGCTTTATTATTGGCGGTAGATTTGTGAGTCCTTATCGTAGCAGGATACATCCAAAGATATTAGAGGTATTAATGTGTACTCAAAGTTGGTTATGGTCCGAATTTAATGGTATAAAAATTATTACATTATTCATTAAAAAAAATTATATTATCAATTTCATTTATTATTTTATTCTAATTCATATATTTTTCTTCTAACTAGATTTAGCTTTGAAAAGAAAATTTGAAGCTTCTAATTTTGGGGAAGATGATGATGAATAATGATAATGAGATAAAATCATTTTGTTTTCTTGAGTTTATTACTATTTGATCTTATTTGAATATATACTAAATTTATTTTAAATTTAATATTGTAGGAATCAACAACCATTTTGTGAAAAACTTAAGTGATGAAACAAAACTTTGTAGGAATATCATTGTTGATCAATGATTTATTTTAAACTAGTTGTGTTTGTTTTAGGATGATATTTGTATAATGTTTAATTTTGGTTTATATTTTATGTATTATTGATTCTATTTATGTGGTTATTTCAATTCCCAACTCAATAGTCAATCCTTATTATTTGGTTTTATTTCGATTCAAGTTAATTAGGTTCGTGTATTGATTTCTTATTATTACTTTTGTACAAGAAAATTAGTTTTACAGGTTAAACAAAAACAAAAAAAAAAAACAAAAAAAAAAAAGTGATATTTTATCATTTTTAAGGTTTTACGGGTCCAAACCCAACCTACGAAAATTCATGGGCCTTTGAGGCGGGTCTGGGTTTGTATAAGACCCGCGGGTCTAGATCTGTGAATTTTCATGGATATGGGTCTATGTCTAAATTTTTTGGTTGGTTTGGGTCCAGTAGGACACGACCCATTGCCATCAACCACTAATTCTAATCTGATGGAATTGATGTAAAAAAAATTCCATTGATTCTAACCGGTTGGAATTAATGATTCCGCACTAAAAATTTATACTGTATCTCACATTAGAAAGTGACTATATATATTATGCTTAAAACAATTATATATATATATATTATTTTGTTTTAGTTCATGAATAATAAATATTCAAGAGTTTTATTTCGAGAAATAACAAGCAATAAGCCAAAATATAGTAAGTTTTCGTCTTTCTATTCAAATTAACAACAATAGTTTCCTTTTATATCAATCAAAGCCTCCATTGAAGTTAGAGGTGGCCATGGTTTCGATTAAACCGACGGTTTTACCCGCGGTTTAACCGAAACCGTACTTCCAAAAACCGCCCCAAAACCGAAACCGGAACCGGCGGTTTCAAAACCGGTCGGAAACCGGTTGAACCGGTTACGGTTTCGGTTTGGGTACTTCCAAAAACCGCCAAAAACTGGCGGTTAAACCGCCGGTTTTTTTTCAAAAAAAAATAAAAAAAAATCGACTAATCAGAAGCTGCCACGTGGCACTTTTTTAGAATTTTTTTTTTGAAAAACCGAAACCGAACCCAAAACCGTCGGTTTTTAAACCGAAACCGTAAAACCGCCGGTTAGAAACCGTGTACCAAACCGGTTTTCCAGTTACGGTTTCGGTTTTGGGTGGCCACGGAACCGAAACCGAACCGTAGCCACCACTAATTGAAGTTGAATTCTCATTAGTTGAACAGATCAGGGAGAGAGAGATAGAAACCATCACCCTTCCCAATTCAGTGGATGAATCTAATAGATATGAGTTGGAAGAAGAGAGCAATTACCTTTAAAAGCAGCTCGATGCAGGACAGCATGAACACTTTTTGTTCTTAAATCTAGAGATCAATAATTAAACAAATTGATCTCTGGCCTGATAGACTTTTCCATGTATTTGCAAGCTTTTTCTAAGACAAGGTATTGCATGCTTGAGACTCTGAGACCATTCGGCCTTTTGTTTTTTTGTTTTTTTGTATGTAAATGACAGAACAGAATCATGATTGCATTGTGGATACTTCTACGCAGCATATGGGCCTCCAAAGTAGAAAAATGGAAACCCAATCAAGATAAATAAATTACCCTTCCTTTCACCTAAACCTAGAAGCCGGTACCGAAAAGGGAGAATTGTACCCACATCCCTTGAGGTTTGGCTTAATTGTACCGAAATGGAGAAGGATGTTTATTGTACAAAGTCACCCCCTGGAGTTAACAACTTTTAATTAAAAATTAAGCCATGAGGGTTATTTTGGTCTTTTCTCAATTTTTAAAAATAAAATAAAAAATCAAGAGTATTGACAGAATTTATGAGTGCAATGTTATGGTTCTATTAATGAAGTTTATACCTCCCTTCTTGTTTCTCTCACCTCCAAACTCCACATCTCTCACTTCTTGTTTTTGAGAGAAGAATTTATGTGTTTAATGTTACGGTTCTATTAGTATGAGATGTTATGGAGTGAAAGTTTTGAGTTTTGATTTGAAATGAGTTTTGGTGTTGTGAAGGTTAGTTTGAGTTGGGTTTTAGATTATTGAAATAACTGAAGATTTAGGTTTGATGATGAAAGGATTGGAAGATGGTGGTGCAATAGGATTTAGGGGGAGGAACGCCCTCCGCACAGCAAAGTGTGTGTTTTTTTTATTTTTTATTTATTACTTGGGGGTATTTTTGTCATTACATAATTAAGACTTGGTCAAGTGAATGCAACCAGTAAACGCAGGGGTATCTTTGTAGAATAAATATCTTTCTTTATTTAGGTACAATTAAGCCAAACCTCAGGGGGGTGGGTACAATTCTCCCTAACGAAAATTATACTTTTGGCTTCAAAACCGCAGCTCACAGATTTCTCTTCCAAAAACACTATCTCATCAGGTATGTTATTCGTATCCATATTTATTCAACTTTTGTTTTTAATTTTTTATGTTCTTCGTTTTCTTCACAGTCACTTATTTATATATATATATATATATATATATATATTTTAGGGTTTATTCAACTTTTGTTTTTAATTATAATTTCTATGAGGCTAATTAAAACTGTGATTTTAAAGTCTGGTAGTTGCCGCCCCTTGCTCAGTAAATTTTTTAAGTTTTGACTCGAGGAAAGTCTCGGAATTCTTGAGAAATAAGAAGAATGAGTTGATGATAGGAAGGTGATGGACTGATATGGGTTTCTGATTGTGACTATCCTCCATGGATGTAGGTATACATCTAGATATATATCCGTGATTCGTACAACTTACATGTCTTTCATGCAGCAACCCATCTTGATTGTTTTTTAATAACTGATCCTATCTGGCTTTTTGTTCTCCCTTCATATTTTATTATTCATTTGAGATTATGGGACTTTTTACAGTCTCATATTGAGACTTAATAATTTCTTTGTACTAAAATTTAATTTTTCATATAATTGCTGGCATGTTAACTCACTTTATCGATCTGATGTTTCAGACAGGAAAATCAAAGCATTTTGGCTTCATTGAGTTTCATGATCCTGAGGTTGTATTCATATCCTCAGAACTTAATGCACAAACACTTACAATGTTTGATCCCTCTGTTCTAATGTACCTTTTGTTGATACTATGCAGGGATATCTATTGTTTGAACACCTTTTGCAAGTGCATCTTATTCTTCCTGAGATTGTTCATCTGAAACTGTAAGCAGTTAATTATTATTTAGTACAAATTATGTTGTTTGAATTTGTAATCAATATTATGGAAAATTTCTGCTGAGTACTCTGGCTGATACTGTGTTCTATGTAGCACTAGGCAAAAGTCCATGTAGCTAAGGTCAGAATAAGAAGTAATATAAAACTGACTGTAATCTAGTATAGAGGTGATGTGTGTGTTCAATGTGTGTATCATGGGAATGTACATGAAAGACACTCGACTATTTAATGTCTTGACCATGATGTTGCTGCAACTTTGTAAATGTGTTTCTGATCATCTAATGCATCCCTTCTTTTTTAGATGGAAAGGATTTAACCCCCGATTCAAGCCGGTTGACTCTGTTCAAGAAGAGTGTAAGCGCCAAAATAAGGTAAAAGTGGCTAAAACAAGTTAGTATATAACATAGGGCTATTTAAAATTTTTTCTCAAAGAAAAGTTTGCAAGACTGCAGAATTTCTCAAAGGAGCCCATAAAAAAAAAAAAAAAATGGCACTCGACATCTCCATTTTCGATACCATAACCCCTTCACGC
The DNA here is from genome assembly GCA_035582765.1 of Acer negundo. NCBI lineage: Eukaryota > Viridiplantae > Streptophyta > Magnoliopsida > Sapindales > Sapindaceae > Acer > Acer negundo. The sequence continues at coordinate 12,622,816 of CM069242.1, forward strand.
TTCATCACCTTCACCATTCCAAACCCTTCTCTCCCTCATCACCACCGCCACCACCTCGTCCGCGTCGCCGTCCTCGACTCACCTATCCAACTCACCGACTCACCCCGAGTTGCTCTCATGTTCGTCCCTAGAACCCGCGAGCACGACTGGGTCTTTTGCACTGAGTCAGGCCATCTCCAGCTTCTCCTCACCTGTCCTCAAATCTCACGGTTAATATTAATCGGAGACCAGCCAACCGACAGTCCTAATTTACCCATAATGTACCACCGGCCTGACCAAAACGACGACGTTTCAGATAATATACAGGAGGAAAGTGTAAGGCCTCTTGTTACTGCTTTGTCTAGAAAATTTTGTGTTAAAAATGGAATTTACGATGTGCCCATCATGAGTTATGAAGATAATGTTATTTCTAGTGTGGTTTTGGAGAAATGTGTTGGTGATTTTGTTGGAGAAATGCTTGTCGAAGATGTTGAGATAGAGGGTGATGGAAGTGAGTGTAATAAGAGGGAGTTTAGGAGGAGATTGAGGTTTAAAAGAATGCCAAATTTAATTCAAACTGAGATCAAAATCGTGCCCGAGACATGTCTTTCTTCGGATTCAATGATCGGGGAAACTGTGAAGTTTAGGCCTGATACTGGGGTTTTGGTGCATGTATATTTGATGCCAATGGTTGCAAGTTGTGCTTTGATTGGTTCTTTTTTGTCTGAGCGTATTCGACTTGGGTTTAGGCCTAAAGCTATGTGTGTTGGAGTTGGAGGTGGGGCTTTGGTTAGTTTCCTGGGAACCCAGTTGGGTTTTGAGGTTGTTGGAGTGGAAATGGATGAACAAGTTTTGAGAGTTTCCAGGCAGTATTTTGGACTGGAAGATGGTGAATTTATACAGGTTTGTGTTGGAGATGCTATAGAGTTCATTGAGAAACTCGCTTGTCTAGCTGATGTGCAGAATTCGAATTCTTTGGGTATTCGTGGTATGCAGGATGGTTGTTACTTGAATAATAGAGATGGTTTAGATACTAAATTTGATGTTGTTATGGTTGATTTAGATTCAGACGATGTTAGGAATGGGGTAACTGCACCACCTTTGGAATTTATTAGGAAAAATGTTCTTTTAGCTGCTAGAAGGGTTCTTAGTGATAGTGGGATTCTTGTTATAAATGTAATTCCTCCAAGCAGATCGTTTTATGAGATGTTGATACATGAATTTCGTGAGGTTTTCCATGAGTTGTATGAAATTGATGTTGGAAATGGGGAGAATTTTGTTCTTATTGCCACAGTGTTGCCAATTGTGTCTTCAGTTAGTGATTGTGACAATACTTTTCTTAAGAAACTTAGGTTGGCGATTTCAGGAGCGTATATGGATTTGATGAAGAAAATTTGAGGCTTGTGGCTGTTAGATTTGAGGAATATGGTTTATCGAGGAAAGCATGCTTAGACTGATGGGTTGTGAATCTATGCTATTCTAATGATTCGTTGTTTGGAATTTCTAGAGAACAGTTTGTAACAACGCTTGAATGCTTTGGAGTGAATCCTGTGTAATTTCTGAGTTCAGACTTTCTAGGTCATTAACCAAAGAAGCAAAACCTTACCGGGTGGTTCTAATTAAGATCAACTTGCTTGACAGACCAGCTCAGTTTTGAAGGAATCATGATTTTCCAAAGCTCCGACAGGTAACCAAGTTCTCTTACATGTTATTTTGGTTTCCTATAAGCTTTGACTTACATTACATCCTTAGCTTAGTCAAGTGCATGAAATTCTGTTTTTACAATTTCAATTGTTTAGTGATCTTATTACCATGGACCTTGAAAATGCACTCTATGTGATTCTTGAATTCATATATTTTATTTGGACTTTAGGTATTGTATGATGTACTTCATTTCTATTTATCGCACTTGTATAACTGATTTATCTATACTTTTTTGTTCATTGCTTCTAGCTGAAGTGACCGAACAAAACATGCTTTTCATTTGTAACTTCTTTCTATTGCTCCTAAGCTTTGTTTCTATAGTCTTCCACTGTCTGTAGTATTTCCCCTGATGTATAAAGACCATCAAATCAACCATAACCAACACCGCCACCATCATATTCTAAACAGACAAGATTATCACTTTTCAGTGAGAATTTGTAGCACCCAAAATTCTTCAAAATAAATGGGTTGGGAGCCAATCTGATTTTGGAGGTTGATGGGGGAATATAGGTACAGGAATGGAATGGCGCTGTTTAAGAGGGCCCAGCAAGCTGAGGAGAGTTACCAGTTACAGCTGGCTTTGGCTCTCAGGCTTTCCTCGCAGGCTGCTTTTGCTGATGATCCCAATTTCTTGGATGTCAATCGTCCTGAACAACTTACTGCTTCTCCTCAGGCTGTGTCTCATCGATTCTGGGTAATTTTGATTTTGTTTTTGTTTTAATCCAAGTTTGTCATTTTTTTACAAGCATTTTGTTTTATTTTACACACAAACATACTGCTATATGTCTTTGGTTAGTTTGCAATTTGGATTGCTGAGCAAATGTGGGGGTTTTTTTTTTTTTTTTTTCCATTGCATAGGTCATTAAGAATACAATTCCTTTACTGGGTATCCTTCAAGTTTCTGGCTTTTTGTTTTTATGGTTTTGGATTAATTGGATGTATATGCAGTCTTTGGTTGATCGAATTAGTTCCATTATCTAAAACCTTCAGAAATTTTGTCTGCTATTTAATAATAAATTAATTTAGTATTCTAAAAAGCACTAGAAGCAAGGCACGTTGTGATGGAGTGGATTGTTGAGGCGTCCAGAGTCGAGAGAACAACAGAAAAGAAGGAGAAGAAGAGTTTTGGGGATTTTCTTAAATGAATCCCAAAACTTTGAAAACCAAGTAGACTTGATATTCTTGCAACTTCTTTTTAATTTTTAGCTGCATACTTACAAGGAAACATTTGAATTAAAATGAGTCAATACAAACGGCAGAATCACCATCTGTTAGTTCATCTGATCGATCATTTCTGTTGATATCACTTTCCATGATGATATTACGGTGCATCTGATCGATCATTTCTGTAATTTGACACCTTTCACGACTTTATGATTCCATTTCCATCACCATGACCTCAAAGAAAAGCAAGAGGACAAGCATTTCTCTTCAAACAAGTTCCAATGCTGAAGTGTCCAGTACAAGGTAGCATGGTCAAAACTATTGGTAGAATTGGCTAAATAGGTTACAAATTCTATGACGTTCTTCTCATGTGCTGTAGTTCTTTAGAACTTTGAATATTTCCATTTATGGATCCTCAATAATTTTTACGTTCTAGGTAACCAATAAGTAATTAACTAATGAACATTTTCATTACTTCTTCGAACCAATAAGTAATTAACTAATGAACATTTTCATTACTTCGATCAGTGATATTTTAAACTCTAATCCTTTGTATTAATTTGAATTACATGTTGGATGCACAACCTTGTGCAGAGACCATGTCGATATTTAGTTTTTGTTCATCTGTATAGATTTAGCGGTTCTCGCTCAAGGTGTCCTAACTCTCTACATGCTTGAATTATTTCTAGTGCTAGGGGTGATACTGAAACCAAAGGATCCAATACGTTTCATTTAAGGGATGGAGCTTAATATATATATATATATATATTTTTTTTTTTTTTGCAGGTTATCGGAGCTGTTGGTTTTAAAGGTGAAAGGCTTGAGATTCCGAACAATGTAAATCCTTCAGTGGCTGCCTTGATTAGGAGCTGCTGGGTTGAGTAAGTTTACAGTTACTTTGGTTGACTCTCTTTTAGTTTCATTATCTAATTCAACTCTCAAAAATTAAATGGTTTCATCTTTCGGAAACCGGTGCCAGGATTAGGCATCAAGTCGGATCATAATTCATTGTTTTTATAGTTTTATATCTCTCTCTGATAATGCAGATCATAATCCATTGGTTTTATCTGTCTCTCTGATAACGCGCTTGAATTATACTGCAGAGAGCCAGGGAATCGACCTTCTTTCTCCTCTATTATGGAAACCTTGCAGCAATTCCTGATGAGTTCCACTTCTCATCCACTCTTACTGCAAACTTAATGACTAATTTGCATATTCCTTCCCAAATGATTATACTTTGTAGCTGCTTGCTGTATATAACATGAAACTTCTCGAGACGAGGAAGCAACGATGTGGAAGTACTACTTATCACGAAAAAGAAGATTTTCTTTTTCTTTTTCTTAAAAAATCAATTGGTGGAAGTGCTAAGACGAGTGCTAAGACGACTCCTATTGCAGATTTGATATAAGATATAGAACTTAGAATGAGTGGTTTGCCTTTGCAGTTGGTTACTGCTTATAAGTCTCATTATTGTTCTGTTTCAGAATCTCTGATAAATTGACAATGGTATAAGGTTACATGATCATCCTAAATGATGGATTGACATGAAGATGGGATAGTTTTATGTAGCCATTTAAGCTCTCCTTGTTATAACTTATAAGGTGCAAGTAGATTTAGGGCATGTTTGGTATTATGTACAGTACTATATTGTATAGAATTGTACCGGATAATATTGGACTGTATTGGATTAAATTTAGTACTCTACATTGTTTAGTATCAGATAGTATTGAACTGTACTTGGTTGGCTATTATAATTTTTTATTTAATTTTATTTAAATTGACATGTATAGATATATTTAAATATTAAAATTAAAAATATTAACAATTAAAAAATTCTAATTTTTTTTTTCCATTTCAAAAAAAAAAAAAAAAAAAAAATCTATTTATCTTTAAAATTGCATCTCCACTGTGGTAGACGGTGGAGATCTGATTAAAAAAAAAATTAAAAAGAAAACGAATGGGTTAGAGACCACCGGATCTCCATGGATCTATGGTATTGCCACCTCTTGGCCTCCGTTCGTGGAGTAGACAGGCCGACGACCTTGACAATGAGGTCTCTGGCCGGTCTCCTCCAAAACGGAGTCTGGCGGCCTCCTTGAAGATGAGGCTAGACGATCTCCACGGTGGAGGCTGCTTTGCCTCACAGAATTTTCATTTTTTTTAAAAAAAAAAAAATTTGAATTTTCTTTTTATGATTTTTTTTTTTTCAAGTCCAATCCGGTTGAGAAATATATTTACCAATCGTATAATTTAATATAGTTTGGACAGTATAAAATGAGTACGTCGTACAACTAAGTACGAATATAAAATATTACCAAACGCCTTAAGAGTACTAAATATGTGATAGTATTGTCTAGTACAGTACACCAAACGAGACCTTAATGTGTAGGAGATTAGTGCTGATTGTGTTGTAAAATACTTATGTGTCTTTTTTTGTTTTTTTTACAACAACTGTCGGGACCTTACGAGAGTTAGGTTCTACTAGCATAGCTCAAATTACTACTCCCACAAATGGAGAGAGGGCACCCACACTAAATGTGGGACAATTAATATATGTATATATATACATTCAAAGCGGGCTTTGAACCATGGTGGTAGAGTCTTCTTTTGGAAAGTCACACCACATTGGCAAGAGGCCATTGACAAGTACTTATGTGTTCTAACAATTCCTAATTATATATGTTCTATGACCATTGATTTGCTTTTGGTCCATGTTTGAGATGAGTATTACAAACCACAATTTTTTTCAGGGCTATTATCACTTTTGTCCCTTTTTGTCCCTATGTTTTTTTTTTTTTTTTTTTTTTGAAATAACACTTTTTTACATGTCTTTTTATCTCACATGGTCCATTAATTATCGAAAATATATCAATTTCATTCAATTAAAAAAACTTTTTAAGTAATAGATTGTTTGTCAATCTATTTTTAACAAAAAGTTGTATATTATTTGGTATTCGATTACAAAAAAAACCGTTTAAATTACTAGATCGTTTGCTAATATATTTTAAAAGAGTTTTGATTGTGATAAATTGTTAAAAAAAAAAAAAAAAAATGTAATGAAAGGGGTATATGATGGAAAATGTAAAATTCATGTATATGGTAGTTGAGACAGTTTCTCTATTTTTTTAGGAAAAAAAAAAAACTCAAAATAAGCTTATTGGTTTGGGCTTCTCCTAATAGACATAAAATAATTTTTTTAATATTAAAAAACTCTTCTTGAATTTTGCCAGACAACCAAAAAAAACTATTAAAAAAAAAAAGGTTTACCTCTAATTGAAAAATCAATTCAAATAATATGACAAGTAATTTGTTATGGAATGATGTGATGAATGATCTACAAATTACTTGCCACATTGTTTCGGTTGATTTTTGGATTAATTTGTTCTGGTGTGTAAGCATTAGATATACATCTTGCATACTTAAAAAATAAAAATAAAAATAATAATAAAAAAATAATAAAAAAAAGATATACATCATGCATATAAAAGTTTGAGTAATACTATACAACTCAATAAATTCCCAAAAATTAATATAAATGATGTGGTAAGAGATAGGTAAATCATTAAATTAACGTTATTGGCAAAAAGATAAAGATAAATCACTTATTGATTTTTGGATTTTTGAAAAGTTTTAACTATGTTTGATTTGATGGAATAGGAGAGAAAGGAAAGAAAATTTGTAGATTTCTTATCTCTTGCTTGGATTGTTAAACAAAAAGGAAATGAAAGGATAATGAGGGAAATATAAGGTAAATAAGGGAATAGTTTCTTCTTGTTTCACTCAATTTGGTTTCTCACCAAGGAATGGTGATACTAATGAACTATTTATGCCTCATTTTTAAAAGTTTTGGATTTAAAAATTTTAATTTGTTTATTCTCCAAATTGTCATTTAACTCTATTCTAAAAATAAATAAATAAATAAACTTCACACACCATGGTTTGCTCACATCCAGGTCCAACGAAAACATGTGATAAAACAGTGGAGCTACTTGGAATATAAAAATATTTTTGATCTATTTAGTTTTACTCTATCTAATGCAACGATCTCCATTATGTCTCCATTTTCACAATATATATATATGATGATAATGATGATGACGATGATGATGACAATTTGGGGTGGAATTCTGATATCCATATTATGCAGCGTTGTATTATGGCGGGTTGAGGCTCATTGACTGAATATATATCACCAATATCCATTATCAAAATATTACGATAGAAGTATACCAATGAGTATCTGGCGGCATGCTCTACAGTTTTTCTTGTTAGGTCTTATGGATGGACTTGCTACCGATGAACTCGAAGATTTCACAATTGATGATGATCATTTGTCCGAATCAATGAAGAAATTTATATCAGCAATCAATACATTTGTTGTCACCGGTGTTGGAAGTGTCCTTAACATATTCTTCGTTTTTTGTCCAAACACCATGGGAGGTTAAACCATAATAATCTCGACTTCTACTATAAATATTTAACAATTTATAAGACCCCTCTCAACTGTGTCTACCTTATGCTCATATCAATTTTTGTATACAAACTTAGTGGCACAGCACAAGTAAATGAAGAATCAATGTCATAAACAATCATTCTAAATGCCAGTGATCGTGCTAAAATCTTGGACGTTTGGAAGGAATAGTTGATGTTGAATTCTTGATTTATTAGCGGAAAACATGTCACAAATTCTAAGAAATTATAAATGTCTAGGTTGCGAAGAGCCAACTTTTGCATTGAAAATCATATAGTGACAAATGATACATTAAGAAGTCTTGTTTTGAAGTCTTTTTTTTTTTTTTTTTTTGGGTATTGATATTTTTTTTTCCTACAAGTCATCCATTTTTTTCCCACTAAAATCTATTTTGTTAACACCAAAGCAAAGACCACCGCTAAAAATATTTTACTATAAAATTTTCCATAAATAATGTAGTTCCGAATGGTTGCAATACACCCCTCAATATGTCAATTCTGTATTTTTGTAGATTATGTTGAGGTCGACATAGACCAACGTAAAATAGAGATATACATAACGGTTATGTCAAGGTCGGCGTAGACCAACGTGGAATGGAGATGCGATATGGTTATGTCAAGGTCAATGTATATCAACGTGGAGTTGAGGTATGTGAGACAGTTATGTCTAGGTAGAAGTAAACCAACATAAAGCGGAGATACAATAGACGGTTATGTCAAGGTCAATGTAGGTCAACGTGCGGTTGAGATATATGAGACAGTTATGTCGAGGCAGAAGTAAATCAACATAATGCGGAGATACGATAAACAGTTATGTCGAGGTCAACATAGACCAACATAAAATGTAGACGCGAGACAGTTATGTCGAGGTCAACATAGACCAATGTGGAGTGGAGATCTGCAAGATGGTTATGCCAATGTCAACATAGACCAACATCGTGGTATGGAGATATGCGAGTTGATTACGTCAAGATCGATGTAAACCAACGTGGAGTGGAGATACTGGTTGATTATGTCGAGGTTGATGTAAATCAACATGGATATACGAGTTGATAAAGATCAACTTACAAAAAGGTGTGACTATAACCAAAATACACAAAAACAAACAATTATATAAACAAGAAAAAAGAGAACACATAATATGCATGGTAAGGTTTAACGGAAACATCAATCATGCATCCGCGACATCCCTTGCCTGAATTAGATTAATCTCATCCCAATTCCCTTGAGGTTGTATATTGTTCAAGTAGTTTCCGATAAGGTTGAAGTTATCAATATGACATGTGTTAAACTATCTTTGCATGTCTCGAATGTGCAAATAAGAGGACCAAAAATTCTTCCAACGGGTGTCCGCAAACATTCTTATACAAAAGATAGTGTTATTGGCCTCTATTACTTCCACATAGGAACTCATAATGAGTAGATCTCAAACACCATCCTCAATCAGAGGAGACTGAGCGGTTGTTTTCTCAGAAGCGGAAGGTGATGAGTTTGTTGTTTGTTTAGAAGTAGAAAGTGATGTGTTTGTTGTTTGTTCACAAGCGGAAAATGATGTTTTTTCATTAGACAAAGTTGAATACTTTGTTGATTGTTTTGAAGAGAGAGATGATGATTTTTCTAGATCTATTTTCTTTAGTACAGACCGATGAAGAATATAATTAAGTTAATCACCCACATTTATAGAGAAACCCTTTAAATATCCATCACATTATTGAAGACAATTTGACGGTTTGATATTTTAATTTAAATAATTCACATTTTAAATTAATAAATTCACATTAATGTCATAAAAACCTTGGTTTTCTAATCCAGTTCTCAATAGAGTTTGTGTTAAAACCGTTACAGGGTACTTATTGTTTTCATGTTTCTTCGCATTAATGCTCTTTATTCTTTCGTTCTTTTTGTTTCATCTCGCGGTTGCTCAGTATTATAATGCTCCTATGCAGTATCTCTGCCATAAGAATGAGCGTTTAGCCTTGTTGCGATTCAAGAAAAGATTTAACATTAACAAAGATTATTGTTCTTTTGATCCTTATATTATCCTTTTAGCTATCTCAAAGTTGCATCATAGAAGCTAGAAGTAGAAAATAATAGTGACTGTTGCTTATAGGATGGTGTCCAGTGCAATAAGGACACACCGGTCACGTGGTCTAAACCTTAGCGATAGCTGTCTCTATGGTTCTATAAGCTCTACCAACACACTGTTTTGCCTCATCCATCTTTCATAGCTCAGCCTTTGCAAAAATAACTTCAGTTATTCCAAAATTCCTTCTGAGATCAAGAACCTTAATTTCCAAGTTATCACATCTAAACCTCTCTTATTCTTTATTTTCCGATCAAATACCATAAGAGATACTGAAGCTCTCTCAACTCGAACATTTTGATCTATCAGGAAATTTGGACTCACTGAGAAATTCATTATAGCTCCAACAAATAGATCTCAAAAGTCTAGTTGACAAGTTAACCAACCTCAAAACGCTTAATCTAAGTGATGTTAACATTTCTTCTCCATTTGGTAAATTTGTCTTCTCTTACTTACCTATCTCTCCATGCCAGGACTGCCAATTGCAAGTTCATTAAATTCCTTCAAGAGATTCAATAGAATATTTGAGTGCTTACTTGGATTCCAAATGCTAGTGATTGTGCTAAAATCTTGGGTGCTTGGAAGGAATAGTTGATGTAGAACTCTTGATTTCTAGTGGAAAGCAACATGTTGCAATTCTAGGAAATTGCAAATGCTTAGGTTATAGAAAAACAACTTTTGTATTGAAAATCATATAGTGACAGATGGTACCTCCAGAAGTCTTTTTTTGGTATAGATATATATTTTTTTTTTCAGGAATGCTACACATCTCACCTACAATCCCACAATTTCAATCCCAACACAAGTGACAGCTGATGTGTCACTTGGTGAGTGGACAAACATTAATTGGTGAGTGGATACATAAATAAGAGAGATAAGTATCAATTAATGTATATCCACTCACCAAGTGACACCTCAGCTGCCACATGTGTTGGGATGGAAATGGTGGAATTGTAGGTAGGATGTTTAGCATTATTGATTTTTTTCCCTAAAAGTCATCTATTTTTTTTTTTTTTTGCTTTACAAAAGTCTATTTTTCCAGCACCAAAGCAAAGACCACTGCCAAAAATATTTTACTATAAATTTGGTTTTGCTTTTCTTTATTTTTGCTTTATCGTTATTCTATTATTTTTACTTATCTTACATATATTTATGTTTAATAATGTACAAGATTATCCACAATAGTGGATTTATACTTTTTATTTTAAAAAAATACTAGATGATAAATGCAAGTTTTTGCATTTCACATATGTTTACCAATCCACATCTATCTTTGTTTCTATTACACCACCTCTTCTATCATTCATTTCATTTTTTATTTTTTTTATAAATAGAAGTTATTTATTAATTATTGTTCTGTTTTATTTCATTTTTAAAGGAATTTCTCTCATGCAAGTGGCTTACATGTTGCAATCTTCCACTCACTGAGGTATACACCTTTTCTCTTCCCTTCTTACTTCCTTAAAAGTTTATTTCACTAAAAACAAAGACTTTCCATAAATTAAAGTCATGTCTAATGTCAAAAACTCGGAGAATTCTTGTGTTGAGGAAAGTGACAATGAAAATTCAAAAGTCAAGGAACATTTAGCTCCAAGGATTGTTCCGTTGTCGACAATTCAAGCAGATAACTTAGAACTAGTGATAGGGCTTGCTTCTCTCAAGTCTTCACTCAATAACTGTAGTTATTCCAAACTGAAACCCAACAAATGTAGTTACTCCGAACCGAGTTTCGACATAGACTCAGTAAAGTCAAAATTGAATATAGATAAACCTCGATACTATATTTAGATTTATGGGGTCCCGAAAACTGTTTTATTGAGTTTGTCATGGAAGTCCGATGTGCTGAGTGAACCCTTTAAGAACAGGGTCGCTTTACCAGTAATTTTCTTTAGATTCGAAATGAGATTGCCTCTTCAACCCTTTGTTGGGGGCGTTTTTCATTACTTCAACCTTACCTCAGGGCAGTTGACCTCCAACGGACTGATGTGTTTGGTAGGCACTTACGTTCTATTCATAACCTATGTCCATTCAGAGCCAACACCTTTATAGTTTCATTACCTCTACTCCATAAGAACAAATCCGAATTGTAAATGGCATGGTTCATATCATTTCTCACCATGGCCAAAGTCGCGGAAGTTAGTTTTTGGCCTTCATTTAAGTAACAAGATATGGTGAGAAAAGTGGTTTTTAGCGGGCGGAGATTGGGATGACTCATTGGTTGATGGGAGTCATAGAGTTATTAACCATTTCCAAACTCTAGGTTAGTTTTCTTTCAATTATTTTTGTTGTTATAGTTACATTTAGCTAATATTAATCACTAAATTTTACATTCTATAGATTCCGGAAAGCCCAAGTTGAATCTTTCCACCGAGAGCACATCTCGCGCGTGTTTGATTCTTAATATCCTTGAAAATCTTCGCTATTACAAAGATCTCTCCACCTTATAGCGATTGTTCGAATTCAGCTTTTCTCCATTCTACCACAAGGAGCAAGGTATGTATGCTAAGAAATATTCATGTTGGTTGCCTATCATTTTCTTTGTTTTTGATTTATGGTGCTTCTTGTGCAGATAGCATAGCACAAGAGGAAGGTTCTCGAAGAGGAAGGTTCTCAAAGGGGAAGGTGATGCCGAGAAGTTGGCTCATGCATCTTCTGTAAAAAAGTCATCGGGGAAAAATAAAGAACGCTCTTCCACGCATTCGCCACTCAAAGTAGGCTATAATACTTTGAACACTAAATGTATCGATTCCTCTTTAACGGCTAAACATAAGGCCCCCAAGTCATCTACTTTCAGCATTTTACGAGCTATATCAAAACCCAAGTTTCAAGTGACAACTTCTCCATCAAAACCCATCACCTTGAAATTGGCTCATCTTCCTTTACTTGCATCAATTGCCGAAGAGAATGACGAATCCAATGTTTCAGCTTACCTGTCCCAGTTTCTTTTCCATATGCCTGAAGGTGTCAAGGTCAACGAAGAATTTCTCATCGGTACCTCTTCTCAATAAACTTGGAGCAATTTTAATGACATGTTTGTCAAGGTGCACAATCAAAGTCTTATTCTTTATTATTATTATTACTATTTTTTTTTGTTGGTAAGTTTAACACGTTTTTCTTTTTAAGCTAGTTTTTTGGCTTATTCTCAACACGATGCATTGAATGATGTTTTGACTAAACTTACTAAGCTGGAGGGTGATCTTCCCGAGGCCTCCGATTTGACTGGCCATCTAGCCACGGAATGATGAAGTTTTGAATAGTTTTGAATGATTGTAATGCACCCCTCAATGTGTTAATTCAGTATTTATGTGGATTATGTAAATGTCGACATAGACAAACGTGGAATGGAGATATGCGCAACGGTTATGTCGAGGTCAATGTAGACCAACGTGAATTGGAGATTCGAGATAGTTATGTCGATCAACGTGGAGTTGAGATATGTTAGACAATTATATTGAGGTAGAAGTAAATCAACAAAAAGCGAGGATACGATAGACAGTTATGTCAAGGTCAACATAGACCAACGTGGAATGAAGATATGCGAGATGGTTATGTCGATATCAATGTAGACCAACGTCATGGTATGGAGATATGCAAGTTGATTATGTTGAGGTAGATGTAGAACAACATGAGTTGGGATATGCGAGTTGATACAGCTTAACTTAACATGAGATCGACCAAAGATGTCGACCGTAGACCAACAATATATATATATATATATATATATTAGGCAAGACCAACAATCAAATGCAGAGCTTTAGTTTGCTTTTATAGGACCTTTATTTATACATGTCATAATTATGATATATATATATATACATATATATATGAAAATTATCAAGCGCGAGATCCTGCACAAATTTTTCTTACAGAACCACTAATTCTAACTCGTTGGAATCAATGTAATTTTTTTTTACATTGATTCTAACTGGTTGGAATTAATGATTCCGTACGAAAAATTCATATTGGATCTCAGGTTAGAAAGTAACTATTTATATTATGCTTAAAAAAATTATATGTATTTTTTATTTTGTTTTAGTTGATGAATAATAATGAATGTTCAAGAGTTTTATTTCGAAAAATGACAAGCAATAAACCAAAATATACAATGTAGTAAGTTTCTATCTTTCTATCCAAATTAACAGCTATAGTTTCATTTTATATTAATCAAATCCCCCATTGAAGTTGAATCCCCATTAGTTGAACATATCTCTGACAGAGAGAGAGAGAGAGAGAGAGAGAGAGAAACCATCATCATTTCCAATTCAGTGGATAAATCTAAAGGATATGAATTGGAAGAAGAGAGCAATTACCTTTGAAGGCCAGATATTACTGTAACTTTTATAATAATTGTTGTTAGTTATGCTGAATGAATAATCAACTGTGAAATTAATCTACAAAAGTTTGGTTAATTATATTGTTAAAACTACTATATAACTCAAAATCAGTATATATATGTTTGGTAATTTTATTACAAAAGTGTTGAGATTGGTTACAATGACTAAAATATACATGAGTTTCGGACCCTATTTCATTTTTTTTTATTAATCATCTGTATTAAATCAATATTTATATATAATATTTAAATTAGAAAAAAAAATCCATAGGAACAATACAAATATTTTTAAAAGATTTTATAAATCAAATTAATATTTAAATAGAATATTTAATTTTGAGATGAAATAAGGTGTATAAATTATTTTAACTTGATTTCATAAGGATAATAATGATATTTTAAAAGATTCATTAAATGTTGAAATAGATTATTCCATAATCATTTTCAAAAAGTAACCCCCCACCTACATCTCAAAATCACTGTCAAAACTTGACAAATTATCAATTAATCACTTTTGGAAGTTTTACTAAACATCATTTTATGTCAAAATTATAAAATAATCTGATTTTAACTTTTCAAAAGTAATACTAAACTGACCCTAAAACAGCTCGATGCAGGACTCCATGAGCTCTTTTTGAGTTTTTGTTCTTAAATCAAGAGATCAATCAAACAAATTGAGAGACTTTTCCATGTATTTGCAAGCTTTTTTCTAAGATCTCCACCCACAAGGTATTGTATGCTTTAGACCATTCGGTTTTTTTTTTTTTTTCCTTTTCTTTTTTGGAAAAAGGCTCTCGTGGGTTAAGTGTAAGCTACAAATTAGTTTTGACCGAGTGCTATATATTATGATTCCTAAAAGTATTTTTGTATTTTCTTTATAACACTAGAAACAAATTTACTTAGAAAAGTTTTTTTGTTTTGTTTTTGTTTTTGAAATATTATAAGAATTATTACAATAGGATTGTCGGGATCTGACGAGATCAAACAATACATGTTCGGTCTGGATATATACTCTTATATCGGGAGATAACCACTCCAATAATTCGGAAAGAAAACTTCCTACACATCCTTGTAAAATGCGTATGGTGAGATTTGAACCCTTCACCACTTATGTGGAAGGAATGTGCACTACCAGCTCTGCTAAGAGGTGATGTGCTACTCAGAAAAAGTTTTAATTGTTTAAAATTAAGTATATAATATTTAATTAAACACGGTTATGGAGTTGCATTGTGGATACTTCTACGCAACATATGGTAGACGTACTATTAGTGGGTCTCCAAAGTAGAAAAATGGAAACCCAAACCCGGTCCAATAAAGCCCAATCAAGAAAAATAAATTACCTAGGAAGGGTTTTGAGTCTCAATAGAAGACACCTAAACTAGAAAACTTGTAACGAAAAGTGAGAATTGTACCAACATCCCTTGCTGTTTGGCTTAATTGTACCTAAATGGAGAAAAATGTTTATTATACAAAGTCAATCTCAGAGTTAACAACTTTTAATTAAAAATTAGATTTATTGGTGCTTGACCACCCCTGAATTGTACGCGAATTTGCAATGTACCCTTGATTGGTTTTTTTTTTTAAGCGTTAAGGCCCTTGAATTCTCATTTTTTGGCAAAACCTTTATGTAGATGCCCCCTCAAACAGGCGGTCAGGGGGCAATAAAACAAATTATTTGCTAAAAAATGAGAGTTCAAGGGGTTTAATGCCTAAATTTTTTTTTCCAGGGGCACATTATAAATTCGCATACAATTCAAGGGTCTCAAGCGCTAATAAGTCTAAAAATTAAGACATTAGGGTTATTTTAGTCTTTTCTCGATTTTTAAAAATAAAATAAAAAATAAAAAGTATTGATACAATTTCTCTCACATTTGAATTGATTTTCTTATTTCTCTCTTCTTTTTCTTGCACGAGAATTCTCTCATTCATCTCTTCTCTCTCTCTCTCTCTCTCTCTCTCTCTCTCTCTCCTTCAACTCTCCACTCCATATATTTCTCTCACCTTCCTTATACCTCTCTATCCTCTCTCTCATTTTTCTCTTATTTTTGTCACTTCCAAACTCCACATCTCTCTCTTCTTGTTTTTAGGAGAAGAATTTATGAGTTTGATGTTATAGTTCTATTAATTCAAGATGTTATTGAGTTGAAAGTTTTGAGTTTTGAGATTTGAATTGGGTTTTGGTGTTGTGAATGTTAATTTGAGTCTAAAGATTTATGTTTGATGATGAAAGGATTGGAAGATGGTGGTTTCGATTTTAATTGGTTGAAGTGTAATAGGATTTGAGTAATACTATACAACCCAAATAATTAACCCAAATTTTAACTCAAATGATGTGGTAAGTAAGTTGTCATCACTATACACAACATGTGATGATGTAGTTAATGAAAAAACCACTTGCCACATCATTTGGGTTGAAATTTGAGCTAAATTTTAGGGTTATCTAGCATTAGTGTAGTTCAACTCAAACCAAAAGAGGGGGAGGAATGCTCTCCGCAAAGCAAAGTGTTGTTTTTTTTTTACTTGGGGGTATTTTTGTCATTACATAAGCAAGACTTGATCAAGTAAATGTAAACAGTAACTCCCGGGGTGTCTTTGTAGAATAAACATCCGTACAATTAACTCAAACCTTAGGAGATCAACTTGTATTTTTAATTTTTAGGGTTAACACCACCATTTTCCCCTAAACTATTAAGGAATTGGCAAGTTGCTCCCTGTCCTTTTTTCTGAACAATTTACCCCATGAATTCTCTTTAATTAGTAAAACAGTTTGTTTTATTGCTCCCTGAACGCCTGTTTAAGGGGTATCTATGGTCATATTTTGTCAATTAAAGAGAGTTCAGGGGGTAAATTGTCGGAAAAAAAAAGGTTAGGTGGCAACTTACTAATTTGCCAAGAGTTCAGGGAGCAATGGTGCTGTTAAACCTAATTTTTATGTTCTTCCGTTTTCTACTCAAGTCTCTTTTTTTAGGGTTTATGTTGGAAGAAAATATTAGTGTCTTTTTTGATAAAAGTTCAATTTCAAGACAAGTCTCTTTTTTGTTATTGATAGTGAAATGGGGATCAAGCAAAAAAAAGCTTTCAAGAAGAATTTGAAGAAAGCGAATTCAAAGTCATTAGTTTCTGCTTACAAAAACGATGCCGCTGATTTCTTGGTAAGATATTTCTTATTTTTTATCTTAACTATTTCATGCTTATATCTGTTTACTGTTTTTATAAATTTTGTATTTGGGTATTTTTTTTTTTGAAGCCGCTAGAAGGCGGGCCGGGGCGTAAACTTCCCCAGGAAAAACCACCAGTGAATAAAGCAACAGTTTTGTATATTGGTCGGATTCCACATGGGTTTTATGAGAAGGAAATGCAAGGTAGGTATATTTATTTTCTAGATTTTATCGAAAATATTTCGTTTTATGTGGGTTTGCTAGCTTGTTCATTGCTAACTGGGTTGTGTTGTTTCATGCAGCTTTCTTTAGCCAATTTGGTGTCATCAAGAGGCTAAGGATTGCTCGCAATAAAAAGGTCAGCCTAACATATATTTTTTATGATAACTTCAACTATTTAGATGTTTTATGTACATGTTAGTAGTAGTCACATGTGTGTGTAATGGTTTTTTCGGTTGTTGGTTCGATGCAATTGTAATCTTTATCGGAAATAGAAGGAACTTAGTTCTTAGTTTGTTTGTGGAATCTTTGTTTATGGTTAGGCTCAGAATGTAATTTAACTATTTCTCATGTTTGAAAGATTGATAATTTGGGGGTCTTGTAGTGACTGGCTGATTAGTTATGTTGAACAATATGTTAAGATGGTTTGGATTATTTTGTTGTTACTGGCAAAACAGAAGTTCAGGTTAATAAGTCATTCTTATAAATGCTGGATAGTTATTGAAACGCTAATGTTCCATTCTTCCATTAGTGTATGCATTATGCAGTGTTCTTTATTGTGACTGACTTAATGTTCAAGCATGGCTTATTTTCTTTTGAAATCTTAATTAGGTTTTATTTGCATCATGTACACATTACCTTGAGATTGTGTAGTTTCATTGCCAACATGTGATCTGATGTTTTAGTAAATGTGTTTCTTAAAGTTATATTGTGCATCAACTCTTCTTGCTTGTGCAGGGATTTCTTTATTTCTGTCGTTAATTTAAAACCTATGATTATAGCTTTGTTGGCCTGACATAAGTAACTTTAAAATATATATATATATATATATATATATATAGATAGTTAAGCTGTAAGCATGCATCATTGTGAGCTGTATCCATTTACTATTTAAATATGTTAAGCTGACAAGAAAATGAAAACATTATTGTGAAATGCCGTTTTTTGAACATGTTGATATTGCACTGCTAAAGTGACAGATGTAAAAGCTGTACTAAAATATAAATTTAGCCAGAACTTCTTATTTGTTGGTGAAAGTGGATTTAAGCTCTTTGATCTTGGTTCTAAATCATTTCACTGATATTTGCTAATTTATGAGGCTTATTAAAACTGTGAGTTTAAATTCTGGTAGTTGCTGCCCCTTGCCCAGTAAATTTTTTAAGTTTTGACTCGAGGAAAGTCTCGGAATACTTGAGAAATAAGAAGAATGAGTTGATGATAGGAAAGTGATGGACTAATAGGGGTTTCTGATTGTGACTATCCTGCATGGATGTAGGTATACATCTAGATATATATCCGTCATTTGTACAACTTACATGTCTTTCATGCTGCAACCCATCTTGATTAGTTTTTAATAACTGATCCTATCTTGCTTTTTGTTCTCCCTTAGTATTTTCATTTGAGATTATAGGACTTTTTACAGTCTCATACTGAGGCTTAATAATTTCTTTGTACAATTTTTTTTTCTTCATCTAATTGCTGGCATGTTAACTCACTTTATCGATCTGATGTTTCAGACAGGAAAATCAAAGCATTTTGGCTTCATCGAGTTTCAGGATCCCGAGGTTGTATTCATATCCTCAAAACTTAATGCACAAACACTTACAATGTTTGATCCCTCTGTTCTAATGTACCTTTTGTTGATTGCAGGTAGCAGAAGTTGTGGCTGATACTATGCAGGGATATCTATTGTTTGAACACCTTTTGCAAGTGCATCTTATTCTGCCTGAGAATGTTCATCCGAAACTGTAAGCAGTTAATTTTTCAGTACAAATTATGTTGTTTGAATTTGTAATCAATATTATGGAAAATTTCTGCTGAGTACCCTGGCTGATACTGTGTTCTATGTAGCACTAGGCAAAAGTCCATGTAGCTAAGGTCAAAATAAGAAGTAATATAAAACTGACTGTAATCTAGTATAGAGGTGATGTTTGTGTTCAACGTGTTTATCATGGGAATGTACATGAAAGACAGCCGACTATTTAATGTCTTGACCATGATGTTGCTTCAACTTTGTAAATGTGTTTCTGATCATCTAATGCATCCCTGCTTTTTTAGATGGAAAGGATTTAACCCCCGATTCAAGCCAGTTGACTCTGTTCAAGAGGAGCGTAAGCGTCAAAATAAGGTAAATCCATTGTGGACAGGAGTAAATATTTTTCTGCCAATTGTTATTTTGATGCATGCAAATGCAATTTAAAGGAGTCCTGAGGTTGAAGAATTTCATTTTTTTTCATTGATTTTACAGGAAAGAACTTTGATGGAGCACAAGAAGCTGGTGGATAAAATTTTGAAGCGTGATCAGAAGCGGCGCAAGAGGATAGAGGCTGCTGGTATTGAGTACGAATGCCCAGAAATTGTAAGCAGCAAACCTTGGTTTTTTTTTTGGGTGGACTTGTGTAGAAATTGTAAGCAGAAAACAGTAGTAGTGTAGTAATTGTAGGGAAAAAAAAATGTAGTTATCATAAGGAGTTTTTATGCCTTATTGCATGAAGTTGGTACTAAGATTTATATTTTTAACGATAATTAGCACCAGGATTAGAAGTCTTCTACATTTTAAGTTTCACATGGTTTAGTTGACACATAATGTGGTATCATGTGGCTGAGTATGATCATTAGACAGGGATGAGGAGTGATGAAGAAAGCATTTGCTGAACATAGTTCCCAAGTAAAAGAGTGACTTAGGAAACAAGTTTGTTAACAACCTTTTTTTTTTATGGGTCGTCTTAATGTGTGCCCTAAGGGCGCACATTAAGGATTCAAAAGGTTAATAAAAAGATGGGGTTTTTAACAACTTAACCTAAAGCTAACTAAATTGAGTTAAGCGTCTGCCATTTTTTTTATAGGATTTTTTTATTTTATTTTTTATAATTTGACTGCTTAACTTGAAGCTAATTAAAATAAGTCAGGTACTTCAATTTTCAAAGTTATGTTGATTACATCTTTAACTAGAATCTGAAAGTGATAAAAGTCATATGTGATTAAGTACCTCATTTATGACATTAATTAAAGGCATCAAAATTGATATATGGTAAGATTAATTATCATATTATATATCTCTGCCAAAATTATGATATCTTATATCCAACAACAAGTTTAATGTGACAGAGATAGTGTAAGGCACCAACATTGTTGCTTTTTCATGAGTGTTACATAACACACACACACACATGGATGGCATGATGCACTCTCACTGTCATGTACTTCACGTTGTTTGCCTTGCGTTGGTGTGTGACGGAACCTATGTTGTTATTTTCATTTCTTGTTATATGCGAATAATCATTGTCAAAGTTATCACGTGATTGTTCGGAGTTTGAGCCCACTTATTCATGTCTTATGTTCCTTTCCAGGTGGGTAGCGTCATGCCTACTCCTAAGAGGATAAAGTTTGATGAAGATTAGGTGTGCTATCGTGTTATTCTTTTCTTTATTGTAATATTAAGCGTTTTCTCATTTGATGAAAAATTTAATTAGAACATTCAACATTCCCTTCTTTCCCTTCCTTTTGTTAGGTTGGTCTGGTTGTAGTAAAGAAGTCCAAACAGTTGTTGTTCTGTGAAGAGTGAAGAAGTTTAATCTCCCCCTCAGTGAAAAGAAGTTTTATGCAACTGTAGTGAAGATGACTATCATTTTGTTAAATAACCATTGTCTTTCAGTTTTGTAATACTATAATTATTTATGGCAATGTGCTATGAGGCTAAATGTATCTCTCTTTGGTATTTTTCGCTTGTTTGTAATACCATTGCTCCATTTAACCATGGTGTTCTCTCATATTTGGGTTTGGGTTTCACCGTTCTGTCTTGCATTACATAGAATTTCAACAAACCATTGAACCCCTTCTGTTACAGTGTCGCCCTCATCGATCTTTAGACGAACCACTCGCTGTTTTGCAGATACAGCATGAAGTGAACGGTTCTTGCAATCAAACAACTTAAAATGTTTTGAAGGATCAACATCAGCAACAAAATTTTAGAAGTA
Source organism: Acer negundo (assembly GCA_035582765.1). Classification (NCBI taxonomy): domain Eukaryota; kingdom Viridiplantae; phylum Streptophyta; class Magnoliopsida; order Sapindales; family Sapindaceae; genus Acer; species Acer negundo. The sequence goes on from CM069242.1 coordinate 12,643,903, forward strand.
ATTTATAATATAGTGCGGCATTGAAAAAGGCACTAGACGTTAGTTTAGGCGGAAAATGTTGGTAGTTTTGGGATTGATTTTAAATAAACCTCAAATCGACGTCGTTCTTTTTTTATTTTAAAAACCAATTCCAAAACTGCGTCATTCGGGTTGATCCTCGACTACTTTCATTTTCTTCTTTTTAAGTTCTCCGGCTTCCAACCCTAGGCGGTCAATGACGTAGAGCCCACATTTGACTGCCTAGGCAAATCTAATGCCAATTAATCAGCCAGCTGTTTGACTAGACCAGCCGATTTGGCCAAAATCAACGTTGCCAACCTTCGCCTAGTGCCGATGCGGTGCCTAGGCGGCCGCCGAGTCGTCATTTTGCAACACAGTTTACTGATAGAAGATCTTATTGTAGTGACAGTGACCTTATTTAGAATTTTAGATACTTGGCATGGAATGACAAGTGAAGACCGAGTCCGAGGTATGTTTCCGACTATTTTTCTGATCATCATTTCAATTTGCAAGCTTCAACATAATTTCTCAGTGGCCCAATACAAATAACAGTACAATGTTATCAAAATAAATGTGGTTGGAATTCTTTAACAAGATATACTTTTATCAACTTGGAGCAAACCCTGTTTCTTGACAGTAAGTCACACATTGATTTCAATCAGAGTATGCTTGCTGTTTTCGGGCAGGAATATCAAGGCCTTAAGTGGGAATCAGACAGATCAATTTGCTCTGCTTGAAATCAAGGCTAAAATTATCCGCGATCCGTTCTAAGCTACGAGCTCATGGAATGATTCTGTACACTTCTGCCAGTAGAGTGGCGTCTCTTGTGGCAACCGGCACCAAAGAGTCACCGGATTGGATCTCCATTCCCTGCAATTGGAAGGATATATATCACCACATATAGGTAATCTGAGTTTCCTTAGGAAGGTAAGACTCCAAAACAATCAATTCAGTCATACAATACCAGGAGAAATCAGTAAGCTCTTTAGGCTGCAAAGTTTACACCTAGAGAACAATTCTTTGGGAGGAGACATCCCGATGAACATATCGAATTGTGTGAAACTTGTACACCATGTACTGGATGATAATCAACTGATAGGGAAATTCCCATCAGGACTCGGCTCTTTACGAGAGCTTCAGATACTTTCTGTGTATTCAAACAGATTGGTAGGAGAGATCCCTTCTTCTTTAGGCAATATTTCTTCTCCGAAAATAGTTGGTCTGGCAATAAACAGTTTTCAGGGAAGTATTCCAGAGAGCCTTGGCCAACTCAAAAGCTTGCTTGAATTGCAAGTTAGCGCAAATAATCTGTCTGGTACCATCTCTCCTTCAATCTACAACCTGTCTTCCCTTGCTGCTTTCACAGTAGCCGGAATTCAACTTCGTGGGAGTCTTTCGCCTTACTTGGGCCTCACTCTAACCAGTTCACTGGAGCTATTCTCATTACAATATCCAATGCCTCAACCGAAAATATAGCTTCAACCGAAATTGCAATTGTGACACCTTGTATTTCCGGTGACACGGCCATTTATAACATTTTAACCGTGACACCTGTATTCTCGGTGACCTGGCCTGCATTCACAATCTTCAATGCCTTCAAGCTTGACCCTTCAGGATTGCAATTAAAAACTCAAATTCTGAAGGCTGCTATCAACTTCAGGATTCATAATCTCTAAATGCACCCTCTTAATCTTAAACTACAGAGGATAACTTGAAATTTTCCAACTCTAACAAACAACTTTCCAGGATTACGCTATAAGTGATCACAATTTCAATTAAAATAAGACTTTTTGGTGGATACAATGAGCTTTCTGATTTAAACAAATTACTAGTCTTGTGTTCTTAGTTGTTTCTGTGCAAAAATGATGTGTTCTTCGCATAACAAGTTGAAAATTTACACAATCTCACACACATAACAAAACCAAACTAAGAAAAAAAATTACCCTGTAAGCCAAATGCTAAATTTTTTGAAACTTCAATTGTACAGTGATGATAATAAAATTAAATGGGAATTGTACATGAAATTAACATCAAAGAAGAGTAATGAGTATGAAAAGAAGAAGAGCAGCAATAAAAGAGTACTTGAGAGCAGCAACAAGAATGGCCAGAGATATAAAAGCCAACTGCCACAACACTTGCACACTTGCCCAAGCTAGCAGACCCGTTAATCCAACGGCGAAGAGGTTGTCTGGATCAGGGTCAAAAATATCACCCCACTTGAGATTGAATACGGGCCGTCGATCTTTCTTCAACTCATCACCATTGCTTGATCCATTTTGTTGCTGTTTTTCTTGTTCTTTGTTGTTGGGGTTGGGGTTTTGTGCAAATCGAATGAATCTTGAAGAAGGGGCTTGCGGGATTTTGTGGGTTTTGGATTTGAAGGGAAAATTAGGAAAAAAATTGATGCTGTGAAGTCTTGGGATTGGTGGCTTGTTGATAGATGTAAACCCTAACATTGTTCTCTGAAATGAATATTTGAGAAAGAAGACGAACATCAGGTAATTTAGTTAAGGGATAATTGCATAAACGACCTGATTTTTAGTCAATATTGCATGCACCGTCAAGTTTTGTAAAAATGGCATACATACCAAAAATCGTCGTTATGGCAACAATGTCAATAGACTTGCTTCCTATGTGACATAAATATAGACTTTATAGACAATCAACTCAAAATTTGATTGTTTCTGTTTAAACTACATTTATTTTTAATGACGAGTCTATTTTTTTTTTTCCTTTTTTTTTTAATTTCCTTATCAAAAATGATTGAAAAATTAATATCAATTTTAAATACTTGTTGAGCCAACCGAACAAATAGTTGTGTAACAGCGTTTGAAAGTAGATGGTCATGTTGACAATGTATAATTATTTTTTATTATATCAACATGAGGTTGAATATGCACAGCTGAATCGAAGATACAATTTTTTTAATAGTCTATCTATTTATCCTATGTGGCATCTTTTTTTTTTTTGTTCTTATTTTTTAACCAGCCACTCTTATATTAGAAATGCTCTTACACAAACTCCCTTGTATTCTATTGACCACCGCTTTGACTGACGGACATTCTAACGTTTGGATTGAAAGTAAAATAATACCCGTGTTGTAGGTCATATTGTCGGTTGATGTGATAAGGGATGGATGCAAGAGAGGTTTGACTCGAGCTGTAGCCCGGTAGCTTTATAAAGAAAAAAAAATTACTACAAAAATGCCTTTTAGATTTCAATTAATATTACTAAACCTACCCTTAAATAAAACATTATTCATTACACTACTTTTTTTTTTATTCAATATTATTTTCGTACTCTATTGTTAATCTTTGTATTTGGCTTGTGTGATATTTATTCATTTGTTTGAGTTATGATGTATAGAACTTTAGCTTTAGATTAATTCTAATTTATGGGTTTGAGTGTGTAAAGTTAATGAAAACCACAATCGATCGATCACAATTAACAAAAGTATTATCTGAAAAATGTTATACAACAAAATACAAAACATTGCACATGTTAAGTATATTTAACATTTTATATGGGTAATGTCAGGTATATTTAAGGATGCTTAAAGTAAAATACAAAGTTTACATATTTGGCCAAAGAAAAATTCTGAAATAACCTAATGTTATAATATATGTAGCTTTTACCACGTGTTATACACATAAATATCGTATAAATATCTCTCATAATATCTCATATAATATCTCCTATAATATCTTTGCTTGATCTTTTGTACAAATCTATATATAAGACTTATGATTCTCATTTGTAAAGGTTGTTCAGCTGAAACCCCAATTATATCAATACAAATGTCTCTCAAATAATTTATTATGTTCTTCTAGTTCTTCATTTCTTTTACGACACCTAACAATATATAACAATTATAGATCTGCCCAACCTCTTCAAAGGTCAAAATTAAGAAAAATAAAAAATGAACTTCACCACTAGCCGAGTATCTCCTTCTCTCAAGCCATGAATCTCCTCTTTTTGGAGACCTTCGACGATTTATTCCTGTCGTGACGATCTCTTCTCGTTATGAAGGAGATTGAAGCTCCAATGGTGTTGGTCTTCAAAACCGGTGATTTTTTATTTATTTATTTAAAAAATATTTATTAGAGTATTGATTGAATATCTAAATGATGTAACATATACGTTGTAACTAACATATCAACCACCCAAGTCCGACCATAAGGAGAGCCCAATGAGGTAACCGTCTAAGGTCCCCATTGTAAAGGGCACTCAAATTGTAATTAAAAAAAGAGTGGTTATATTTGTATCCCTCTAAAATCGTATATGCACCCCAGATCAATATATTTTTAAAATCCAATATTATCCTTAAATAAATTTATTAAAATGATTAAGATAAATATATCTTGTATATCATATTAATAAAATATGTAATATTTTTGAATATTTAACAAATATTATAATTATTCACACAAATATAAAAACAAAAAAACAATATTTTGATTAAAATATTATTTATTAATTGATTTAAATTTAAATTGTGGTTATTTTAAAACTATAAATATTAATTACTGTTATAATTTTTCTAAAAAGAAAAAGAAAAGAAAAGAAAAGAAAAGAAAATGTTATAAAAAAATATCTTTGAATTTAATATAAAAAACTAAACTAAAAAGTTAAAAGAAAAGTAAAAGAAAAGTAAAAAGAAGACAAGCCGCCTCCTCCATTTTTTTTATTTTAAGGGTCGCTTTCACCATCTTCAATCCAAAGAAAAATCTAATATGGAGAATGTAGATTTTTCGTTTGTTCGAGCCTGGGAGGAGGTGTCCTCCATACTTTTTTTTTTTCCTTTCAATTTTTCTTTTAATTATCTGATAACTTATAATTTAAAATATTTATTGAAAAAATAAGATAAAGGACATATCGGGTAATATGTGGGGTGTGTTTATAAAATATAATGTTTTTTAAATTTTTAATAGGGTGTACATACGGTTTTTTAGGGGTGTAAATATCGCTATTCTTAAAAAAAAAAAATTTGATTCTAAAATACAGTCCATATAAGATTTTAAACTATAAATATAATTTTTTTTTTTTTTTAAAGGCTCACCAATAGAAACTCCATCCATAAATGGCTTTAAAAATTGCCCATCATACACATAACTTTTTTCATTTTAAAAGGCCACCAATGGAAATCCATTTATCATTCTTACAACAACAATATTGGATCAAGGGTGGCGATAGGTTGAATCATAGCAACACTTGTGTTTATCACAACTAATCCTCTTTTATATCTCTAAATAAAAACTCAAAACTCTCTTGATATGAAAATTCAAAACTCGTTGTTTCGAAGGTAATTAAATCTATACTTTTTTTTCTTTTTTTTCTTTTTGAAAACCGTCTTTTTTTTTTATTATTATTTAAACTTAATTAGTATTTTTACTGTTAAAAATGTGAGACGAATAAGGTTTAAATTCCATATACTTTGATGCAGTTATACAAATTTTATTTTGGTAACTTTTATTTGTTATTTTATTGTATTATAATCTTAAATTTGAGTTATTATATTGATTTTCACAAATATTTACTAGAAAAAAAAATAATAATCAAGTAAATATACATAGAGTGTCGAGGGCCTTATTTTCTATAGTTCGTCTCGGACCTCGAAAATTTTAGGGCCTACCTTAGTGACCCACCACTTTATTTCAATATTAATATCGTAGTTACAACTGATATGTTACATTATTTTAGTGGAACGTATAAGATTACGTGGTATAAGTAATTTCATGTAATTTGGTATAAGTAGTGGATATTGAATTCAAATTTCTGTCAATCTAAAGTGAGGAAAGACTTGAATAATGGTTTTTTGTAATAAAATTTTTATTAAAAAAAAAAAAAAAAAAAAAAAAGGTCATTGGGATGGAATCATCTGAGCAACTAGGCAGACATATAAGAAAAGAGGGAACAAAAATGCGAAAAAATGTTGTTTATCTTTATAAATGAGAGATTACCTAATGATGTCTCAACAAAAAGGCCTCTCTCTTTAATTTTTTTTTCTGTCTCAGAATCATCTTCATCAACCATATCAAATCACAACCGTCCAATTCAATTACTCCACATTTGGGCCCCACCCTACCTCCCATCAATCATCATCCCGTCCGTCCAAATTGCAATTTGACATGATTTACAGCTGTGAGTAGGACCCACATTCCTTTTTAGGCAAAGACAATCACTAACCTCCTCTTTAATTCCCTCCAAACGTTGAAAGTTGAAACGTTTGTATAAAAGATTTTTCTTAAACTTTAATCATTCACTAATTTCTGCCACGTCGGATTCGAAAGTTGCCTCGTCTTTATCAGTCTATTTGGCTCGGGCTCGGGCTCGGCTCGACTCGGCTGACTGCATATGGTTTTTTGTCAGCATTCGGGAACGTCTGGGTTAAGTAATCAGAAGACCTGAGGAGTGAGGAGTGAGATTGTGTCTCAACAAAAAAATTGATTCTTTTCTTTCATCAAAATGCCCGTACCTCCGTACCCACTTGGTGAATGGTGATAGATTTGTTTGAACTCTTTTATAGTTTTATGAGATTATATATAATTAAGAAGTGATTAGAAGGATTAAATTGATTTGAATTTGACTAAATTAATATTATCTCGTGTTATTTCTACTTTGTTTTATAACATAAGATTATACTGAATATAATAGTATTTAAAATTTAATAAACAAACTTTAGTTCAAAATCTCTTAGGATCCGATTGGGATGCGAGATTAGAGTGAACTAGTTTTATGAGATTGAATTAGATAAGATTAGCTTTAAATTAGTATTTTATATAATTGGATTGGATTAGATTAGTCAGATTGAATTTGATTAAATTATGTTTTTTTTTTAATTGGACTAAATTAGTTACATTGTGTTTTTGTTGTAATACGAAATTAGTCTAAAAATTATATTGCCACATATTTGGTGTAACATGAGATTACAGAAAAAATAATCGTGTCTTAGATAATGTGTGCAATTTGTTAGTATAAAACTAGATTTAAAATATATATTATTAAAATATTTTAAATTAAATTTGGCTTTAAATTTTTATTTAAATTAAATTATGAATAAAATAAAAATATATGAATTGTATTTTAAAAATTATTTTAACTATTTAAAATTAATGTAAAACAAAATAGCGTGTATTTCTTAATTGATATTGAAAAATGTTATTTATATATATATATATATATATATTTTTTAACTGTTAAAGTAAAATAAATTAAAATAATTTTTAAATAGATTGAATAAATTTAATGTTTTTATATATAAATATTTTGATAATATAAGATTAAAAAAAAGAGGGGACAATATTTGTCCCACCACCCTTTGTAGGGGGGACCGCTACAAGGGGACTATTAGTACTACACGCCTATACGATATTCGAAGTCTAATCCCGTGTAGCCAACAAACTAATGTGTCCAATTGTTTTGTGTTGTTTAGTTCCAAACTGCCAATGTCGTGATAAATAAAATAAAATTAACAACTATGATTATGATTATGATGGTGCAACATGGCAAAACGATCCCGTTACAGATTTAAACATCCGAATGTTAACGTCATTAGTTGGCCACCTTTACATGTTAATTTATTCTATATGATGTCAAGAAACACAGGCTAGGATGATACGATCCTGCTAATTTAATTTAGATATTTGTTGTAATGTTATTTTTATGTTTTATTTTGTTTTAATGAATAATTAAATTATTAAGTTAGTGAATTTACTGCTCATTTAATTATGGGTGGAGGATTAGTGGGTGGAGGATTAGTACTACTCATTTAATTATGAGTAATGGGTTAGTTAATTGTTTAAGTTTAGGAGAGAGTGAGGAGAGAGGGAGCATTGATATTTTGTATAAATAGCTTCAATTCATTAATGAAAAGTATCTGGAGAATTATTGTCTACAACATTTTGTGTTGTATTTGGGAGGTTCTCGGTTCCTCAAAACACCAATATTTGGGAGGTTTAAGGTTTCTTCGAATTAACCTATCTATTCTATCATTTTCTTTCTATTTTTGTAACTTTTAATTACAGACTTTTAGGTCTATAACAAGACCGAGGATGGATATAAATAAACAACATAGGAATGTAAACTCCAAATCTCAATCTCTCTTATTGTGTATCACACTCTGATCAAACGTTAGTCTTTTTTTTATGTGTAATCTGAATTAGGATTTAATATCACTCACATAGACACATAATTTAGGTAGTCGTCATAACTCATACGTACTAAGATGAGGTGTGTTGATTTGTGTGGGTGCATTGTTCATATTAAGAATCCTAGCTTTTAAATAAAAATATAAAAAACGATGTATTTAGGCCTCGGTTTTTTATTTTAGTTTTTTTTTTTTAGTAGTTTGATCGTCAAATTTTTGTATTTACATATTTCCAAAACATAAGTGTTTAATTTGTTATAATTAATCTTATCGAGAGTACAGAGAGTGGGATCATTATCTTGATAGAGATAGTTTTATCCCGTCAGATATTCATTATAGTATCCTATGGACGGAATATATGAAATATATCTCGAAATATTTGAACTATGATTTGTATTATATAATGAGTCATGGGTCATGAGCCAAGCCATGTTAATTAGCTGACAACAAAAGTGGTGCATAGCAGGGACAGGGTCGGTCAAAAGTTAAAAGGGTAATATACAGAGAACTGTACACGCGTCATCTAATCAGTGCTTGCGTTGGATTAACATCCTCGTGTAATGCTCTGACATTTGTCATACTGTCATTGGTTAACCCAATACGTACACGAGAGACGGAGAGAGAGAGAGAGATGAAGTTACAGTGATGAAAGTTGCGGTAGACTCGGATCCTGTCTCCTAAGAGAAAAGGTCCAATTTGTACAGGACTACAGGAGAGACAAACAAACCCTCCTTTTATTAATCTTATGATACACTATATTTCACTCTCTCTCTCTCCCTTCTCCAAAAACAACCTACTAAATAAAAATGGCTGACCAGTACGGCCACCACTTGCCTGATGAATTCCGGCAACTCATAACCCATTTCTCGGTGAACCCACCACAAGGAGCTGGCTCATCAGCTGAATCATACTTTTTCCATAGTAGGAATAATGTTGCACTACCATTATTGCCTCATCATCATCATCATCATCAGCAGCAGCAGCAGCAGCATGAAACAAAAATTACGGTTGGTGAGGTGGTTCAGCTTCCTGGTGGTGGCTTGCTTAGGTTCGGTGGTCATGATCGTGATCATCATCATCATCATCATCATCATCATCATCATACTAGTAATATTAGTACTCCTGCTGTTTCTACTAACACAGGTGGTACAAGTAATATTAGACAACAGCATGTACAACAACAGTTGAATATTAATGGTAGTGTGGAGATGGAGAGTACTGGAATATGGAGTTTTGGAAACGAAGTTGGTGGTGGTGGGGATAATAATTCAAGGTGGCCGAGGCAGGAGACTCTCACTCTTCTTGAGATCAGATCTCGACTTGATTCTAAGTTCAAGGAAGCTAATCACAAAAAACCCTTGTGGGATGAAGTTTCTAGGTATTTATTATATGTTATTGCACCCCAAATAATATTACATTACTTGTCATCATTTTATGTAGTGCTGTTGTGCCATTGGTATCCTTTTTTTTTTTATAATTATTTTGTATGTGTGAATTATTACAATCAATTCGGGAATTTGGGATTTGAGAGTTAGAGATGTCACGATTCGAACCGAACCCACAACTTCAATACTGTAGGTGTGAGGGGTATACTATTAAGTCAATCTCATCTTATTGTTGTGCCAATGCTATCTAGCTAGGTGTGTCTTCTTTTTCAGGTTTGCTGTCATTAAAATTGCTCATCACCTCTTAACTGAAAAACCCTATTTTGAATTCGAATAGTGAAGATGCTTTTGTGTTTCTAGCTACCTATTTCCATGAATATCATGTCAACTACCACCCCCAGGTGATATTATATCTTAATAGTTGTGTATCATGACTTATGAGTGTAAAAATGGTAGAAGGGTACGTATTTTTCTTTTATGAAGAAAATGATTGTCAAGGAATCTTTCTCCAAAACCTATATATCTTTCTTTCCTTGTAGCAGTACTACGTCTACATAGTGCCTCATTTATGAAATCAGCTCTCAATTAATTTGAATAAAAATAAATAAATAAATTTTAGTTGATGGCATCTTTATATATATATATATATATATATATGTATATATGTATATATATATATATATGTGCTAGCTTTTGATTACTGAAATTTCTTGTATACTTAGTGATTTAATCTTTAATAATCACAAAGTGACCAGCTTAATTGAGACTTAATTTTTTTTTTAGGCTTTAATTTCTAGCTAGGAGAAAATTAACACTTAAATATATACCAGGGTTGTTATTTTTTATCACACAACATTTATTTTACTATTAATCAATCTACTATTTGTATTTTTGGCTATATATTATTGTGTTGTTGTTCTTAATTTATACAGGATAATGGCTGAGGAATATGGATACTATAGAAGTGAGAAGAAATGCAGAGAGAAGTTTGAGAATTTGTACAAGTATTATAAGAAAACTAAGGATGGGAAAGCTGGGAGGCAAGATGGAAAACACTATAGATTCTTTCGCCAACTTGAAGCTCTCTATGGAGAAACAAGCAATAATCATAATAATCAAATTTCAGCTTCAGAATCTCATCCTCTTGATAATATTCATCACCAAAACACTAGTACTCTTCTTTATCAAAATCCAAATAACCAATTAGAAAATCAGGAAAGTAATCAAGAAGCCCTAGATAATATTCATGATGATCATCATCACCAGAAGCTAAGTACTGATCAGAGCCTGAGTGTCTCCAACACATCTGAATTCGAAACTGCATCTTCAGAAAACAACATTGATCATCATCACGATCACGATGATGATCTTTCAGCCATTGCCTTCATGATGAACCAAAAATCAAGGGAAAGGCAGAAAAGGGTGACGATCAATGAGAGCCGAAGCAGCGACACGAGGAAGATCAAAAGGAGTTGGAAAGCTAAGGTTGAGAACTTTGTAGACTCGCAAATGAGGAAGGTGATGGAGTCACAAGAGGCCTGGATGGAAAGAATGTTGAAAGCTATTGAAGATAGAGAGCAAGATCGGTTGTTCAAAGAAGAGAAATGGAGGAAACAAGAAATGGCTCGATTCGATCGAGAACATGAATTTTGGGCTAAGGAAAGAGCTCGGATTGAAGCTAGAGATGCTGCTTTAATGGAGGCTTTGCAAATCTTTTCAGGGAGATCAGGCCAAAATGATGATCATATGATCAACAGTAACATTTGGACCGAACCCGAGACTTCAAGCTTGATACATATTATAACTAGCTTGGAACCACAATTCCAGGAAGATATTTGGGAGGAGATATCAGCAAAGATGGCTAGTTTGGGGTATTACAAGAGTGCAATTGAGTGTAAGGAGAAATGGGAAAATATGCAAATGTATTTTAGCTTGGCAAACAAGAAGCACATGAAACAAAGTACTCTTGAGAGCATGGATTTGACAAATGAAGAAAAGAAGTTCTGGGAGAAGGGAAAGAATAAGCAGGTTTAGACGAAAAATACTTCGGTACCACTTGTCATGTAGCATGAATAACCAATTTGGTAATTTTACATGAGAAGTTGATACAGTTTTTTCTCAGTTTAATTATACGTGAGAAAGAAAGATAGAATTTGGGCTTAAATATATAATTGATATTCTTGTTAGTGGTTTAGGGTTTTAATTAACTTGTTGAGAAGGTAAGTATAGTCATGGTGATCTGTGTGGAACTTGGGTGAGAGGGATTGGGTGTATGATATCTGTGTAAGTAAAGCAGTACTGACTAGGAGTTTTTGTGAGGAACTGATCAGTTCTTGAGTACAAGAAAGCCCTAGATATATAGCTAAGGCTGACTTCATTGCTCACAATATATATTGCAGGGTTTCCAACGTGCATGATTAATTAAAAGAGCTTTGTTGTGCCTGTGAGCTTTGTGTTTTCGTTCTAATTAATTCTTTTAATTCTTTAATTTCCTGGAAGATTTCTGTGTAATTGCATTATTGATGCTTTCAATTTTTGGTCTTCTTCAAAAGACAACGAGTTCTCATTTTCAACATTTACACTTTATTTCCATGTGCAACTATAGGTCAAGGGACTAGTTTTAGTCATACATGCATACATGATACAACTATACAATCATTATATAGAAGCTTAGAATTTTCACAAGTATTTATTTCCATGTGCACCAATATATAGGTCAAGGGACTAGCTATTTAAGTCATACGACTATTCAATAATTATATATAAGCTTAGAATTTTCACAAGCATATATAAAAGGTGTGTGTTTTTTTCTATATATAGCGTGTGGAAATTTTATACGTTTTTTGGTATATGTTCCAATGGATATCTATATTAATCCAATAATTATATATATATATATATATATATATATTTATATCAAATAGTTGATCTCAAAAAAGGAAGTGAGTCGTGACAAATATCCTTAAAAACCTTTTTTTTTTTTCTTTTTATAAATGCAATAGGAAATTAGGTTCATTTGTAGTTTTGTACTAGCAATTAACAAGTATTAACTATTATTGCATTTATAGCATCAACACGTACACATATGCCAGATATCAGATATACTCAACTGATGAATTAATGTGGAGAATTCATAATACATTACCGTGTGACCTGCAACTTATTTAATTATTTAGTCAAACTATTTGAATCTTGATTTATGTGTAGCTGGTTTTGGTTTCATATATATAATTACTTTGTGTTTTTTTTGGGAACAAGTATTGATTCATGATCTACAAGTATAACAGCTGGATTTGAAAATTATATAGCACCTTTTTGATGTGGTATTTTAAGACTATTAATCATTTAATAAATTAAGTTTAAAAAGCAACTAAAATGGATTCCTTCTAAAAATACCCTCCACAATAACCTTCTTCAATATTTTGGTTTTTTTTTTAAAAAAAAAATTCTCTATCAATGGAGGACTTTTTAGGTAAGATATGAGATTTTTCAAGTATTTTTCGAGACTTTTCAAGTAATTTTTGAAACTTTTTAGGTAAGTTCTGAGATTTTTCAAGTATTTTCGAGACTTTTCAGATAGTTTCCGAGACTATTTGGTAATTTTCAAGACTTTTGGTCATTTTTTAGACCTTAGGTAATTTCTGATACTTTTGGTAATTTCCGAGATTTTCTAGGCAAAAATGAAACTTTTACCAAAAGTCTCGAAAAATTTCATTTTTACCTAGAAAGTCTCGGAAATCACCTAAAAAAAAGTTCCAATTTTTTTTTTCATCTTCTTCTTAATCGACCTCCAACCATTAAAGGTCAATTTCGACTCCCAATGGAGGTCTTAGACCTCCAATGGAAGCCGATGAAGAAGATGAAAAAATATATTAAAAAAAATTGAAAAAATGAAAAGTAAATATATATATATATATATATATATATATGTAAATTAAAGACATTTTTGGAAGTTCACTTACTTTGGTACTTTTAAAACTTAAATTATTAAAGTGATGACACTCGAAACACCAACTCAAAAGAGTGACAAAACCACATATTTCCACTATAATAGGTATCATACAAACCAATACATTTACGTTTAGTTGGCCTGATTGAAAATGAATTATTTTCAAAGTTATTATTTTTGAGGAAGACGGACGACTTGTTACGGTAAAAAATACACATATTTTTGGGGTTTTTTCTTTTCTTTTCTTTTTTTACAATTTTCATCCCTGTCGAGTATCGAAAAAGACTTTATTTCTTGCGGTGACAATATATATATATATATATATAAAAGTTTTTTTTTGAAAAACAACTTCTATATATATATATATATATATATATATATTGTCACCGCAAGAAATAGATCCTGACCATATGTAATGTGTTTGATTAATTATGGCTACGTATATGACACGAGATCTTTACAATTTTATAAGAGTTTAGATATAAAAAAAAAAAAAAAAGGGATTATTGCTATATATTATGATATTAAAAGATGTTAACACAAAAAATATAGTACGTATTAACAACAGGAAGAGTCTGTGGTGCTCTCCAACTCTCCAACTCATTTTTCTTTTCTTTTTTATATATTACATTAATTTAGGTTTCGAAATAGGGAGGCCTCAAACCTACAAATTCATGGTGCAGACCTCATCTTGTCAACTCACTAACTCACTTTAACTAACTAATTACTCAATTTCAACTGAAAACATGAAATAAAGGAAACAAAGTAATTTCTCGGAGAAAATTCAGCTCTCGCACTTTCAAGCTAGTTCATCTTGATGTTCTTTTGCGTGTCAACCCCTAAATGACGTAACAAAACATTAGAGCGAACTCTGTGCGCAAACTGTAAATACTCTCCGTCGCTCAAATCTGAAATGAAAACACAAAGGGCAACAGTTAGAAAAGAGATATCAATATATATTAAAAATGTGAAAAATAAGAATGAGAGAGAGATGAATAAATAAATTTTAAAAAGGAATAAAAAATCAATAGCCAACTTTTAAATAATATTGATAATAATATATGTTGAGTGAATCAAGGAACTTAAAATCGACATATCCACCGATATATCCATATTTTGGAGGGACCGATATCGAAATAGGGGTAATATCCAATATCTAGCAAGTATCTGGTCGATTTCAAAATATCCATAAAAATCTCCCGATATTCCCGAAATATTGTGATTTCATCCTGAAATCCAAGGATATTTTGTAAAAAAAAAAATTAAAAATTGAAAATTAATCTTAAACACTTAAATTATTGTCCAAATAATCTATATTGAAAATTATTTAATTATTTATACTAAAATTAATATTTTTTATTCTTCTAGCTAATTTGAACCCAAAATACTAATATAGAGACAATATTGGAGATGATTCAGATCTTTTGAAAGCCGTGCATATTGTCTATACGCAATTAGACCCTGAAACTCTAGGAATTGCTAATTTTGGAAATGAGGTAAAAAGTTGTCAATTTTATAATTCAAATATTATAACTTCTTTGCATGGGAGTATTGTGGCATATACTCATATTTATATGTATATATATATATATATATATATATATATATTATTTACATACTGATCTCATGAGTTATGAATGTAGCACACATACTTTAAGGACGAAAAGAAAAGTTTTGTTGAACGAGCAGTCATGGCAGCTAGAAGCAAAATGCAACCGGGTATATAAGTTTTATTACAAAAATCTATGTAATAATAATAAATAATAATATCATTGAAATGGTATTCATACTTATAATACTTAATAATTTTTATTGTAGTTGATTGGTGGGTAATGTATGAAAATTGTGCTCCATCATTGCATATAATAGTAGTTCGCATACTGTCACAAACATCATTATCTTCTGCATGCGAAAGAAATTGGTCTATATTTACTTTAATCCACACAAAACAAAGAAACCATCTTGCCTATTCTAAGCTTGAACAACTTGTTTATTGTTATTATAATATAAAATTGAAACTGAGCGATATGACAGCTGAAAAAGATAAAGTAGATGAAACTAATTTTATGAATCTACTTCAAGTAGCTGCTGAAGTAAGGGACGATAATGAAAATCCTTTTTTTTGATTGGGTTAGACTTGCCTATTTGGATGATGATGAGGGAAATCCTGATCCACAAATTGTTTTTCATGCTCGAGATATGGGAATAAATGTTGAACAAGTGATTAAAGAAGAAGTTGGTGTAGATCGTGGAGTTACTATTAGCACCTCTTCCAATGACCAACATACCTCTGATGGAAATAGTGGAGGAAAAGATGATGGAGAAGGTTGGGATTCTGGTGCAAGAGGTTGGGATGCTGGTGCAACAAGTTGGGATGTTCGTGCCGGAGGTTAGGATGCCGGTGCAACAGGTTGGAATGCTAGTGTGGCAGGTTGGGATGCTCATGCAGGTAATTTTGATCAAAATCGTGGTAGACAACATAGAGGAACAAGTCAAATTGATGAAGATTATTTAAATATGACTCTCTCCTCAATGAGTATGGACACATAAAATAGTTGTTTAGGTGATTCGCAGACAATGTCAGGTTCTCATGTACCATATTAATGGTGGCTACAGTATATTTGATTATCCTTCTCCACAA
Organism: Acer negundo; assembly: GCA_035582765.1. Taxonomy (NCBI): domain Eukaryota; kingdom Viridiplantae; phylum Streptophyta; class Magnoliopsida; order Sapindales; family Sapindaceae; genus Acer; species Acer negundo. Next base: position 12,660,024 of record CM069242.1, read on the forward strand.
ATGCTATATGCAATACCTATGCATGCAGATCAATAATATCAACCATGTTGTGTAAATCCAAACTACCCAATTCATAGATCAGTTGGAAAAGATCAAGTAACATATGTGTGACATATTAATAACTACCTTGAAAACTAAGCTAGCATGTTTTCCTAAGAAAATTGTTGTTCGAATCAAAATAGAAATATATCCTATGTATTTGAACCAGTAAAGAATTCATTTTGGTTTTAAATTTCAGACATACAATGTATTATTATGTATGAATTATGATTTATGATATAATCTTGGAAGTATGGAAATATATATATTTTTTAATGATAATTTTGTTTATTAAATATTTGATCTCTTTAAATTGTATATAATATTCTAAAAGTAGAACAAAATATTATTCTATTAAATAATCAATTTTAAAAATTATATACAAACTCTATCTATGTTAAAATTTATATTAAATTCATAACTATGCTAATTTATCGTTGAAATATGATTCATGTGATGTATTATTACTTGTTTAAGCTTGTCCTAAAATTTCACAAAAAAATCTAATTTTAGATATAAATATCCATCATTTTTTTTTTTTTTACCGAATATCCACCGATATCGATAATATCCCCGATATATCCAAAAATTTAGAAGTCCGATATAGATACCGATACCGATATTTTATTTCTTGGAGTAAATAACAAAATATCTATGAACCCCAAACAAAATATATATATATATATATATATATATATTAAAATATACATATTTAATATTTAAAATTTTAAAATTTTTATTTTGACTCCCCTAAATATTGTATATTAATATATTGACTCCCCCAAAAAAAAATATTTGGTTCTGCTCTGAAAACAATATATAATTAACTACAGAAATTTTATTTTATTTTTCATCAAAAAGCAATTTATGGAATACATTTTCAAGAGGGGTGCACATATAATTTAGAAGTGGTCGGTATAAATATCTGTCGCTCGTTAGCATTATTGCAATTACATTTTCAAGCAACGGCCCATTACTAAAAAAAAAAAACCATTTGGGTCTAAGAAGTTGAATAGCCCATCTACTACTCCTTTGTTAATCGCTCACTTCAATAGTCTTAATTGGGCTCGGCAAGAACTGGATCACATATTAACATCACTTCAATAGTCATTGTACAATGCTTACCTCTTTGAATAATTGATTCTAAAAAATTAGGTTGTCAATTAATTAGAAAGATACTTTTAATAAATGGTTAGGTCATGAATTTCTAGAAGTGTGTTTATCCGATAGAATAAATTACAATAAGATCGTACATCCCCTCTCAGAACAAGTGGTATACAACTCTCTTACCACGTTATTTGTGAGGAGTTCAAATCAAACCATGCGTATTAACTATGTGCAGAGTGTTTTTCTGGATTGATCACCTCGTTTGTATGATAGATGTCAGACTTGTTCGATGTCAGATATATATATATATATATATACGATCTCGTTCTGGTCAATGCGCACTGATGTAACTACATTAGTACCAATGCGTGTGGACCACTGATTATGGAGAAGTTTTGACAAGTGCATACGCTTTGAGTCCAAATATGTAAATCTAATGGTCCATATCCAACACACTGATAAAGTTATATTAGTGTGCACTAGAGGTCGCCACGGTTACGGTTAAACCTTCAGTTTTGTCAGCGGTGTAATAGAAACCGTAACCAAAACCGTGACCAAAACTTGCAGTTATAATATTGGTTGGGAACCGGTTTCCCACGGTTCGGTGCCTGTTTTTTATTTATAAAAATAAAATAAACTTTCTGGACGAATCACAAGCTGCCACATGGCAAACCCCCCCCAAGAGCTCTCATTCACTCATTCACTCAATCTCAATACACACACAGAGAGAGCTCTCATTCACTCATTCACTCAATCTCAGAGAGCTCTCATTCACTCAATCTCAATACACACACACACACAGAGAGAGCTCTCATTCACTCATTCACTCAATCTCAAATTCTCATATTATCTCTGCATTCTACAATTTTCTTTAGTTCTCATTCCACATATAAAATATTTCATCTACTTTTTCAATCATCTATTTTTTTAAGTGTTACCAACTTACCGCTATTATTCCAACAATTTTTTTTTTTTCAATCATTTTTTTTTTTTTTACCTTGTTACCGCCTCTAATTCCAATAATATTTTCATTACATATATCTATATTTTTATTATTATTAATTTTTCAATGGCAAGTGGAGAAGATGGTTCAAGAAATTTGGACAAAGGAAATGGTCCATTGCAAAACTTTTTGGAACACATTGGTGATGATGTCACTTATGACGACCGAGCTTACCACGAGTACCTTCAAACTCGATTTGGATCCGATCAACCTTCTAGTCCTAATCCCCCTCTAATAATTTTCGAGTTCAACGGACTTGACCCCAATCCCAATACCCCCATACTAATACAAATCTATCTAAGCCCCCACGAGTACCTGGTCATGTGTAATGTGTTTGATTAATGGCTATGGCTACATATATGACACGAGATCTTTACAATTTTATAAGAGTTTAGATTAAAAAAAAAAAAAAAAAAGATTATTGCTATATATTATGATATCAAAAGATGTTAACACAAAAAATCACAGTACGTATTAACAAAAGGAAGAGTCTGGTGCTCTCCAACTCACTAACTCACTTTTTTTTAAAAAAATTTTAAATATTGCATTAATTTAGGTTTCAAGGTGGGAAGGACTCAAACCCGTAAATTCATAATGTACAACTGTAGACCTCATCTTGTCAACTCACTAACTCACTTTAACTAACTAATTACTCAATTTCAACTGAAAACATGAAATAAAGGAAACAAAGTAATTTTTCGGAGAAAATTCAGCTCTCGCACTTTCTAGCTAGTTCCTCTTGATGTTCTTTTGCGTGTCAACCCCTAAATGACGTAAAAAACCATTAGAGCGAAGTCTATGTGCAAACTGAAAACACTCTCCGTCGCTCAAGTCAGAAATGAAAATATAAAGGGCAACCGTTAGAAAAGAGATATCAATATATATTTAAAATGTGAAAAATAAGAATGAGAGAGAGATGAATAAATAAATTTTAAAAAGGAAAAAAAAAAAAAACAATAGCCAACTTTTAAATAATATTAATAATAATATATGTTGAGTGAATAACAAAATATTTGTGAACCCCAAACAAAAAATAAAATAAAATATTTTTTAAAATATACATATTTAATATTTAATATTTTAAAATTTTTATTTTGACTCCCCTAAATATTGTATATTAATATATTGACTCCCCCCAAAAAAAAAATATTTGGTTCTGCTCTGAAAACAATATATAATTAACTACAGAATATATATTTTTTTTTCTTCATGAAAAAGCAATTTATGGAATATATTTATAAGAGGGGTGCATTTACAATTTAGAAGTGGTCGGTATAAATATGGTCACTCGGTAGCATTATTGCAATTACATTTTCAAGCAACGGCCCATTACTAAAAAAAATAAACCATTTGGATCTAAGAAGTTGAATAGCCCATCTACTACTCCTTTGTTCATCGCTCACTTCAATAGTCTTAATTGGGCTCGGCAAGAACTGGATCACATATTAACATCACCTCAATAGTCATTGTACAATGCTTACCTCTTTGAATAATTTGATCTAAAAAATTAGGTTGTCAATTTATTAGAGAGATACTTTTAATAAATGGTTAGGTCATGAATTTCTAGAAGTGTGTTTAACCGATAGTATAAATTACAATAAGGTCGTACATCCCCTCTCAGAACAAGTGGTGTGCAACTCTTTTACCACATTATTTGTGAGGAGTTCAAATCACACCATGCATACTAACTATGTGTGTAGAGTTTTTTTTTTCGAATAGATCACCTCGTATTTATGATAGACGTCTGACTTGTTCGGTGTCAGATTTATTTATATATATATATATACGGTCCCGTTCTGGTCAGTACGCACTAATATAATTACATTAGTATCAATGCATATGGACCACTGATTATGGAGAAGCTTTGACAAGTGCATACACTTTGAGTCAAAGTATGTAAATCTAATAGTCCACATCCAACGCACTGATGAAGTTATATCAGTGTGCACAAGAGGTGGCCACGGTTACGGTCAAACCGTCGATTTAACCGAAATCGTAGGGACCAACTCGTAATTGAAACCATGATAAAAACCAGCAGTTAGAAAACCGGTTTCCGACGGTTCGATGCCGGATTTAAAAAATAAATAAATAAATAAATAAATAAACTTTTTGGTAGTATCACAAGCTGCCACATGGTAGACAATTTGAAAAAAAATAAATAAATTGCCAGTATGCAGATGACCATTGAACATTCATCTGTTGCCCAACGGCTACTTGTATTCCCCTCCCCCCATTATTTTACACCTATGTAGGATACGGGATACAGATAAGGTAAATCTTCAAAAACTAAAAAACGGATACGGCAGAATAAGTCGATTAAAATAATATATATTTATATTTAAAAAATAATAATAATATATGAAAACATATTTGATAATTCATTCAAAATCAAAACATATTCAGAATCCAAAATATGTCAAATATCTATATAAGTCATAACAATACAACATATTATAGGATCCAAATAAACATGTCACATAAGTCGTAACATATTACAAAATCCAAATAAAACATACGTCATATAAGCCATAACATATTCCAACATCTAAATAATACATAAATAAAAAATAAAAAAAATAAAAAAATAAAAAAATAAAAAAAAAACTCATAAAACATATTCTAAATTTCTAATTAATTTCACTATCATCATTCACATTGTTAAATGATATATATAATTCGGCATCTAACTCTGGTTCATCAAGAGAAAAGTTTGTAATCTTAAGTATCCCGGTATTCTCTATGTCAATAGAATCAAAACCAAAATTTCTTTACAATTTCATTTTGACCCCTACATTTTTGAAATTATAATATATCCCCCAAGTATCCCCCAAGTATCCTCAAAGTATCATCTAGTCATACTTATGAAAAAAATCAACGGATACGTCATTTGGTGTATCGGATACGTATATTGGAGTATCCGAGGAGTATCTAAACTGGATACAAGTTCGATACGAGTTACCTCCACCAAATGGAATATCCGTGCTTCCTAGTTCTTCACACCACTCTCATTCTCTCAATCTCAAATTCTCATATTCTCTCTACATTCTACAATTTTCTTTAATTCTCATTTCACATATAAAATATTTCTTCTATTTTTTCAATCATCAAATTTATTTACAATATTTATTTCTTCTATTTTTTACTATCATAATTTTTTTTTCACCCCTATTATTTCAACAATATATTTTTTTAAATCATTTTTTTTACCTTTTTACCACCTCTAATTCCAAGAATATTTTCTTTACATATATTTATATTTTTATTATTATTAATTTTTCAATGGCAAGTGGGGGAGATGGTTCAAGAAATTTGGACAAAGGAAAGGGTCCATTGCAAAACTTGTTGGAACACAGTGATGATGATGTTACTTACGACGACCGAGCTTACCACGAGTACCTTCAAGCTCGATTTGGATCCGATCACCTTTCTAGTCATAATCCCCCTCTAATAATTTCTGAGTTAGACGAACTCGACCCCAATCCCAATACCCCAAATACTAATGAAAATCTATCTGACCCCTCACCCCCTTCAAACAAATTTTTTGCAATTGAAGGTGAAGAAGACAAGTCGATGAAGTCCGAACTCTTCAAAGTACATATAAAGAGAACTAAATTAGATGATGGATTTATTAAAATCCAGTGCAATCACTGCCCCAAATCATACAAGACTGCCATATCCTTCAGATATGGCACGTACTGGACCTATATCAAAAAAATTCACTCATCCGAATATGCGAAGGCTAGTAACCAAGCCCAAATCTCCAGGTACTGAACTCTTTTTAATCAATTATTTCATTATACGTCTAAAAAAAAAAATTAGAGAAGAATTAACATTAATGGTTACAGTTGAACACTTACCGAGAAAGTAGGTTTTGTTAATTATTTTCAAAATGCATTAAATCCTGCAATGCAACGTGTTTCTAAATCCATTCTCACACGCACACTAAATACCATTTACAAAAGAGAAAAAAACAAATTGAAAACATTTTTTTATCAATTTCAAGGTCGTGTTTCCGTATGTGCCGACATATGGACCGACAATTTTGGTAATCATTCATATATGTGTGTCATATGTCATTATATAGACAATGACTTGGACATGCAAAAAAAAAAAAAATCTGGCATTTCGTGTTTTCGATGACTCACATTCAGCTCAAAATATTTTTTAACTCCTTAAAATAGTTTTTCAAAAGTATTATATCCAAAACAAAATTTTTGCTATTGGTTTTGATAATAATGCAAGCAATACGTCATCTATTCCTATGTTACAGGATTTATGCAATCCTTATTTTAGGGATAAACTATTTCATCAAAGATGTGTACATGTCATGTTTTAAATTTGTGTGTTTAAGCTGGATTAACAAGTCTTTCTGCATATATTAGACCAATTAGAGATAATATTAACTATATTTGGAGGCATAACAAAACTTAGAAACAATGGTTAGAATATTGCTCTCAAAATAATATACGTTCCATTAAATTTTCTCGAGATATTTTTTTTATTACTTATAACTAGGGATGGCAATTTGAACCCACCACCCACCCCACCCCACCCCACCCCCCCGAACCCGTGAACCCGTATAAATAAAAATCCAACGGGTTCAAGTGCAGGTGTGGGTTGGGAAAATGAACCCGCATAAATAAAAATAATATAATATTTATTATTTAAAATATTATAAATTTAACTTGTTTAGTTGGGCTTTTGAAAAATATCTATTAGTAAAAGATCTACTTGTAATAGATCTATTAGAAATAGAATTTTTAAAGAAAAAAAAAATTATAATTGTTTGGTTAATAGACTTAAAAAAAAAAAAAATGTGGGTATATTTGAAGAAACACCTCCCTATGAGTTTTTACCCAGTAGATGTTTAAACTCTACTAGCTTCTACTCAATTTAAAATAGACAACCTGAGAAGCCCAACCAAAAAACTCAAATAGACATTTGTAGACATTTTGAGACAGTAAAAAACTCAATCAAACAAGCATTTAAACTCCAATTGAATCTTTTTAACCATATAGAGAATAAAATATAAAAACTCCACTCATTCTAAGTTTAAGAATTACAATTCTCTACTCTCATTTATATATAGGTAATTTACACTTGCTGGTTTTACTCTTATGAAATATCGTGCTTGTTTATTTGTTTTGCCTTTGGAGATCCATTTGGAGTTTTACTTGGTAATGCTTTATATTATTGTATTTGTAATTCTCCGTGATATATTATAAATAGAGAGAAGTTATGAATTTTAACAAAAGCACCCCCTCCATGGACACATATCAAGTGTTGGAGAGAGAGATAATGCTTACCCACAAAAATGTGGGTGAGCAAAAATACACTCATAACCAGCGGTTACAAACCGTGTACCAAACCGGTTTTCTGGTTATGGTTTCGGTTTTGGTGGCTACAAAACCAAAACCGAAACCAAATTGCAATCGTGGCCACCATTAATGTGCATTGACTTGAATATTTATATATATATAAACAAAATTACAAACAAAATGGTATTATTGGGTTGGTTAGTTTCAATCAACATGACACATGGTCACATGAAATTATAAAAACATGAAAGTCGTGTGAAACTAGAGTCGATATTGTCGAAGCTTAATATATATTGATCATCAAAAAACTAGTTGTAATAACTCCACACAACCATTTTGTATGCCTATAATATTCTTAGATATTTAATTTTAGCACTACTGTATTAACGTGTACATCCACAGTCCACACCCTTCACATTGCTACAATAATATGTCATTCAAATATCTATATAAGTCATAACAATACAAAATATTGTAGGATCCAAATAAAACATGTCACATAAATCGTAACATATTACAAAATCCAAATAAAACATACGTCATATAAGCCATAACATATTCCAACATCTAAATAATACATAAAAAATAAATAAATAAATAAATAACTCACATAATTTCTAATTAACTTCATTATTATCATTCACATTGTTAAAGGATATATATAATTCGGCATCTAACTCTGGTTCATCAAGAGAAAAGTTTGTAATTTTAAGTATCCCGGTATTCTCTATGTCAATAGAATCAAACCAAAATTTCTTTACAATTTCATGACCTTTAAATTTTTGAAATTATAATATTGCCCCAAAAATATCTTTGATCTATCCCCCAAGTATCCCCCTAGTATCCTCAAAGTATCATTAAGTCATATTTATGAAAAAATCAACGGATACGCTATTTGGTGTATCGAATACGCATCTTGGAGTATCCGATGAGTATCTAAACTGGATACAAGTTCGATACGAGTTACTTCCACCAAATGAAATATCCGTACTTCCTATTTCTTCACACTACTCTCATTCTCTCAATCTCAAATTCTCATATTCTCTCTATATTCTACAATTTTCTTTAATTCTCATTTCACATATAAAATATTTCTTCTATTTTTTCAATCATCAAATTTATTTACAATATTTATTTCTTCTATTTTCTACTATCATAAATTTTTTTTTTCACCCCTATTATTTCAACAATATATTTTTTTCAATCATTTTTTTTTTACCTTGTTACCACCTCTAATTCCAACAATATTTTCTTTACATATATATATATATATATATATTATTATTATTATTATTAATTTTTCAATGGCAAGTGGGGGAGATGGTTCAAGAAATTTGGACAAAGGAAAGCGTCAATTGCAAAACTTGTTGGAACTCATTGGTGATGATGTCACTTACGACGACTGAGCTTACCACGAGTACCTTCAAGCTCAATTTGGATCCGATCACCCTTCTAGTTATAATCCCCCTCTAATAATTTCTGAGTTAGACGAACTCAACCTCAATCCCAATACCCAAAATACTAATGAAAATCTATCTGACCCCCCACCCCCTTCAAACAAAATTTTTGCAAGTGAAGGTGAAGAAGACAAGTCGATGAAGTCCGAACTCTTCAAAGTGCATATGAAGAGAACTAAATTAGATGATGGATTTATTAAAATCCAGTGCAATCACTGCCCCAAATCATACAAGACTGTCATATCCTTCAGATATGGCACGTACTGGACCTATATCGAAAAAATTCACCCATCCGAATACGCGAAAGCTAGTAACCAAGCCCAAATCTCTAGTTACGGAACTCTTTTTAATCAATTATTTCATTATACGTTTCAAAAAAAAAAAATACAGAAGAATTAACATTAATGGTTGCAGTTGAACACTCAACGAGAAAGTAGGTTTTGTTAATTATTTTCAAAATGCATTAAATCCTGCAATGCAACGTGTTTCTAGATCAATTCTCACACGCACACTAAATACCATTTACAAAAGAGAAAAAAACAAATTGAAAACATTTTTTTATCAATTTCAAGGTCGTGTTTCCGTATGTGCCGACATATGGACCGACAATTTTGGTAGTCATTCATATATGTGTGTCACATGTCATTATATAGACAATGACTTGGACATGCAAAAAAAAAAAAAAAAAAAAAATTCTGACATTTCGTGTTTTCGATAACTCACATTCAGCTCAAAAGATTTTTTAACTCCTTAAAATAATTTTTCAAAAGTATTATATCCAAAACAAAATTTTTGCAATTGGTTTTAATAATACTGCAAGCAATACCGCATCTATTCCTATGTTACAGGATTTATGCAATCCCTATTTTAGGGATAAATTATTTCATCAAAGATGTGTACATGTCATGTTTTAAATTTGTGTGTTTAAGCTGGATTAACAAGTTTTTCTGCATATATTAGACCAATTAGAGATAATATTAACTATATTTGGAGGCATAACAAAACTTAGAAACAATGGTTAGAATATTGCTCTCAAAATAATATACGTTCCATTAAATTTTCTCGAGATATTACCACTCGTTGGAATTATACTTATAAGTTACTTAGTGAAAGTGTTGAATATAATATAAGGAATTGTTAGTTTCTTTTATTACTTATAACTAGGGATGGCAATTTGACCCGCACCCTCAGGCCCCTACCCCCCCCCCCCCCCCGAACCCGTGAACCCGTATAAATAAAAATCTAACGGGTTCAAGTGCAGGTGTGGGTTGGGAAAACGAACCCGCATAAATAAAAATAATATAATATTTATTATTTAAAATATTATAAATTTAACTTGTTTAGTTGGGCTTTTGAAAAATATCTATTGGTAAAAGATCTACTTGTAATAGATCTATTAGAAATAGGGTTTTTGAAGAAAAAAAAAATTATAATTGTTTGGTTAATAGACTTTAAAAAAAAAAAAAAAAAAAAGGGGGTATATTTGAAGAAACACCTCCCTATGAGTTTTTACCCCCCTATGAGTTTTTACCCAGTAGATGTTTAAACTCTACTAGCTTCTACTCAATTTAAAATAGACAACCTGAGAAGCCCAACCAAAAAACTCAAATAGACATTTGTAGACATTTTGAGACAGTAGAAAACTCAATCAAACAAGTACTTAAACTCCAATTGAATCTTTTTAACCATATAGAGAATAAAATATAAAAACTCCACTCATTCTAAGTTTAAGAATTACAATTCTCAACTCTCATTTATATATAGCTAATTTACACTTGTTGGTTTTACTCTTATGAAATATCGTGCTTGTTTATTTGTTTTGCCTTTAGAGATCCATTTGGAGTTTTACTTGGTAGTGTTTTATATTATTGTATTTGTAATTCTCTGTGATATATTATAAATAGAGAGAAGTTATGAATTTTAACAAAAGCACCCTCTCCCTGGACACATATCAAGTGTTGGGGAGAGAGGTAATGCTTACCCACAAAAATGTGGGTGAGCAAAAATACACTTCTAACCAGCGGTTACAAACCGTGTACCAAACCGGTTTTCTTGTTATGGTTTCGGTTTTGGTGGCTACGAAACCAAAACCGAAACCGAACTGTAACCGTGGCTACCATTAATATGCACTGACTTGAATATTTATATTTATATATATATATATATAAACAAAATTACAAACAAAATGGTATTATGGGGTTGGTTAGTTTCAATCAACATGACACATGGTCACATGAAATTATAAAAATATGAAAGTCATGTGAAACTGTAGTCGATGTGAAACTGTAGTCGATATTGTCGAAGCTTAATATATATTGATCAACAAAAAACTAGTTGTAATAACTCCACACAACCATTTTGTATGCCTATAATATTCTTAGATATTTAATTTTAGCACTACTGTATTAACGTGTACATCCACAGTCCACACCATTCACATTGCTACAATAATATGTCAACAATCACCATAATATAGTCTTCAATTAGTCATTAGTTTCCATCACAACTTTAATAATATAGTCTTCAATTAGTCAGTAGTTTCCATCACAACTTTAATTTTGAGATTTTTTTTTTCTTATTGGAATTAAGAGATTGATAAGCAATCGGTCTACCGTCACTATCTTATAGTTATTGTAATATTTCAAAAAATATATATATATATATATATATATATATATATGCGCTACACATGGAAAAAAATTGGGGTGGGATGGATCAATATATATATGTATATATTTTCGGTATTTACAACATGTTACGTGTTGTAAGTTTAATATATGATATTGTCCATTTTTTTTCTCTCTCATGACATTGTACTATTGTAGGGATTCTTGTTTTATTGTGGGAGAAATTAACTTTTAGTACAGTCTATACTCTATTTATATAGAATTTGAATTATTTACTGATCTAATTTTTTTTCCATAATCTCATCTAATCTCATAACACATAATTATTACAATAAATTGGTGGTTAAGATGTGATTGATTTTCACATCCACTTTATTAATAATTAATCATATATTTTAAAAAAATGTCAGGAAAAAGATCAGATTGGTAGAGGGTACAAATCCAATAAATATATATATATCATTGCTTCGAGACGTGTGAAATAAATATATGGACGTACATTTTTCATAGATATGACTTTTGAGGGCTTGAATTATTTTAAGGAAAAACTTTCACAGTACGGTCTAATCGAGATCATCAATAAAAAAATAAAAATAAAACTACGATATTATAATTAACAACAAAACATGCCACTTGACCTGAGATTAGAGGTGGCCATGGTTTTGGTTAAACCGACAGTTTTATCCGCGGTTTAACGGAAACCGTATTTTCAAAAACCGTACTAAAACCGAAACCGAAACCGGCGGTTTTAAAAATGATCGGAAACCGATTGAACCGGTTAGGGTTTCGGTTTGGGTACTTCTAAAAACTGTCAAAAACCGACGGTTTTAACCGTGGTTAAACCGCCGGTTTTTTTTTTAAAATTTTTTTTTTTAAAATCGACTAATCAGAAGCTGACACATGGTATTTTTTTTGAATTTTTTTTTTAAAAACCGAAACCGAACCCAAAACCGTCGGTTATTAAACCGAAACCATAAAACCGCCGGTTAGAAACCGTGTACCAAATCGGTTTTCAGATTACGGTTTCGGTTTTGGATGGCCACGGAACCGAAACCGTCGGATTCAAACCGAAACCGAACCGTGGCTACCACTACCTAAGATTATTATTTGATTGAATGGACAACTTCAACCAATTCTTTTTTCTAGACATGACATTGGAGGCTTGTATTATTGTGGAGGAAAAACTTCCACGCAATGGGTCCAATTAAAAACTACCATATGATAACTTTTTCAATTTTACTTTTTTATTTATTTTTTCTCATTCACTCATATATCTTTTTTGAAATCAACAAGTAAACACTTTTTAATACATCGAGGAGACGAGGATACTCCTCCGGTCACACTTGGTCCTCAGTAACGGACAAAACTAGTTTGGCTAAGTTGTGGCTAATATAATTTGCCTTTTTGGATACGAAAATAACACTATAAATCTATAGCCTGTCATTCCTTGTAAAATCTTATGAATTTCATTCAGTTATATTTAATATTTTTATAATGTGTTTTGAATTTTGATCGTGTATGCGTACAGCGATATATGTCTCATTCAATATTTTAAATTGATTATTCTTTGTAGCCGATTTTTTTTTTTTTTTTTAATATAGAAATTTGATTGCCCTTTAAATCCTACCTACAAAATACAAATGCAACTTTAGCTTTATTGTTTCTTTTATGGTCGGGATTACAACAACGTGCATTGAAAGAGAGTTAATGAATGGCAAGGCAAAAGTTAGACACAAGCCAAGAGTTACTTCTTTGATGATTCCTTTAGGCATACGTATGTGATCCAAATTTAGCTTTCTGTTTCTATAATTGCCACCTCACTTGAGAGATATCTAACCCTATAGAAATTATCACACCTAATCATCCTTTTTGTAGTGATTATTAGGTCGATAATATGTGATGTACGAAAAAATATACGGGATCATACATATGAAAATCTCATACCAAACACGAACTACTCGACCCATTATATACATACATATAGGCCTGGGTAGCCCTCTTGAAAAAAAAAATGTAAAAAGTTAATTACATAAACAACCCTTAAGGTTTAAGAATATTATAATGTGTTTGTCTAAATTTAGTGAAATATAAATATTTTGTTATTCAAAGTAAGTAATAAAAATACATATAGTAAGGCTTTTAATATTATAGAATTAAGTCATTCGTAAGTTTAAATAATTTTTTTTTTGAACTACAGGTTTAAATAATTCTTTATGCATAAATTTTATATTATATTTTATACTATTGAGTTGTCCATTATTGGTGTCATCTTATTATTGAAAAATTAAACAAATAATATCATCAATAAATATATAAAAAGTTTGTTATTCTTAATCAATGACTCGTATATTTTTCACTGACATTATTATATCAACGTGCATGAATGAGGAAAAATAGAAAATCATAAGATTTTTCTCTACATTGCACACCGAATTTAATAAATTTAGTGTGAGAGATTATGAATCATTAATTAAGCATTATAAGATATTGACTAAACAAAAGTAGATAAATCCAACTATTGATAGTTAATGAGTTGTTTTTATAATGTTAGTATGTAATGAGGAAAAAAAAGACTATTTATATATATAATTTAGCCTAGGTAGCAAATATTTTCTAAGTACGTTCCTCATACATACATATATTCTAATGATATTCAAGTGATCAATATAAGATTAGAGACCCTCAATCCTTGCCTCCTTTGCCGTAGCTTTGAACCACTGGTGAAGCCACATAGTGGAGTGGGTTTTTTAAAAAATTATTATCATTTTACTCCAATATTTTTTTATAGGTTAACAACTATATAATTATTATCAGTAATGTTATACATCCCATCTCAAATCTCATATTTTTCATCCTACTACATGTGGCATATAAAGTGTCAAATGGTTAGTGGATATAAGGGGTAGGTGATATAAATCATCATTAATATATATCCACTCATAATTTAACACCTCATATACAGCATACAGTGGATGAAAAATGTGGGATTTTAGATGAGATGTTTAATATTATTGAATTATTATATTTTTAACCTGCGCCTTTTACCCTTAACAAAAAAACAAGCCAAGAGTTACAACAACTGTATAATAATAATAATTATTAAAAAATATATAATAATTATATAGTTATTAACCTGCGTCTTTTACCCTTTATTTATTTATAATTTTTTATTATGAGATTTGAATTCAACCCCTCTTACACATTAATGAGGAAGAAAAGGAGATTAGCTATTTGAATTCATGGTTCTTCATAATCCAATCACTTTAATGACTTGTCATTAATTCGAGGAAATTAATGAGATAGTAATGGAGAGAGAAGGTATACTTTTAGGGGTAGGTATTCGACCCTCTTAACAAAAAAGACAACCCCATGAATAACTAGAACTTTAATTTAGTTAAAATTAAATTAAAACTATTAACACCTAATTACCATACATATTATATATATATACATACGGTCTTTCTATTTCTATTGTCATTTCGTTATAATATAAAATATATCAGGACGGAGAATATAGATCATAGATTATAAAAAAGTTTTGATAAGTAAATACACTTTAAGTCAAAGTATTTAAATATAATATTATATAACGAAAAAAATATATACATATAGATGATAATATTATATAACGAAGCTCTAATATTATAACAAGAAAAACCTAGGATTCCCCTTAAAAATAAAAATAAAAATAAAAATAAAAAACCTAGATATGAATAATATAATATACTGCTATATACGTACGTACGGTTTCTGTGTTCAAGAGTTCAAGTGTAAAGAAAATCTATGCTCCTGAATTCGCTTTAAATTCTGTATTTGTTTCTTCGATCTGTGTGTTATTAATTTCGACTGCGTCATCTGTTTTGTATTTCGAGTGCATTAATTCAATAAGTAGTTGAATGCATTCAAGACATCTAACCATGACCGCCCTCCACTTACTTACTTTTCTTCGCTCTCTTTTATTAGTATAACTATTACAAATTAGTCTTCGCACAACCTCTTGACCTTCAAAGTAGATGCGAGGTATTACCGCTTAATCAACCTACGCCTCTATGGTTTAAACTATAAATGATAACGAGTCAAGTTCGGGTTTGAGTTTTACTAAACCTAAATCCACGAAACATTTTTATATCCGAACCTGAATAATTTCATAAGTTCGGGCTTCAATATGTGAATCCAAATAGCAACTTAAGTTTGTACCTTTTAACCCAAAACGATTTCATTTTCAGTTTATAATAATAATTTACTTAAAACGATTGACATAACTTTTAAGCAAAGGTTTTTAAAATGGTCGGGTTAGCGGGTTTTAGTTTTAACTTAATTGATTGGGTGTCTTGGGTTTGGTTGAAATTGTCATTCCTCGTTTCAAAATCAAGTATTATAGATACATACATTACTGTATTTTACCTTTAAACCGTTATAGAGGAGATCCCTCCCTTAAAATGAGAGTTGCATGCCAGACCGTGCTTGTAGATCTCAATCTGGCCAAGTCTCAATGGTAATTATACAAAAGGAGACCCACAAACACGATCAATCTGTCAGGCAGCTGTAGCAAACTGTGCAATACAGGTAGCCTTGGTGATTTACCAAGCAAAAATTCCACGGAGCCCATAGTTTGTATACAGTCATCACCTTCAAACTTTATATAAGGCTATAAGCATTTAACACTCTCTGCAACCACAACTCTTCTGGTTGAATTCCAATAAAAAATACCTTTCACGAGCTTTAATTAAAGCTCACCAGTAATTTCATGCTCTTCTCATTTTTATATCAAACCTCTCTTCACTCTCCTCCTCCATCATCATCATCATCATCAAAAATGGCTTCTTTTGACTCCATATTGTCTTCCTACTATCAACTCTTCTTCATCCTCCTAGCTTTCCTAATTCCATCTCTCATTATCGTATTAGCTTCCGGGATAACCAAATCCAAACGTGTCAATCTCCCTCCGGGACCTCCCGGTTGGCCGGTCGTCGGCAACCTCTTCCAAGTCGCACGTTCTGGGAAACCATTCTTCAAGTACGTTGAAGATCTCCTCCCTAAATATGGACCCATTTTCACACTCAAAATGGGCAACAGAACAATGATAATTCTCTGTGACTCAAAACTCATTCACGAAGCTTTGATTGAAAAAGGTTCTCTGTTCGCTACCAGACCCAGAGAGAATCCGACCAGAAACATCTTCAGCGCCAACAAGTTCACCGTCAACGCCGCCCTTCACGGCCCTGTTTGGCGGTCACTGAGACGGAACATGGTTCAAAACATGCTTAGCTCGAGCAGGATTAAAGAGTTTCGTGAAGTGAGAAACAGAGCCATGGATACACTCATTAACAGAATCAAATTAGAAGCTAAAGCCAACGATGGAGCTGTTTGGGTTCTCAAAAACTCACGTTTCGCTGTGTTTTGTATTCTTTTAGCTATGTGTTTTGGAATCGACATGGATGTAGAAACTGTAGAAAAAATGGATCAAACAATGAAAAGTGTTTTGATCACATTGGATCCAAGAATCGACGACTATTTACCCATTTTGAGTCCTTTTTTCTCCAAGCAACGCAAGAAAGCTCTGCAAGTACGTAAACAACAAGTCGAATTCATCGTACCCTTCATCGAAAAACGTCGACAAATGGTTCAAAATCCAAACTTGGCTGATAAAACCGCCATTTCCTTCTCCTACCTCGATACTCTGTTCGATCTCAAAGTCGATGGACGGAAAACAGGACCGACGAATGTTGAACTCGTCACTCTGTGTTCGGAGTTTATCAACGGCGGTACCGACACCACCGCGACGGCGTTAGAGTGGGGTATAGCTCAATTGATAGCCAACCCAGATGTTCAGGCCAAACTGTTCGACGAAATTCAAAAAACGGTCGGTGACCGAAAAGTGGACGAGAGTGACGTAGACAAAATGCCGTATTTACAAGCTGTGGTTAAAGAATTGTTACGTAAACATCCACCGACGTATTTTTCATTGACACATGCAGTGACAGAGCCGACTACTTTGGCTGGTTACGATATTCCTGCTGATGCAAATGTTGAGATTTTCTTACCGGCGGTGGGTGAGGATCCGAAATTGTGGTCAAACCCGGAAAAGTTTGACCCGGATAGGTTCGTTTCCGGTAGGGAGGATGCGGATATAACGGGGGTAAAGGCGGTGAAAATGATGCCGTTTGGTGTTGGGAGGAGGATATGTCCTGGTTTGGGAATGGCGACTGTGCATGTACACTTGATGATGGCAAGAATGGTGCAAGAATTTGAATGGAGTGCTTATCCTCCTAATACTGACATTGATTTTACTGGCAAATTGGAGTTCACTGTGGTTATGAATAAGACTCTTAGAGCTATGATCAGGTCAAGAATCTAGATTCATCATTTGACTTTAATGTTGATTTGATTTATGGGTTGATGATTCTAATAAATTTCATATATATATATATATGATTAAGATGATAACTATGCTATATATGTATAGTTGAATTTTCTAGTTTTGTTCTTGAATTGTTTGTTGTTGTTGTTTCACTTCATGGATTGAGTAATGAATTCCGTTATGAAATTTTACCACTTCAATTTCCAAAGCTGTAGTTTTTATATGCTTGTTTCATTATGTGTTCACCTGAATAGATCCACTAACTTCTTTAATTAAATCTGGTTAAGAATTGGATAAAGATCGGATGATCTGAATTAGTCAAAGATGGAGTGATAGAAAAGTGTATTGTGGGTGACACGTGTTGATGTTGAGTTAGAATTGAATTAATGCAGAGAGCAAAGCAAGAGCTTCTCCATTTAATTAGAGATTTGACTAATTTGTAGGTGGGCGGTGCTCTGCTACCTGTTTAGATTACAAGTTCAAGATGACTGGTTACTATCGATGTCTTTTTGCCAATGTGGTTGGACTCTTCCAAGTGAGTGTCCACCACCACAATTCAACTCATAAGTATGTATATATATTATTTATCCCTTATTGACCATTATTTTCTAAGTGTGGGTGTCTTCTCCCCGATTGTGGAAGTAGTATTTCGGACTGAGTTACCAGAATCTAATCTCACCAGGTCCCAACAGCTGTTGTAAATAAAAATAAAAAATAAAAAAAGAGGAGTGGTAACTAAAGGAATGATTAATAAAATTGAAAAACACTTCAATGGCAGGCAAATATCATAAATAGATGGATTAAAATCTTTAATGGGGTTCTATTTTGTAACGTTATCGATAGAGATGGTAAATATTCCTCGTGGGGCAGGGACGAGGGAAGCATCCCCCACCCCATCCCCGCCTTGATATATATATATATATATATATATATATATAATATTTAGATTTTTTAAATCATTTGACATTAATTTTTAGTTCTAGTGGAACTACAAAATTAAAGAAGTAAAATGTGTTGTTGATATCATCATATGATTATGAAGTGTAATTTTTTCACAAAGTGTTTAGATTAAGCTGCATGTTCATTGTCTTATTGGTGTTTTATTATGCTGCTTCTAATCGTATATTAACGATCGTCTAGAATTTTTATTTATTTATGCATGCATACAAGGCTATGCTATGTAAAACCAGTAATGTTTCTATTATAGTATAAATGTACGTAACAAGATTTCCATCGATGTTTCAAAAAAAAATAATAATAACATAAATATTATTTTTTTAACTAAACCTTAGAAGTTTTTTTTATTTTTTATTTTTTATTATATATATATATATAGAATATTTGATTTTATATTAAATATGAATTTATACTTTTTTCTTTGTTTTAAGTTGTAATTTTAAAATAGTATAATTATATTAAACGGAGAATGGGGCGGGTATGGGGAATGCCCCTCTAACGGGGAATCTCCGGCTCCGGCCCCGGCCCCGATTCTCTTAATACGGGGATGGGAATGATTTTGCATTCCCCGACCTACCTGGTTGCCATCCCTAGTCGCTTAAACATCCTTTAAATGCAATAGGAATATTTAAATTGGTACGTTCAACTTTTATTCATAAAGCATATAGATTTTTATGTTTCAATTTGTCTATCTATCTATATTTTCACTTTGAAATATGCTTACATTCATTGAAAAAAAAAAAAAAAAGATGAGAGTAGGGATGGGCGTTTCCCCATGGGCCCCATCCCCCCATAGGGTTTTTGGGGCAAACTTTGACCCCTAATGGATTTTGGGAGAGGTGGTTGGGGTACCTCATCCCAAACCCAAAACCCTATTTCCCCTAAATATATATATATATATATATATATTATTTTTATTTTTATTTATATATAAAAATTGTAACAATTAAAAAAAATTATAAATTATAATATTAATATTAACATGAGTCACTGGATAGTGGTTATAGTATTAACATTGAATTTTGTGATTATTTTGTATTGTATTTTGGATTTTGTATTATATTTTTATTATGTTTTGGATTGAATATTTTAACAATGTCAAATTACAGATAGGAATGTCTGGATTCTAAATTTCGGATTTCGGATTTGAAATTAAAAATTTAGAATTGAAATTGAAAAGAAATGAGAGAAATGGGTTTTGGTGGTGGTGGTGGTGGTGGGGTGGGGGAGGGGGAGGGGGAGGGGGGACCTGCCCCCACCCCCAGTCCCCCCAAATGGGTTTTAGGGGAGGTGGTGGGAGGAGGTTTGAGGAATGGGGGTGGGTGTGGGTGTGGGGGTACCCTCCCCGGTCCCATTGGGCCCCCATGCCCATCCCTTGATGAGAGACAAAGGTATTTACAAGTTGAGATGTATTATACTTTTTGCGGGAGGACCAGGAATCGGGAGGGGTCTTATTACGACTTCACATTTTATGGTTTAATAAACAGTTGTGATATTATATTTATAATAGATGTAAATATATTGTAAATAAGGTTGGAGGCTCGGGTAAAATAGCATTAATCTTCTCATAAAATATACTTAGAAAGATCTTTAAAATAATACAAATATTGATATATATATATATATATATATATATTTTTTTTATTTTATTTTATTTTATTTGCTTATTAATTAATATTAAACTTTTATAATAAATATTGGAATAATATTATTTCAAGATGTTTTTTTTTTTTTGTAAAATTTGGTTTCGATTATTGAAGTGAAAAAAAAAAGTGTAAGATTATTCCCCAATCCTCATTTGATTTTAAGTTTATTGTTGTACATTAGAGATAACCTTAAAGCAACTCCAACCCGTTGCTAATTTATCATCAAGTGTAGTTCCCAAACTCAAAGCACACAATCCAATTCCCAAGAAAAAAATGTAGTGCACTGATGAACAGTAGCACACCAGTGCTCTTTACGTACAAAACTTCTTTAATTTCTTTTTCTTTTTTAAAATTCATCACATCAATCAAATGTCTTTTATTTTTTTTTAAATTCCTAATTTATCAATTTTATATTTAATTAAAATAATATATATTTCTAAAATATATACCGTATAAGTATGAAAGATCTTAAAATGATATAAATATTGATATAAATATTGATATATATATATAATTAATTTATTTTTTTTCTTATCAATTATATATTTAAATAATATTAAACTTTTATAATAATTTAAATATTTATTATAATAATATATTTTTTTAAGTATAGATAATATTCTTTATTAAATATGTTTTTTGTGTGTAAATTTTAGTTTTGAACAATGGAGTGGTCAAATATTCCCAAAAAATTATCTTTCAACTCCAAATTATAACATTGAAGTTGCTCCTACCGAGGATGTATTGTAGTATTGTACTTGTTATGCTTGTAGAGTCGATGGTGCTGGACCGTACATGTTATGATTTGGAGAACCAACTGTTTCGGCGTTTGTGTGCTATTCATTTAAATTTTGGAAGGAGAATCCTTTCGGGTGTGTTTAAGAATTCAAAAATTAATATATAGATAAAACTTATTTTATTGTTTAATAATATTAATAATAAAGTTTTCATTTTAATATTTTATAAAAGGGTAAATTGCAATGACATAACATCACGATTTTCTATATAACTGCTAGATCGAACTTAAAAATAAACTAAAACAAATATTATACGTGTGTCTAAAACAACTTGGGGGTTAATGAGTTGTTAATCTGATTATTATCAAATTTTCGGATTAGTCAATATTACAAAAATAATCCAATTCGATCAAATACAATCAATATAATTTAAAATGCGAAAAACAATAAATTACGAGTTGATTGATTTATGTGAAAAACCATCAATAGGAAAAACTCACGAGTTATTCAGCTAGTCACACACGGTCCTCAAATCCACTACTTGTAATAATGTTTACAACTTAGGTTGCCATCAACCATATTCGGTCACTAACCCACCACTACTTCTGGTTTTGATAACGATAGAAAAGTGATATTTATAATAACGATAAAATCCGGTAACATTTGTAATTAAGTCTGGTTTTGATCGGGACAAAGATCGGATGATCTGAATTAGTCAAAGATAGAGCGATAGAAAAGTGGTTTGCTTCTGTTCTGAGATAGTAATTGAAACTGTATAACTACTTCTGTATAACTTATTTTATTGTTTAAGCATGTTAATAATAAAGTTTTCGTTTTAATATTTTATAATGGATGAAATTTAACGAATTTTTTTGAAAATGTTTTCTCTTAAAAAAAAAAAAAAAAAAAAAAAAAAAAAAAGCCAAAAAACTTTGATATCTTGTCCCTTTATCCCAAATTCCGATCAATTGTAATAGTAAAAAAAAAAAAAAAAAATTTGAGTGGACTAATGAATGAGGATCAACTACTTTTAATGGCTATTAGTTGAGGATATACTGAAAAGGAGACAATAATAATAAAAGAGTAACAGAGACAGAGAGAATAGAGAAGTAGGCTTCCAATCGAATAGACTTTAATTTAATGTAACCCTTATTTAAAAGAGAAGCTTCTCTCCACCGATCTAACCAACCACTTCCAAATTAAATTAGGAAAATACGTACGTCAATACCCACGATACCAACCCATCAATTGGGTGTTGGTATATATATATATATATATATATTTTTTTTTTTTCACTCTTTATATTTATCTCTTTATATTCTTTTAAAATAGACCACGTATCAATCTCTTTATATTATTTTAAAATAGACCATATGTCAACTTCGTAGTCAATATCTTATATACTGATCAATTAGTAAACAAATATTGTCCATTAAATTATAAGTGATGTTAATGATATGGTAATTGAACTTGACATATAATAAGTGTGATAAAACATCATTAAGACATATTATCTTTATTCTAGCTTTGTTTTCATAAACGTACAATTGTTATTATTGTTAATTATGTTAAGGGTAGTGATAATATATACCTTATAATACAGGATAACAACTAATTTAGCATAGATCAACCGGTGCATTTACTGTTACAAAAAATATAGTACTTTTATTTCTCTAAATAGAAATAAAGTATTTGTTATTAGATTAACACTACACTTATGTTAAATATGCTTTTGTTATCTTATGGTAAAGACAGTTTTAGTTATTCTTTTAAAAAAATTTATTAATAAATAAAAAAGACAACATCTTTTAAAAGACATCTAATACAAGAGAGAAACTTGGTGCAGCATGCATCTCCCATTGAGATCTTACAATGTTATAAGTTTTTCTACATGACAGGATCGTAATAGGAGATACATGTGCATCCTGTTGCGTAAGGATAGAGCCTATGTTGGGGGGGTGGGAGTTTACAAATTTGTCCCTATTTCAATTTTAATAACGTCCTTCATTTTTAGACTATTGTGCTTTTACCCCTATTTTATTTTTTATTTTTCTAGTTATTCTATAAACCAAACATTTAATATTTTTCCCTCAATTCACGTAAAAAATATCGTTGACTCTACATATATTATTTCTTTTTGTATATATTAAATATAAATGAAAATCGAATCATAACATTTAATATTGTTTTCTCATTCAAATAATTTTGTTTTCTATTCCAATCTTACTTATTTCACCATAATATCATGTTATTACATTTTTAATAATCAATATTTGTTAATTTCTACAATTTATATACCACCGCCCAATTTTGTTTGATGGTAAAGAGCGTTCATTAAGCTTGACAATTTCTCATGTTAGAGTCTCCATACCTGTAAATGATATATATATATATGTGTGTGTGTGTGTGTGTGTGTGTGTGTGTTTAACTATTAAAATATTGGGATAATTACCCCAGTAGCCATCAATTTGATGACATACTATCAAAATGGCCACTGGATTGAGAATTGGTTAAAAAATGGCTATTTTTTGACCCAAAAAAAAATGTGACACTAATGGTCATTCTATCCAATTCCATCGAATTCCATCCGATGAATGACATTTTAGTAAATAAGGGGATGACAATAATTTATTTTAGATATTTTTTGGAAATCAATTTTTTCTTTTGTTTTTTGAAATGAATAATTATATTTAGTGTGTGTAAATATATATATATATATATATATATCAAACACACACACGCATATTTTTTTTTTTGAGAAGATTAAAACTACAAAATCTAAAAAATCTAAAAAATCAAAGAAGATACACACACAGAGTCACACACATATATATATTTTCTTTTTTTAGAAGATTAAGGTTACAAAATCTGAAAAATCTAAAAAAACAAAAAATATGCACGTGTATTGATTTAAACCATTTATTTAGTGTGTGTGTGTAAATATATATATATATATATATATATATATATTTATACACACACACATATATATATATATATTTTTTTTGAGAAGATAAAAGGCTACAAAATCTGAAAAATCTAAAAAAACAAAGAAAATACATGTGTATTGATCTAAATCATTTATTTTATTTTTTTTAAACGAATAATAATATTTAGCGTGTGTAAATATATATATATATATATATATATATTTATTTATTTACACACACACACTAAATATAATTATTCTCTTTAAAAAAAATTGATTTCCAAAAACATATAAAATAAATTAATGTCATCCTCTTATTTACTAAAATGACACTTATTGGATGAAATTGGTTCAAAAAAATTTTGTCACTATTTGGGGCGGTTTTTGTGAGAATATCACCACTTTACTAATTCAAGTTTAAAAGGCACCTATTTAGGTGACCAGACAAAAATACCTTTATTTTGTCAGTTTGTGTCTTTTCAAACCTAGAGAGAAAAAGTTGAAAGAGAGAGAAATCCGACTGAAAATCTCATGACTGCAAGAAATCCGACTGAAAATATCACGGTGAACTAACTGGCGATGTTGCTACAGTCCTAAGGTCATCCAGAATCTGCAAAACAATGAAGAGCTGGGCTTCCGAGCCTTTTCAAATAGTCTTTGAGCTTTTTAAATAGTAATCAGAGCTTTTTTATTTTTATGAATAGGTTTGTCAATTTTGAATCTCCGAGCCTTTTAACACTGTCTATAAGCCTTTTCATACACTGTCCAAGCCTTTTCAACAGTTATCCGAACTTTTTCATTTTTATGAATAGATTTGTCAATTTTGAAATTCTTAGCCTTTTCAAACAGTCTCCGAGCTTTTTAAATGGTCATCCAAGCTTTTTCATTTTTATGAATAGGTTTGTCAATTTTGAAACTCCGAGCCTTTTAACACTGTCTCCGATACTTTTCATACACTGTCCGAGCATTTTCAACAGTAATCTGAGCTTTTTCATTTTTATGAATAGATTTGTCAATTTTAAATCTCTGAGCCTTTTCAACAGTAATTCGAGCTTTTTTATATATATATTTTTAATAGGTTTGTCAATTTTGAATCTTCAAGACTTTTAACATTGTATCCGAGCCTTTTCAAACACTGTCCGAGCCTTTTCAATTATCTTCAAGACTTTGTAAATAGTTTTCGAGACTTTTCAATTTGTCTCCGAGCCTTTTCAATTAAATTCAAAATTCACACAACCAACTTAAGGTTTACAAAAGACTCGGAAAACAAATGAAAAGGAACCCAATTTAGGTTTTAAATTGAAAAAAAAAAAAAAAAAAGCTCTGGGGGCGTTGGCCCCTGCCCCCCCACTGAGCTTGACCCTCAAATACGTCTACGTAGCATCACAAACTAATTACTCAATGAAGATGCATTGGTAATGCTATGATGTTCAACCTCCATTGGAGGTCTGTTATAGAAGAAAAGGAAGATGAAAGAATAAAATCTCAGAAAACTTCAAAGTAAGAAAGAGAATGTGTAAAGTAAGGGTATTTTTGGAAATCATTTACTTTAGTTCATTTTAAACTTAAGTTATTAAAGTGGTGACTTTCTTAAAAAATCCGATCAAAAAGGTGACATTTCCAACCATTTCCACCGGATGGAATGAGATAGAATTGGATTGAATGGTTATTAGTGTCACACTTAATTAATGTCATCCTCTTATTTACCAAAATGTCACTCATTGAAAATATTGATTTTCAAAGAACATCTAAAATAAATTAATGTCATCCCCTTATTTACTAAAATGTCACTCATTGAATGGAATGGTCATTAGTGTCACACTTTTCATCAAAAATGGTCATTTTGAAACCAATTCTTAATTTAGTTGTCATTTTGATAGTGTGTTATCAAATTGATGGTCACTTGGGTAATTATCCCTAAAATATTTTATCAAACAAACCTTTATCATTTTTTAAAATTAAAATAGTTTTTGGATATTAGAAAAATACTATGACTACAATTAAAATTTTAATTAGTTTTCTAACTCTTAAACACTATTATCGAATCATGAATTAAGGTTTCTATATAATCTTTAGAGCAATTTTAGACATTCTAATTCTATATCTCAATTTGTATTTCAACTACTAATGTGTCCATAGACAAATAGATATATATTAATGGTATTTTTTATTAATTCTTTTTTAACATACCTTCTATATATGTTAATATAACCCATTGTTATACGACGTAACCCGCTGGGCACAATTCCTAGCTCCGTCACTGCCTCGGCCCCCAGGATTTTTTCCCTAAAGAAATATGTTAAATTTTCTTTTTAGTAAACAATTGTGTACGATAAAACCCCATTTTTGGCAAGAGCAACTTCTTCACTTCTTTTTAGAGAATCTAAAGTCTAAACACATTATAGGATTATAATTTACCTGAATTGAGACATAACACATGACAGTTCTATAAAGAAATGGCCCACTAAGAGTTGTATCATCTGGAAATTTCAATAAAAGAATCCGACTATATGATTGATGAAGAGAGAAAGAGATACAGAGAAGTATCATCTCACCAACCAATTCTAGTTTTCCCCAGTGAAAGTAACAAAACTGCTCAGAAATTAAGGGGAAGAAAAGGTGGAAATTGAAAGAAATAAAGAAAGAAAATACACTTCTGCAATATATACAATGAGGGCACAAGCGAAGATAATCAACTCTAGTCTTCCTCTGGAATCCGAAAGCCAATTTCTGTTCGACATAAAAATGGATATTCGTATACCCATTTTCCAACATTGTCAGGATTTCAAATGAATGTCACTTAGATTCCAAGACTACCATGAAATCTATGGATTCGATGGACTTTCTACATGCTTGTTTACAGACTCTTTTGTAGTCTGATTACCTTCGGTTGTGGGGGGGCCAGTTTCCCCAACTTCTGTTCTGCCAGGGTGCTCTTGAACAGGGTCCGTCCTAGGGCTCCCAAGGGTTCTTGATGAGAACCCGTGATCAGTCAACAAAAAATTATGTGATATGTCAAAAGCTTCTGTGCTATACTGTGTCCGAACAGCTGAACTAAACAAAGGCTGCATAAAGCGCTTTCTCTCAGGTAACTCGCGCAATGATACTCGACACATTGGACATGTAGAGTGCTGTTGCAACCATATGTCTATGCAGGTCACATGGAAGGAGTGACCGCAATAAGGAAGAATTCGCAATGTATCTTCACCGTGGTACTCAGCCAAGCAAACAGTGCATCTGCCAAATATAACAATCCACATTTCCAGTTAGCAGAAGATTTGAGGATATAAAACAAACATGCAATTGTGACACAGAAAACAAAACTCCCAAAGATATGCAGAACACACAAGAAAAATGCCTGATTTTCAGTTACCAATAAATGACAGAAAGCATATAAAGTACATTAAACTGTACAGAGCCTACTATAAGCACCAAAATTGTGTCGTTAAATGAACCGGTTCTTATACAATATAATTTTGTTCCACCTTTTGAGTGTTGAAAACGTAAGGAAGGATATGAAAACTTCTATCAAGAGTTTTGTCTAATTAAAACCTTGATCGTTGAGGCAAATTAGGTGAAGTTAAATACATTTTGTTCGGTTTAAATCCAGAACCTGGATGTTCAACTAGATAGTTTTGCTAGTGACCTGCAGTCATGTCAACACTTCAGTTCTGTTTCCCTAGCAGGAAAACTACTGTCATCAGCATCCAAAAAAATGGAATTATTAACTACAAATTAATCCTCTGTTTTATAACTGAATCATGACTTTATACAGAATATGTATGAGTAAACAGCACAACACCAACCTAAATCATTTATGCTCAAGATGAGAAAGCAGACCAAAATGAAATTAAAGTAAAAAACAAAAAATGATGGAAATGGTCTTTATCAAATATCAATCATATCCTTCTCAGTGATGCGTATACGACATTAAGGGGCGAACCAAACTTGGGACACATATATACTGTATAGTGACCTAAAGTATTATGAACAAAAAACAATATTATCATATTCCATTTGATTGTGACATTCAAAGCATCACCTGGCCATATCACTATTGTTAATTTTCTTTACTGAATTTCCAATTTCATGTGGAAACACCAAAGTAATATATATATATATAGTAACTTTCAAGTGAGGGATCCCTTACTTTAATTTCGGTAAGGACTTTGATGGAATGTGGGTAGATGCTTCCATTCAGGTTTTATGCAAAATAATTTGCCCAATTTCAAACATTTATTTACTCTTTCACCGGTTTCTAGATATTTGATATTAAGCTCGATCAAACCAAAAATGATAGATGAATATGTAGACCAATTAACCCCCACTCCCTTAACCCAGTCGAGGAAAGAACAGGAAAAACAATGAGATACCAGAAAAGAATCTAGTGAATCAGAGTGGTTAATTGGTTATTGTCCAATATGATTAAAGAAGACTAAATTTTTTGTTGGCTGCATTTGGATCCATATATGAGGAAAGAACAAAACAATGAGATATCAGAAAAGAACCTAGTGAACCAGAGTGGTTATTGTCCATATATGAGGAAGGTTGGAAGCAAGAATCCTGGCCATGACGGGTACACAGAATTCAGTTAATATGTGTAATCATAAAATTCATATTACTATGTCAACAGGATAATAAAAAATTCAGACAGTTTTTTTTAAAAAAAATTAGACATAGCCAAAGCAGTTCTATATTCTGTAGTATAATTCCAGTAGAGATGAAGTAAAATAATTAGTAGGCTTCCATCTGACTTGTTTAACCAATATACATAATTTCAGAACCACCACGACATCACGGAGGAAAAAGAGATTTGAAAACACAAAATTACAAAACGGTGGCTAACAAAGACAAGGGTCTAAATTTAAAAGAGAGTCCAAACTTCATATTCTGTACTACATGATAACGTAGTAGTTATT
Organism: Acer negundo; assembly: GCA_035582765.1. Classification (NCBI taxonomy): domain Eukaryota; kingdom Viridiplantae; phylum Streptophyta; class Magnoliopsida; order Sapindales; family Sapindaceae; genus Acer; species Acer negundo. The sequence goes on from CM069242.1 coordinate 12,689,124, forward strand.
TCTATCGTATTTGATAGTCAACACCTTCAGACCTTTATGCATCAGCAGGTCTTTGGTAAATAGTACCATCAAATTAAAAAAAAAGTCAGTGTCAAACAGTTTGTTTGCATATTGGCCAAACCATGAGAGATTGCCAGAATATATGTCATAACAGAGTTATTTGCAGACCCGGCATCAATAAGACCAGCGTGCCAAAAAGTAAAATGCTGTCACCACTCGGAAATAGTTCATATCAAGCGTTTTTCATAATGAAATCTAAGATGAAAAAATGGGTTATTTTCAATTAAACCAACCAGGATCTGGACAGCAAAATCATGGATAAACCAACCACATCTTCAAACAATGGCTCATACCCAATGAAGGGTACCCACAGTCCAAGAACTTTTCCAGAAATGAAGAAACATCTATAGACCGAAGAAAGTGTGAGGAAGACATAACTAGATGTAGACACGTGCACATACACAAAAGTAAAAAAATAATAATAATAATATGGAGTCGAGTAATTCAAGGTTTGCTTCAATTGATGCTTCCTTAGATGAGTAAATGAACTGAAAAATTGAATTACTTCACTCAAACTCTATGTCCCCTTATGATAAACAACTAAAGTTAACAATAAGGTTTGCATTTTGCAACAAACATAATATTCTTAGCCTCTGATTATTCATGCATCTCATGGTAGTATTGCTAATTATTCGTACAGCGAAACAACTATAAAATATGCCTAAGATTATACAACGCCTATAGAAAGTTCAATGACAACCAAAATATGCACGCTCTCTGGGAAGAATCAATAAAAACGGTGCAACTTGTTAGGAAAAACCATATCCAATTCTACAAATTCTAATTGATAAGCACTCCACAAGAAACTTTTACCAAAATTTTAGCAAACAATGCTCTCCAATAAATCTAAAGATTATTTTTACCTTAAATGTTTATTTTTCTTAATTGTAAATTTGTAGGACATATCTCGATTTATATGTATAACAATACAAAATGGGAAGTTCAATGTAGCTGCCCACGAGCCCATCTATATATGCCTATTCACTATACACTAAAGTTCCGATTATATTTGATTGTTTATCCTCTAACTAAGTCCCAGACTTTGAATCACCTATGGTTAGTCTCAAAATGTGACGTTAGTAGGTCAATTGATTTATAAAAAAAAAAAAAAAGTTTAAATGGTAGAAGAAACGCTGGAAACACAAACTGGGCATTGTTGAAAGGATTAAACAGGGAAAATAAGAACATACTGAGCATCTTCTGTATCGGCAAAATACTCATCACTGTACTTCTTCGTCGGAAAGGTGGCTACTGTAACAGGCTCAAGACCATGTAATCCTCGTTCCAGCTGTAACCATTAAAGACAGCAAAGGTCAAGTTTTCAGTCAATCAGAAATGCCCCCACAGAAGATTTATCCCATACTAGAAAAAGAAAACATAAAAATTTCAACAAAGTCAATTCAAACCAAATGTACACACACACTTAATGATTGATAACAAACTAGTTGTCCATGTAAAAGAAAGTAAGAGATTGAGTGCCATCCAATGGCACAAGAACAAGCAACACAAAACCACCAAAAGATCAAAACATATACAAAGAACCAAAATTTTCAAACAATCAAACAAGAGATAACTACATATACATGAATTCAAAAAACAAAAACCTTCAAAGTATATGTAAAACCACTAAATGGGTACTAAATGAAAAACTAAATTTATATCAAGAACATACTAATTTCATGTTATCAAACAGAACAGTACACGAGTGATACAATTCACACACCCCACATGAAAAAACAAATAAAATTGAAACAAACAGACCCAGAAGAAGAAAAAAATATAAAGGGAATGGATTGAAAGAAACAAAATGGTTACCAGACTAAAATCAGATCTGGAAGCAATAGGAAACGATCTTCTAGAAGCGCTCAAGTGAATCCTGGCGCAAACAAGTCGAGTACACACAAAGACTATGAACATGACACTGACAGCGAATCCAATTATCGTCATCACCAAATTTATCCCAGAAGATATCATGTTGTTGTTTGAAGATATCTCTATTATTCCCAACTAAAAAATCCAAACCAAACCCAATAAAATTTCCTAAATCTTCACGCACTCACAACAATTGTCGATTCATATCTCTATTGTAGGTGGAGCTATATATATTTGCATTCACCAGTAGATTTTATAGAGTTGTGATTGTTGGGTTGTCAGCACATTTTAAGCTGGTAGTGATAGTGAGGAAGAGAGTGATGAGTATTTTCCCAAAGAGAAGGGACTGTTTCATAAATCATGAGTGGGTAGAGAGTGAAGAGGAGACATGGATGGAGGAGGGTTTGTTGGAGAGTGACATGTAGGACTGAATCATCTCATCATGTGTAATGTGTAAACAGAGGAGGGTTTGGATTTGCAGAGAAAATTAAGCAGAGATTTAAGGGCAGATCTATAAACAGTTGTCGAATTTTGGACCAGAACCGAAAGGCTGATCCAGATAGAATCCGTTTCCCCCTTCTTCTTTTTTTGTCTTCTTAATACATACGCTTTTGTTTTTTCACTGTTTTACTCCTCAATTATTATTTTTTTATTTTTTATTTTTTTGTTAATATTAATTAACTTGTTTGTTTCATTTGGTTTTTCTATGTGATAAACTTATTTAAATAACTTTAGAAATCGTTTGCACACCATCTCTTTTTAAAGATGGTAGTCCCCCTCCCAAATGATTGACGAGAGTAGTTATTCGGACCTTAAAAAACTTATTAAATCGTTTGATTATAAAAATGAAAAACTTTCACTAAATAAATAAGTATAGGATTATGTACATGAGTTTTTTTATTTTTGTTTTTATTTTTTTTTTATCACTGTAAATTTTATTTATTTCTATTTTTTTATTTAAAATATTACATTAATTCGAGATTCTTTTCTTTTATTTCTAGTTTTATTATAAACTAGTAAACCACATGTAAACTAGTAAACCACATGTAGGGATGTGTCAGGGATGGGGTTTCCATTACCATCCCCAATCCAAATTTATAGTAGAAATATCATCCCCAATGAATACCCGTTTTATAATCAACGGTACGGGTATGAGATTAGGGGGATCGGTTCCTTACTAAATACCATCCCCATCCTATTAATGTATTTTTTTTAATAGAGATCATATCAAAATTATTGAATAATATAAAAATTATAATTAAAAACAATTATAGCATAACACATCTCATTAACAAACTCCAAAAACAGAGGGAAAATTACACAGAAAGTCGTAGTTTTATATATATATATAGGGTTATGCTATATTAACTCAAATCTGACTCAATTTTTTGACTTCACTATCTCAACCACCCAATTAAAGAGCATATTAGTGCGCACTAATGTAATTACATCAATACCAATGCATATGAACCGCTAATTATAAAAAAATTTCGATAAGTGTATATAATTTAAGTAAAATTATGTAAATCTAATAGTCCACATCCAATGCACTGATAAAGTTATATCGGCATGTACTGACTTGAACATTTATGTATATATATATACGGTACTGGGATGGATCGACCCAAAACCATCCCAAAATTAAATTGGGGATCGAAAAAATTACCAAACACACACCACAACATAAATGGTAGGCACCAAACCAGCCCCTAACTGGACATGTCCTGAACTGATGAGTAATTTTGACATCCCTAACCACATGTAATAGATCATTTGTTTTATTTAAGCTTTAACATTTAATGGGTCTAAATTTGACATTTTAAATTGTTAGTTACTATGTATTGTTTAAGTTGTTAAAAATTGATTTGGATCCCCTCCTCACCTCACATTGTCCTCATCTAAATTAATGGTCCTGATTTATTCTATTTTTGATAGAGTAAAGACATAAAAATTAAAAAAAAAAAATTCATACCATTGATTTGTTATATTAGACATGTGGCAATAGATTATGGAAATAATGACAATTCATACAAAGAGATGATCCAGATCAGTTAATATATATATATATATACACTTTAAAAAAATGTAAATAAAATATTGACTTTTCACATAATTTCAAATCACTAAATCGGTTTACTATATTTTTCTTCCAATATTATCCTATAAAAATAACATATTTTTAAATATATCATAATTTTATATGATACAAAATTCTTTCTTTTAATCTATTATCTATGATAAAAGGATTTATATCCTCATTTTCGACGTCATGGTTGAATCTACACTTCTTCTTTTTTTATCATATCAATATTTTATGTAAAAAAATTTAGATTTGTTAAATTATTTTTTATTTAGTTGTTTGTTATATATCAAATGAAAATACCTTAACGATTAAAAATAACAAGAGTATATTATAAATATTTAATAGTTGTTAGGTGGGAATCAATTTTTTATTTTTTATTTTACCAAATGTGGGAATCAATATGTGTATGAAGTATTGAATTTTTCACATAGGGAAATGGAATTCACTGTAGTGAAATGGATTAGTAACAAATTTTAATATCTGTCACTGTTTCACATGAAAGAGGAAGATATTAAAAGTTAATTTTTATAAAATATTTTTATATGTTAATATAGACATAGCGCAGCAGGTAGATGAACGAGCTTGAGGCTTGGATAAATGATTCCCAAATCAGCGGCCCGAATCCTATCAACGGTAAAAGCTTTCAAATAAATACTTGATCCCAATGAATAGAAATCATTAAATATATATATATATATATATATTTATATATTTATATATTTATATATATATATATATATATATATATATATATAAGGTACAATTTGGTTCTTGTGAATTTATTATTAACCGTTACCTACTTCTACTACAGTTTTCCTCATATGGATTAATACTAATACAATTTACTTTTCAAATTTTATTTGTTTTTTTTTTAATTAAATTTGAGTATTATTCAAAGTCAAAATTTATGATTTTTTTTTTTTTTTCAAAATGCAATGATAAAACCTTTAAAAACTTTATTCAATTTTATTAGAAAATTTTTACAGAAGAGGGTTGTAATATTCATTTGTATTTAACCTAAAAATTAAGGAAAAAAAATGACAAAGAATTCAAGATTAAGACCCTTTTACGTTAAACATTTTATATAAGTATGTGAGGAATTTTCTACTCATATTGTGGGAAATATTTTTTATTTTTTAAAGTATTACAAAAAATATTATAATAGAACTGTCAGAAACGATAAATGTGTGGCCTAAATATCTACTCTTAACAAAAGATAATTATTCACATAATCTAAGAAGAAAACTCTCCACACATACTTGTAAAATACGTTTATTGAGATTTGAACATCTAACCACTTATGTGGAAGGGAGGTGCACTACTAATTCTATTAAGAAGTTATATATTCGTACTGTGGAAATAAATATCTCTCATCGTAGGAGTAAATATTCGAGTGGTACATGTACATATTAACATATACCGATTTGAACAAACCTAACCAAAAATAATAATAATATTCATAGACGAAGATGAGATTGACACGGTAAAATGTCCAAATTTTTTATATTTGAAAAAACAATTTTTATTTTTATTTTTATAAATTGAAAAAACAATTTCAAAATTCAACTTTTGTATCGTGAAAGGGAAAATAACAATTAAATAAGTGGACTTGGTTGCATATTGTCAACTTCATTGCCTTTTAAGAAATTGGACCACTTGGCGTTTTATCTGTTGAGACTTTGGGGTCGCTCATCACATGAATTTTGTCAACCGTGCTTCTCTTTTTTTAATTAAACCCCAATAAGTACTATATATATATATATAATCCGAAATTTTCCTACCAGGATGCTCTAATAAAATTATATAAGGACATTAAATGTGAGTCACTTGTTTTACATACTTTGACTTGGTATGTATGCACTTGTCAAATCACTTTTATAAATAAGTGGCTCACATTTAATATCCTGATAAAGTTATATAAGGATGTCTTGATAGGAATATGACCTTCTAATAAATTAAGAGACAATTATTCATTTTTAAAAAAAAATATTAAGAGGCAATTCACAACATCACTCTCAGATTCTTACACGTTGAAGATTTCATCCATCAACATTATGGCCAAGATATATTTCATGATCTCAAGTTATGAATAAATTTAAGTTAAAGACAATACTTGGGTGTTGACCAATCAATATTCAATGTAATGACCAACCTAATAGTTGGTTGCCACGTAACAAAAAATAAGGAGTAAAATGTAAAATGTGAAAGAGTTTTGACCACGTGACAACACCTCATTTGGTGATCTGTATACTTGGGTACTGACAAGTTAATACCCGATTATTTTCCTTAAGTTAATGGCAAGTTGGCAACTAAATAAATAAATAAAGTGGATCATAAATGATCATATTGATGTCAAATCCACCATCCACTGATCCACCTAATCGAATCTTGTTTACTAATATCACAAAACGGTGATATGGTAAAGACTCACCTTCACGAATTCTATATCAAATATTATTCTATTATAATTAGTTAACCTAATTAATACTGTCATTAAAATCACAAATTTTTATATATTAAAATGAGAAATTAATCAATCAATTGTATTGTCGTGGGCGCTGGACTGGTGAGAGTTGATTGTTGTTACCAACACTGTACGATAGAGACTAGGTGTTCATTTATCTATCATATATGTGTAATGTGTTGTGGTTTTATTTTATTCTTTTATTATTATTATTATTATTATTATTGTTATTATTTAATTTATTATTATTATTATTATTATTTAATTTATTGGATAAGACATCTGGTAGGGATTGTAATTAAGAAACTAAACAAATTTATTATTATATTTCAACTAAACTGCACTATAATTGGGTCACGACCAGAAAGATCAAAAATGGAAAAAGAAGAAGAAGAAGAAGAAGAAAAGTCAATTTATATACAGTGTGTTCATATTTCATACTGTAATATAAATCATGTCACAAATTTCATATATATATATATATATATATTTTTTTTTCTTTCAATATTCGGAAAGCGACTCTCACTAAATACAGTTGACAACCGTGCATGCTGCTAAGAGTTGGTGTAACTATATCTAGCTTAATTAATCACTATATAATATTAGGATATGTATAGGTATACGATTGGATTAAGAAATATATTATACTAGCTAGATTCTCATTAAAAAAAAAAAGTATAAGAAGTATAAAAAATTTATTACATTGACGATGGTAAAAAAGAAAAGTATAAAAAAAATTATTTTATATCATGCTTTAGATAAATTAAATTAAATCGTTTTCTTATCATGTAATGCACATTAGCAAAGGGTTGTTTAAGCACATCACTTCTTAGTAGAGTTGGTAGTGCACCTTCTTTTCATATAAGTGGTGAGGGGTTCAAATCCTGCTATAAGCATTTTACAAGTATGTGTGGGAAGTTTTCTTTTCAGGTTATGGGAAGTAATTATCTTCCATTATAGGAGTAGATATTCAAACCGCACATGTATTGTTTGATCTCGGCAGGTCTCGACAATTCTATTGTAGTAGTTCTTGTAATATTTCTAAAAAAAAAAAAAAAGGGCTGTTTAGTGATATAAAATTTCCTGTGGTTGACACTTGATTTTTCATTTTATTATCATTATTTTTTAATCCTTTGATCCGTGATTTCTTTCATTGTTCATAATCCATTTATTTTGTATAACGTGGGAATCACGAGAGTACTAAATCATTTTTTTTTTATTTATTTAAAACAAAAATCAATTGGAAAAAAATTGATCTTATAGTTATGCTGAAATGTTGCACTATGTGTTGGAAAGGTATAATCCTATATATGTTCTTTATAGAAAAAGCAGTTGGATTAGATTCGAAGAAGAGTATAATTATACAACACATCTTAAAAAGACAAAAAGAAAAAATAATAATAATCTCAAAGTTAAGATTTTTGTTTTCTAATTATCATTTAGATAACTATATGATTTGATGAATTGCGTGATATCAATATTTTAAATGTTAATTACATTTTTATTATCATGAGTATTATATATAAGGAAAAGTTCCAATTTTCTAACTTTTTTTTTTATTGAAAGAGAAGCTTAGAATCTTTGTAATAGGGAGAGAAGCTTTAGTAATTAACCTTATAAAAAAAAGCTTTATTAGGTCTGACATTTAATATATATATATTGCAATAATTCATGATTTAGAGAAGGAGAACAAACTTAAACTTACAATGTGAGGTATATAACACCAGGTCAATCTCATCTTATCTGCCGGATATTATTACAAAGGTAGAGAAGTTCCACATGAGACTGCAAACTCATAATTAATTATCTCTTTATATGATAAGATTTAAGGTGGATTAGACACATTACGACGGATGATACTAAGCTTTTTTTCCCTAGAAGGAATGTGCAATGTATACATATTTTATTCATATGCAACCTTGTAAAAGAGTCGAAACAAAAATAAGAAAGGTGAGATTTGAATCACATGGTTTCATGTGCACACAATCAAAATGATTTATTTATTATTTAATTTTTTAAAATATTTTTTTTTTAAAAAAATCCTGTTAGTTGATGGTGTTAAGGATCTTGCTATTTTGGGTTGATACATCAACATGTGATGGCTAAATCGTAGGAAAATGGTAATATATATATATATATATATATATATGAAAATTTTCATATCAATGCATCCTGATATAATTCTATCTGTGCGTTGGATATAGATTATTAGATTTACATGTTTTGACTCAAACTGTATACACTTGTCAAAACTTCTCCATAATCTATGATCTACATGTAACGCACTGATGGAGTTATATCATGACACCATGAGGAGAAAAAAACTGTATATATATAATATATATATATATATATTATTAGATTATTAGATTATTAGATAGACAAATGCATGTGATTTTGGTAGTGAACACTCCCCACCAGTCCACCACCAACTAAGAGGAGATCTCTACAATTTTTATTTACGGTTATTGTTACTAGTCCTCCTGAACTTTATACGATTTTGCATTTTATCCCGGCTCTTGAACTTTTTTTAAACATTAAACCTTCGAACTTTCATTTATTGATAAACACATAGCTATAGATACCCCTCAAAGAGACGTTCAGAGGGCAATAAATCAAACTGTTTACCAATAAATGAGAATTCAAGGGTTTAATACCTAAAAAAAAGTTGAAGGAGTAAAATACAAATTCGTATAAAGTTCAGGAGACCGGTGCTGATAACCCTTTTATTTATTATCTCTACCAAAATATCTAATGTCATGGCCATGGACGGTAATGCGGTACGCGTAAGACTGTGTTATAAGAGTAGCTTATTGGTTATTGTTAACACCCTCCCTTAGTCCCTTATGAATCAAAGGTTTTAACTCGTACCAAACCAACCAATATAGTTTATAATAGTTTATTGATGTCATAACTTATTTTAAGAAATCGGAAGAAAAAAAAAAGTCAAATTGAAAATGAAGGCATGAATCTTAGCTTGCTCTCTTGGTTTTGACGTGAAACCACTATAAGAAAATCTTCACTATAAGAAAATCCGTTTATTGAGACGAAAATCTTATATGGACGTTTTTTTTTTTCGTCCCAATAGATAGTCTATTGAGACGAATTTTTTTCATCATAATAGGTAGTCTATTGGGACGGAAAAAAAACGTCCCTATAGACTTTCGTCCCAATAGAATGTCAATTAGGAAAAATTTTGTCCAATTTGATAAGACTATTAGGAATGAATTGTTTTCGTCCCAATAGACTGCCTATTGAGACAAATTATATATTTCATCCCAATAGGCAGTCTATTGGGACGAATTTATTTTGTCCTAATAGACATCTTATTATTAGACAATTTTTTTTTTTCGGACTAGAATTTTTTTTGACTGAATCTAAATACTGGAATATATGATATAAAATATGTTATCTATTCAAAAATCTAATAAAAAAACAAAGAACTAATTAATTAATTTTGTTGAAAATTCTTGATTTTTTTTAAAGTTTTTCCTTAAAGATAGATCAACAATTAAATTACAATATATATTAAAAAATGATACAATATGGATCATTTTGTTCGTCCAAAGTGGTTCTCTATCGTGATGAATTTTGTTTTTTCCCAATAAGTTCTTCATAAGGATCCATAACTGTTAGTCTTGAAAGGTTTTCTATTATTTTTTTAAAAAGGAACTGAACCGTTGGAACCGGAACCGAACTGTCGGAATTGAAACCGAAACTGAAACCGAAACCGAAACCGCTGGTTCCGAATCGAAAAACGGAACCAGGGTCATATCTAATTCCAAGTACGATTAACGATTGACTCTTTGATCTGACAAAATAGTTTAATTAAATTAAGGCAAAAAATAAAAAAATAAAAAAAATTTTGGTCCCTATAGATATCCTATAGGTACGAAAATTTATCTAATGTGACGCAATATTTCGTCCCTACAGATTTTCAAAGGGGACGAACAAAAATCGTCCCTATAGAGGATATCAAAAGGGACGAAAATGTATCTAATGAGACAAATAATTTTGTCCCTATACACTATCAATTGGGACGAACAAAAATCGTCCCTACAGGTAGTTTTAAGGGACAAATTTCAATTTTCGTCCTAAATAGGCTATTGCGACCCACCTGAGGTGACGGATTTTGGGACGAATTTTGTTCTTCTCAATAGACCTCTTGGGACGATTTTTGGCCTATAAGGATGAAAAAAAAAGGTCCCAATAACCAATTTTTTTTTGCAGTGAACCCAAGTTGTTTGACATATATATATATATATATATATATATATCTATATATTTGTCTGAGATATTGCATTATCAATTCAACTAATTGATATAGAATTGGTATATATAATTAACAAAGAATGCATATAACAAAATCTTAATCATGAGATCATTAAAACTAGAATTCAAATAAATAAACATATTCAAATTCAAATTCAAATAAAAGTGGTTCAATTCTATAAGATTTGCATAGGGCAAGAGTTTTAATTTAATTAGTATATATATGTATAATGTACTTATCTGTCTAGTAATAAGTCCCATGCAATTGGGTAATTTGAGATTCTGAGTAGCCATCAAAAGATAAATATCAAGCAAATATCTCACCTTTTTATAATTGAAAATTTGAAATATCTTATTAAGTGGTAGGAGGTAAGTAGACGTGACATTCAAAGAAAAAAAGATAATTGAAGTGGTGGAGGAGAGGACAATGATGCATGCCAACATATTGGAAGTCTTCCAATATGGGCATGATTTTATGTACTTGTTGGTTCATTTTTTATTTATTTTTTAATTATATATATATATATAGGTTCCCCAGTAAGGACGTCTATCCACAACCACACATTTATATTGGGTGTGGGTACTTGTTAATGTGCGGCTATAGACCCACTGTGTGCGGCTATAGTTAAACGTCCTGAAATTATAAAGTCAAAACGGTCATGATTAGAGAAGTATTATGATATATATATATCATACTCCTTTTAAGTAATTTTTTTTTTTTTTTTTGAAATACTACACTATTACATAAATCAGGGTGCATATTTTGGGAAAGAGAATGACTCGAAACTCATAACCTCATGGTTCAGGTGTAAGGGGTTTTATCACCGAACCAACCTCATCTCGTCTCCTTTTAAGTAATATAAATAGACCATAAAGTGACTTTATAAGTCGATACAACTTGGTGCTAAACACCGAATACAACAATACAACCCAAAGAACAAATGCATTAAAGAAGAGAAAAAAAAAAAAAAAAAGAAAAAAAAAAAAGACTACCGTAGAATAGTGTAGATGCATGAGCGGTCACAAGTTCCTGAAAGTATTGTTTGATAATTTGAGTGGTGGGAGTTTTTTCTAAAATTGCAGAGATTTTGTTAAGGGTGTTTCTCTTCTTCTTTACGTATTCTTTATGCTTTTGAAGCAATTGAAAGTATAGATGCATGTGCGGAACTACTATTGACACAAAATAGTATGATCCAACTCGGCTGGCACTGGAACTGTGCTTGCGATGTGCAGTCACAGGTTAGTGATGAAAGTATTGTTTGATCGGTTCGGCTACTATACAGATACCGTATAGTTTTTGAGTTAATTTATAGTCATTAGATTTTAATTCAATAGTCTATAAAAATAAGAGATTTAATTTTTTTTATAAATAAAGTCTAAAAGAAACCGACTCTCCCTTACGTAACTATCCAGCAACTATACGATTCCTGTATAGTAGCTAATTTGATAATTTGATTTGAGAACATTCAAACTTTAGACAAAAGTGGATTCAGGAAATTTTCGATTGCTTCTAATCCCATAAATATATTACACCGATTCACAAATAAAGAACGATACTATTTTTAATGCCAATAGTATATACTAAATACACTACGGTTCTAATTTAGTTTTATTTAATATAATTCAATCCAATGCTACGTGAAAAAATAATAATAATAATAATAAGTTGAAACCCGAAATTCATTACACTGGTCTCCAATTACAAAATGAAACCCGAAATCAGATACACTCATACAGCATAATTTAATAGGAGTAGATTTCAACATCTGTATCTCATTCAATGGCAGCTTTCATAGTTAAAAAAACCAATTTTTTTTAGTTTTTATTGGGCTTATGGACTTGATATTTAGGAATAAGTTTGGTCTAAAAATACAAGATGTCTTCAATCGGGGTCATGACATTTTTTTTCTTTTTGAGTATATATATATACAATTTTTTTATTGTTTGTTCGTCGTGATATAAAATATATCCAGACGAAGAACGTGAACCATTAGATTTATATACTTTGACTTAAAGTGTATGCACTTGTCAAAACTTCTCCGTAATCTATGGTTCACATTCTTTGTTCTGATATATTTTATATCAGAACGAACTGACAATATAAAGACTATATATATATATATATATATATATATATATATATATGCCCATAGAACAAGTTTACGGATTACAAAAGTTATTTTAAATATTACACTATTATATAAATTTTAGTTTTTTAGGGAGGAGAATGACTCAAACCCACGACCTCGTGGTACAGGTGTGGGGGGTTTTACCATCGGACTAACCTCATCTCGTTATTCTATAAATATTTGTTAATCATTAAAAAATATTCATTATTAAATAATATTCATTACATAATACTTTAAAAAGCATAACTCTAAAATCACAGTATCAACCATGTTTCCAAAAGGATGGGATCATGTGTGTCATTTGCTTTGTTTAACATATATGTTATTAAAGAGAATTAATGATGATAAATTAATTCAAAACAATGTCTAACACTATGTTTGGTAGGAGGGAGAGAGAGTATGGGGATGGATGAATTAAGAGGGAGAGAGTATATGAGGGATGAAAAGGATAACATATATCATTCATGTTGTTTGATATTAAAAAGAAGGTTGGATGAATGGATTGTTATATAATTTATAAAATTATTATATTGCTCTTTAAAAATTGGAGAGTGGTATAAAAATAGAGGGCATTTTTATCTTCGTCCCCCCATCACTTTCCCTCCATTGTGATCCACCCATCATTGTAGGGATCCAATATGGTGGGCCCAGAGAGAGATCCCTTCCCTCCTCTCCTCTCCTTTCTCCTTCCAACCAAATAAGGGATTGGAGCTCTCCCTCCAACCCTCTCCCTCCCTCCATCTTTTCCCCATATCAAACACAATGTAAGTGTATATCATTAGAGATTAGTGGGGGTAATAATGAATTTATCCACTAATCATTAGATAAGTCCATCCATTATCTTATCTTATTTTATATTATATTTTGCTTTTTAATTTCTTATTATGAACATATTTATATGATTTGACTAGCAGTGGCTGCTATAGTTTTGCTGGTTTGATTAAGGCCAATTCTTTAGGAAAATCTTTGGTGGGTTAGTCCGTTAAACTCAAAAAATGTTACGTGATACAAATAACTAATTACAAACTAAAACTACACCGCATGTGACCTCTGAGTAGTGAGTTAGTCCATCAAGAGAACATGTGGTTATCTAAATTTTAAATTTAAGGAGGGGAACAAAAAAAAACAATATAGAACTAGTTATAGTTGAGACATATAATGACTTTTACCTCTATTAAGATTAAGAATGGCATACCTTAGCGGAAGACTTAAAATATAATCGTTAATGGTACCACGATACTCCGGTCATTAACAAATCTCCGACGATTATATTCAGGTGTTACTCGAACCACCACAAATATTTCTGTGTTGCAAATACCCAACAAAAAATCCTAGTATGATAAAACTTCCATCCGATCATGCCCAATATCCAAAATCTAACAAGTGCACTAATAAAGGGACAAGTTTATTTCTAACTATTTAGAATATTGAGTAATCGTTTATAACCTACTTTCAAATTTTAATTGTTTATAACCTAGTTTTTGTGCTATTACCATAATACCCATATATAAAAGTTCCCATCTATAAAAAAAAACCTTCTCTCCACTCTTCTTCTCTTTCACGACCTCCCTAGCTCCCTTCTTCTCCTCTTTCCTTCTTTCTCTTCTTTCTCTTCTTCTTCCATTTTTAACTTCAAAAAAAACTTTGATTCCGACTTTTACAAAATCAATTGGAAGGGAAGTTTGATTCCGACTGTTACAAAACTTTGATTCCGACTTTGATTTCGACTCTTCTGATTTGAGGGAGATTGCTTAGGGAAGTTTTTTAAGAAAATCAATTGGATTAGCTCTTGAAGTGGTTAATATGTGTAAAATCTTTACGTTTTTGCATTATTTTTTATAATTATAGTTTATATAAACATGGGTTTTGTGTTATTGTAAAAATTTGGATTGGATTCGGCAAGATCCATGAATTTTCACGGAATTGGAAATTTCCAAAGGTTTCACGAAATTTTAGAAAATTTCAGAAGGGTTCACAAAATTTTGAAAAAACCCAAAAGTTTCACGAAATTTTAAAAAATATAATTTCAGGGATATTTATGTAATTTTGACTAGGGATCGAAAAAATTTATTACAAAATGATCATAAATAATTAAAATATGAAATAAGGCTAAAAACCATTTTCCAATGATCTATCTGGCTATAAACAGCAATTTTCCCCTAAAGAATATTGGACCATAATAATTTTCATATATCACATAATTGATCACCACTATCACTTTCACTGTAGTTGAAATATGTTGGGTCCCACACCACGCCTATCTTATGAAAAAAAAAAAAGAAAAAACGAAGAAAAAAAGTGAGCTATATATCCAAGGCAGTAACAGAAGTATTCAACACGTATCTATGTTTAGTTGTAAGTCAACCCAACATATATATATATATATATATATGCATTTACTTACCTGAAGTGTTCAAAGTAACACATGTATATGTATTTATTTATTTATTTTATTTTTATTTTTATTTTTATTTTTATTTTTATTTTTTTTCAGAATCTATTTATCCTCCTATCTAGATTAAGGATGACAATTAAACCCGAATCAATGGGACCCATCCAAACCCAACCCGCTTGAAGATGGTTTAGTTGGTGAATTTACGACCCGCGAACCCCATATAAGTAAAAACCCAGTGGGTTCGGGTTCGGGTTCGGGTGTGGGTTTAGAAAACAAACTCACCAATGACCCGCGAACAATAAAAATTATATAATATTTATTATTTAAAATATTATAAATTTAAACTCCAATGAAAACTTTTTAATTATATAGAGAATAAAATGTAACATTTCAATCTATTAAGTATTTTTATTCTTTAAAATTATAATATTTCTTATATTTAAATAATATAGAAATCATTTTCAATTAAAAAAAATTGACGGGTTCGCGGGTTTAACACGCGGACCCGCTTGTTGCATGAGTTTGTAGGCAGGTTTGAGTGTCCCTCAAACCTGTGGGTGAAACCCGAACCCGAATCTGTTTATTTTTTATGGGTTTGTGGGCGGGTTTGGTAGACACAAAGTTTCACGGGTTTAGGTTTGGATTTTGCCAAATCCGCCCGAACCAGGCCCCATTGCCATTCCTAATCTAGAGTTGATATTTTTTTTGAATCTTTTGCCATTTGTAGGATTCGAGCCGCTGACTTGGAAATCATTTACTCAAATTCTACTCGTCTATCTACCAGCTGAGTTACGCTCCTGTGGGCTGTTTATGTTTTTTATTTCTCCACTATTATAAGCCATATCTTCTCTTCACTAATCACTGCACATTACTTGTAACCTCACCACAACTATACAAAATACTCCTCTAGTGTATGCTCATTACACTCTAATCTACGAAGAGTGTTAGAATCACTCTCTCAACCCACTCTCTTAACTCACTCTATCTTTATAATGTGATATGTGGACAACATTTATTTCCTCATATCAAATTTGAAACCATTATAAATGATTTGATTTTTCTATTTATTTATAAATCAAACCAACAACTAATTTTCTAAATCACCTATTGTCTATTTTACTAAATTACCATTTAATATTGTATCAAGTTTTTATTTTTATTTTTAAAATAGCAGTTTTATCCCATTGTACAACTTTTTTTCCCTACTGTTCCCAAATTATTACTCCTGGTCAACCATTGAACTTTTTTTATTTCCTTTTGAATTTCACTCCAACTCTCATCAATTGTTACATGTAATTTTTATAATACTTTTTTATTAAATAATTTTATTGTGTTGTATTAAATATCTATATATATTTTTTCCTTATATCACTATGTAGATGAAGAACTAAATGTATTAGTTATTTTATTTAAAAGAAACTGTCTTTATTATTATTACATATTTCTTTTTGTAAAAAAAAAAAAAAAAATCTGGTATTAGATGGCAATTTGGTAAATAAATTAAGGGTAATTTAGGAAGTTAGTGATTTGTTTGATTTGTCAATAAATAGAAAAAGCAGATCATTTATAATGGCTTCAAATTTGATTTAGAAAAATAAATGTTATCCGCATATCACATTATAAAGAGAGAATGGGTTGAATGAGTGATTCTAGCAATCTCCCTGGTCTATATTCATAAGCGAATCTATGGGGGCAGGGGGGCGGTCACAGGGGCCATGGTCTCCCCAATCAATGAAATTGCGCCAAATTTCATGTATACAGAAATTATGTTATTCTAATATATAGATAATAATATTATATAGCTTGTCCACCCTATTATCTCAATAATATAAATTAATTAATAAATATTTTTCATATTGTATTGTCCATATAGGATACAAAATCAATTCATTTTCTTTTCATGATTTAAATTTCCAATCCAAAAAAAGAAAAATAAATAATTTCCTAGTCTAATATACATTATTATTTCATATATTTTCATTGTAAAAAAACTAAGTAAATATCGAAGGTTTATTAACGAAATGAGGTTAGTCCTTAAAAAAAAAAATCCAAAATTATGTAATACTTTTAATTTTTAATTTTTATTTTTTGAAACCTTCCTATCTTATTTTACGATACTCATTTTGTCTTCAGACAATTCATTAAGTTTTATTCTATACATTGTTTGTTAATCGCATAAACAATTAGATAAATTTGGTTCTAATTGGTTTTTGAGATATAAAATAATAACGAGTTACATTTTAATTCTCAATTTTTTTATTTTTTTTTTTGTGACATTACCTTTAGTTTAAAGGTATTGCATTTTTTTTTTCTTAGCAATTTATTTTCTTAAATATTAATATATTTGTCTTGCATGATATTGAATATTAATTTTTGTCTTTAATATATATATTAAGATCACTTCACAAATTTTATAAAATTGAAGGAAATGAACACATACACAAGAATTCATTACATTCATACATTATAATTTACAATAGGAAAAAAAAATAATAATAATTTCGGGAAGAATCAAAGAATGAATAATTGAATAGTAGTGGTCAGACATGAAACGTCAGTCGAACACAGAGCTAGCTGATTTTTCCCGAAACGTCAGTACCACCCCTTTGATTCGATCTCACTCGCAATACCATCTCACCGATTTTCTTGAAAAACTCCACCAACTCATCACAGCTTCCTGGGAAAATTTTCCTGAACAAGTCCCTCTTTCGATCACAGAGCTCTCTGAAATACTCCAACAACATAATCAATCTTGGATCAATAGATGATTTCCCTGCCTTTGGTGAATATATTTGATAATATAGTTCCATATCATCATCATCATCATGGGTGCTTGAAGTTGAAGAAGCCATTTATCAGTAGAAAATGGTGATTTGAAATGGTTGGTATTTGAAGTTGTAATGGTTCCATGTCTGGGTTTATATGGAAAAGAATACTTGTTGAACAATCAAAAAGTAAAAGGTGGTTGGATTTTCAAGCCAAGACCAAGTCATTTACTCATTGTTTCTTGTGTTGATTCTTTCTTAGACAAACAAACTTCCGATCATTAACAGACTGAATGAATGCCTTTTACCACCAAACCACGGTAGCAAAATAATTTGTTCTTCAATTCAATTCTTCATTTATCAGTTCAATCTAACATTTATCGGTTGTTAGCTCAGAACTGTTTCAGCAGAAAATCAAGATCTAGGGATGTCAACAGATAGATGGATGGGTGGGTTCGGTTGTCGGTCTGGCGGTCTCCGACCATCGGTCTGGTGGGCACACACAATACCCTTCTGCTACATTCAGGCACATTCAAGTAGTAGGCATTTTGATTGACCGACTCTGATACCAAATTAGTCAATTAGAGTGCATTTTAAAAATGCTTTGTAAAACCTGCTTTTGTTTTTAAGTAAAAACAATTTCCATAACATTGACCAGAATAAATCTATAAGGGCACTGTAAAAAACACTTGAGTTGTTGTTTACAAGTGTTTTTTATAAGCAAACAGTGCTTTCTAAAAATATCAATCAAGTTCTAATTCTAAAACCACTCCATGATTTTCTTGATACCAAAATGTGCAGATACCGATTTTCTTCAATCAAACGATACAGAATATACCCGTATGAGAATTATATAATTCAAGTGTCTACATTTAACTAATCTATAACATCTACCAGTGCCAAAACAAGGGAAAATGGATTCCTTGACGACTGTTTATTACACCTATAGTACATACAGTTTATCAAAATTATCGAGGTTAACAAGACACAAACATGAACATGGGTGCATGTTTACACAAAACAGACAACCCGGAAAAATAATGCAAATTATGGTAGCAGAAGATGGACTATCAAAAGCCATGATGACTAAACTATTGTACACTACAAAGCCACTATTCCTGATACCTTTTTTTTTATTTTTTTTTTTATTTTTTTTTATATTCTCAAGTGCTTATCTATACATATTATTAGGTCTAGTATGATCATTGTAAAATGACAAATTATTAGTAGGAGGCATCCCAACTGAGCTACGTGGGAGGGATGAAGAAAATCCCTCTCTGACAGGCATCTGTGGCATCGGGTCAGGATAGGAGGAAAAGGTCGGGTGAGCGTACTGACTGGAAGAGAGTAGACCCACTTCCAAGTTCCGATCAAAAGTTGGCCTCTGATTGGATACTCTTGACTTGGTCTCTCTGAATTGGCTGGTGAATAGTTGATCATCTAATGAATTACTTGACCTCGTATCCATGTATGACCTGGTGAAAAATGGATCAGTTGCAACAAGCATATTATCAGTAGAATAAGTGGACCTAGTATCCATGTAAGAATTGTTGACAGTTCGATCATGTGCAGTTATCCCAAGGTCTGAATTAGGATAATAGCTTGCCAAACTTGGTTGAGAACCTGAATCAAGAAAGTTGGCTTTACTCGCCTCTACGGAAAAATCAGTTGGTAACCTGAAAAGACCATCAAATCCAACAGGAATCTCTGCCCTGTCTCCAAATTTAATAGCAGGAACAGAAGCTTCGATAGCTTTTCCAACAGATCCACTTTCTGTTGATGACAAACTACTGATTTTCTGTTGCAGTGATAACCTTGCTTGTTTAAGCGACTCTAGCACACCATTGAACCCAATGGATGGTTCACGTGGCACCAATGCATAGAGATCATTCTGGTTCCCAGAAACGTCTCCTCTACCGGAACTACTGCTTGCATTGGGTGAAACAATGTTTGTTGACTGGTTTCCAGGGGAATTATGCAGATGTTGATGATTATGAGAGCTACTTGAAGGTAGATAATGGTTGTTTTCCAAGATCTCCTGATTGTGCTTTTCCTTAGCTGTAGGAAATTCAAAATCTTGAGTCAGAGATTCAGAAGTAGGAATGAAGCAGCATTTCTGATCCTTTAAGCATTGCATATCGTTCTGTGAAGGAGGCACAAAGCCATTGGACTGAGTATTAGACAATTCATTGAAGAAATGAACATCTTCCACCTTAGACTTAGCCAGTTCAATGTTGTTGGAGTCAGCAGGACATTGAGCCTGCGCCTTGATTTCCTCTCTTTCTTCTGTTACATCTGACTGGTTCCCAGGGTCACAAGAATCCTGCAAAATTTATGGACGGCAACCATAGTATTATTTCAAGTACAAACCTAATATACATAACCGATTAATGTCATAAAAGTATCGATTAGAGTCAAGCACTTGTAATGATGTATATGATGCGTATCTCTTGTTTGTGTGGATGGAATAGATGAAAAACTTCTCAAGGCTATTGTCTGATATGCATACATAGATCTGACGCATACAGGCCTGGATTATTTTAAGCAATGCAAATGCCTTGTTATTGGTGTAAAATGGGTCAATTTGACTATTTGAGGACAATGCATTATTGAGTCCCACTGATTTGCAAATCTCATGCATTTCGGTCCAAATATTGGTTAAGGCATGTTTCATTGGCATACATAAATCAACATAGCATAAGCTCTACATGCAAATTACTGCATGTACGTTCTTTCCTTTTCTCACCAATGCATATTGAGAAATACAAATAAAGTATAAATATATGCACTCGTATAACACATAATCACTTTATATATTCAACATAATTATAATGAAAATTCTCTTCCAGCATCATTTTCTCATTAAAACAAAGAATTGAGAAACTTTTAAAACAATTTAATCAACTTTTTGCAAGTTGCAAGTTGCAACAGAATAAACTTGGTCATTTTAAAACCCAGTTAAGTTGCCATTTGCAAACTATAACCCCTATATCTCTCTCTAGGATTTGCCCTAACTTAAGGAAAACATTACGATGAAAAAAGACATTAAAGTTTACTCTTGTAAAGTTTACAAATTTAACAAGTCTACAGGAGAATATAATTGTTATGGATCATAGAGGTTCTAATGAAACATACCGGTGTACTGCTGTTATTTTCTCTAAACCTCTCTTCCCATTCTCTTTGAGCCTTTTCCATTTCCTCATATTTCCCAATAAGTTGTGCCTGATGTTCTAGTGCTTTCTCCATATCACTGGAGCTCACATTTTTTTCATTTTCTGCGTAACCTAAATGTGAACCCTCCAATGAGAGCTTCTCTTCCTGAGATTCAGAGCCTCCTCTCATGCTCTCGGGTCTAACATCAGAGTCATTAGGAGAAACTTCTAATGAGGCGGAAACTCCATTTTCTTGAGAATCAACCTTAATTGCATCCGTTATAACCCCCTCAACCATAGATCTGCAACACAAAAAACTGAGACGTGACTAACTTATATACAGGGTGGAGCAGAGTTTAATGAGAAGAGTTATAACTTCTGAGCAGAACCAAGATACATATATAAGAAGTTAACACGAGCCTGAAAATTAAATTTTCATCTTTCACTAGAAATGAGAAATCTGGTATGCTCATAGACTTAACTAGTACATTTTGTTTATTTTCCTAAATCTATGTTTTTTTGTATCAACTGATAATACTTTCTTAAAGGATCTAGAACAAAAAGATACTAGAAGTTTTAGGTTGGTACAAAAAATTTATCTAAGTACCAAGGATGGATACAAGTTCTTGCACTAGTTTAACATTTCTTAAAGGCAGAAAAGCACTTAAGTATAGGCTGTGCACCAAAATAATACTAAAAAATTGATGGAATGCCTGCACATTCGATTATCTTTATAGAATCTACATAGAATGAAGAAATAATTAAAAGAATGGTTATTACATTATTGAGTAGAATACAACAAAATAAATAAATAAATATGAACTGACCTTGATTCTTTTCGTTTTATCTGACGACATGATTTGCCTAAACTATGTTTTGGGGAAGAACTAACAGATGAAAAACTGCTCCCTTTTCTCCTATAAGAATCCTTGTACTTTTCAGGAGAATGCTTAGTGCCCTTGCGGCCTTTCCAAGACAAAGATCGTTGAGGCACTGGAGAAAAATCATGATCAGAACCTGAAAGTTCCCCCGACTCATTTCTTCTAAATTTTAAATTGGATGGGTTCTCGTCTTCTTTAGTGGAATTGTTGTCCGATTTTGATTCACAAGGGGTTTCCTCCTGGTCAGAGTTAGAATCAAATGTCTCAGAAAAGTCACTTATCCCATTGCTCTCCAAAATAGCAAGAACATCAGCTGTTGCCTTCTCAGCTTTCTTTCTTTGAAGAGACACGATCTTTAATTGTTCCTCCAATGCTTCTACCTAAATCATTTACAGAACCAACATGTGTAAGAGTTCTAAAGAGAGTGATGACCGGTTCTTCAAATAGTAAATCAAATAAGGAAAGATTCCAAAAAAAAAAAAAAAAACCCTAGAAGCATACCCTTCTAGCCAGTTCATCCGCTCTCTGCCTTGCACTTCTGGAGACAGATCTTTCAGCCAGCAAGCGTACCCGAAGAAACGCAATAGTCATTGCAGCAGAATCCTCCATGCCAGAGTTTGTCCTAATAACAGAACCAAAAAATCATGAAAACATCAAAGGGAAAATAAGATCATAATTTAGACACTTACAAGAACACATTACCTTAACACGACTACAACCAAACATCAATTGCTAAAGTTTATCTCATCTCATTAAAACCAAGTAAATGGACAAGCAATGGAATCCTTGTCCAAACAAGTAAAAAAACAAAAGAGACTAAGAGAGAAAAACTGGATACAACCCAGTGAGTCAACCATCAACAAAAACAAATTAACAGTGTGCCCAGATCCTCTTTTACATTCAAAATTAGAATTCCTACACTACCTCTATTTAATTAATGAATTAACAACAGGGTAAGTATGCAATATAATCCTAGACAAAACACTCGAGAATAACCAAAAAAAAAAAAAACCAACAGCAAAAAGACAAATTGAAACATGGACAACCCTAAGTTAAATCACAAAAAACAGCAAAAAAGAAAAATACCCAGATGGGTTTTACCTCTGATCTAGCTTCTTCTGATCAGAATTATGCATTATCACAGCTCAAAGAGACAAACCCCCCTTACCCCACAGGACTGCAACTTCAAAAACTCAGCTTCTGTGACAGCAAGAGACATAAAAACAAAAGTAATTTTAGTGTTACAAAAATAAAAAAGAAGATATAGAGTGAATGAGCAGAAGCCAGGTGTGCGATCCCAAGGAAAGCAAAGAAAGGAAATACCTTGAAGGAGAAAATTCCATGCTTTTGGCAAAATGAGGAGTTTACTTTCACTAAAATTTAGAGAGAGAGAAAGAGAGAGGGTTCTCCAGGTCCGCTGGGAATGAACAGACGAAGCTTCTTTTTGGAAGAGACCACTTGAACCACCATGGCCCAGTCCCATCATCTATGCTTCCCTACCAAAGCTGTCCATTTCCCATTCTCTTTCCACTCTTCTTCATTTTTATTTATTTATTTATATTTTTTTTATTTACATTTGTGCTTAAAATCATACTTTACCCCTGATCTTTCAACTATTATCGGATGTGCAGAGAAAGATCCGTCTATTCAACAACAACACCTCGATTCTAGTGACTTTATGAGTTCTATTAGATTAACTAACGGTAGGGGAGGTCATTATCAATCAATGGTAAAAGAATTTCCTGTGTCAAAGATCAAACCTCGGGAAGCTCGGCTGCAATTTGCTCATATATACCATATATAAATAATAGCTAGTTTTCAAATACGGATCCTAAATTTGTTGAAATTTCCAAGATCCTATTTTAACCGTTGGATTGGATAATGTCGGACAATTTATACATGTATATATATACACGTTGGCTCCCTCTGCATCATCTCATTAGTCCATCATGCTTTTTCTCCTTTTTAATATGGATTGGAAATAAATAGCACATATTCACATCGACAATATACTAAGTTCAAATCGTTACCCCGTAAACGGTATATATATTCAAAAGAAAAAAAGGAGTTGTAAAACTCGTTCGTCTACATATCATTTGTGATAATTTTTGAGCAAATACTAGCAATACTTAGCGAACTAGTATAAAAGTATGATATGTATTACTAACACATCATTTGTGGTAATTTTTGGAGAAATAGCATTACTAGGTGAACTATTATAAATTTATAACATTATGATATTAATAGATAAAAGGATATTATCTTATTCAATAATGATATACATATACCACTTTTTGTATCTCACATTGCCAATTATTGAGCAATATGTATGGATTAATTCCTTCAATGTTATCTATTATTACACTAACATATATTGCTGGAAATATATATATCTAGGAAATTACATGAAGTGATCAAAAAATTTATTAGTTTATTGTTTTTAGCCATACATTTATATTTTATTAGTCATAAGAAGTTTGTGTAATTTTCCCCAAATTAAATCAATATCAAACCTCAAATTGCTTATAAATTAATCAATGTTAATTTCAAGTGATTATTAATTTAGGTGATATATATATATATATATATATATAAATTTTCATATGATGATACCCTGATAGAATTATATAGGGATATTGAATATGAGCCACTCGTTTTACATACTTTGACTTGGTATGTATGCACTTATCAAATCACTTTTATAAATGAGTGGCTCACATTTAAGATAAAGTTAAATAAGGATACTCGGATATAAACGGAACCGTATATATATATATAAATACATGTCTAGAAGTGAAAAGTGTCAAGAATTTTTGTTGTTGCCGGTTTTTGTGGGTGGCTGGTCGATGAGGGCTCGTTTGGATTATTGGAATTATGATCCACAACGTCCTGACTTTTGTTGATGTGAAAGCTCACGTCTCAGGCTCTCAGCTCGCCTGTTAAGAGACTTTAAATAAAGTCAATGGAACTAAATAATTGGGATATGTATTATACAAATTGCAGTGAACACAAAGAAATGACAAGCATTGTCATCTTCTAACCTAAATGTAATTATACAATTATCCTAAATGTATCATGTTCATGTACTCACTGCGTCCTATCTGTATACGAGAGTTAAACAATTTAAAACTTCAAATGGTGTGTCCGTTCTTACTAATATTGCACTTTATGAGAGTAACTATATCTTCTCGTAGTAGTTTGTAAAAATATATCCGTATTTGAATCATGTTTAAAGGTTGATTTCGATAAGTTATAAGTCATATAAATAAATAAATTATATCAGTTTAAACTTGTTCTAGTACGATGTTTCCTGTATTTAAACCAATAATATTTTCTATTATTGATCTATAATTAAAAGAACTTTTCAGAAAAGGAAAATTATATATATATATATATATATAAATATAATTAGAAGAAGAAATAGATCGAATGATAAACTAATTGCATACTATAAATTATTGAAAGAATATTCATTCATTTTTACATTTAAAAAAAAAAAAAAACAGAGAGGATCATAATTAATTATAAACATAACTACATAGCCATGCAAAAATTAATAATTATTAGCTCGGCTCTTGGTCTTGATTAGACATCAAATATATTTAAAAACTCTAAATTCCACGTATGTTGAAAACAACGTGGCCGAGGATAATGAATTGAACAGATTTAAAGAGCTTAATTAACAAACTGAGTAAAAAAAAAAAAAAAACCCTCAATATGTTGAAAAAAATAAAGATAAAAATAAAAAAAATAATCAGAAATCTTACCAAACAAAATTATTTAATATAATCTTATTTCTCTAGCAAACCTTTGTTTACTATTTTCTATCATATTTGATAAAATAAGTGGAACAATATATACAGTGGGGTTGTTTGTATTTTTTGACGATAAGACTTATTCCCTTTTATATATTAAATTAAGATAAATCAGTTTATTTATTTTTTTCGATTTATATCTTATTTTAAAACATATATATCTTTTAGAAAAAATAATTTCTTTTTTTTTTTTTTTTTACTTTTATCTTATTAAAAAAAAGTGCTACAACCAGGGGCGGATACACATGGAGACTAGGTAGGGCCCGTGCCCTACCACAATTTTTTTTGAAAAAAATTGATTCTGTGCATATTGTATATATAAATATTTATTAAGAATAGTTTACAACATATTGTTGTTAGTATATGTGGCACTAGATGTTTCTTTTTTGATTTATAACCCGTTTGATTTTTTGTCTGAAGACTAAACAGTACTGAATGTTATTGAAGACTGAATAGTGACTGAAAACTGAAAAACATGTTTGTTTTTTTTGTTTTTTTTTTTTTTTAAAGTTTTAAATATATAAGATATAAATACTTCGAAGTGTATTGTTAATCTTGACTAGCTACTTGTTATGTTTGTCCTGGTTTCATCTCTTGGTTTCATCACCCGGTTTCAACCATGTATTGTTTTCTAGACATCTACTTCTTGAAATGTTGACCAAGCATACTTCGAAGTGTATTGTTAATCTTGACTAGCTACTTGTGATGTTTGTCCTAGTTTCAACAATGTAATGTTTTCTAGTTTTGCTTTTGATTACCGTTACATCACAGATGACAGTTCTAAAATTTTTGCACCCAACCGTCCTTTATGATCTGATGGAAGAACTTAGTGCGCGGGGGGGGGGGGGGGATTTGGGGTGGGTGATATATGGGATTCGATATCGACGAGAAATCTACTAGGATATGCCTCAGTGATTTTGATTTGAAAATTGTTTATCCAATTATGGCTCTTGGAACTTGGGAGGGTACATATGTTATGTCTCCGACTGAGGTGATTCTTAATGATATCCACAATGGTGTCAATGGTGATGGTATACAATATGGTAAGCTTATTGAAACCTAGTATATTTACGATCAAATGTTTTCCCCTCAAGTGTTGAACACCACGACGATGGCGGTTTCCGAAATGAGGACTATTATAGCTGAACTTGCGTAGAGGTATGATGTTCAATTTTTTATTTTTGGTTATAACGCCGATAGAAGGCATTGGAAAGACGAAGATCAGTTCACAATCATAAGGAAACAGTTGAAGGACCTCGAAGATGGAAACAAAATTCTTCACCTTCGTGGATGAATGGAATTCGACAAATGTTGCTAATGAGTTTCTTTCTCATCATTTCCCTGAGTTAAAAAACTCTAATATGTTTTGGAAGACGTACCCTTCGATTGATAATCATTATCGAGTTAACGTTGGCCTACGAATCAATGAAGATCTAGCTAAGCTGAGAAAAAAGTTGCTAGATTATTAAAGTTAATGAATTTTCCAAGGATTATTTAGTGTTCTAGTTTTACTAAATGCATGTATGGGTTGATTCCATGTATTGTTAGAATCTATGTAGGGGGAGATTCATGTATGGGATATGAACCATGTATTAAGAGTTTCAAAAAGGTTAAGTGTTATGTATGTGTGTGTACCAAGAAAGTGCTTAGTAATTTGCACTCTTTAGAATAGTCTATGAGACTAGTATAAATAACTAGTCGTATAAATAACTAGGTGATGGACTAGTTATTCATCAAGAAGTAAACAGAGAAAATACAACAAATGAGATACGTACTCCAAGTTATTCAGAAATTCTCTTGCTGTTCTTGTTCAAAATATACATTTTATTCCCAACAAGTGGTATTAAAGCAAGTTCAATCTTACCGGGGTGTTAGCACTCAAGCATTAGTAGATGGCAATCAATATGACGGGTCTTGGTGCTCATTAATCTATTCCTATCTTTAGTGGTGAGAACTATGATTACTGGAATATTAAGATGAAGACCTTTTTTCTATCACAAAACCTTTGGGATATCGTAGAAAGAGGGGTGACAACTTCCGCAGAAGGAAGTTTTGATGCAGTTGTTGTCAAAAATGAGAGGCTAAGGCATTGTTTGTGCTTTAACAAGCAGTGAGTGATGCCATTTGTCCTAGGCTGATGAGAGCCACATCTTCCAAGCAGGCGTGAGAGATCTTACAGCAGGAATTCCAAGGGAATTCAAAGGTCAAGAACATCAAACTTCAAAGCTTAAGAAGAGAGATTGGGAATCTCAAGATGAAGGACTCTAAGAATGTTACGGAGTATAGCACCAGAGTGATTGATCTTTTGAATTAGATGAGAGCACATGGATAAGATATTACTGAATAAAGGATTGTTCAGAAGTTCTTGATTAACCTCACTGAAAAATATAATCATATGGTGGCGGCCATTGAAGAATCCAAAGATTTATCTACTTTAACTATTATAGAACTTATGGGATCTTTGTAGGCATATGCGCAGAGATAGAGTCTTTAGAGAATGTCTTCCAATCCAAAGTCAACATGAAGAATTCAAAATCAGGTGACGACAAAAAGAAGAATAAAAGTCAGTTCAAGGGTGAAACTTTTTAAAAGAAAGACAAAGAGAATGCTAAACAAAATAAATATCCATCGTGTGGTACTTGCAAAATGCCCAATCATTTGGAGAAAGATTGCTTTCATAAAGGGAAGCTCATATGTACAAACTGCAAGAAGTTTGTCCATAGAGAAAAATATTGTCAATACAAGGAGAAAGAGCATTAGGCTAACTATTCTGAAGAAGATCAAGAGCATTTATTCTTTACTTGCCAAGCTGCAGTGGAAGAAACCAATGATACTTGGTTCATTTATAGTAGGTGTAACAATCATATGGCAGCTAAGGAGAGCATTTTCACTAACTTATATCTTTCTATCAAGACTAAGGTCATAATGGGGAATGGTGACTTGATGGAGTCCAAAGGCAAATGCACAGTCGCTGTTCAATCAAAGAAAGGTATTAGATTCATTAAAGATGTTCTTCTAGTCCCTTATTTAGACCAAAATCTGTTAAGTGTTGGTCAGATGATACAACATGGGTATTCTTTGCACTTAAAGGGAAATTTGTGTATAATCTTTGATGAGAAACATGATGTGGAGATTGCTGAGGTGAACATGGGAAGAAGCAGAAACTTTCCTATTCTTTGGCATTGTCCTAAAGTTATGGAGACTACAGTTGATGATTCCACACTTTGGCATCAAAGATTTGGGCATTACAACTACAATGCCTTGAGGCTTCTTCATTAGAAAGGTATGATCAATGACTTACCTTTAGTAGAAGCTAAGAATACTGTTTGTGAAGGATGTATGCTGGGCAAACAACATAGACAATCTTTTCCTTCTGGTAAAACCTCTTGAGTTTGTGCATACTGATGTGTGTGGTCATATGAGGACACCTTCTTAAAATGGAAGTAGGTATTTCATGCTATTTATAGATGATTATATCATAATGACATGGGTGTATTTCTTGAAAGAAAAATATGAAGTTTTTGGTTTCTTCAAGAAGTTCAAATAGTTTGTAGAAACTCAAAGTGATCACAAGCTAAAACCTTTCCGAAGTAATAGAGGGACTGAGTACAACTCTCATCACTTTGATTAATTCTGTGAATAAGAAGGAGTAGAACGTCAGCTAACAATGGCTTATACTCCGCAGCAAAATTGAGTTTCTGAGAGGAAGAACATAACTGTAATGGAGATGGCAAGATCCATGCTTTATGGAAGAACTTGCCAAAAATATTTTGGGCCGAAGTAGTTAACACAGTAGTGTAATTGCTGAACAAGTGTCCTACCAAAGCTGTGCCTAATCAAATTGCAATTGAAGCTTGGAGTGGTAGACAACCTTCAGCAGGATATCTGAAAGCCTTTGGTTGTGTGTGCTACATTCATGTGTCATCTCAGAAGAGAACCAAGCTAGAGGAGAAAGTAGAGAAGAGAATCTTTCTAGGTTACTACACTCTTTCCAAAGGGTACATAATTTACAATCTTGAAATAAAGAAGCTCATTACAAGTAGGGATGTTGTCTATGATGAGCATATAGTCTAGAATTGGGAGAGAGAGCAGGTTACAAGATCGATGATCACAATTCCAGAGGAAAATTCTGTAGACAACCAAAATGTTGCAGAAGAAAGAATTCCTCAAGTAAATGAAGAAGAAGATCTTTCCTTACCAGAAACAACACCTAGGAGGATGAGACATCTGAGTGAGGTTTATGAAAGCTGCAATTTCTCTTCTATTGAGCCTAATAATTTTGTAGAAGCTTCTAAGGAGGTTGTGTGGATTAAAGCCATGGAGGAGGAGATGAAAATGATAAAAAAAAAAATAATAATACTTAGGAGTTGGTGAATCGCCCTACTAACAAAGATGTACTTGGGGTGAAATGGATCTTCAAAACTAAGCTGAATCCTGACAAGTCCATTAAAAAACACAAGGCAAGACTTGTAGCCAAGAGCTGTGCTCAACAATATGGAGTGGACTACAATGAAACTTTTGCTCCAGTTGCTCGGTTAAACACCATTCAGACTCTTATGGCACTTGTAGCTTAGAAAAACCGAAAAATTTACCAACTTGATGTTAAGTCAACATTTCATAATGAAAAACTTGAAGAGGAGATCTATGTTAATCAACCTGAAGGTTTCGTGGAGGAAGAAGGAAAGGTGTTGAGGTTAAGAAAAGCCTTGTATGGACTCAAACAAGCTCATAGAGCTTGGTATGGGAAAATTGATGGCTACTTTGTACAACAAAAGTTTGTCAAAAATAAGAGTGAGCCTACACTCTACACGAAAACTCAAGGAGAAGCTAACATTCTTATTGTTTCCTTGTATGTGGATAATCTAATTTTTGCAGGAAACATCTCATCCATGATCAAAAGATTCAATAATTACATGATGAGTTTCTTTGAGATGAATGATTTGGGGCTCATGCATTACTTTCTTAGAATGGAGGTTCATCAAGAAAAAAAAGGCATCTTCATTTTACAGAAGAAGTACATAGAAGACATGTTGTCAAAGTTCAAGATGCTTGGAGGCAATATAGTTATAACTCCATTAGTTCCAAGTGAGAAGTTAAAGAAGGAAGATGGAGTGAAGAAGGCAGATGCTGGAATTTAAAGGAGTTTAGTTAGTAGTTTGCTCTACTTAACTGCCATTAGACCTGATATTATGTTTGTCACAAGTTTGCTATCTAGATTTATACAGAGTCCAAGTCAAGTCCATTTTGGAACTGCAAAGAGAGTCATCGGATACTTGCAGGGAACAACTAACTTTGACATTTGGTACAAGGCTTGTTCTAATGCAAAGTTAGTTGGCTATACTGATAGTGATTGGGCAAGGTCTTTGGATAACATGAGGAGCACTTTAGGATATTGTTTTAGCCTTGACTCATACGTATTTTCTTGGGATTCAAAAAAACAAAATAGTGTGACATAGTCTACTACAGAAGATGCGTATGTGGCAGCGGTAGGGGCGGCAAATCAAGCAATTTGGCTAAAGAGAATTTTGGACGATATGAGAGAAAAGAAGCAAAGTTCGGTTGAATTATATTGTGATAACAAGTCAGCTATAGCAATCACAAAAAATCTAGTGTACCAAGTCGAACTAAGCACATTGCCATTAAATACCACTATTTGCGTGAAGTAGAAGTAAGTGGTGAAATTCAACTCAGAAGAACAGTTGGTAGATATTTTCACAAAAGCCCTTCCAATGGACAAATTTCAGTTTCTCAGAGATATGCTTGGAGTTACTGGAAAACACATTAAGGAGGAGTATTAAAGTTGATGAATTTTCCAAGGAGTATTTAGTGTTCTAGTTTTACTAAATACATGTATGTGTTGATTCCATGTATTTCTAGAATCTATGTAGGGGGATATTCATGTATGGGATATGAACCATGTATTAAGAGTTCCAAAAAGGCTAAGTGCTATGTATGTGTGTGTACAAACATGTATGTGTTGATTCCATGTATTTCTAGAATCTATGTAGGGGGAGATTCATGTATGGGATATGAACCATGTATTAAGAGTTCTAAAAAGGCTAAGTGCTATGTATGTGTGTGTACAAAGAAAGTGCTTAGTAATTTACACTCTAGAATATTCTATGAGACTAGTATAAATAGCTAGGTGATGGACTAGTTATTTATTAAGAAATAAACAGAGAAAATACAACAAAGGAGATACATACTCCAAGTTATTCATAAATTCTCTTGCTGTTCTTGTTCAAAATATATACTTTATTCCCAACATAGATTCCTACGCTGGATGTTTTTTCATTGAGAAATTTTTTAGCATGTGTTACTTTCATAATTTGAGTAGAGCAAAAAATTAACAAGATGGTGGCTTTTGCTTTGAGATGTGGGTATCCTCAAACCCAAGTTCAACTATAAAGAGACCGAGGCCAAGGACGTGTTCAACCGCAAAGAGGCTGAGGCTGAGGCCGTGTTCAATCACCAAGAGGCCGCTGGAATTGAATTTATTGATATTTTTATTTCAAAAAAACAGAAACCCTAAAACAACCTAGTCAATTTTACATTTGTAATAAGTCATCCAAAATGAAAAAATAAATATATCATAGTATCTTAATTTATAAGACTTATTCATATGTCTAACAAATTAAGGTCTTATAAGACTTTAGATAAAAAAACAACAGCCCTTATACCGATTTTGCATTTATTTACAACACTTTCATGTATAAAACCATCCATTATTGTTGTGAGTGAATAATTTGACTTTTAAAGGATTGATGCTAGCTATTTGATTTTTTATTTATTTTTTTAGGTATTATAATAAATTGTGATACCAAACTGATTGGAGGTTTATAGGGACATGCCAATATTAAGCAATACATGTATAGTCAAATATCTACTTCGTAGCGGATTTAGTCGAAAGAAAACATGAGAAAAAAAATGAACAATAATGATTAAAGAAAGATAAATAAGCAACACGAGAAAGTAAAATAGGAGGACATTTTTACCGTTCAATTATTTTATTGTAAAAGACCTTAGGAGCGTTTCGTATATCTTGGATTAGATTATACTGGATTGGATTGTAACGAATTGAATTGTACTTCTAAATTTGGTGATATGGGGTATTAGATTGTATTGTATAATATTTTATTAAATAATACAAATATATATATATTTTAAGTCAATCATTTAAATAATTTTCAATATAAATAAAATAAATATGTATTTTTATTGACATAGATATTTTTAAATAATTATTAATAAATGAATCTAAATAATATAAATTAGACAACACTTGGATCTAATTGGTTAGTACCTTAGGTACTGACCAACCAATAGAATTTTACCATGTAGCCCATTTGTGAAAAATGCAAGGAGAAAAATATTAAAAATTAAAAGAAAAAAGCCATATGGCAACACTCCATTGGAGGGGTCAGTACCTTATGTACTAACTTAGTCGGCATCCAAACAATTTCCATATAAATTTATAATCCGTTTGCGATAATTATGCTCATTTTCTCAAATAAAGAGCTATAAATTAATGTTGAATTAAATTCAAATAAACAATACATAGTGGCATCTGTACACTGTAGGACCTGCTATAAGTAAGAAGAAGGGTAAATTATACAAACTTACTCTGATTATATATGAAATTGCACTAAAACCTATTACAAATTCATAATAACAGTGATCTCTCATTGACAAGTTGACTAACCGTTGACTACATTAATTAATCATGGAAAATATAAAATATCTGTTTTGCCCTTGCTCTACATCAGAAAAATAAGAAAAATATATATTTAAAATTAAATAATATTTAAATGGTTTATAAAATTAAATTAACATAAAATTTATTTATTATTATTATTTTTTTAAAAGATACATAGATTTAGAAAAATCTATAAAAAATAACAAAAATTAATGGATTATAGAATTATTAAAAAACAATTACAATTTTAAAACATAAAAAAATTAATGGATAAAAGAAAATTATTAAAAAAACAGTTAATAGATAATTAAAAAAAGAAATTATATAAATAAAAAATAAAAAAGAAAAGAAAAGAAATCTGAAACGATCTTTATGGTTTCAGGCTGCCATAGAGATCGACCGGATCTCTACTCGCTCATGGGACGGTGACTCAACGATAGACCTCCAAACTAAGTTTTCTTTTTTTTTTTTTTTTTTTTTTTTTTTTTTTTTTTTTTTTTTCATCCATCAAATAACATTATAATGATTCTTAAGATGAAGGTCCATCGTTGAGTCACTATCTCGCCGAGCGAGTGGAGATCCGATTGATCTCTATTGCGGCCTTAAACCATAGAGATCGTTTCAGATTTCTTTTCTTTTCTTTTTTATTTTTTATTTTTATTTATATAATTTCTTTTTTTAATTATCTATTAACTATTTTTTTTAATAATTTTATATTATCCATTAATTTTTTTATGTTTTAAAATTGTAATTGTTTTTTAATAATTCTATTATCCATTAATTTTTGTTATTTTTTAAAGATTTTTCTAAATCTGTGTATCTTTAAAAAAATAAATAATAAATAAATTTTGTGTTAATTTTATTTTTTTAAACCATTTAAATATTATTTAATTTTAAATATATATATTTTCTTATTTTTCTGATGTAGAGTAAGGGCAAAACAGACATTGTATATTTTCCGTGATTAATTAACGTGGTCAACTGTTAGTCAACTTGTTAAGGGGAGGTCATTGTCATTATGAGTTTTTTATGGGTTTTAGTGTAATTTCACATATAATCAGGGTAAGTTTGTGTAATTTGCCCTAAGAACAATTAAGACAAAATTAAAAAAAAAAAAAAAAAAAAACGAGTTTCGTGAAAAATTCGAGTGAAAATGAAACGGGGGACCGAGACGTTTCGTTTGACGTTTCACTGAAAACCAGTTATTCAAGTCACAACTCACAAGCTCAAGAAAAAAACACAACAAACACAAAATGCATTACTGGATTCAAGCTTCTTCCGTCGATTTCGGTGGAGCTCTTCCTCAACCTCGCAGGCAATTTTACTCTCTATATTAATTTTTGTGCAATTGTGGTCAAATGATCAAGATTTTGTCACCGATTTTGTTTTTTGTTTTTGTTTTTGGTCTGATCAACAGTGGTCACACAGCCGTCAATATCGGAAAATCGAAGATAGTTGTTTTTGGTGGCCTTATAGACAAGCGATTTCTCGGCGATGTCGTTGTTTATGATATTGGTAATTTTTTATTTATTTGATTTATATATGTAAGTGTATTTGTTGTAACTTTTTCTCACAAAATTGATATACATATACAATTAGTTTTTGTTTTTTATTACAGTGATTTTAAGTAGTTCAATTCTTCTCTGTTTAGTTCAATTTCGCAAATCAAGTAGTTTAATGCTTTGAAGTAGTTTTTGGTTGGATTCTTGCAAGGTGTTAGAAATTATAAGTTCTTATAATTTGAATATTAAAGGAGAAGCAAGAGGTTCCTATGCAGCAGGTTTCATAGATAAATTCATTGGATTGCTGTTGTATTTGTTTGTGATTGACATGGGAAATTTGATGATAAAATTAGAAATATAGCTTATGAAACTGCATTGCTTTGCTTCATGAGTGCTTATGGAAGGAGCATAATAATTGTCTTTAAAGAGTCGATTTTCCACTGTGTGAATTGAAACTAGATCTCCATGGGATATTGTTTGCTATCCTTGTGGATTCTGCATGTTCTCTTTGCTATTCTCCATATCTTTTATGGATTTTTAATTTTTTTGCTGATCATTTAGTGGGAATCTTCTATATACTTCCACATATATTGGTAGTGACCTTTTTGGTTTTCCTTCGATACATTTTCATTTTCCTGTCACACAAACACCCAAAAGAAAGAGCTTTTGATACAGAATAAGCACCAGCATTGATGTTAAAGGCTTAGATCAGATTTTCAAGTTGTCATTTTTTTTTCAGACAACAAAATATGGTTTCAGCCAGAGTGCACCGGGAATGGCTCTGATGGACAAGTAGGTCCTAGCCCACGGGCATTTCACATTGCTATTGCAATTGACTGTCATATGTTCATCTTTGGTGGACGTTATGGTAGTAAAAGGTATGTTCACATCCATAACTATTCTGTCCTGTTCAAGGTTTTATGACTTCATACCTGAAAAATCCATAAACGTGCTACTAAAGATGACCTTTGGATTTCAGGTTGGGTGACTTCTGGGTCCTAGACACAGGTAACTCTTTTTATTTTATTTTATTTATTTTTAAAAGCCTTCATTTAGAGCAGCATGATAACAATTATGTGAAATAAATTAGATATACATGACTTCGTGCTTGTATGTCCTATTTTTGGCCTGATGAGGATTTTTGAATCTATGTTTGTTCCAGATATTTGGCAATGGTCTGAGCTGACAAGTTTTGGTGATTTGCCATCCCCACGAGATTTTGCTGCTGCTTCAGCTATTGGAAGCAGTAAAATTGTTATGTGGGTATTTGTATTTGCATTCTTCATTAAATAGCTTGTAGATACTTTTGTTTAGTGTTGATATTAGCAACTTTAAATCGACTGCAGGTATGGTGGCTGGGATGGGAAAAAATGGTTGTCAGATGTGTATATCTTGGACACAAGTAACTTCTTTGCTTAGGCCTCAGGATTTTATTTACTTTACTATCATCTTGTGAGTATAATATTAGTGATTCAATATTCTATAGAACTGATTTTAAATTTGTTTGATATGTCATTTGCATCCTGAAACAGTATCGCTCGAGTGGATGGAGCTGCCAGTTACTGGATCAGTACCACCACCTAGATGTGGCCATACAGCTACAATGGTTGAGAAGCGATTGCTGGTATATGGTGGCAGAGGTGAAGTGGGATGCATTGGCTTCATGTTGTGTCAACCATTTTTTATTTAATTATTTTTAAGTGTTTACCCAAGGATATGACTCATTCATGACTAGTATTATAAATTGATTTTTTATGTTTGCATCAATCCAGTATCTGATTAGACTAAATTATAGGAAATACAGAAACAGTGGTTTTTTTCTTTTCTTTTTCCTTTTTTGTTAGTAAGGATATTATTGAAAGAGGTCCTAGATACCCCTAGAAGTTGCACTTAAATGCTGAACAAATTGTTTGACATGAACTTATCAAGATTGCAATCACAAGGCACTGATGCTTATCAAGATTTCATTATGTTGTTTCCATTAGTGCCAAGTAAATACGTTTCATCATGTTATTATAATGCTATTGCATGGATGTGTAACTTCATCAGTGCATATTGTTCGTTTGAGCATCATTTTGGTATATTGATTACTGAAATTTTATGGACATGTAAATTTGCCTGGTTTTATTGAGTGATTTTTTTAGCTGATATGATTATTTTCTTCAACTTTGCTAGGTGGCGGTGGGCCAATCATGAGTGATTTATGGGCTTTAAAGGGACTTATAGAAGAAGGTTTCTAGTTAATTCTACTATTCTATCTTACTTAAAATTATTCTACTGTTTTCATAAAGTGTTATATGAGTTGTCTAGTTGCCAGTTTCCATGTATTTTTCATTAACAGTTGAGTTAATAAAGTTTCTTTTGGTGACTAGGGATTTTTTATTTAATTTTGGTCATGTTATATCTTATTTATTGATAATGCTATAAATTTCTCGTTCAAAAAAGAATAAACCAGAGGTAAATGTTTCTGAAACTAAGTCACAAGCCCATCATTTTGAATGTAGTGATCAAAATGTTGGCAGCCATGATAGCTAATGAGAATAAATTATTGAATTATCACCAGGTGATGAACTCATGAAACTGATTTTATAGACAGTAACTGATTTCCACTTTTATAACGGCCAAGTGTAGACTTTAGACAATGAGGTTTTACCTTCCGATGCTATTTAATTTACAAAAGTGCTATCAGTATCCAGGAAATGTCCAAATGAGAACTTGATTTATGGAAAGATCCATTTTAATTTCAAGTATCCATGACTTGTCCAAATGCGGGCAATGTCATCACATCTTCTCTGCGTACAGTCTAGTTGAGGCCAAAAGATGCATGAATGGCTAATTATCTTTTAAAGATAAACACATATGTCAATTCTTTCTTTATACTGTTCTCTTTTAATTGAATTTATAACAAATTATTACCTTCATTTATTTTGTTTAGAAGTTTACGTGCTCCCTATATCTGGATGCAAATCCACTGTTCAACGGTTTAGTTGCTGAACTAGTCTACTTGACTGATCTTTTTGTCTTAGTGTTCACATCTCTTAATTAGTTTCATGACTGTTGACTGTCGGCTTTTTGTTATCTCAATTGATAGTAGTACTGTCACTTTAGGTCCATATGATTTTGTTCAAGTTCTTTAATTGCTTAACGGAGTTTATTTTCTATGTTTCTTGTGGAAGGAAGAGAATGAAACACCTGGATGGACCCAATTGAAGCTTCCTGGTCAAACACCTTCTCCCCGATGTGGTCATACCGTTACATCTGGAGGGCACTATGTAATGACGTATTAAATTTTAATTGCATGTTAATGAAAATGTAAAAATTTGTTTGCCGGTAGATTAATATTTATTAATATTAACGTTCTTTGATGATGGAGTTGTTCTTAAAACTTAATCAATTAGTATGCATTGTTAAGATGCCTGCTGTCATGCTTATAAGTTTTGGCAGTGGAATGCTTCAAAAGCATGTGTTCTTGAAGAGCATCTTGGTTCTTGCAAACTTGAGACATTCTTATGTTTATACTTGTTTATCATACTTGATAAAAGAAGTGGAAGAAAAAAAAAGTCAGAATACCAAGTCCACATTGATTTACAATACATTCACGCATAAAACCATCCACTAATATGAGAAAATGTTTTGTTTTGTGAGAAAATACCAAGTTCACATTGATTTACACCACATTCATGCATAAAACCATCCATCACTGTCAGAAAATAATTTCTTCTGTCCTGGTTACTTCATCCAAGGTCCTATAAAGAATTGATACTGTTTGACTTTGCA
Organism: Acer negundo; assembly: GCA_035582765.1. Taxonomy (NCBI): domain Eukaryota; kingdom Viridiplantae; phylum Streptophyta; class Magnoliopsida; order Sapindales; family Sapindaceae; genus Acer; species Acer negundo. The sequence continues at coordinate 12,727,987 of CM069242.1, forward strand.
AGTGGTAACAAGATAATATTTTTATTACCATTTCGCATTCTAGGGGAAGATTAACATTAATTTTCTTACTAGAAGCCATCTTTCTAATCATTTAAAGTTGTTCATTTGCTTAACCATTACCAAAAGTTTCAACATTAAGTTTCAGTTGTGGATGACCCAGGATAGGATGTGAGTTTTCTTTTCCTTTCCTTTGATGCACATATCTAAATTGTCTACGTAGATTTATAATTTTGAGTACAATGTCTGGAATTGCTAGGACGAATTCATTGCATTTACCATGGCTGTTTTACTCTGCTCTTTAAGATTGGTCATGCAGATCTTGTTTTAGTATTTTAGTCTGTGTAAGTTCATCCTTTAGGGTAGTTATTCCAGCTTCTGGCCTAGCTGTTAATGAGAATAAAATATAAAATGATAGAGACAAACTATGAGGCTTGATATTACTAGGCCTAGGCAGTGATTATATTACCTCTAATATTCACAACCAATAATAGATGAAGAAGAAAATGTTAGGATTCGAAATGCTTGTTTGTTATGATTTGGAGAAGATCTTGTGACCTGATAAGAGAATCCTACTCCATATTGTGTTTTCATTCTTAAAAAATTATGATAATTTGGCAATTTGTTTTAGCTCCAACTGCTTAGACTTCTCTTGCTTTATATCTTATTATGATATTCTGCTCTCGCAGCTATTGTTATTTGGAGGACATGGTACTGGTGGTTGGTTGAGTCGCTACGACATTTATTATAATGACTCTATTGTTTTAGACAGAGGTGAGTGCTTTTAGACTTTTCATTATGGGTGTTGGTTGTGTTCTTATCATTTTAATGAACCAATCTATTTTTATTTGCTATGGCCGTTCTGTCTTTGTTTAAGGCTGTTTTGCTAGTGATTCTGTAAACCAACAATTTAAAAGACCTCATAATGGATTAGTCACCTTCTCCAATATCGTATATTAGTATTTTTATTTGTCAAAGACTCAAAGACCAAGTAATCAAAAGCTTTAACCCTGCAACCTATTTGTGTAGTTGCTTTGAGTGATAATTCCTAGTATTTGGCATAGTGTGATCTTACAAAACTCTAAATCATTGCCACTTCATTTACCTTTATCATCATATTTTCATTCTGACAACTGGTTCCTTTTTACCCTTTTATTATCTATTTAGTGTCTGCACAGTGGAAGCGCTTACCTATTGGAAATGAACCCCCTCCTGCTCGAGCATACCATTCTGTGACATCCATGGGCTCACGCTATCTGTTATTTGGTGGCTTTGATGGGAAGTCAACATTTGGAGATATATGGTGGCTGGTTCCGGAAGGTACTAAATTCAATTTTCTGTGGCATACTCTTATATACTGTTATTGCCTTATATCTCATTTACACTACAAAATGATTTACTGTGTGGTTTGGTGAGTTTGAATAAAAATTAAAAAACAATAAACAGACTGATTAGAAGAATTTTTGTTATTTGTTTTTATAAGATATGTTTCATCATTTGACATTCATGACCCATTTTACTTTTGATTAGCATCAACTTTTTGTGGACATTGTTTACATGACATTAGTTCCTTTAACTTAAGTGATATGGGGGGACCGAATTGTCTGTCTTGTCAAATAAGAAGACTAATAAAGAATGAAAACTTGTAAGTGACATCTTTGAATGCAAACTATTGAAAGCATGTTTTTCTGATAGTAAAATCTTACAGAAAATGGATTTTACCAGAAGGACATAGGAAAATATTGAAAGAATGTGTAATTACAAAACAGTGCTGAAGAAGTTCAGTTACCCATCACAACCTGTGCCTAAGATTTACTAACTTCATGCAGTGTCTAATTTGAGATAAACAATTTAACTTTTAAAAATGTCACTTTGAATTTGTTTTCTAGAGGACCCTATTGCAAAGCGGTTTATTTCATCTCCACCAGAAAGTCCTCTTCGAAGGAAGGATGTAGGAGTGGAAAATTATAATTTCATGTCTGCAGTCCAGGTATTATTTGTTACATCCAACTCCTTATATTGTATCAACTATTGTCTGTTTAGTCAGTGGGTAAAGGATTTCGGCTTTTTCATTAACTTTAAGCTCCTTCAATATCACATTCTGATATGCCATTTAATTTTGGAATTTAAGCATATGTTTTGCTTGTTGGCTGAATTATATATAGGAGATGTCATATATGGACAATCATTCTCATAAAGCAATAGGTGACACTATAACATACATATGTTTTGTCAAGAACTCAATAGTACGAATGTACGATATGACCTATCATTTGTACAATTAAGTGCCTAGTAGTTGCAAGACTTTCTGATCATTCTGAATCTGATAGGTAACTGAATATTGAAACCTGAACTTTTGTTTGGTTTTGTAATGATTTTTCTTCTGGATGTAACAAAATTATATCAAAATTCAAATTGAGAATTCCATTAATTATTAATAGTCCTCATGTCTCTGTAGGAAAGCCAAATGGAAGGTTCTGCTGTTGAAGAGTTGCAAAAACGGTTAGACATTTCAGTTTTGCTCTCTAGTAATGGAAATCAAATTGTAGATGAAATTGAAGACAAAGAATTCCTTGACCTGGCATCAAGGTTGACTGGAGAAAGAACTTTCAGTAATGAACAGGTTTCTTCTTTAATACAGATAAATTTGGTATATATTAATGATGGATCTGTTGGGTATTCTTTACTGACAGAACTTCTTGTGGAAAAGGCAATTCAGGTCCTTCGTGATCACTGGAAAAAATCTTCACCAAAGTCAATACATCTAAAGGAACTTGGCCCCTTGCTTCGTGATTATCAACGACTGATTACCCGTAATCATTTGTAAGAATCTTCTAAAGTTCAAACCATCATATTTTTTTATGCTTAGTTAATCAAAAAAAGTGGAAATAGTAGTTGTAAATTGTGGAACTTACTCATAGCATGTGCAATTTTGAACTTGATAATCTTTTTGTTGGACATCTACAGAGCTCTACTATCATAAAAGCTGTGGCTTCTTAATGTTATTTTTATTTTAATGAATTTTGGCCTATTATGATTAGGAATTTAGGAAACTTGGCAAACTCTTTTGGGGAAGCTGTTTAATTCACCACAGAAAATCTGTTAAATGTGGCTGATGCTGTTTAATTTGGATACTTGTTATGTGATTGAAAGTTATTAAAGAGAATTGAACAGTTAATGGCAATTTTAAGAAAGACTTGGGAAAAAATTATCAGCAAATGTAAGGGTGATTATACATAAGCTGGATGTTCGTAAAATATCCTTGTATAGATTAAATTTAGAATAATGTAGAACTGATGTCACCATAGGGTGTTATGGACTAAGGATCTTTTTTTGAAGTGTTTTCATAGCTGTGAGAGAGTTATTAAGGAAATGACCAAAATTGGCCTCATCGTTATCTAAAAAAGCTCTCATAAAAAACAAAAAGGCCTGTACAAAAAAGCCTTCACAGAAGCTCTAAGCAATAACCAAAAAGTCCTTGTCATGCTACAGCTACGTCCCAATTAAGATTAATAGAGAAGAAAGGAACATCTTTAAAAACAATCGAAACATAAGCCCAAAGAGAAGCCCGAAATTGAATCCTATCCCTCAAAGAGCAAACAGCTTCCTGTTTCACTCTAAAAAAATCCTTCTATTCCTTTCCATCCAAACCACCCCAAGGAGAGCCATCATGGCAGAGCACCAAAGTTTTAGCTTTGCTTCGAAGTTCCTCCCCCAGAAGGAACAAAATATTCATCCCGAACATCACTGTATTGGAGAGGCAATGGTTTGTTGGGTTGGAATACATAGCCAAGACATCTGGTAGTATAGCTTTACACATTCCTGAGTTTTGCTTTGGTTGAAACACTGTGCTTAAATCCTTCACTGTGACTTTGAGGTCTTCCATAGCTTAAAGAGAAATGGGGAAACAAGAATTCTTATGGGTGTTAAATGTGAAAATATGATTGCTCCGCGGCTGTTATATGAGAAATTTTAGTTTGCTCCCACTTTGGTGTTCTGCAAGGCTCATGAATGCAATTATAGAAGTTTGGTAATTCCCAAGTTCTTCATGATATACGGTGATTGCTTGTAGCTCAAGGCATATATATTAATTTCATTCAATGGGCCATCGCCCTCTTCTCTATTTCTCTTTCTCATCCTACGTTACAATTACTCATTCATTTACCAGTAAAATGTGCTCTACATAGTATGTCTGTTTGTGAGGGAGCCTCAGATCCGTTGTAATGAATTCTTTTTTTCCTTTTTCTACTTGGATAATTAATTATTATCTTGCTTGTGTTGTCTTTTAATATGTGGCAGATCCAATGGTGGTCCTAATTTGCAGTTCATTCAGTCAGGCCTTTCTGGAAAAGAGACTTGCACATTTTATCATCTGAAAAATGCTTCCCAGGTATGATATGATTTATGAAGAATACAATGCAATTTTTCATTTAGTTGATTGCTTATGAAATTACTAGACTTTTTAATATCCCATTGTGTTCCATGCATGATATTAAACTTCTTTGGGTTCAATTTATACTTGCATGTTTTTGCTGAAGAAATACAGAAGCATTACTTTCTCTATGTGCTTTTATCGACTATTGTGTACATAGATTTGGTTTTTTAGTCATTTGATTACTCTTGCATCTAATAAAATTGCCTAGATGGTCGAGTCATTCATTGGAGGCATGGTATAATGTATAATATGTTATTCAAAATGTGAGTATTGTAAAATGAGACAATATTCACTTCCTTGTCAACGTTTCTGCTTCAAGAATTAATAATAAAACATAATCCAAACCCACTCTATCCCTTTACTAGATGAGGTTATTGCCAAGGGCGACATTTAACTTAAGATAAAAAAATTTATAGTTTGATGCTAAAAGTGATGCCTCTAATCTTTAACTTGCAAGTGTAAAATCTAGTTAGTCTTTATAAAATCCATAATCTTCTTTGTTCCCTGATTAGATACTCTTGGTCCTGCTGTTTTACTTTTTATTTTTTATTTTTTTTATTTGCTTGGAAATCTGTTTAATTTCTGACGAGAAACCTGTGCAAGCTTTCTGTTGGCTGTGGATTGTAGAGCTTTCTTTAGAGTGCTATGATAAATTTGACTAATTGCTCACCGGTTTCATGATTCATTTTTCTCTCATTATCAGATATTAGGTACTAGCCGAATTTGCAACACTGCATGATTAAGTTGCAGTTTATTCTGGAAGAAATTTGCATTTTCTGCATTGTAATTATCCACTTTGTCCTCTATCCAGCAATTAGAAGGAAAAAAGAAAAACAGTAACCAAATGATACTCTAGTTGTGTTTATATATTATATTATATACGAGACTGATCTCAAACAATATATTTTAGAAGTATTTGCCATATTAATATCATAACTAACTGTATACTTCATTTAGGTGCCTCATATAAATTTCTCATTATTTTCACTTAATCTGGTATGACCTCATCAAGAGTCATTTTTATTTCAATTGATTGATAATATTATATACAATACTATGATAAAAATACTTGATTGTGCCGGTGATTTTGTTTTCCTCTTTAAGATCCTTCAGACCTGCACATATTATTAATCAAACACAAATGAGCATAATTGTATCATCTGCAATGCTCAATGTTTTTTTTTTTCCTCGGCACTTCTAGTACAATACGACGTTTAGATTTCTTTTTTATAATCATATTGTTTCTTTGCAGTTGCGTATGGTTGATATCCCAAAGCTCCTGGATGAGTACAAAAAATTATCACCCGACCCCATTGAAAAATAGTATCTGGGAACTCCTCCATAGGAAAACCAAGAAGAAATTTGCTACTAGACTGTAAGTTTTCTGTATCCTTACGTGAAGAAATTGTTTCAAGCTTTTGCTACTACCTATAACCGACAAAAACTACCACCAATTCAACTGCTTGCATACAGATGCAGATTATCCGCATCTCCACTATGAAGTCCTTGAAATCTGTCTTGTATCAGTGCTACCATCAGACATGTTTGGTAATTTGCTTTTCGGATGTACTTTCCTTATATGTGTAACCACAAAATTCCGTATCATGGCATTAGCAGATCCTTCAGTTTAGAGTATAGGATGAGACCGGTTTGTTATTGTTCCCTTTTTATATGTCCTAGTTTTTGCTAAGCTTTGTAGGGCTTATTGGTTGGATTTGTATGCTATATCTTTTGTTTTTATCATGCTTAATGGAGTTCTTTACTTTAAACCAAACCGTAAACAAATAAAATTTACTTTGATGAGTTGCATTCTAACATTATCCTATGGTCATTGATTTCGTCATCTTAGGCTATGCATTTTAACGATATGAGTTGAGTGATTGTGTCCCAGTCCTTGCACTAACAGACAGCCAGACGGAGAGAAAATCTAGAGCTATGAAAGAAGTAAAGCATCATCTAATATCATTTTGAACTATCTCTTAGGTTGATTGCAAGTGTGTGATCGCACATAAACTAGAAATATGTTGAATCTAGAGCTTATAGTGATTAGTGATTAGTAATTAGTATTATCCGTCTGGTCTTAGGAGTTGGCTGCGAGGAAGGTCTTCAATGCATGTTTTAGTTTAAAATGCAATATTGTATGATCGTATCTGTATTGATGTAACTGGTTCGGCCACACTAAGGTACATTGTAAAACAAACAAGCACACATAATTAGAATACAAATACACAAGCGTAAGAACCTTCTAAGATGAGGTCCTCTTAATCATTCAATGCATTGATTCTATGTTCTTGTTGAGTTCCTCCAGTTTCTTCATCCTCAATCTCTCACTTTCAGCCAGCATCTGCAAAGACTATCGATAATGTTAACTCTTTGGAAATTACGAGAGATAAGAGAGGGAGGGAGGGAGAGAGAGAGAGAGAGAGAGAATTCACCTCCATTAATGATGCAACTAGCTGAGCTTTTTCTTTGTTCTTTTCATTGAAGGCTTCGATTGCTTCTTTATATTCTTTCTCCTGTGTGTCACCAACCAAAATCTCCTGATCAACTACTGAGCAAGTTTTCGTGATAAGAGAACAGATGAATACTACTACTACCTTCTTCTGACAGCTCTGTCCCAGCGGTTTTAGCTCCCGGTTAGCCGTATCGATCTTTTTTCGTACCATTGCAACTTCCTTCCTCAATGGATCCCCCAGAACGTCTAGTTCCTAATATACATCACAGGAACCACATAATGAATTGCTATTAAAAGTGCTTTTAAACAGCTTTTTGAGTTTGTAACTTACTTCCAAAATCTGAGCCAAGCGTCTTGATTCTTCTTCGGCACGACCCAATTGAAGCTCAACTCTCTCCTTCACTTCCATCTTCTTCCTCTGAATTTCTTCTTCTCTAGCTTGCAATGAAGAAATCGCCATTCTCGATATCTCATCTTCCTCATTCTCCTCTGATGTTGATTGCCTCCCATTGCTACTGCTTATGCCTCCCAGACTCTTCATCTTCTTTTTTGACTGCTTTTCCAACATCACTACTAGTCTTCTTTTATCCTATTTGGTACAGCTTCAGCTTTTGCTTTTGCTTTTGCTTTACAATTTTCTCTATTTGCTTTGCAATTTTCTCTATTTGCTTTGTTTGGACTACATTTCAAAGCAAGCAAGAACCAAAACAAGCGTCAACTCAAAGCAGTTTGTTTTCCTTGTTTTCATTTGACAATATTTTTTTCAGCAAAGCAACATTATAAAAATATTTCAAGAGTTCTAATAGTATGTTGTTCAAGGCTTTTTCATTGTAATTAGATAAAATAAAAAATAAAAATAAAATAGAGGAAAAAACATTTTCTAAATTTAAAGAACACACACATATATTACTGTTCGAATGCATGGGTCACACATGTTTTCTAAAAACATTTTTAAATTCCTAATCCTTATCTTTCTCGTAAAACATCTTTTTCTTTGTTCCTACAAGTTGTTACGTTGTCAAATTCACATTTTCTATCCAAGTTTTTTTTTTTTTTTTTTTTTTTGATAAACACGAGGAGAGAGGAGAAAAAATATATGAGATATTAACGGAAGAAAGAGAAGAGAATTACTAGGAATGAGGGTTTGTTTTTCCTCTTAAAATTTAATAGGTCTAAATTGAACTTATTAAATTGTTTTATTTGTTTTATTATTTTTTTTTTTGAAATGGTTAAACAACTTAAAAAAAAAATAAAAAATAAAAAATAAAAATAAAAAATCTTGACTTTTAATTCAGGGGTCATTTGCTTTTTCATCTGAAGACTGAATAGTCCTGAATTTGACTGAAGACTGAATAATAACTGAAATCTGAATCTGAATAACATAGGTGCGTTTACTAATTGGGAATGAGTGGAATCGGAATTAAGATCCACTGAAAAGGGAATGAAATGGAATCGTAATGAAGTAGTAAATTCAATTACTGTGTTTACTAACTTTTTTAGAATAGAAATGGAATCAAATTTATACAAAGTTGATTACAAAAATATCCTTATTTACACAAAATAGCTGTATATATAATTTTTTTTTTTTTTGGGAGTTTAAATGTGTGATGTTATAGAATTTCTTTACACTTAACAAAGCCTAATTTTTTTTAAACTTATCATCTAGAAAAACTATTTGGAGAACATACAGAGTTGTTATAGATAATGACTTTTGAACATGTTTCACCAACCCTTGTCCGACAAAGAACAGCTGTATATATACGTATACATATAAGAGATGTACGAGTATAGCTAATAAATAAATAAATAAATATTTTTTTTCCACAATTTGTTTTTGCCATAGTTTTTTTTTTTTTTTTTTTTTTTTCAATTTTTTTAATTTACAATTATAAATATATATATATATATTAAAAATGAACAGTGAAATATGGAAAAAAGAGTGAACTGCGAAGTCTATATACTTATATACAATGAATTTTGAAAAAAAGAAAACAAAAAAAAAAAAAAAGAGGGTGAACTGTGAAGTGTGTATATATTATAGGTTTTTTTTTTTTATTTTTATTTTTTATTTTTTTTATTTTTTAATTTTTAAATTAAGAAATTAAGTGAGGGTATTTTAGTAAAAATATATGAATTCCCTTTTTAATCGAGAAAGGGAACTTGATTCCTAGGGTGGGTGGGGGGAATTAAGTTCCCTTTCATTTGAGAACTTAATTCCTAATATGTGTGTGAGATCTATGGAACTTAATTCCCCATAAATTTAGTTAACACAAGAATTTGAAAATGGAGAACTTAATTCCGTTTCCCAATTAGGATCTGATTAGTAAACACGCCAAACATGTTTTTTTTTTTTCTCATATTTGAATGTATTACCAACATATTTGTTTTTTATAAATAATATTGTCTAAAAAGAAGTAATTTTACATCTATAGTCATGTTAAACAATTATACATATAATATATAGTAAAAAAAATCCAAAAATAATAATTATATATGAACACATATGATCATGATCTTCTTCAATTACAAACAAACCTTATTTTTACTAAGAAAAAAAAAAAATTCAAAAAATAAAAGAGACAACAAGAAAACTCACATAAAATACTCTAAAAAAAAATAATATATAAATGCATCATCATAATATCATAATAAAACATTGATATTAAACACCAATATGAGAAATGATTATGATTCTTTTTTATTTTTAAAGCTATCTAAAATAAGCAATATATTAAAATAAAAATTTCTATACAATATATAATTATGATGAAATTGGAGATATGTTATATATGGAGTATAGTATCAGAAGAAAAGATTTTGGATTGTATTTAATGCAATTAAGTGATTTACAATTAAGTGAAAAGTCAATATTTTTTACTTTTTATTTTAAATTTTTTTTTGGCATTTTTATGTTATTTGACCACTTTTTTTTTTAAAAAAAAACAATTTAATAATTATGATTCAGATCTATTAAGTTTTAAGTGGAAAAAATAAACGACCCCTTAATTTCAAATCACTGGATTATAATTAAAATATTCTCTTCCAAATCTATTCTCCAAAAGAAGATATATTTTAAAATTTATCAAAATTTGATATGATGTATAAATCTTTCTTTTAAAATATTTCTTATTTTAAACGGTTTTAGAAAGGAAAAAAAAAAAATGGTTTCCTCAATTATATACACCGGAAACGTGGACATAGTTTGAACTTTTTTTTTTTTTGACAATAAATTGAACTTGAACTTTGTTTGTAGAATATGTAAAATTAAATTTTTTGATGGATTTTTTATTTTTATTTTTTATTTTTAAATTGAACTTTGCATACAGAAGAATATGTATAATTATATTCTTTGATGAATTTTTTGTTTTGTTAAATTGAACTTTGTATGCAGAAGAACATGCGTATTAAATTATTTATTTTAATGAGCATGGTTAACACGCATGGGTATAAGTGTAAAATTACTTATTTTCAAACAATTTTATTTTTCAAAAAATAAATATGTTGACGGTATATTCAGATATGAAAAAAAAAAAAACATTTCATTCAGGTTCAGATTTCAGTCCCTATTAAATCTTTGGAAAAATTCAAGACTATTTAGTCTTTAGATAAAGGAACAAACATCATCTAGACCATTCAAACAAATAGATTTAATGGACACTAAAGTGTGTCAAATCCCGTGTAAAATACAAGTGTGTAAATCCACAACCCATTATTTTATACCGAGTTTAACACACTTTTGTGTTCATTTGATAGGTCTAGTATTATCGGATTTGATTGTTAATGAGTTACCCATTAAAGTCTTTAAATTATGGGTTAGTTTCTGATTCACCTTTAAAAAGTTATTAATTTTTTGTAACTAGTTAATATAAAGATTTATTTTTAACAATTTAATAAATCTCTAGTATGATATTTTGCAATAATTTATGTTGGAAAATTGTGTTCTAAATTCTCAAATAATGATTATTGTAAGATGAAAATTTTGTCTATAACTTACCAAATTTTCATATATGGAATATAATATAATGGTTAAGTCTTAAATATTAATTTTATACTATTTGATAATTTGGTGATTTTTTGATAGTCAATAAACGGATCGGGTTACCCGTTAAATTAACAAATGGGTTTGAATTGTTATACTTAAACTAATGTTTGTGCTCAAGTGAGACAAAGTTTAGCACACGACGGATATAACACAGCACGAATTCAAAATAAAACGACTCATTGTCTAATGAGTGCGTATATATAATTAAAAGAAATTAATAGTATTACATATAAAAGAAGGTAAAACCCGTCGGGTCACCCAAGCCCGCTTTGGAGAGGGTTTATGGACAGGGCCGGGCCGTAAGCCTGGTCCAGCCTTGAAACATGCGGTCCGGCCCGGCTTATAGATCTCGCCAACTTTTTTGCACCGCTTATCGAATCGTGCCAATTGTCCGTTCACTTTATCACTTACAACACAGTCTAATTAAAATTGAACTAGGGTTTCTACTACACAAAAACAATCTCTGATTAAAATATTAGAAGAAAAGAAAAGGAAACAAAAACTCACTTTACAGAAATGCGATCAACAATTTTGCAGTAGATTGACGGAGCTCGATGATGGATTCCCCGGGATGTTGCCAAAACGAGGTTTGATAATCATCTCTCTCTCACACTTCGATACAAATCAGAAATCAAAACCCTTTCTGGGTTTCTATCTATTTGATCTGTTTTCTTCGTCGATGTTAAGTTGTTGTTAGGGTTGGATTGTATGAGAAGTTAAAGAAAAAAAAACTCGGTTTAAATTTTATCTTGTTACTTGGTGTGGTCGCAAAGCAAATTTTTTTTTATTATAGGTTTATAGAATATAGAACACCGACTATATAGTAGTGTTGTTGATAAGTAACTTGCAAGATGCAATCTAGAAGACATGAAGATTACATGTCGCCATCATCCAAAGCACGTGATCGACATGGAAAACGAGAAATGCGTCACGACCTGAATATGAGTTCGTACCGTGATGCACCCGATAGACCTCGTAGGAGTTTGAGCCCGCATAAAGTGGATGAGTCTAGAAGGGTTTTGGATGGCCATGGAGGGAGTGGTTCGACTGAAAGGAGGGATTATGGTTGGCATTTGGGTGGAGGTAGAACTGAAAGGGTGCGTTCAAAATCGCCAAACTATGGGCAATTGCATAGAAGGCCTCACTTTGATGATGAAGTTATGCATAGAAGATATGGGTATCAAGAAGATGTGGAGTTTGACCATGGTATGAACTCTAGATCGAACCATGTATACGAGTATGATCATGGTAGCCCAAGAGTTGGTAAAGACAAGAATTATAGTGAAAACAGGGTTGTGGGTAATGGCGATCATGGGATGTTGAGTCAGAAATCGATTCAAGTGGAAGATGGCACTACAGAAGGGTTGTATCGGTTGCCTCATGATATAGGTCCTTCCAAAAATTATGGTGAACCTGGTGGAAGTCAACAACTACCGTCACGTGGTAAGGATATTGGTCGGTTTGAGCATGAAAAGTACCAGGAACCAATACCATCGGATAATTTGGCAGTTAGGGAATCATACAAAGAGGAAGAGAAACCGGTGTACCATTCTAGGGATAAGTTATCAGTAACAGAATCCTACGTGGAAGGAGAGAAACCTACATACCACTCAAGAGAGATGTACAAAACTGTGCCAGCATCACATTCCAAGGATATTTTGAGCACCTCTCAGTATAAAGATGTTGCAGGCACCTCTTCAAGAGCATCTATGAGTGATTTTCCGGCTTTTTACCGGGATGGTGTGACTTTGCCTACTTCAGATGGATATCAAAGTAGTGTAAAAATAACTGAAGCTATTGGTTATAACACATATGAACAAAGGCCATTTGTGGATACTGCGAGAGACACTGAAGATAATCCGAGAAATTTTAATTTTTACCAACATGGGGCATATAGTCCTTCCAAGGCTGAGCATGATGCTTATATATACCCTAAAGCAAGGATGGTACTGACCGATGATCAAGGATATCCATCTGATCATCATAACTCTCACAAAATGATGCCTCCACACACTCGACTAGACTATGACCGTGCTTTGATGGATTATGAACGTAGAGATTTACCAAGACCAAATGATATGCTCTCAGTTGTAGACAGGATTGATAAATCGGAACATTCTAGTGGAAACCTTAGAAGGAGCAGTGTATTAGACCAACCTACTCTGCAAAAGCAGTCATTTTCAGACTACCTTGACATGAGCAGAAAACCATATGCATTGACGCAAGGTGGGGAATATTTGAATCCTGGTTATACTCATGTGGATTTTGAGAGAAGAGTGCCCCGAGATTATGGGATGTCAGATTTGGGTGTACCACAGGATCATCAGAACTCATATTTGAGATCAGATTATGGTTTTGGAAGAGGTGCAGGGCAAGAGATTCAGAACGAAAGATTGCAAAGTTCTTCTGGCCCATTTTATAGTTCAGAAATGCATGAAATTCCTGTGAGGTCACAGGCATATAAGGCTGAGGAGCTTGGTATGCGTGGACCATCCGAAAGAATTTTTAAAAGAAAAAACATGGACAATGACACTATTAGGCATAACTCTAGAACTATTATGTCACGTGAATGGAATGTATCCGAAGAGTTTGAGGATCTATATGATAGTGACGAGGAGTATTTTGATGAAGATATGAGTGGTGTACACTTATCAAAAACCGGGAGATTTGGCCACAATGAATACAGAAAGGGCGGAAGGACATATGATGGGCGAGAACGACGTGGAAGTTTCACATCTGATGACAGGTTCTCTACCCGAGATTCCATGGCACATTCACAAAGGTCGGTCAGATTGCATAATCATAGTAACAGATACATAAAGACTAACACAAGACCTGATTCTTTAAGCTGGCATAACTCGCACCACATTGATAGAAGAGGTGGTCTTCATAAACAGCACAAAGTTTGGAAAAGAATTCAGGATTTTCATGAGGATGTGCATGAAAATGATGGTAACACATCAGAAGATCAGTTGAATCTTGCTGAGTTGGAATCATCCGAGGAGTCTGAGGAATTTAAGGAAGTGGTACATAAATTCTTCTTAGAGTACTCAAAAAAGTTGAATGTGAATTCATCTGTTCAAAGAAGATACAAGGCTCTAGGAAAAGCTGGTAGTTTATTCTGCATTGCATGCGGCAGAAGGTCTGTTTTCTTATCTCGTGAATGGAGCTCGTGTTTTCATTTATTTATTCAGCAGTTTCCTAGCATTACTCTTACTGTTGCAGTTAAGTGAGTCTACAAGGACAGTAGAGGTTTTGGTGTTTGGTTCATCTTGGAATTTAGTACTATGGATACATGCAACTTTATAAATCAATCGTATAGATTTTTTTGTTTAGCGTTTCTATAACTTGTGGAGGTAGATGGTTTAGTTTTATCAAGTCTATGTCGCTGAGCTTTAATATCTTCGGATTTTAGTACCATGCACAACTAGTTAGTACTTGAGAAAAGGTGTATGACTTCAGTAAATTATATTATGGATTTCCAGAGTTGTTTGGTGATCAATTAAAACAAATATTTCGAGGACATGCGGACCAGTTAACAGGACTGACCCGACATAGGTGCCACTTATCTAGGATTATTAATTTATTATATTATATAAGTTTCCTGACCACCAAGGTTATAGAGGTCCGGCATAGGCCATGGTTTAGAACTTGGTTAACATAAAAAGGTCAGAGATTTCTAGGTATCAAAAATGTAAAAAAGGTGTAGGACTGATCCTGTTATATGAATAAGTATAGGTATATTACCGCGACAGAAAATTTTAGTTCATTTAAAAGGGGTTAAGTTTGTTAACTTTTGTTTGTTTTGTTTTTTTCTTTTCTATATTTTGATTCCTAGAAACTCTCTGACCTTCCTTCTTTCATATTTATATGTATGTAAAGGATTGATTCAGAATTTAAGTCTTCATCAGTAGAAATAACAGAATGCCAAATGGGTAATTTAATAATTAAGTATAATGATAATAACAATGACAAGAAGTCAACAATAATAAAAATAGTACATCAATGACACGATAATAGTTTAAGCAATTGGGGCTTTTGCATAAAAATCTGTTGATATGGCATGTTGGATCTGCATCAGGATGAGATGAGCAGATAGGTTTTTGGGTCTCTAAAGTTGTTGCTAGCTTTGGCATTGATTGGCGGCTGAAAGAATTTTTGGCTTGACAAGATAATATATATTGGGATATGCTATGCGTGGAAGTAGTAATCAATAATAATGATATTATTATTACATAATCTGGTTTAGTGCAGTTGTTAAGACATCCCTTGTGGGTTGAATAGTGGTAGACTCTTTTTTCTTATATAATTTATGTTTCCTCTTGCATTTTTTTGGGGAATGGAGTTTAATTCTTTTTTACCATGTGGTTTGGCCTATTTCACTGTCATTATCAGTTCATACCTTAATTTAAGTTACAGATAGGCAAAATGTCATAGACAAAGTCACAAGGTAACAAAGTGAAAACAGGTCAAATCACAAGGAGTAAAATACATTTCAACCTTGCTTTTGGTAGTTCGAGTGAATGGATTGGTGATCAATTCTTGGAGAGAGGCTAGTGTTACACCTCTGGTTCTGAATCTTCTGATCAACAAATTGATGGGAACTGCTTTATCGAGATTTGTATCTCACTTTGGGAGATTGTGGTGTCAGCTTTGTGACTTGAGTAGCTAGAGCTCATATAGGGTTTAAGTTTAATGTTTTTTTAGATGGATATGGATTAATTTTGGATGGCAGTGTTGTTTTGTGCTGATGACATGGTTCGACCTAGTGCTGAGAAGAATGCTGAATACAGAATATTGTCTTGTTTTATGTGGTTGTTAAGAATGAAGTGATAAATTTCTATAATAGTATATTGAATACATAGGGCTTATTGGAATTAATGTTGGGAATTGGGAATAGGTCTAATGATGTCTGATTTATTGGAGTGATCTATGAGAAACCCATGACATTACTTGTCCATTTAGTTAAAGAATTCTTAGAACACCTAGCAGCTATTCACCTGCCGTTTGATTTGATCTGCTGCAAATAACTGCTGGAGGTTTCTATAAGTATTTCCTACTCTTGAAGAATGTTTAGTCAGTGTCACATACTCACATAGTAGATATATTTACATGGATTGAAATATCTCTTGGCGATCATTTAGCCTAGTTTAGTGAATGATGTGGATGTCTCTACTTAAAATAGCTGGACCTGGTGGGACTCGCTTGATGTAGATTATGTCGAATATGATTAGATTATATGAACTCCTCTTTAGTCAACTCATCTGGAATTCTGATATATTATAAAATTTCCCAATTCAACTTGAGCTTATATATCAGGAATTACCAGATTAATGTGGACCACTAGGAGAAATAGATGCATTCTTACTAAGGCTCAGTTGGGCATTGCTTCCTAAGGTGCTTTTAGGAGAAGCTATAAAATGTAGTTTCTCATTTTGGCTTTTGGGAGAAGCCAAAAATAACCAAAAACACTTCCCTGGAGTTTTACCAAACACCCTAGGCTCAGTTTGGGAATGCTTCCTGAGCTGCTTTTGGGATTAGGGTGTTTGATAAAATTCTAAGGAAGTGCTTTTGGCTACTTTTAGCTTCTCCCAACTGAGTTTTTTAAAAGCTACATTTTGTAGTTGTAGCTTTTAAAAAACTGCATCTACTTCTGAGTCTTTTTGGTGGGTTTTTGTTCTTTTTCTTTTTCATGTTACCCTTAAATGACAATGTATTATTATTCCTTGACCAGGTTTTCACTACAAATTATTTATTTATTTAATAACATTTTTATGGTCACATAAAAATAAAATAAATTATTGATTTTATAACATGTTATGGTCACATGAAAATAAAATAAATTATTTATTTTATAACATATTTATGGCCACACAAAAATAAAATAAATTATTTATTTTCAAAACATCTTCAATAGCAATTCTATATTTATTCTATATTTTAAAACAAATTATTTATTTTATAATATGTTTATGGTTTTCACAACACTTTTAAAAATCGGTTAGATTCATCTCACAGCAAATCCAAAAACAATTCTCCCCACAGCATGACAATGCGAAACTCAGCCCTAGTCATTTTTGGTCATTTTTGGCTTCTCCCAAAAGCCAAATTGAGAAACTATATTTATGTGGTTTCTCCAAAAAGCACCTCTGGAAGCAATGTCTAACTGAGCCTAAGATGTGGTTCAAAAGCCATGTATCACTTTTTGAAATAGTTTCTCTGCTGGACTTTTAGATGCTCAGAGAACTCAACTGAACTTCTGGTATTGTTTGGTGTATTCTTAGAACTATTCCACCTCTGAAGGCTGTCGAGGAATTAAGTGAACTAGTAGATATTGACAATGCCTACTTAGAATGTCATCTTTGTGATAGAGACGCAACAGCTTGTCAGGAATTACGATTATGTAGTCTCTCTCAAGCCCTCTTCTCTTGTGGTGCCCATGTTTTCTCAAGGAACTGGATACACGATGTGAGTAAAAGTTGACTAATGATCAGCTTCTAGAAGTATTGAAATTTGTCTTCAATCGGTAGCATTTGATATTGAAGGGTTTCTTAACGATTGAAGGGTCTGGGTGTGGAGCCCAGTTTCAAACTCATTAAAAAGAAACTGCAGTTTCTAAATTGAAATTGGAAGTTGCAATGAGGCTACTGTAAAGTGGGTCTTTAAATGTAGGTATATCAGCAAGGATAAGATCAAGGTGGTCAGCTACTTTCAAGTGGATCAACATAAGTAGGTATATCAGCAAAGGAAAAGATTAAGGAGGTTAGCAAGTCCAATGGGCCAGGTTAAGAGTTAAGAGTTTGGATTTTGAATTTTTTTTTGGCTTTTGGATTATTCAATCTAATTATTGTTCTTTGGAACTGGACTTCCTACGGGAAAAACTGTCTTTTTTGTTATGGATTCTGGCAGTGACCGAGGAATATCAGGGTAATGTTGTTAAATGCCATCAGTTGTAATTCATTTGTTTCTTCAAGGCGAATCTGTTGTTGGCATAATTGATTTGCTAAGTTATGAGACCCTATGTGGCATCCTTTTGTTGCATGCATCTGCTGGTTAGTTTTGAAGAGCTACGTCTCTCTCTCTCTCTCTCTCTCTCTCTCTCTCTCTCTCTCTCTCTCTCTCTCTCTCATATTTGTACCTTGCAAAACGTCTTATTCAAGACACTCTCATATTTGTGCCTAGCGAAAGGTTTTATTTCAAGCCTCGAACTTGGAAACCATGTTGTACAAAATAAACTTTGTAGCTGAATAAAGCCGCTTCTTTCCACCCCATGCAGATAGAAGTGGATAAACATGAATTAATTCGAATTCCCACGTGTGGAGATTTTGTTTAATGCTTCACTTAATTGTTTCCTGGTTGACCTTGATTAAGGGTCCGGTTAGGTTGAGAAAAGGTATTTGGAGCTCCTTGATTCCATCCTGTGTTCAGCTTCAATTCTCATCTTTAAATGGTTCACCTAATTGTTTCCTGGTTGATGCTAATGAAGTGTCCAGTTGAGTTGAGAAAAGATTCAGAGCTCCTTGATCCCATCACATTATCAGCTTTAATTCTCAATTTCTCACCGACTTTGCATTGGAAGCGGTTTTAGTTTTCATGTGCTATTTGTATGTAGTTCTTTTTTTTTTTTGATCTGTCTTGCTTTCTATATGTTAGGGACTGAGGTGGGTTATTTATTTTTTTTTTTTTTGTACATAATATATGAGGTATGAGGCATCTTTTATGTTTCTTTTCTCCTCTGTACTTACAGGTAGCAGTGATTATTTTTCTCCTTTCCCATTGTGTTTGTTTGTTTCCCATTGTCAATTGCTTATATATCTGTGCTTTTGCAGGTTTTCGAAGGAGTTCATGAACACTCAAGGCTTGATAAGGCATACCTTGATGTCTCGCAGGGTTGGGTTGAGGGCACGACACTTGGGTCTTCACAAAGCAATATGTGCCTTGTTGGGGTGGTATAGTGTTGTACCTCATGACCCGAAAACATGGGTTTCTGAATGCTTGCCTGATGCAGAAGCTAAGATCCAGAAGAATGATTTGGTTCTGTGGCCTCCCATCATCATCGTCCGCAACATTTCTATGTCAAACAATAATCCAAAAGAACAGAAGGTTATACCTATTGAAGGGGTCGAGGCTTTTTTAAGAGGTGAGTGGGGATTAACTGATGCAGGGTTGTGTATAATTAAAATATAAATTATTCGAAGAGAGTGTATACTCTAATCTGAGTTTAATTAATTTGGTATCTATTTGTGAATTAGTGTTGATACTCTTTTCTTCTTGTACTAGTTTTATTTATTTATTTAATATTCTTTGATTAATTGCAGGTAAAGGTTTTGTTGGAGGAAAAATCACTGTGTGCCTGGGGAGGCCTGCTGACCAAAGTGTCATGGTGGTGAAGTTCTTAGGAACTTTTACCGGATTGGGAAATGCAGAGAGGCTTCATAAGTACTTTGCTGAGAATAAGCGTGGGAGAGCGGAGTTCGAGCAATTAACATCTAACAACAGCAAAAGCAGTAGCACAAGTATGGAAGAAGGAATGCTGGGAGACCAAGCAAAGGAGCGCCTTCTATATGGATACATGGGTATTTCAGAAGACTTGGATTTGGTTGATTTTCATACCAAGAACTACTGTGAGGTAAAGAGCAAGCAGGAGATTGTGGACTTGGATAATGCTCCTGTCAAACCCGATGAGAGGTAGAGATTGAATCATATTCCCTGTTAAAGAAAAAGATGTAGTTCTGATATGTTCAGCTATCTTATTTTTAATTTTATTTTTCTGATAAAGATATCTTCATCTATCTTAGACACTCTTTAAGTAATGCAAGTATGGAACTCTACTTTGATTAATGTAAACAGATGTTGAAAGTGAAAGCCTTTTGCTTTACTCTATATAAGGTCTTCCATTTTCCTACTAGTTTCTTTTTCTGCCTTTGGCCCCATGATTTTATTTGGTTCAATTGCCATGTATTATGCCTTTCATTGCTTTCGTATTTAGCTGAAACCGGAAGTGGTTTGTATGCACTACAAAATCTAACTGATAGATAATAAATCTGTACCCATAGCACTTTTAGCATATAAAAAAATCATAGCTCTTGGTGATTCCGATCAAATTACAGGTCTGTAAACGTGTTATTGTCCATGAGTGACTGCAGAATCTTCCTCCACATTTCAATTTCCCAGTATTGACTTGATGCGTAACCTTTTTGTATTGTTTTGCTTTTCAATTCACTTAATTGATTTTCTCTTTTCTTATAAGTTGTTTCAGTCATCTTGACTATAATAGTTTGAAAGAATTTTATGACTATAATAGTTTTTTTTTTTTTCCTTCTAATATTTTAATCAGAGATTGTTTTTGTGTAGTAGAAAACCCTAATTCAATTTTAATTAGAGTGTATTGTAAGTTATAAAGTGAACGGACAATTGGCACGATTTGATTAAGTGAAGACTTTTTTTTTGGGCGTGGATTTTGTTATTTAAAGAGAGATTGGAGCATAGTCATTTTACTTGCATGTTCCCACCAACTCAATGTCTTCGGTGCTGTTTCCAGGCTTCCAGGCTGATTGAGCCACCCAACAAATTACTATTCACGTAAAAAGTATTAAATGATTGAATATTGTTGTGTAAATTAGATGTTTGTCGAATCCACGACAATAATTTTATTCAAAAGAACGATTTTTATTAATATTCAAGAAAAGTTACAAAAAACTCTTCCGACTCTTGCCTAGAAAAACAAACCTGAATCGGGTTTCAGAACTCCTAACTTGAATGAAAGGAAAAGATCAAATCTTTGATTTATTTCCTAAACCTAAACTTGATTCATAAACAAACAGAAAGAAAGAAATCTTTCTAAACTGGACAAAAAAAAACTCCTACATCATGCCTAAAACATAAAAACAGGGGACAAACTTCAGAAAGTATTTTGTAATGGGTGAGAATATGAATCGAGTAAATTGTTTATAAAGAGAGTCAAATTTCTCGATCTTTTGCAATACGTTGAAAACAGAGCTTTTCAAGAATTGAATTTGTTTTAAAATTTTTTGCAGTCATGTAAATATAGATCCACAAAAGTATTTGAGGAGAATTAGGAAGCTCTTCTTAATTCTTATCTCCAAATCCGAAACCTTATAAAATTCCAAAATACGTTTCTAAATCGTATCCAACACCTTTTTTTCCAAATTCAAACATCATTGCTCGGATTAGGGTTTTCTATATATATATATACATATATATATATATATATATCTCCCTCTCTCTCTCTCTGTCTTTCCCACAACAAAAACACTCGTTGAAACTACTCTGTTTCAGAGAATGTATTCTGATGAACTGCTTGCATTATGTAATCGTCTTTTTAGAGAACTTATCCGTTTCTTGGGCAATAATGTAGTCGCCGGGACTCTTCACGAATTGGTTGGTGTATTCGGGGACAGGGAGACGAATGTCTCCTTGGTTGAGAAACTCAAAGACAAAGAAGCCGTTGAGGCCCAAGACATGGCAGAAGACTTGTTCAGGAAGCAAAGTATCAACAAGGGTATCTTCTGCCTCATGTTAGCATTCTCGAAAAACCCTAATCTTGGCGGTCTTGATGGATACATACATTCATACATGGTTCATAAAGTGGGATCGAAGAAAAATTGGTGTGGTGTGCTTCAAGTGAAAGATTACAGTGCTGGAGTGGTGGATATCAAGAAAAGTTATAAATGAATGGTTTTGATGCTTCATCTTGATAAATGTAGGTCTATTGTCGCAGAAGGCGCAACCAAGATTGTAAATGCAACTTGGGATCTTCTTTCGGATTCGAGGAGGAGGGCAAGCTACGACAGGCTTATTGGTTGTAATCAGCCACAGCCACCGGAGAAACGAAGAAAACCCTAATTGTGCTTCATCATCTGCATTTTGGTAGAAGACCACGTTTAATCCATCGTCTGGATTTGGTGGATTTGTATCTGGGTCATATGGTTGTAACCCTAACTTTGATTTAACGTCATCATTTGGATTTAGATGGAACCCTAAAACTGGGTCTCCTTCCGTATCATCATCTAGATTTGGTTGATTTGGATCATCAACATCGTCGTCATCATTCAGCTTTAGCTTTGGGTCATCATAATTTGGGTATGGAACCCTAGGTCTTATAGAAAAGGGTGGTAATTGAAGTTCCAAAGATTGAACTTCGGTACAAGAATTTATCTGTAGAAGGAGATTCATATGTTGGAACTAGGGCACTTCCAACTCTGCTCAACTATTCCTTGAATGTAATAAAGGTGTGTAAATTCTTGAACATGTTTCATTTTCCAATTCATTTAAATTTAAAAGCACTTGATAGTTTATCATACATTTATAATTTCTTGTAATGTGTAGGGACTCAGATTTTTCAAACTTTTCCCATCTAAGACAGTAAATGTCAAGATACTCCAGGATGTGAGTGGTATAGTCAAGTTATCAAGGTACATGTACAAGATTTCCCACAATTTGTGATTTTATAGATGGAAAAATTTCGATTGTTACTCTATAATATGAAAGTAAATATATAAATTGTACTCTTCAAATTTGATATGAATTTTGTTGGTAATATTTTGTCTTTGTTTGGCTATGCAGAATGACATTGCTTCTAAGACCTCCATGATCTGCGAAAACAACATTGCTGCAAGCTTTTGCCAGGAAGAGTGACAAGACTTTAAGGGTGTGATGCCTTTTCCAATCTTTTTTGTCCAACAATATCTTGAATTCTAATTGGTTTTGATGTTCAGGTTTCTTACAATTTTGATCAATTTTTGTAATTGTGACTTCAATAAGCAGGTATCAGGCATAGTCACTTACTGTGGTCATGAATTACATGAGTTTATTCCTCAAAGAACATGTGCTTATATCAGTCAACATGATCTTCATCATGGTGAGATGACTGTTCGGGAGACGCTGGATTTCTCTAGACGTTCCATAGGAGTTGGAACTAGAAATGAACTCCTCGCAGAGTTGTCACGTCGAGAGAAGCAAGCAGGCATCAAACCGGATCCTGAGATCGATGCATTCATGAAAGCAACATCAATGGAAGGCCACGAAACTAGTCTAGTCACTGATTATATGCTCAAGGTTTGTTGTTGGCTTGTTGCTTCCATATTTTCGGTTGAAATGTAACATTTTAGAACAGAAGGTTATGCCTATTGAAGGGGTCGAGGCTTTTTTAAAAGGTGAGTGGGGATTAACCGACGCAGGGTTAAATGTATAATTAAAATATAAATTATTCGAAGAGAGCGTATACTTTAATCTGAGCTTAATTAATTTGGTATCTATTTGTGAATTAGTGTTGATATTACCGACAAAATGCATAATTTATGTTATAGGAATTTGGTTTATTTAACTTGAAGGACACTAACAATATTTTCTTGTACTAATTTTTTTATGTTATAGATAATAAATCTGTCCAGATAGATATTTTGCTTTCATTGTCTGGCTTCATAGAAAGCTGTATGTGAGCTACAAGGGACAGAAAATAGAAAACAGAAAGTGTTTTTTATTGCAATTAAAGAACAATGAATTATAAATTATGATGAGAATACAAACTATAAACATACACAAAATTAATGATAATAATAATAATAATAATAAAGTCACACTTGAACACTTCATCACATCAATTATTCATGGACAAGGAACATTTTATGTGTTTTATCTCCTCTGGAAGTTAAGGTACTTGATTCCGTAAGCGAAAACGAAGAAAAAGAGGAGAACAAAACCAACATGAGCAGCAGCAACAGCTCCAAGGAAATCATATTCATATCCATAGTGCTCCTTCAGGTATTGCTTCACTGTCACCAAAATTTCTCCAGGTACATTAACCTGTGTAGTTATGTCACCCACCTGAGATGTCACTAGACCGTAGATTGTCCAGGCCACTGGAGATGCCCAGTAGTACCATCTCCACCATATTGGAATTTGCTGTAAAGATACAAAATATTACATTCGAGGGAAAGTAATGAAAAAATTATAAGTTGTTAGATTTCTATATCTTTACATAGAGATGCATACCGTCCTAGGGATGAGAAAACCGGAGAACAAGTTCCAGAAGCTAAGGAAGAAGGACATTACAATGGCAGCGATTTGATGGTTTGGAGTTAGAGCTACAAGCATCATTCCATAGAGAGTGAAGTACAAGAAGCACATCAAAATGTAGAAGTAGAACCAGAAGAACTTGACAGCATCTAGAGGGAACCCAATCATCATAAAAAGCAATAGAGAGTACACCAAAGTTTGTATTGAAACATAAATTGTCTCTATGGCCACCTACAACACATAAGATATGATGATCAGTTTTTCCTTTTCATACTCTCAATTTACAGATACAAATGCATGTGGGGAGCCTTGAACCTAGGACGCTCTGACACCCTGTTAGTAACCATCAGACTTAAAAGCTTAAATAACATGTTTTACCTGAGCAAATGCATAAGGCAAGGGTGAGTACATCCCGGCTGCTCTTTCGCGGTAGAAGACTGTTCTTTCTACTGCCACAACAGACATTACCGAGGAAGTGTTGGTGGCTCCAAGGAAAAGCACAGCAGAATACATAGCTCCCAGCAGATTTATCAGGTCCTGTTCTTCGTGCCTGTTTA
Source organism: Acer negundo (assembly GCA_035582765.1). Lineage (NCBI taxonomy): Eukaryota > Viridiplantae > Streptophyta > Magnoliopsida > Sapindales > Sapindaceae > Acer > Acer negundo. The sequence goes on from CM069242.1 coordinate 12,752,511, forward strand.
CATTATATATATATATATATATATATATATTAATATGAATTTATTTACAAGCTATTCAACATTGAATTCAAAAGATGATTATGAAAATAAGAATTTCTTGAGACTTACGTTTTATCTCCTTTATCCCAGAAAATGAGTCCAAATATAAGACCAACGATGACTGTCATGAAGAATCGAATGGTATTGTACGGCGGATTTCTCCAGTAGGACCAATGTTGTTTCCAGAAACAAGCCTTGCATTGATTGAAGAAGTTTTGTGAGTATTGGGTGGGGAAATAAATGTCCTTAGATCCTGGAACTGGAGTGCTCAGCTCTGTGATAAGTTTCTGATTCCTCCTGGTTTAAAGGAAACGAAAAAACAAACGATAAACATCAGCTCGATGAAAAACTCTAAATTCAAGGTTTCAAAAAAAAAAATATATAAACCATTACCTATACTGATCAGAGTTGGCAAAAATTTCAGCAAAATCTACACCAAGTTGACCTTCAACTGCATTAGAACTGACATCCAGCACCCATGTAGCAGGATTACAACCCTCATTTATTTTCAAAACCCCCGGGACAGCCTGCGAGGTAGTATCATAAATATTAGTTGGTCACCAACTAAGCCTCTTAATGCCACACATTTATGCAGTCTTTGTAGATCGATTGCTACAATTTTAAACAAGCATGCCTGTAGAAAGAAAAAAAAAACACTCACTTCAAAATGCTCTACAAGCTTGTGAGATTGGCGACCAAGTGGTCCAGCGTAAATGACTTGTCCTCCTCTCTTCATCAGGAATAGCTGTACACAGACCAAGTAAAATTCTTTATGTAAACAAGCAACTAAAGGCAAAGACAAAATGGAGATATTGAAAAGTTTTGTAATACCTCATCAAAGGCTTCAAAAATGTCTATGCTTGGTTGGTGAATTGTGCAGACAACAGTTCTTCCTGTATCCACTGTATTTCTCACAGTTCGCATAACAATTGCAGCAGCTCGAGCATCAAGGCCTGATGTTGGTTCATCCATGAAAATAATTGATGGATTGGCAACCAACTCTACGGCTATAGTAAGTCTCTTTCGTTGCTCAGTTGACAAACCATCAACTCCTGGAAGGCCAACTAGAGAATTTCTAATCGGGTTCAGCTCAACCAAGTCCATGACTTCCTCAACAAACATCTGTAGGACATCCAAGGATGATCATATTGAGGATAAATTTATTTATACGAAACTAAAAATGTCACAGGATCGAGTTGTAAAACAACATACCTTTCTTGTTTCTTCGTTGACATCCTTAGGAAGCCGCAGCCAGGCAGAGTATAGTAGAGACTCATATACTGTAACATGCGGGGAATGAATATCATTCTGTTCACAGTAACCACTAATGCGAGCAAAAGTTTCTTGATTTTTCGGATAACCAGAAATGCTAATACTTCCTTCAATGTAACCTCCAGTTTTCCTTCCTGCTAGTACATCCATTAAGGTGGTTTTTCCAGCACCACTTACACCTATCAATGCAGTTAGAACACCAGGCCTGAAAGCACCACTAACATCTCGTAACAGTTGGAGACGATCCTCTTCAATTCCTTGGCTCTTCATTTCCTGAGAGAATGAGAATTTCACCGTAGATTATTAGCAGATGAATCTTGTTCATTGAAAGATGGTTTGAGTCTAGATGATAAACAATGCCGCTTAGAGAAGATGGAAATTGGAGAAGAGACTTACAGCAGGCATATCGACAAAGTAATTGACATGATCAAATGCAAGTGACAATGGTTGGAAAGGCAACACCATTCCCTTTTTAGTAGGTTCACGCGCTGTACTAATTGTCGAATGGTCTGGTGTCATTACTGCCATATCAATACCTGCAATAACATATGTAGTGTAAGTGACTAGAAACCAGAAACTTTGACTCATTGTGTTATGTGTCAAGATCAAGTTGTAAGTAAGATCTTGAACCTTCAAATAGAGGAGCATTAGAATGGGAATTCATTTCTGACTTTCTTTTGTTTTCGTTCTCATCATTGTCTTCCAGAGTAACTGATTTAGTGTCTCCCGAAGCTACATTTTGATTCAGAACGTTTGTAACATCCGAAAAATTATTTGCATACTTGCAATGGAGATTAGTATAAGAAATAGTACTTACGATTCAGATATGTTAGTGCTGCGATAAACAAGAGATTGAAAAGGAGCGAAAAGCCAAGGAGTGCTACTACACACACCCAGTACATATAGTCTTCAGTGTACATGCCTCTAATTTGGAGAAGAGCCTTCCCAACTGTGGGTTGATTTATCATATTAGGTACAGGATTGGGCTGCAACAAGGAACATCGTGAATTTATCAACAAAAAAAAAAAAAAAAAAACAATTAAAGAAGGTATTATAGAATGACAAAGTTATTGTTTTCCAAGTTCTTACTGCATTCCATCTTTCGTCAAGAAATTCATTGATGACAATTGCATTCTGACCATAGGACATAGGAGAAATATAGTAACCCCATATCATCCATGGTTTAATGTCATCTGTGAAAGGAAGATGTGATTTTCGTAAATCATCTATACGATAATAAACTTGAAGGAAGGAGCTGAGTATCTTTTATAGTACTTTTACGATCATGAATAAGTACTAGTAAAGCTGTAAAGAAACAATGCTGAATAAGTACTAATAACCTTTGGCAACAATGAATCCACCAAGTACAAAAACCACTAGCAGAGTAAAGGTACCAAGTGTGTTTGCCACAACTTGTGTTCTTCCAAGGGCTGCAATGAATCGAAAGAGAGATAGAGCCATTTGATGTACACTGAAGAATGCCAATAGTTGCCGGAAAAATCTATGACAATTTAAATGAGTTAGTGAAAGATAAATAGAAAACTGGGACAGCTTGTAAGTGGTATATAACTAAATAAGTAAGAGGAATGCAAGAACTAACCTACTAGCCGAAGGAGCAAAGCCGATGGTGTAATATGTGAGGATAATCCATATTCCTGACTCCATCAAAGAGAGAGGAATTCTAAGGACCCAAATAGGCAAACCAAATGCCCAAGCTGGATAGAACAAGAAGTCCCTTTGTTTGAAAAACACAGGAAGCCTAAATATAGTCAATGCGAGCTCTGCCATCCCGTTAAACATAACGTTAATGAGACTGAAAAACAGTGCACCGTAAAATTTCCCTCCATCTGTTATTGTACCAGTCTTCATCTGTGTTCGTATAAAAACCGTGAAGGCAATGATTGACATAATGGTGATCTGAGTAGTCTTGAATATATACACGAAAGAGTTGCGTTGCATTAATAGCCACTCTCTCGCGAAACATGCCTTGAAAAGTTCCCAATTAGAGATTCCATACTTTTGTTTCACTAAAGCTGCAGGATGAGCTTTAGATTTATCATAAGGAACTCTAAGTTGATCAACAAGTTTCTGACCAGTATGGAAAGATTTGAAGTGATCAACAAGCTCAGGGACCGATACATATCTGTAAGGCTCATGTTTTTTGCACCAATACTGCCTTTGGTCCTTTTTGGAAGTTACTTCTTGTAAGAAATCTGCAGTTCCTTTCCTTTCCGGACATTTGAAGCCTACACTTTCGAAGAATTCAAGCACGTTCTCTCTTGGTCCTTGGTAGACAACCTGACCTTCCGCGAGAAGGATAATATCATCGAAAAGGTCATAAGTCTCGGGTGCAGGCTGTAGAAGAGAGATTATCATGGTTACTTCCATGATATGAACCATCTGCCTCATGAACCTGACAATTTGGAAGGTGGTGGAGCTGTCTAGACCAGTTGATATCTCATCCATGAAAAGAGCTTTGGCAGGTCCAACCAACATTTCTCCTGCATTTTGTAACAACATTAGTGATTTGTTTTTGATAAATCAAAGATTGATTTGTTGTCCCGAAGAAAGAAACACTTTTTATACCTGTTGTGACCCGCTTCTTTTGCCCACCAGATATGCCTCTTCTCATATCATCACCCACCATAATATCAGCACAAATGTCCAGTCCAAGAATCTGTCATAGTTTATGTTAAATAGTTATTCAGAGCTTATAAGAACATTTTCCGAAACCTTAAATGTTATATGGAGGCAACAAGCCAACAACAAACCTTGAGCACATAATCAGTGACTAGACTAGTTTCTTGGCCTTCCATTGCTGTTGCTTTCATGAATGCATCAATCTCAGGATCCGGTTTGATGCCTGCTTGCTTCTCTCGACGTGACAACTCTGCGAGGAGTTCGTATCTAGTTCCAACTCCCATGGAACGTCCAGAGAAATCCAGCGTCTCCCGGACAGTCATCTCACCATGATGAAGATCATGTTGACTGATATAAGCACATGTTCTTTGAGGAATAAACTCATGTAATTCATGACCACAGTAAGTGACTCTGCCTGATACCTGCTCATTGAAGTCACAATTACAAAAATTGATCAAAATTGTAAGAAACCTGAACATCAAAACCAATTAGAATTCAAGATATTGTTGGACAAAAAAGATTGGAAAAGGCATCACACCCTTAAAGTCTTGTCACTCTTCCCGGCAAGAGCTTGCAACAATGTTGTTTTTCCGGATCCTGGAGGTCCTAGAAGCAATGTCATTCTGCATAGCCAAACAAAGACAAAATATTACCAACAAAATTCATATCAAATTTGAAGAGTACAATTTATATATTTACTTTCATATCATAGAGTAACAATCGAAATTCTTCGATCTATAAAATCACAAATTGTGGGAAGTCGTGTATATGTACCTTGATGACTTGACTATACCACTCACATCTTGAAGTATCTTGACATTTATTTTCTTAGATGGGAAAAGCTTGAAAAATCCAAGGAGTCCCTACACATTATAAGAAATTATAAATATATGATAAACTATCAAGTGCTTTTAAATTTAAACGAATTGGAAAATGAAACATATTCAAGGATTTACATACCTCTATTGCATTCAAGGAATAGTTGAGCAGAGTTGGAAGTGCCCTGGTTCCAACATATGCATTTCCTTCTACGGATAAATTCTCGTACCGAACTTCAATCTTTGGAACTTCAATTCCCACCCTTTTCAATTACAAATTAAAAATCTCATCAAAATCTTTAGAAAATGTTTAAAGGCTACTCAAATGAGTCTGAATATTGTCAAACTGAATGAGCGCTCTTTACCATTAAACCACGTTGGAAACGGGTCTAAATGAATACAAGAGAAATAAAAAAGAGTGTCTCACCTATCAGTCCTTTCGCGGAGTCTTAGAAGAAAATTTTCATTGTCATCTTCAACAACTTTGAGTATACTTTCCATGAGATTTTTCTTGTTCTGCATATCAAGATCATTGACATCAACTTCTTCGAAACCAACTCTTCCATTTTCCATAACTCTTCTCAGCATTACTCTATTCAATCTATTATAAGTTGGCAGTCTCTCAATAGCAGCCCATTTGAGCTCTTCCTCATCTGCCTCTCTCTCACTCTTTTGAAACGCATCCGAGGGGTTATTCCAGGCATCCTTGATACTCGCCGAGGCCCAACTCCTCTTGCTTGCTGATGACAAACTCATTTTCCGGCTCATTGACCGCTTGCTCATTGCCCTTATGAGGTCATCTCCGGCCAAGGCTGCCGCCATGTTCACTGATCAGAAATACAAAATCCTAGTCTTGAAAACCGAAGCTAGCCGTTGTCAAAGAAGAAATTAATTAAAGAAATTTCAATGTAGTTTTTGAGAGTTCATTGCCATGCACATGTGTTGTGTATGGCCAAAGTTGGAGGTTGGAGGAGATATGATGACGATGATATGGTTTAAGTAGTAGAAGAGAATGTGCAGTGACAGAAAAGGGTATTGCTGAATTCTTAAGAGAGTTGAAAGATTTGCATGGAATGATCCCAAGTTGTGTCATTAAGTATCAGAAAGATTTGATTGAATCTTGTAAAATCTTTCAATTCTATTTTTTAAATCGTTGCTTCCTAGGAAGGCTGAGATGGCTTAGGTAACAATGACAATGAGAGATGTTATCTCCTTAGCTTAGCATAATAATTATCTGGCATGGGATTCTTAAATGTTTTTTTAGTATAGGATCGACCATATAATGTTACATAATGATCTGTGCAATGTCTTTTTTAAAAAAATTATATCTTTATATAAAATTACTTTCTATAACGTTATATAGTCGATCAAGTATAAAAAAAAAAATATATGTGGGTCGAGAATTCTGCAATGTACTTATTATTATTATTATTATTATTTATTTATTTATTTATTATTATTATTTTTTTTCTAGTTGTGATTTAATACATGTTAAAGACAAGGATTTTGTATTTCTGGAGGAAGAAGTCCACCAACATCGATCAAAGAATTAATGGGTATTTAAAATCGGCAAAATTCCATGTTTTGTCCAGCATATGATCTGCTGATGTTACAAGTTTTACTTATTCCTCAGTCCTCACCTTAACTTTTAACAATTAATCAGATCATCTAAACTTATCCATCTACTCTGCATTCACCGATAAAGCGGTGAAAAATGAAAAAAATGTCAATCAATAGTGACTACAATAGGTTTTTATTAAATTTTTATCCACAATAGTCATCGAACAAAATGGGTGATAATTTTATTAAGATTTTCTCCCAAAATTTAGATTGCAGAAGCTGTCCATTGAATTGATAATTTTGACATTGAACAGTTAGATAGGGGTATACCAAAATTAAACCGTACTTATACTGCTTGAAAAGAAAACTTCTCACATGTAGAAAACTCTTTATATTTATACTTGTAAAATGTATATGATGGGACTCAAAACTTCTCAATAATAACGTGGAGTGGAATGAAAGATGCACCGCCACATGCATTAAAAAGGTGGTGTGGCTAGTTATTTTATAACTTAAAAAAATAAATTTTGTTGACGTATAATTGTATAAACAACCAACTTTGACCTAATCATCCTTTTTTTCTCATTCGAGAGGAGACCAAACTAGTCCTAAAATGTTCCATTCCACAGTATCTGTTAATCTTGGCTTCATCGAAACCAACATCCATTTCCTCCGAACACAAGAATCTCATCGTAAAAATACAATCCAAAACCCAGATTACATTAAAATATAAACAACTATATATAATCGAGTAATTTTACTTTATCAAATTTGGTGTCCAAATCTGCTACCCAAATGATATGACATCACTGTAATCGAATAAACAACTATATACAATCGAGTAATTCTACTTTGCCAAATTTTGTGTCCAAATCTGGTGCCTAAATAATATGGTATCACTGTAATCGATTGATTTATAATCCATTTATTAAAATCATACAAATTTAATACAATTTAAATAAATTATTATATTGATGTTACATCATTTGGACATAAGATTTAGACATCAAATTTAGAGAATGCAATATTATCAGTATATAATAACATATTTTACTTTGTACATCATTTATAGGTACACGTGGTGTGATGGGGATGTTCCAACAGCAAGTAATCTTATCTATAATCCATTCTTTAGAAATTATGATACAATCAAAGATTTGAATTATACTTTTAGTATTTTTATGAGTTATACAAATTAGAACTCTTTTCAGCTTTAAAAACTAGAAATATATTCATCATTCTTTTAATTTTGACTTGAGTTTTTTCAATCCGATAACTCTAAAAGGAAACCCTCATACTACAAAATTTCAGACAAATTTTTATGGATTCTACATCTTCTATTCAATGTTTAGTAAAATGTGTTTTGTTATGTATTGATAGAAATTGTTTAGCAAGCAAACTTCATTATTGCACACATGTATATTTATCAGATTAAATCCATCGGAATTGTACAACATATTTACGAATCCGGGATTTTTTTTTTTTTTTTTTTCAGTTAATGTAGATATTTCAAATCACACAGATTAAAGACTAAAAGAGGATAGTTAAGCAATTCATATGGATAAGTTTTTTTTTTTTTTTTTTTTCTCTAATAAGTTAAAAAAAAAAAATGATATCCATAAACAACGGGTAGACCTTTTATAAGTTGAACTTTTTGTTAAAAGATCTATGCTGTTTGGTATTAATTCAATAATTATTTGTAAGAATTGTCAAAATTAACCATATAAAATATATAAATTTTGTTTTTAACTAAGTACAATATCCATTAATAAATAATAATCACATTTCAAAATTTATTTTCAATCTATAACTAAAATTATACGAAAAATGCTATTGCAACTTCGTTTTATTATTATTATTATTATTTTTTTTTTTTGCAAAACTGTGAAACCTAGAGAATCCATATAAAACCTCGGAGAAAACTTGAAAGCTGTGAGAAAAATTTATGATTCAATTTCAATTTTTTCTTCTAGGAGAGTATTTTGGTAATTTCACAGATAGGGTTTACTTCTTTTTCTTCTTCTTCGTTTGGACCAATAGCGCCACTACGAAGGGTTGCCTCGTCTGATTGTGAGATGCCCAGGCGATGCGGGGCTTGGGAAACTCTTGTCCCGACGATGCCTTCGCCGGGTGACGCACACTGAAGCAAGGTTATCTCCGGTTAAGGCACAGTCGGTGTGAGAGAGAGAGAGAGATATATATATATATATTGTTTGAAGAGTGTTTTTATATGGGGCATTTCGATAATTGCACAAAAACATGGTTATAAACACACTACAAAAATTTTAGCCTTTCCAGACAAAACTTGATTGAATGATCCCAAGTTGTGTCATTAAGGCTTTGTTTGGTTGGATGGAGAAATGGAGGGAGGGAGAGGGTTGGAGGGAGAGATCAAATCTTTTGTTTGGTTGTAGGGATGAGAGGGAGGGAGAGGAGGAGAGGAGGGAGATCAAATCCTCTTAGGCCCACCATTTTGGATCCTTTCAATTAATAGCGGATGAGAGGATGGAGAGAAGATTGGATAATAATTACTATAATGCCCTCCAATTTTATACTAACCTCCAATTTTTTAAAGGGCAATAAAGTAATTTTATAAATTAAATACTAATCCATCAATTCAACCATCTTTTTAATACCAAACAACATAAAGGATATATGTTATCCTCTCCATCCCTCCTACTCTCTCTCCATCTTAATTCATCCATCCCTCATATTCTCTCTTCCTCTTACCAAACATAGTCTAAGTATCAGAAAGATTTGATTGAATCTTGTAAAATCTTTCAATTCTATTTTTTAAATCGTTGATTCCTAGGAAGGCTGAGATGGCTTACGTAACAATGACAATGAGAGATGTTAACTCCTTAGCTTAACATAATATTTATCTGGTGTGGGATTCTTAGACGTTTTTTTTTTTTAGTTTAGGATCGACTATGTAATGTTATATAGTGACCTATGCAATCTCTTAAATTAATTCATATCTTTATGCAAAATTACTTTCTGTAACGTTGCATAGTTAATCGTTCATTATTATTTTTTTAGTATTTTTTTTTGGTCTAGTTGTGATTTGCTACATGTTAAAGACAAGGATTTTGTATTTCTGGAGGAAGAAGACCACCAACGTTGATCAAAGAATTAATGGGTATTTAAAATCGGCAAAATTCCATGTTTTGTCCAGCATATGATCTGCTGATGTTGCAAGTTTTACTTATTCATCACGTAAACTTTGAACAATTAATCAGATCATCTAAACTTATCCATCTACTTTACATTCACCAATAAAGCGGTGAAAAATGAAAAAAAAAAATGTCAATCAATAGTGACTACAATAGGTTTTTATTAAATTTTTATCCACAATAGTAATCGAACAAATCTAATATAAAAAATAAATCAAATCAAATTAGGAGAAAAACAACTATATGATGTGTCATGGGTGATAATTTTATTAAGGGCCATGTTGGTATTGCATTTAAAAAATTAAAATCAGATTATTTTATAATTGTTACATAAAATGATGTTTGGTAAAATTTTCAAAAGTGATTAATTGATAATCTGACAAATTTTCACAGTGATTTTGAGAAGTAGGTGAGAGGTTACTTTTTGAAAGTGATTATGGAATAATCTATTTCAACATTTAATAAATCTTTTAAAATATCATTATTATCCTTGTGGAATAAAGTTAAAATCATTTATATACTTTATTTCCTCTCAGAATTAAATATTCTATTTAAATATTGATTTGATTTATAAAAACTTTTAAAAATATTTTGTTGTTCTTATGGAAATTTTTTTTAATTTAAATTTTCTACTTTAATATTGATTTAATATATTTAATATATGAAAAAATAAATAAAATAGGGTCCTAAAATCATGTATATTTTAGTCATTATAATTAATCTCAGCACTTTGGTAATAAAATTACCAAACATATCTATACTGCTTTTGAGCTATACAGTGGTTTTAAAAATACAATTAACCAAACATCTACTGATTAACTTCACAGCTGATTATTCATCCAGTACAGCTAACAGTGATTATTATAAAAGTTACAGCAATACCAAATTGGTTCTAAGATTTTCTCCCAAAATTTAGATTGCATAAGTTTATCCATTGAATTGATAATTTGACATTGAACAGTTAGATTAGGGGTATACCAAAATTAAACCGTATTTATACGGCTCGAAAAGAAAACTTCTCACACGTAGAAAACCCTTTATAATTATACTTGTAAAATGTATATGATATGACTCAGAACTCCTCAATACTAACATGGAATAAAAGATACACCGCCACATGCATCAAAAAGGTGAGGTGGTTAGTGATTTTATAACTTAAAAAATAAATTTTGTTGACGTATAATTGTATAAACGACCTACTTTGACCTAATCATCCTTTTTTTCTCATTCGAGAGGAGACCAAACTAGTCCTAAAATGTTCCATTCCACAGTATCTGTTAATCTTGGCTTCATCGAAACCAACATCCATTTCCTTCAAACACAAGAATCTCATCATAAAAATACAATCCAGATTACATTAAAAAAGGAACCGGCTACTATGCAGTCCCTGCATCATGCAAACAAAAATGAGCTTATGCTTTTATATTTGGCTGCCATGTGGCAGCCAAATATGAAGTCTTCAGTTGGAATAGCTGGTTTCAAACCAGCTGCTCTCTAGTCTCTACTAATTTCTAATAAAAAAAACGATTTATATATATTATATTAATTTTATTAATTATAAAAATAATAAAAAAAAAGATAAAATAATAACAAAAAATTATTCAATCTTAAAAAACTATATAGAAAAATAATGTTTAATTAGAATAAATTAAATTATTTTATTATTATTTTTTCATGGTAACTATTTTTACGATTTTAGCAACTACATTTACGGTTTCGATAACCATTTCACGGTTTTTTCAAAATTTTGCTTGTAATTACGTTTACGGTTACGGTAACTACATCTGCACATTTAGTAACTACATTTACGGTTTCGGTAATCATTTCATGGTTTCTTTGAAATTTTACTTGTCACTACGTTTACGGCTTATGTAACCATTTCATGATTACTTCTAATTTTGTTTGTAACTACGTTTATGATTACGTTAACTACATTTACGGCTTCCGTAACCATTTCTTGGTTCCTTCAAAATTTTGCGAAATATATTCATCATTCTTTTAATTTTGACTTGAGTTTTTCAATTCGATAACTCTAAAAGGAAACCCTCATAATACAAATTTTTAGACAATTTTTTATGGATTCTACATCTTCTATTCAATGTTTAGTAAAATGTGTTTTGTTATGTATTGATAGAAATTGTTTAGCAAGCAAACTTCATTACTGCACACATATGTACCTATATTTATCAGATTAAATCCATCGGAATTGTACAACATATTTACGAATCCGGTTTTTTTTTTTTTTTTTTTTTCAGTTAATGTAGCTATTTCAAATCACACAGATTAAAGACTAAAAGCGGATAGTTAAGCAATTTCTATGGATAAGTTTTTTTTTTTCTCTAATGAATTAAAAAAAAAATGAAATCCATAAACAACGGGTAGTTCTTTTATAAGTTGAACTTTTTGTTAAAAGATCTATGTTTTTTGTGTTATGAAATAAATAAAATAAAATAAACAAGAACACGATAACATAGATATCAAGTAAGAAAATAGAGAAAATAGTAGCCCAAGATAAGAGAGATCATTTTATTCTTTAATACTTCTTCAAGTACAAATATAACATGTAATGTCTCCTTTTATAGCTTTACAATCTAATGGTTACAAAAATGAAAAGGCAATATCATAACATTTCATAATGATCATAAATTGGATCATAAAATTTGGGTGTTAAGGAGATGGTAGGGAGTTGAAGAGTTTACAATTTACTTGTATAAAATATATGAATGTGGACATCCACTTAAATAATATTTTTATATATAGCATTCCCTTTTGAATATCCATTGTATAGAGAATATGTCTGCTTAAAACCTTTGAAGGTATTTGAGGTACAAAACCGCCTCGTTAAAACCTTACTAGGAAAACCTTATGGGATAAAAACCTTATGAAGGAAAAAAAGTACAATATGTAATATTTTCTCCAAAATCAGTAACTCTCCCTGATAAAGTAATAAATACGCTTCCCTTTATTCCGATGTGGATGCTTCAATATTTTGCAAAGATATTGTATCCCAATATTATGTACCAAGATTTTGTTACAGGAATGAAACTCGTGTGTATTTTTTTATCACCACCTTTTTGGAGATCATATATAAAGAACTTTAATAAAATATCTTTTTGAATTGGTTCAACTTGTTATTTACGATATCATGTTGTTTTATTATAAAAACACAAATTGAACTTATATTTGGTACTTCAGAACCTAAAGTTCTTCAATTACAATAGGAGATTATACATCACTTTAAGTTATGGAATAAACATCAAGGAATTCATTCAATATGTTGTAAGAGAAATTTGATTAATACTAAACAACATGCATAGGCACATAATCAATCCGAATCTTAACCTAAACATGTTTCTATATCATGATTAATCAAACCCTAAATACATATTAATAACCCATATCAATTCAAGAGAAAAGGGAGATAATAGAAAGCGGAAGCGTACCTGAATCCATTACCGGAGTTGGTGGACGGATTGTGATCTTCCAAATTATCACGATCTTTATGAACCCTAAATTTGTTCTATGTTTCTCTGTTGATGGGGATACAGACAAACTGAAAAGGATTGTGTAATTTGGGGACCATAACCCTAATATATAATAATTAAATTATTATAGGTTTTACTATTTCTAATTCGACCCCTCATCAAATTAGATATAGTATTATGGTATCTACACATTAATTCTATAACAATTATACCCTTAAGCCTTAATACTTTAAATCTTAATTAGATCACTTTAATTTAGGCTTAACCAAAGATAGCATAACACATTTAATATTTACATGTGTGGCCCCACATGATGGAATTTTTCCAACATATGTTTTATCCATAGAAAAGTAATTCAGAACCTTTTCCTTTTATATGTTGATTCATGTTGATTCATGTTAATACCAAACTTATTAGTCGAGGCTAAATATTATTTTCTAAGACTTTTTATCTTAGAAATTATTTCCCTTATCAACATATAATTCTTTTAATAAATATTCACCATGACGAATTCTGATTGTTTATTTTTTACTGTACAAAACTTCATGTAGCTTTGATGAATAACTTGCTTCAGACATTTAAATCCTTCGAGAATTTTCATTCATTGTCAAACTAGATTTCTTCAGCAAACTTTTTATCTTATTGATTCATACAAAAAATAATTTATTTTCAATAAGTTTGATATTATCAAACATGTGAACTGTAAGTCCAAAACTTTCAAGTTTTACGTGAATATAGCTCTGCTTTTTATTTGCAAATAACTTATATGTTGACATTTATATGATTTATAGTATAATTCGTTGGGATTTTTTTGTGAAGACCTCAAGTCAACAAAGGAAGCAAAAATAGGTGAATTGCATTGTTGAGATTGTTAAAGAATGATAATCATCAACGTCAACAAAAGATGCCAAAAATAATGATGAGTGCATTGTTGGACTTTAATACACATCAACAATTAATGCTAAAGACAAATATGCAATTGAAGAGTATTTGCTTCACGCTGTGTCTTTCACAGCGGGATATGAGGACGGTCCACAATTGCGGTGAGCGCTGCACATTTCGCTATGTATTTTGACGGCGGTCGGACAACGGTCAGACATCAGAGCTTCACGTTGTGTGTTGTGCTGTGAATTTTGACAATGGTTTTATCCTAGAGGTTCACACTGTGATGAGCGTTGTGCCACCTAGAGCGTTGTGCCACTTAGAGCAGTCACGCACAAATCCACGTGTGATGAGATTTGTATAGTAAAGAAAGAGAAAAAAAAAAGAAGTAATAGACTCCAAATAGGATTTGTCCAACCCTAGTACTCCTATATAAATGTCACCATTATGTAAACCCTAATGTGTGTGAGAAAAATTGCTAGATAGATAGAGAGCAAATTGTAGAGAGATTGACGGATTATAATCAACTCTGAAAGTAGTGGATTGAGTGCAGTGCGCTCCTTGGACGTAGGTAAATTGCTGAACCGCGTAAAATTTTCGGTGTCATTTTTTTTTTCTTATTGCTTTCATATTATTTGTCTGTTTAGATTTGTATGTGCGATTTTTTTTTTACAACAATTGGTATCAGAGCCCTAGGTTGGGGCGGGTTATTTTTCACACAAATCTAGGTTTTCTCGAGGTTAACGATTTTATCGCAGAGATGGGATGGATTGAGAAGTTCGATGGGACAAATTTCAGTTTCTGGAAGATGCAGATAGAGGATTATATGTACCAGAAGGATATGCATTGGCCGTTAAAAGAGAAGCCCGAGGGTATGACCGATGTAGATTGGTCAAATAAGCAGATGCCGAAGAATATGGATGAAGAGGATCTCGAACTTTTGGACAGGAAAACATTGGGAGCAATTCATCTCAGTTTGAAAAAGTAGGTTACTTTTAACGTAAAGGATTAGTAGACTGCCAGAGATCTGATGAAGACTTTAAACCTATATGAACAACCTTCTGCGGTAAGGAAGGTCCATCTTGTCAAGAAGCTATCAATATTAAAGATGACGAAAAATCAAGGTTTTAGAGAGTATCTAAACCAGTTCAATGAAGTGAATGATGAGTTAACTTCTGTGTCTATGGGTTTCGATGAAGAATTCTTTACGGTATTTATGCTCATCCAATTGCCAGAAAGTTGGAAGATGACATGTCAGTCAATTGCCAACTCGTTCGGGAAAGAGAAATTGGATTTCTCACAGGTTGTGAATATGATCATGACCAAAAAGATTAGGATGCGTGAAGAGGGATTTGGAGCGTCTACATCTTCAGCACTGAATATGGAAGGTAGAGAAAGTAGAAACAGAAATCGAAACACGAATCAACGAGGAAGATCAAAGTCAAGAGGTAAATCTAAATCTAGGTATCAGGTGAATTATTCGGGAAATTAGCAACGAAACAAGAAAGATGTAGAGTGTTGGAACTGTGGTAAGAAAGACCACTTCTTGTATGAGTGTAGATCTGAGAAGAAAGATAAGGGTAACGGCAAGGACATGTTGGAAAAAATATGAGGTTTGAAAGAGAGAATAGCTGCAAACAAACACGGTAAGAATGCTGAAAAATGATTATAAGACTTCAAGGCTCGGAATTTGATTTTTTCAGACAATAATTCTACCCTTTCCCGTAAAACGACGAGTACACAATAGGTTTGAGAATTTTGCCGTCATGATTCAATGAAGCCTAATAATCTTATTGTTGACTTCAAGTTATGTACGACAAGAATCAACCACTTAGAACACTCTTAATAATAATCTAGATGATGCCTGAGAGAATAGAAGAAGAGAAAGAGAGTTTAAAATGGTAGTGATTTGTATGTTGTTATTATTCAAAGACAAACTATACATGTGTATTTATAGTGTTTTTATAAACGGTCGTTTCTCTTCACAAAAGTTATGTCTTTTCATTTTAAAAATTGTGTCTTTACACAATAAAAGTTGTGTCTTTTGTTTGTTTTAAATTCAAATTAAATGAAAATTCCAACAATCCCCACCAAATTTTCAAAATATGAAAAAATAATAATTTTATTAATTTCAAGAGAAGATATTAGGCATCATCTTTAAGTCAAGTACATAAATGATAACTGTCTTTTGGACTTGAACTTACACTTAGTACAAATAATTCAAAACATGATCAAGGTGCTAAGGTGAACGTATCTTGAACCTACACTCTCAAAAACGGTCTTGTTTTCCTAGGAAGCGGCATGACTTCCATTACTCACAAGGTAAATTTACTGAGTAATTCTACGAGTTCCTCTTTTCAATTTATTAAGGACTTAATCCAACCTCTTTTCATGCAGTAAACACCACTAGATTAAGAAATAGGGTAATTAAAATTCTCTAGTGTACCATGATCACATATTTGACTTGTTTGTACCACATGAACTTTGTCTACCCATTTCAAAACATAAGTTAGGTTCCCATCAAACGTGATCGATGTCATTTACAGACCTTAGCCCCATTCTTTTAGATGTCTTAAAGATCATCTCATTTCGAACTCCTTTTGTTAAAGGATCAGCCAAGTTTTTGTTTGACTCAACATAGTCAACTGTAATTACTCCAGACTTGAGTAATTGTCTTAAAGATTGATGCCTTAGACTCACATGTCTAGATTTGCCATTATAAGTCTTATTCCAACCTTGTAAATGGTTGCCTTATTGTCACAAGATGGCTTTTTCCAAAGAGGAATATCTACTAAAAGATTCTTAAGCCATTATGCTTCTTTAGCTGCATCCGCCAGTGCTATAAATTCAGATAACATAGAAGAATCAGAAGCCATTGATTGCTTCTTTGATCTCTATGATACTTCAGCACCTCCCAAAGTGAAGATACACCCAGTAGTAGACTTTGATTTTATCTCTACATTATTCCAAGTCGCATCACTGAATCCTTCCAAAATAGGAGGGGACCTTTGATAATGTAAACCATAGTCCATTGTTCCCTTCAAGTATCTAAGAACTCTAGAAATTGCTTTCTAGTGTTCACTACTTGGATTACTTGTGAATCTACATAGCATACCAACTGCATATGCTATATTGAGTCTTGTGCAAAGCATAGCATACATAAGACTCCTAATAATACTGGCATATTCCAATTGTGAAATAGTGTGACCAATATTCTTCACTAATTTGATACTTGGATCGATTGGTGTCGGGGCCAATTTATGACAAAAATGTCTATATCTCTTTAAAATATTTTCGACATAATGAGATTGTGTAAAAAACAACTCATTATTTTTTCTTGAGATTTTAATTCCTAAAATTATATCGGCATCGCCTAGATCTTTCATATCAAAATTAGAGGATAAAATTTTTTTAGTTTCTTCAACACAAGCCATATTAGTACCAAATATAAGCATATCATCAACATATAAACAAATAAAAGTGCACCATAAATTATTATGTTTGCAGTAAATACATTTATTAGCATCATTAACAATAAAACCATGTGATAACAGTATTTTATCAAAATTTTCATGCCACTGTTTAGGCGCTTGTTTCAGGCCATAAAGAGATTTAATCAACTTGCAAACTTTCTTTTCTTGGCCTGAAATCGCAAACCCTTCTAGTTGCTCTATATAAATTTTTTATTCTAAATCACCATTCAAAAATGCAGTTTTAATATCCATTTGATGAATAACTAAATTATGAATTGATGCAAGAGAAATTAAAACTCTAATAGATGCAATGCGAGCAACATGAGCATATGTATCAAAATAATCAATGCCATATCTTTGTTTAAAACCTTTTTCTACTAATCTAGCCTTAAACTTATTAATGGAACCATCGCATTCAGTTTCTTCTTAAAAATCCATTTAGAACCAATGGGTTTAGCACCTAGTGATAGATCAGTTAAAACCCATGTTTGGTTCGTAAGAATTGAGTCCATTTCATCCTTGATGGCTTCTTTTCAAAAAACAAGCATCACGTGATTGCATAGCATTTGTATATGTGACAGGATCATCTTCTACATACATGACATATTTTATTGTATCCAAGACATCATTTCTATTTCCTTCTACAAGCTAGATAAGGTAATCAGGACCAAATGTGCGTTCTGTTCTAGCCCTTTTACTTCTCCTGTATTCAATTCTTCATGTGAATTTGGACTAAAATTTTCAGATGTGTCTTTCATATCACTATCAACAGGTAATGAATTTGATGGAATATTAGAATCTCCTAGCAATTTGTTATGAGTGCTAGATTTATTCATGTTCTCAAAAAATTCAACATCAATCGATACAATGATATTAAAAGTATCTAGATTAAGAAATCTATATGTGATACTATTTTTAGAATAACCAATAAATGCACATCTATAAGTTTTACGACCCAATTTTGGTCTTTTCGAGTTAGATATTCTCACATAAGCAAGACACCCCCAAACTTTTGAATGTTTAAGATTCGGTTTTCAATTGAACCATAATTCATAAGGCGATATGCCAATCTTGTTCAAAATATAACATGTAGATAATATGGTCTCACCCCACCAAGAAAGAGATAGTTCTAAACTAATTAACATAGCATTAACCATTTCAGTCAAAGTTCTATTCTTCCTCTCAGCGATTCCATTTTGTTCAGGCGAATATGGTGCCGTGAACTGATGGACAATACCATGAACTTCACAAAATTTTATGAATTTATTTGGGTAATATTCACCGCCTCGATTAGATCGTAGAACTTCGATCTTACGGTTCAATTGTGTTTCGACTTCCGCTTTGAAAGTTAAATTTTTTTTGAAAACCTCTTCTTTGCTTTTCAATAAATAAATACATGCATATCTAGAATAATCGTCAATAAAAGTCGCAACAAATTTATTTCCACCACGGGTAACATGACTTTTATAATCACACACATCACTATGAATTAAACTAAGCAGTTCAGATGATCTTTTAATAGATTTATGTGATTTTTACGTAATCTTAGATTGAACACATATGTGACATTTATTAGAATGATCAAAATTGCGTTTTGAAATCAAACCTAAATTATGCATAGTTTTAATAGTGTCATAATTAACATGTCCTAATCTACCATGTCATAAAATAGATGAGTCAATCATATAAACAAAAGAAATGTTATTTATTAGATTTAATTTAATCATACCATTACAAGAATATCCTTGTCCAATAAACGTTCTGTTTTTGGACAGTACAAATTTATCAGACTCATACACTAATTTGAAACCTCTTTTGTTAAGAAGGTCTCTAGATACAAGATTTTTACACATATCAGGTACATGTAAAACATTAACTAATGTAAGAGTCTTCCAAGAAGTAAAAGAAATTTCCACTGTGCCTTTGCCAACGACTTTACTACGGAAGTTGTTTGCCACTTTTACTTCATTTCCGTCTTCAGTCTTTTCGTACGTCTTGAATAGACTACGATCCTTGCAAATGTGAATGGTTGCTCCTGTGTCTAGCCACTATCCGCTTTCAATATCAACAGAATTGGCATCACACACGGTAGCAACATATTTATCATCGGTCATGTTTACTTGATTCCTGAATATTTTTCTTTCTTTTGCGACAATCTCGTGCCATATGACCAGGTTTTTGACAGTAGTAACAATTTCCCTCAATCTTCTTTTGATTCTTCTTCTTGTTTTGATGATGATTCTTAAACTGATTAGTATTCTTAGGCCCAAGATAATTATTTGATTTTCCATCTTCAACAACATTGGCCTTAGACATAAAATTAGTTTGCTCATCCTTCGATTCGCGGATCCTAGAATCCTCCTCAATACAAAGATGATGTTGAATTGATTCCAAAGTATGCTTCTTTTCATCATGTTTGAGTTTTTTCTTGTAACCATTCCAAGATGATGGGAGTTTAGAAATTATAACCCCCACCAAAATGATTCATCAAGATTAACTCCAGCAACTTTGAGATTACTTATTACATTTAATAAGTCTTGGACTTGTGTCATAATTGACTTACTATCAGTTATAATCCATAAAATTACCAATGAGAAATTTTTGATTACTTGCCTCTTCAATGCGGTATTTGTTGTCCAAAGCAGTCCACAACTCTTTTATAGTGCCAATATTTCTATAAGCATTGTAAACTGTATGTCCTAGAGCATTGAGGATGTGTCCCCTACATAAATAATCTTCCTCCTTAGGCTTCTTTCGCTTTTCCTTCAGTTTCTTCGAATCATCAGCCTTTTCTTCTGGTATTGTTTCCAAATCATCTTCAAGTATGTGAGCCAGATGAAATGTTGTTAAGAAAAATTTCACCTTTTCTTACCAACGAGTAAAATTTTCTCCATCAAATCGTTCACGATGAATAAGATCTTGATTCATCACTTGAATAGATTGTGCAACAGTCAATTCCTCCATCATAAATAAATAAAAAAAAAAAAAAAAAAAAGATTATTGTCTGAAAATTGTTGGAAAAAATATGAGGTCTGAAAGAGAGAATAGTTGCAAACAAACATAGTAAGAATGCTAAAAAATGATTATAAGACTTTAAGGCTTGGAATTCAATTCTTTCAGACAATAATTCTCCCCTTTCCCGTAAAATGGTGAGTACACAATGGGTTTGAGAATTTTGCCGTCATGATTCAATGAAGCCTAATAATCTTATTGTTGATTTCAAGTTATGTACGATAAGAATTAACCACTTAGAACACTCTTAATAATAATCTAGATAATGCCTGAGAGAAGAGAAGAAGAGAAAGAGAGTTTAAAATGGTAGTGATTTGTATGTTGTTGTTATTATTCAAAGACAAACTATACATGTGTATTTATAGTGTTTTCATAAACAGTCGTTTCTCTTCACAAAAGTTATGTCTTTACATAATAAAAGTTATGTCTTTTCATTTTAAAAGTTGTGTCTTTACACAATAAAAGTTGTGTCTTTTGTAATCAGTCACAACCTTTTATTTTAAATTCAAATTAAATGAAAATTTCAACATGGCAGTGCGAACTGTGTGTCGGAGGAGTCAGATGATTGCCTCATCTGCTCGTTGGAAAGTAAAACGGAGTCCTGGGTTCTAGATTTAGGAGCGTCATTCCATGCCACACCTCACAGGGAGTTGTTCGAGAATTACGTCTCCAGAAATTTAGGTAAGGTGTATCTTGGTGACGATCAAGCATGCAACATTACCAGGAAGAGAGATGTAAAGATTCAGCTGAAAGGGTCAGTTTGAAAGCTTAACAATGTGAGACACATACCGGATTTGAGGAAGAACTTAATCTCTATTGGGCAACTAGCGTTAGAGGGTTACGTGACGACTTTCACAGATGATAAATGGAAAATTTCGAATGGCATTATGACAATCGCCCAAGGAAATAAGAATGGGTCGTTTTACATAACCACGGATGGTTGTGGTTCAATCGCTATGACGGAAGGTAAAGATGATCTGAACTTGTGGCACCAGAGGTTTGGGCACATGAGTAGTCAGGGGTTGAAGTGTTTGCATTCGAAATGTAAGTTGCCAGATTTGAAGAGTGTTGAGACTGAGAGAGAGATAGAGAGATTGTAATCAACTTTGAAAGTAGTGGATTGAGTGCGGTGCGCTCCGTGGATGTAGGCAAAATTGCTGAACCACGTAAAATCTTTGATGTCGTCTTTTTCTTCTTATTGTTTTCATATTATTTGTATGTGCGATTTTTTCTTACAACATAATTACCCTCATCATTTTACATAATATGCAAAGCAAATAAAATATATGATTTCAATTTCTATACCAATATATTTAATTGTTATTTTGTAATTCATATGCCTCATCAAGGGTTTATTCTATTAACTTTGTTAAATATATACTATACATGTCTTTCTATACAAATATCTCTTCATGAGAAGAATAATCACATTAAGAGGGGTGTATTGGATTAGGATTTTAATAGACAATTTTGAGGTGTTAGGATTTTATAGATTTGTATGATTTTAAAGACAATTTGGATTATATGTACTAGATCTTTAGGATTCTAAATAAGTCTTTGGACTTTATTTATAAACTATTATGATTATCCCAACTTTATTTATAGACTATTATGATTTGTTAATAGGAATATTTTAAATGATACTGTGTTTGGTTACACATGAAATTTTCTTTTACATTAAAAAAACTATGATTATAATTATTTTTTTCACAATCTTTTTGCCTTCAAGTTCCATTCTTTTCAGTTTCAAAAAAAAAAAAAAAAAGTCTCATTCTCTTCATCTTCCACCTCCTTACCCACACCATCTTCCCCACAAGTCCACCACTCATTCTCTATTCCCAAGTCCCCACCACCCACTCTATGATCATCATCTTCCCCACCCACTTTCAATTTTCTAATTAAAAAGCCAAAAAAGGCAACAACAGGAAAGCAACAAGCCAAAGTTGACAAAGAGAGAAGCAAAGAAAGCAAAACAACAGACCAACCTGAAGAAAAGTAGCAACAGCAAACACGCTGTAACCCAGAGTTTCGCCAATTTTTTTTTTGTTTTTTTCATATTTTGGTGAAGAGATTTTCAAAAGTACAGTTTCACCATAACTAGATATGGGAGAATTTTTTTTTTTTAAAAAAAAAAAAATTCAATTGATGGTAGATTTGTGATGAAGATCTGATGAGGTATAAAAGTTGAGGAAGTTGAAAATTTGTGATGAAGATCTGATTGGGGTATGGAAGTTGAGGAAGCTGAAGATGAGAAAGAAGTAGAAGTAGAAGAAGAAGAGAGCCTTACGATGAGAATTGAAGAGCAAATTTTAGAAGCTTGGCACGAGTGGAAAGTCTGGAAAGTATTGTGGGAGATGACAAGACAATTTTTGGGTCTAGCTATTTATACATATCATTGAAAAGTCTGGAAAATTCATTTTGTCATGAAATCCTACAAATCTTGATCTCAATCCAATACCACCAGACAATTTGCTGTCTTTTGAAAGTCTGGATCCAATACCACAAGACATTATGGGCTTTTTAAAAAAATCTTAAAAAGTCCTGATCGAACCACAAGATTTATCTAACTTATTAAAAGTCTCAATCACCAATAGACTTTTACTTCCTAAAATTGTCTGTTACCCAATCCAATACACTCCCTTAAATTTAGTACACGTGCCTCTACTGGGACAATTGAGATTCTTTTATTTTCTTCAACGGTCTCATAAAAGAGATTAACATTTCTATATAACTCTTCAAGATTTTATTAAATTTTTATACACAATAGTCATCGAACAAATCTAATATAAAAATAAATCAAATCAAATTAGGAAAAAAAAAAAAAAAAAAACACCTGTACGATGTGTCATGAGTGGTAATTTTATTTAAGATTTTCTCTCAAATTTAGATTGCGAAAGCTATCCATTAAATTAATAATTTTTGACGCTAAACCATTAGGTAAGGGGTTTGTCAGAATTAAACAGCACTTGTACGGTTCAAAAAGAAAACTTCTCACAAGTTGAAAACTATTCGCGCGTATGTTTATAAAATGTATATGATATAACTCAGAACACGTCGTTACTAACATGGAATGAAAGATGAACCGTCACTTGCATTAAAAGGTGGTAGGTGATATGGCTAGTGATTTTATATAAAATGAATTTTGTTGACGTATAAATTAAACGACCAACTTTGACCTAATCATCCTTTTTTTCTCATAGGAGAGCTGGAGAGGACTGAGGAGACCAAACTGGTCCTAAAAAGTTATTGTGGACCAAAACAACAACCATTTGAGTCACACGGATCTGGACCCAAGAAAATCTGTTTTTATTTTTTTATTTCTAAATGAATATATGTTCCATTCCACAGTATCTATTAATCTTGGCTTCATCGAGACCAACATCCATTTCCTCCAAACACACGAATCTCATCGTAAAAATACAATCCAAAATCCAGATTACATTAAAAATATAAACAACTATATATAATCAATTTATTTTACTTTATCAAATTTGGTGTCTAAATCTGATATCCAAATGATATGATATTACTGTAATCGAATAAACAACTATATACAATAGAGTAATTCTACTTTGTCAAATCTGGTTTTACAAATAATATGGTATCACCGTAATCGATTGATTTATAATCCATTCATTAAAATCATACAAATCTAATACAATTTAAATAAATGATTGTATTTATGCCACATCATTTGGATATCAAATTTAGACAATAAAATATTATCGGATATAATATCACATTTTACTTTGTACATCATTTACAGGTACACGTGGTGTGATGGGGATGTTCCAACGGCAAGTAATCTTATCTATAAATCATTCTTTAGAAATTATGATACAATCAAAGATTTGAAATATACTTTTAGTATTTTTACGAGTTATACAAATTAGAACTCTTTTCAGCTTTAAAAACTAGAAATATATTCATCATTCTTTTAATTTTGACTTGAGTTTTTCAATCCGATAACTCTAAAAGGAAACCTTCATACTACAAATTTTCAGACAAATTTTTATGGATTCTACATCTTCTATTCAATGTTTAGTAAAATGTGTTTTGCTATGTATTGATAGAAATTGTTTAGCAAGCAAACTTCATTATTGCACAGATGTATATTTATCAGATTAAATCGATCGGAATTGTACAACATATTTACGAATCTTTTTTTTTTTTTTTTTTTTTTTCCAGTTAATGTAGATATTTCAAATCACACAGATTAAAGACTAAAAGAGGATAGTTAAGCAATTTATATGGATAAGTTTTTTTTCCCTAATGAGTTAAAAAAAAAAAAATGATATCCATAAACATCAAGTAGACCTTTTTATTTTTAACCACATACAAAAGTTTATCGATTAATAATCACATTTCAAAATTTATTTTCAATCTATAACTAAAATTATATGAAAATGCTATTGCAACTTCGTTTTATTATTATTTTTATTTTTTTTTCGCAAAAATGTGAAACGTAGAGAATTCACATGAAACCTCGGAGAAAACTTGAAAGCTGTGAGAAAAATTTATGATTCAATTTCATGTTTTCTTCTAGGAGAGTATTTTGGTAATTTCACAGATAGGGTTTACTTCTTTTTCTTCTTCTTCGTTTGGACCAATAGCGCCACTATGAAGGGTTGCCTCGTCTGAGTGTGAGATGCCCAGGCGATGCGGGGCTTGGGAAACTCTTGTCCCGACGATGCCTTCGCCGGGTAATGCAAACCGAAGCAAGGTTATCTCTGGTTAAGGCACCGCCGGTGTGAGAGAGAGAGAGAGAGGAAGATAAGAGATATTGTTTGAAGAGTGTTTTAATATGGGGCATTTCGATAATTGTACAAAAACGTGGTTATAAACACGCTACAAAAAATTTAGCCTTTCCAGACAAAACTTTAGAAGACAAAGCAAGATTCGTCTGGAAAGGCAACTTTTCCTCACAAAACGAGTTTCGTCTGGGAAGACAACCTTTTCCCACAAAATTCAAAATTTGTCGGCTAAGGGTATGGGTTTCGTCGGGAAAGGTAACCTTTCCCCACAAAACTCAAAATTCGTCGGCTAAGAGTATAAAAATTTTGTCAACCTTTCCCCACAAACGAGTTTCGTCGGGAAAGATAACATTTCCCCACAAAACTAAAAATTCATCAGCTAAGGGTGCAAAATTTTTCTCAACCTTTCCACATAAACAAGTTTTATCGGGAAAGGTAACATTTCCCCACAAAACTCAAAATTCGTCAGCTAAGGGTACAAAATTCTGTTGAAATTCCAATCTGACATATGTCCACATTCAAGTGCGCATCTCTAAAAATAATCAACGTTATTTGCTCAAATTTTTACACAAGAAAGTAGACATGCAAACAAACACTTTTCATTCAAAAAATATTCCAAAAATTGATTTGGAAAAGTGTGAAAATGAGCGATGAAAAAAGCCCACTCGCAGATTCGCTTCGCTTATGACCTTTAACTGAATAATTGATCATAGCTTTCAAAATGCCATCCAGAATTTTACGTTCTTCATACCGTTAGATTTGTATCGAAAAATCAAAGAACCTAGAGTGGACAAAAAAAAATTATTTCCTTTCCAAAAGATACAGTTTTAAGGAAAAAGTTTGCACAAAATTAGATCATCGCTTCTGACATTTGACTGAATAATTGATCATAGCCTTCAAAATACTACCCATAGTTTTACGTTTTTTATACCATTGGATTCATATTGAAAAATTGAAGAACCAAAAGTAGACGAAAAAATTTATTTCCTTTCCAAAAGATACAGTTTTAAGGAAAAAGTTTATACAAAATTAGAGCATCGCTTCTGACCTTTGACTGAATAATTGATCATAACTTTCAAAATACCACATAGAATTTTACGTTCTTTATACTGTTGGATTTGTATCGAAAAATTGAAGAACCCAATAAATTTTTTGGTTCCCCGAAGCCCCGAATGGATTGGATCGTTTCCGCTAACGAAACGAACGCGGAGCCCGTTCCTAATGCTTCTCTGATCCTTTTCTTCCCAAAAGATACAGTTTTAAGGAAAAAGTTTGCACAAAAATATTTCCTACAGAACACAAAACCACACAAAAAATGAAATGAAAAATAAACCCACCCCCAAACTCAATCTTACATTTGTTCATTAAATTGCAAGATGCATGTAGAGAAATATTTTCATTGTAGTGAGAGTTGTATTCCAAATCATGTTTATTACAATTAATGTCACTAATCTCCGATAGAGTATAGACCTATAACTTGACTATATGTGTTTTAAAAAATATAATTTTATTAAATGTTCCAATAAATATTTTTTAATATATGTTTGTCGTAGAAATTAAAATTTTGATTAGTTGAATGAATTTAAATTTATTTAACAAGTTGTTTTTTAATTTCTAACAACTCATATAGGTTTTTTATAAATATAATGCAAATGTTAACAGATAAAGTGTTGTAGTCAACGGTAAAGGCTAACTACTTTGATATGAGGTTGTAAGTTCGATTCCTCATAACGACAATTAATTGTCAATATTATCAAGGGTGGGCCGGCGGCGGTCGACGGTGGGGTGGTCGGATGGCGAATTAATTTTTAAAGTTTCAAAATCTTTCTAGACGAATGTATAACCTTATATTCGTTATACATTCGTCGGCTAAAACTACTTTTAGATGACGAACTCAAAATTTTGTTGGGTAAAACCTTTTCTGACCATGATGTACTGACGAATGTTCCCTTCCACTTTGACGGATTGCGCCAAGACTTGGTTTAGAAAACTTCCTCCATGTAGTGTGGATTCTTTTACAAAACTCACCACATATTTTTGTGCTTAGTTTCAGGGGATCAAGCCTCGTCCTAAGGACCTCGTCCTACTCCAGTACGTGATCCAGGAGCGGGGCGAGACGCTAAGGTCCTATGTAGAAAAGTTCCACAAAAAAGTGATCCAGATGGGAGTGTTTGCTGAGAAGGAAACATTGGTCAAATTCAGAAGAAATCTGTGGGCTGGCAGACTTTTTCGATCATTCGCCAAACATCTACCTGAAACCTATCACAGGGCTCTAAAATAGGTGGACATAGATGAACAGCTCCAAGTCAAGGTTGAACACGACGAAGCCCGATCAATTAAGCGTCAGAAAAAAGAAATTAAGAAACCCGAACCATCAAAGAAATACCTCAATCATCCTCAAAACCGGTCTACCTACGGGCCACCGCCTCCTACCCCGTATCAAGATAGGTATCCTGTAAGAAGAGCCCCTTCAAGAGCAACACCGCAACCAAGAGAGGTAGCGCGTACCCTGGGTAGAAAGAAAGGAAGGACCGGTACAACCATTACACCCCCACCCCTCAACGCATCCCGAGAGACCATATACCTCGCCATCCTTAACAAGGGTCTGCTCAGGAAGCCGGGTCCTATCAAGATCCCGACTGACTAAAGCAATCGTTACAAGTACTATGACTTCCATGAGGACGTGGGGCAAAACACCTTAGAATGCTACAGCTTTCGCAATCAGATCGAATGATTGGTAAGGGGAGGACTTTTAATTAAATTTTTGCAAAAGGTCCGGGACAATATCAAGATGGGGAAGGAGGTACAAGGAGAGATGCAAGAAGCAGAGGAAAGACAAAAGGATCTGATGCAGCAAGTCCAGATCATCAACACCATCAGTGGGGGTCCTACCTTAGCAGGAACTTCCAATAATTCAAGGAAGAACCATGCTAGGAAGATCCCGAGGATTACTTCCAATCAAGATATATTCCGAGTTACTTGGGGATCCCAAGAGTACCCTCGCTTTGCGCATATCATTTTCACGGAGGAGGACATCTTCAACACAGTTTTGTCGCATGACGATCCCATGGTGATTACGGTATAGATAGCTAACTGCAAGGTCCACCGCGTTCTGATCGATACCGGCAGCAGTGTAGACATTCTTTTCAATGGTGCTCACGATAAGCTAAACTTGAAGAACCACTGCTATAATAGTTGCACCACGCCTCTGTATGGATTTACAGGGGACTCACTTAGAGATGCACATTTTTTCCCGGGGCCCCAATTCCCTGCGTCCCCATCCCCATTTGGGGATTTTTTTTGGGGGGAATGGGGATGGGGATGGGGGGGACCCCTCCCCATCCCCATTTTCCCCATTTTCACCACAATTATGTTGAAATGGGGATGGGGATGGGGATAGGGATAGGGGGAGGTCCCCCATCCCCATTTCCCCATTTCCCCTAAACATATATAAATATAATTATAATATATATTTTTAATTTTTTTGTTTATTCTTTGAAAACCCTAACTCCCTAAGTAAATATACACATTTTATATAAATGCACTAATGAATTTTATTTTTTATTTGTAATGGAATGTTTGTTTTTTTAATTTAATTTGTAAATTTTAGTCAAATGGGGAAATAAGGGAACGGGGGAAACGAGGGAAACTGGGAAATGGGAAAAAATGGAAAAATGGGGAATTGGGGACGGGAATGGATATAGGTCTTCCCAAAATTCTCAATCCCCATTTTCCCCAAATGGGGAAATGGGGGGGGGATGGGGGAAGGGTATGTGAAGTGGGGATGGGGATGGGGATGGGGGGACCTATATCCATCCTCATTCCCCAAACGTGCATCTCTAGACTCACTGATGCCAGTTGGGTCTCATATACTACCGGCGGTAATTGGAGAAGACTATCTCCAGCAGAACATAATGACAGAATTCTTCGTGGTAGATACCCTTTCCACCTACAATGCCATCCTTGGAAGACCCTTCTTATCAGGAATTAGGGGAGTATTGTCTATCTACCACAATATCTTGAAGTTTCCCATGGAGACCAGGGTAGGAGAAGTTAGAGGAGATTAACAAGCGGCCATCAGCTGCTATGCTGTGTTAACCAATCCTACCGCGTTAGCTAAGCAGTGCACGCATGTGACATATGAACCAAACCAGGAAATACCGGGATTGGATCAACGTATCATGGAAGAGGAAGAAGAAGAAGAAGTACTAGACATATTCATAAAAGATCCAGAGGAGGAAAAAGAACGGGGATGGACTAGTGGGCACCCCGTAGAACAGTTGGAGGAGATACAAATACGAGAAAATGACCTTTCCAAAGTGGTGAAGATAGGGGGAGCACTAGACAGCAAGGTTAGAGAGAGCCTAGTGGCACTACTTAGAGAATACATTGACTTCTTTGCTTGGAGCCATGACGAAATGTCAGGTATCCCTCTCACCCTAAATACCCACATGTTAGCAGTAGATGCGACCTTCAAACCAGTCAAGTAAAAACGAAGACATTTCAACAGCGAACGGAATGTCGCTGTTTAGGAAGAAGTAGACAAGCTGATGAAAGCCAAAATCATTAGGGAATCCTGATACCCCGAGTGGATCGCCAACATTTTCAAGGTTACCAAATCCAACGGGAAATGACATTTGTGTATGGACTACACCAACCTTAACCAGGCATGCCCAAAGGATAGCTTCTCTCTACCCAAGATCAATCAGCTTATTGACTTCAATGTAAGGAACAAGCTCCTCAGCTTCATGGACGTTTTCTCGGGGTACAACCAGATCATGATGCACCCCGCCGATCAAGACAAGACCAGTTTTATCACTGGGCAAGACCTTTATTGCTATAAGGTAATGCCCTTTTGACTCAAAAATGCAGGTGCCACTTATCAACGTCTAGTGAACAAACTATTTAAAGAGCAAATAGAAAAATCTATGGAGGTATACATAGATGACATGATCACCAAATCTCAGTAGGCAGAGCAGCATTCAGAGGATTTATGACAGACTTTCCAAGTAATAAGGAAGAACCAAATGAGATTGAACCCTACCAAGTGCGCCTTCGGAGTAGTTGCAGGAAAATTCCTAAGGTTCATGGTTCACGAAAAGGGTATCGAAGCTAACTCGGAGAAGATCAAGGCCATTTTGGACCTTGAAACCCCCACCACCCTTAAACAGGCGTAGAGGCTGACTAGTAGGATAACAATATTGAACTGCTTTATATCTCGATCTATAGATAAGTGTCTTCCTTTCTTTAAAATTATCAAGCAGGGTAAGAAGATGAAGTGGGATCAAGAAAGCGAAAGGGTTTTCCATTCATTGAAGGAATACCTGGCTAGCCTGCCCTTGCTAGTAAAGCCTGTCCCAGGAGAAAAGCTGTAACTTTACCTGGCAGTATCATAGACCGCTACCAGTGGGGCCCTGGTTAAAGAATGTAATGACGGGGTCTAGAGACCAGTCTATTACGTGTGTGCTCTGACCAAGTCAGAGAAAAATTATTCCCTTTTGGAGAAGTTTGCTTATGCATTGGTAACTACAGCCAAAAAGCTCTGGCCGTATTTCCAAGCTCACATTATTACGGTGGTCACTGATAAATCAGTGAGACAATTCTTCCAGAGGCCCGATGTATCCGATAAATTGGTCATGTAGGCTTTGGAGCTCACCCAATACGACATCAACTACAAGCCAAGGACCACAATAAAAGCTCAGGCTTTAGCAGATTTCATAGCAAAATTCAACATGACACTAAATCCGGATACAAATGCAATCCCGGACCCGGTACCGGAGAACCCAGAATGGCCCAATAACTGCAAGACCTGGGTACTAACACAAATGAAGCATTGAACCAATCAGGCTGCGAGGCAAGTATTATCCTAACCGACCTAGAGGGAGTCGAGTGCAACCACTGTTTCAGATTTAGATTTGAATTCAGAGCCACTAATAATGAAGCGAAGTATGAAGCCTTATTAGTAGGACTGAAAGCAGCAGAAGAGCAAGGAGCAGATTTCCTCCTGGTCAAGAGTGATTCACAATTAGTAATCAACCAAGTATCAGGATTATACCAAGTGAAAGGTGATAACATGATAACGTATCTGGCTAGGGTCCAAGAAGCTATGACAAGATTCAGAGGTGTGAAGATGGAACAAATTCCGCGAGAGAAGAATCACCGAGCAAATATCTTAGCCAAAATTACTGCAGGTGGAAGGCAAGCATTGCTAAGAGGAGTACCAATTCGATTGATACCCCGATCAACATAGCTATAAGAGCGAAAGTCAACCCAGTTAAACGACTCCTTTGTTGGATGGATCCTATAACAGAATACCTCCAAAATGATACCCTTCTTGCTGAAACGGATCAAGCGTGCAAACTCAAAAGGATCACCATTGAGTACTATTTGGTAGATGGGTTTCTCTACCGCAAAGGAAAATCACTTCCACTGTTAAGATGTCTACACCTAGATGATGCACGATGGGCGACATTCAGAAGAATGTGGTAACCACGTATCAGGCGAGACTCTCGCTTACCAAGTACTCAGAATGGGTTATTTCTGGTATACTCTCCACTAAGATGCAAAACAGTTCGCCCCATCTTGTGAACCATGCCAATGGACAGCAAACCTCCACTACCTTCCTTCGGAAAGGCTTTTTTCAATCAGTTCACCGTACCTTTTTGCCATCTAGGGACTTGACATCATTGGACCACTCCTAACTACTTTAGGTCAAGCCAAGCATGTCGTGGTAGAAATAGATTACTTCACCCAGTGGGTGGAGGCAGAGTCTCTTACCTAGATAACAAAAGCAAACACCACCAGCTTCATCCAAGAAAACATTGTCTACCGTTTCGGTACCCCGATGGCCATAATAATCGATCTAGGTAAACAATTCGATAATGCCAAATTCAGGCAGTTTTGCGAAGAAAGAAGAATCAACCTTCGTTTTGCATCTGTAGCCCATCCTCAGACCAATGGACTGGTGGAGGCCACCAACAAGACCATCAAGAAACTCCTGAAAAAGAAACTCCAACAGAAGAAAAGGAAGTGGGTTGAGGAACTCCCCAACATGTTGTGGGCATACCGGACAAGGAAAAGGACTGCAACTGGGGAAACACCTTACTCACTAGTTTTTGGGACATTAGCAGTCCTACCTATCGAACACAAACTGACATCTTGTAGGGTTCACCGCTATGAACCTGAGGATAATGAGATGAAGTTAAGAGCTAACCTGGACCTTCTCGAGGTAAAGCAAGACAAGGTTGCACAAAGGGTAGCGGCCTACCAGAGCAAGATAGTCTGATACTTTAACAAAAAGTAAGGGCACAAAATTTAAAAGAAGGAGACCTGGTTTTCAGAAAAGTAACCCAGAACACCCGAAAAAGATCAGACGGGATATTGGCTCTCAACTAGGAAGTACCTTACTTGATCAAAATGGTAGTCTGAGGTAGAGCTTACAAGTTAGAAGACATGGATGGTTACTCGGTTGATCACACCAGGAACGCTAATCACCTTAAGAGGTTTTACCCATAATAGTTAGCAGGAATAAAGAGTTTTTTTTTTTTCCTTTTTCGGCTGGTATAACATAAAATGTATACCCCGATCTTTGCTTTGTATGAATTTGAAAGTTTAATAAAAGAAGTTAGTTTCTTCTCCTACTTGATTCTCTGACTTTCATCTTGAACATTTCGCAACAAATAAATCGCCTCAAGACCAGGAAAGCAATACAACACTCTTGATGCCTGGACAGGGTCAACCCCTCCAAGAGGATCGCCATAACTAAATCACCTCAAAAGAAAGAAAGTCTATACGGCATTCTTGAAGCCTAGGTCGGGGAACACCCTCCACCGGGACGGATTTATCAAAGGACCAGAATCCTTTAGCAGGATATTTGACATCTTGATTCACCATGTAAAGAACCAAGTCGGGGAATACCCTCTATCGGGATATATTTGTCAAAGGACCAGGATCCCTTAGCAGGATATCTAGAACCTTGATTCGCCATATAAAGAACCCCAACCTCTGGCACCTTGATTCGCCACATGAAGAATCAGGTCGGGGAATACCCTCCACCGGGATATATTTATCAAAGGACTAGGATCCCTTAACAGGATATCTGGCACCTTGATTCGCCACGTGAAGAACCAGGTCGGGGAATACCTTTCACCGACATATATTTATCAAAGGACCAGATCCCTTAGCAGGATATCTTATTTATCAAAGGACCAGGATCCCTTAACAAGATCTGACACCTTGATTCACCATGTGAAGAACCAAGTCGGGAAATACCCTCCACCGGGATCAATTCAATCAAAGAGACAGGGTCGCTCAGTTGGACAACTGACATCTTGTTTCACCATATAAAGACCAAATGTTGGGAAGGCCTTAATGGTCTACCAAAAGGGATTGCTAAGGAATTAGGATCCCAGAGCGAGATACCTGGTTTCCCTATACAGGAGGCACCACTAAGACTAAATTTGCAATATAGTAAGATTGGGTCCTAAGTACCATTGTTTTGAAGTCCTTGACAAAATTTTCACCAAATCTTGAAAAGGGACTACCGGACCAAGTTATCTTCAGAGAAAATTGGGGTCTATTTTACTACATGGCCATATAAAGAAAATGAGTTTGTCAACGTCCCAAACAAACCCTGTATCATTATTCAGACACTACCAAGCACATACAATGAGTCACCAGTATTTCAAGTAAGTTTTTATCTGGGTTATTATTATGAAAGATCCTACCACGACCCAGCGAAATAAGAAGACAATACACTTGCAAGAAAAAAGCATTCAATTAATCAGTCAGGGTGCCCAAACCCCGCGATCAGGTAACAAAGTGTGAATAAACAAAAACAACAACAACAACAACAACAAGACCAAGAGAAATTTTGCATTCTTCTTCTTTACAGCCTTCTAGATTCGGACCGGCTCCATCAGATTATCTAATTCCGTTGGAATGGAATCAAAGAAGATCTCGCCTATAGAACTCTTGCCTTTGCTTCAGTCTTAAGGTCATTATCTTTCTTCTTCTTCAACATCAAGCCCTCAGTGCATCTTGAAGGCTGAATCTGCTCCGTCCATTCATGGGTCTTGATCTTAATCATTCGGTCACCGACCTGTTTGTTGACTTCGACACTAATAACGCGTTTGGAGATATCCCAAACACGGCTGATATGTCTTTAGGTACCCTTGTGAATGGCACCATTAACCATGATGACCGCGGATTCACCGACCCAGAAAACCTTCAAATAATTGAGGAGAAAAAAGCATACTGGCTCTATTTGGCAACCCAGGACGAGGCTTATGGACCAATCGTAGAAGCCCAACTCAATACAAATTTCCCTGCTATAACAAAAAGACCGGGTTGAGATAGAGCTTAACCCGGAATCGCGGCTGACATTTTTTCTCCTCCTTATGTTTGACTGAGAATCATCAACCTTTTCCATATCAAAAAAAGCACCATGATTGATAGCAGGAATTAGTGGATCCGCCATCAAATAAGAAGCACTCGGGATGGCTCTGTTTTACTCCTTGTATATTTTTCAGAGTGAGAGAGAAAGAAGAAAGACAGGCTATTTATAGAAAAAATCAAGCGGGTACCGGTACAAAGCAATAATGATTGGGGAAGATTTCGAGGAGACGTGTGAAAAATGACCCATTCACAAAAGCTAACCGGTCTTAACTCAACATGTGAATCGGTGCATTAAAGACAGATATACCTAGAGGAACGTCCTTCTAGGAATGGGGAACCACATAAGCAAAGATTTACGGGACAAAGGGAACCAAGTATCTCAGAGTGCTAATCATAGGGGATTAGCTACTAGGGTTCTTAATCAAAGATATCTGAATGCCCCAACTCCCTAGAAGTGAAGCCATATCCCGATACCTTACCAGAGCCACTCAGGGTTCCTTAGAAAGAAATTCCCATCAGTTTTCACAAGATAAATGTCATCCATACCACTACTAAGAGTGAGAAGGATCAGGCATTGCCTGGTCTAAAATGAACAAGTACCTGGACAATAATTATCACCAATGTCAACCAAGCAAGCTAATACACAGGTCACAAACAACGAGAATCTTTATTTTTCATTAATCAAACAGGGTGCCCAACCCCTGTTTCCTTGCTACAAAGAGTGCTTGATTGAATTAAAGAAAAGATCATACACCATCCTGCTTCTCCCCTGCTATGTCCTTTGGATTACTAACACATGCTTCTTCAACTGCTGCAGTTCCAGCCCCATTCAAAACCTCCCCCGATCCTAGTACATTAGCGTCAGCTGAAACATCTACCCCCTCTACAGGAATGACCTCGCTAGGCAAAGCGGCCTCCTGCATCTGATCATCTTGAGTAGCAGAAGGGTCTTGAGTCTCCACAGTCTCTTCTACGAGGTCAGTCGTTGGCATGGCATTTTCTGGCTGCGATGAGGACTCCACGGTCGGGGCATTGCTTGCCAAGGTTGGATCCTCATCAGAATATTGGGCGGCCTTTGCTGAAATCACGCCTCGATCCTATCCAAGTATACATTAAAAATCAAAATCAATAGGGAGGGCCTGAACCACCTCGTAGGAAGCAGTAAAGTATCCTAGCTTAAAGGATTTGTTCACTTGGGATTTCAAAACCAGCACTGCATCCCACATGAGGCGATTCTCCTCCTCAAGCACAGCTTTTTTCATAACCAGCTTCTCACTCTAAGCCCGTCTATGTGTGGATATGATAGTTTCTGTATCCAGAACTCGTTTCATCCTCTTCAGGTCCACTATAGCCCCTACCTACCACGTTCAAACTCAACAACAGAAAGGCATCAACATTTTCTTTAGACCGAGCTAGATCCCACCTAGCCTCCTCTAACTCAACCCGGGCTACAATGTTGGCCTCCTGCAAAGTCTTCAACTGCTATCGCCTCATTGCCAGAATAAATTTAAAAGCTTGTAATAAGAAAAAAAGAAATTAGAAACCTCTCTAGAAGTCAGCCAAGAAAGAAAAAAGGTCCAGAATTATATCTCAACAAGCAAAGAAGCTCCTCTGATGACAAGAAGATCCCTTGGCATAGTAACCATAGCATCTGGGCTAACCCTGGAGCAAGCAGCAGCAAAATGGGATAGCAGCTCCTGCCGACTGCTATCTATCAACCTCGACCCAGAAGGTTGACCCCGTAGGGGACACCTCGGCAACGGGTCCCTTCTCTTTCTCCACTCTAGGTTGTTTTGGGGTCAAATTAAGTGCAGAATGGGGAATAGAAGGAGAGGCCGTTGAAAGAGACGTGGCGCCAAAAGCAGTTGAAACCTGTTTCTTCATTTGGACGGGTGATTCCTGAGCCTTAATAGCTTTTGATAGCATGGCCTTTGTGGAAGGGCGCGCAGGAACCAGATCAGACAGGGGGATTGGTGGACGCAGATGCGATCCCATCGGAGCAAAAGATAAGGAACAATGAGCAAGTCATGTCTAACACTAACATCGACATCAGCGCCGGTACCAAGAGAGGGAATATGAGAGTCAATGGGAGAAGGAGCAGAAGAATCACCGGTAGAAAAGACTTGAAGCCCCGATCCCGTAAGAATAGGAAACGAATGTGGAGGAGGAGTGATAGACATTATCAGAAAAGGAAAAAGGAATCAGACAGGGTTTAAAGAGATGAGAGAGAAATAAAAAGAAGAGAAGTCACTTACCTGGATTTGCATCAAAAATTATAAGATACAGGTCCAACCTAGCACCTTCGTAAAGATCAACAGTGGAATACTTCAGGTTCAAGTAGAATCGGTCCACAATCTTCTTCAGAAAACCTAAGGACTCAACAGAAACTTTCCCTATGTCCCACTTATCCCTCTCACTAAAGTGAGTAGGTACCACCTAATCAATTCCTCTAACGTGTACTGATCGTCCCCAGTCTTCCCCAACCACGACCCACTCTTCCCGTCAAGGTTTATGGTCCATGATATTGGCTCCAGGTACAGTGAAATTCATGTGATTGCCCGCTCTCAAATAAAACTGGCTCTTTTGGCCCGATAGTAGAGTCGTCACCTGAAAGACATACCGAATTTCATCGAAGCCTGATTCTTTATCCACCTGGTCCCTCTCGCACTGCTTAAGCTAGAACACCAAGAATCTGGTCAGATGCTTCCAAAAACTAGGTGAGAGTTATAACAGGGCCAGTTCGAGATCATGAAGCGCCCTACGAAGAAGAGGATGAAAGGGTAGCCTGACCTCGCATTCGAAAGTGGATAAGTGAATGGGAAAATACCCCTCGGAAGGATAATACACATCAAAATCTCGATGTGGCCAAGTAAGAGTAACACTATCCGGGATCCGGTACTCGCTCCTTAAGCGGGATAGGGTGTTGACAGTGCAAATGGAAGAAGAGATAAGCCGACCATCAAAGGGGATGGTGGGAATCCTATCCCGAACATTTTAAAGCGAAATTCCAGTCGGGATTCCTTCGCATTCAATATCTTCTCCATCCTCACCCTCTACAAGTCGAGGCGCATCCACAAGCCTATCCCCGGAACCCGACCCCACGATCAAATCCTAATCTAAACGACGACGCTGAGGTATAACCGAACTCCTCACGTTGTCATCATCGCTCCTCTTCTTTTTGATTGAAAACTATCGTCAGCATCAGTTCCCTCCATATCAAAAAGAGCTTCAAGGCTATCAAAAGGTGAAAAGGGATTAGGGTTTTGCAAGGATACCATTACCGAATAGAAGAAAAATAAGGTAATCTGGAAAGAGTAAAGACCGGAAAGAAGAAAAGGCTGATTCTTGGATTCTTGATTTGAAATTCTAAAAAAGGCGTGAATGAACAAAGAATAAAAAGAGGATATTTATAGACGCTAAGTGGGTGGTTACTGTAACAGAAAAGGAAAACCATCATCAATTACCGGGAACGTGCAGGAGACTATTTCGAGAAAAAAACACCAAAAACGGCTCATTTGAACTTACTGAGCAATCTGTAATCGACACCTGGTAAAAACATTTAATGTTTGAGTATCCAAGAAAAATTGCCTATCTGATGGTAGAAATCCAGCCAGACGAGGTACATGACCAAGCAGGGCATTAAAATCCTTCAAGCAAAACTAAGAATCCTGACCCCAACCCCGAACTAGATACCAGTGTTCCAGTCAATGGGAGACTTCTGTTAACCACTAAAATTGGTCAATGACCAAAGAAGAATTTTTCCACCTAGAAACCAAGGAGGGAGTACTTTTAGTATGTAGCATCCGGCTACCTCCAAAAGAAAAGCCAGACCGACATATCGGGATATATCGGGACATATCGGGATATATACCTAAAAGAAGTCGAAGAAGCATAAAAATCCTACAGGTCACACTACACCATCCCGGTACCCCGCTCCTGTATGAGCAGGGTATCTTGCCTCTGCATAAACTGGGTACCCCGCTTCTGCATAGATCAGGAACCCCGCCACCACGTTACCCCGATACCTCGCCACAGCCTTAACCGATGTTCTAAAGAAGAGGTAAGTGGGGGGTCAATGAAAACCACGATACAACAGGAAGAAAGGCAACGGAGTACCCCCAATACCTAAACACCCAGACGCCACAAAGAACTAGCTCGCTGAACAGTCCAAATATCAGGTAAGGTTAAAATCTACATAGAGTCGCCAAGGTTTAAAGCTACAAAGAAGAACAGTAAAACGCCATCGTTTGTTGTCACGACTCATTCCCGCCATTTAATAGTCCTATTTTAAAGCAGTTTCCGCCAGAATCCGCCCAAGAAAGAATCACTTGATTTTAAGGATTGGATTTTACTACGATATCTTCGCTTATTACTAAGGAAAGTCCCATAATTGTTGAAACCATAAACCGAAGTAATAGGAATGCATGGCAAGCAATGAGACCTATATATACAACATTATACTCAACTATGAAGGGATCAGAATTCTTTTTGAAACCCTAAACGCACAGTTTTTTCTACTTATCGACATGTACGAGATCTCCACTGCTGACTGTGTCTGACTTTGCCTATAGTAGCCAGTGGAGAATATTGTTGAATATTGTACTTTTCATCATGCAAAGTAATCTATGATATATTTTTTCCTTCGCAATATAATATTATTGATTGTCATGTTATTTTAACCATCATTCATATAGAAGTGTGCTTACAGAAAATCATAGGTATCGAACTACTTGATACCCCTCCGACCGTGGTCAATTTTGATCGTGGTCCATTAAAGGCGTTAATTGTAATTCCACTCCGCTAGTAAATTTCAGTTAACAACTATTATTTTTAATCCTTTCAAAAAAAATTTATTTTTAATAATTATTAACTATACCCTATTGAGTTACGAATATACCCTTACCTACAAGACAGAATATTCCATTTTATTAACATAATAGCAACGACTGGGGGTAGAATGATAATTAATTCAAATTAGAGGGTGTAAAATGGCCAATACTGAAATAATAGGGTGTTAAATGACCAATAATCCCTATTTTTATTCTATGTTTCACTTCTTTAATTATTTTCTTCCAACTTCGATTTTGTTTTTAGGTTTGCATTATTAATTTGTCATTGCCGTTATATTTCTCAGCCTAGTAAGTTTTCATTTAATGTTATTTTTTATTATTATTGAATCATACCCATTGTCGGATTGAGTATGATTCAAAGCATTATGCTCCAACCCGTCTTATTGACCCAGTATTTATATAATTATTTTTTTAAATATAAAATAAAATAAAATAACAAAAATCTTTTTTTTTTTTCTCTTTGTCTAATTTTATTTTATGCTTGAATTTAAGGTTTATTAAATTTAGATGTTATGTACCAGTAAAGTTAAGTCCATATATGAATTTTAATTGTATATTTAACTTTAAGTTGTAGTCATTATTTGAGTTTATGTTTAAAGTTAAATGTATTTTTGAATTTAAAAGTATGTTTAAATTTTAGTATATTTTTTCAATTTAATTGTATTTTTAAATCTAATTGAATGTTAAAATTTAAGTTCACGTCCTAAAATTCGGCTATTTGGTAAATTTTGTATAGTTAGTAGTTTGTGCATTTTTATTTTTATTTTTATTTTTAACTGGTCGTTAGAGTCGGGTATGGATCACCTCTCTCCAAACCGGTTCGGGTATGGAGCAGAAATTGAAAAACCCATTTAGAGCATAGGTCGCATATGGGGCGTGATCCAATCAATTGACATCCCTAATGAATAATGACAGCTAAGTGGACTGACACACCTAATCATGGATTCAAACCTTAGCACACTTCTAAATTTCAATAAAACCCATCCAGTTTATTTTTATTTTTTATCAAATTTCTTCAATAACGGACTAGTTATTACTTATTAGCCACAATTTGTTGTAAATATTCCTTAGGTCCATAGTTTGATCATGTTCACGGTTAGTGATAATAACACACCAGATGAGACCTGATTGTTATTTATTTGAGGCCTCTAAACAAGTATGGTAGATAGTTTATTTAATTGCTTTTGTTGGTAATTTATTTAATTGCTTTTGATTGTTCAAGGTTTAATTACTACTGAAACAAAATTTCGTAAATAAATTGTATTATGAGACGGATGATGAGGGGTGAATTGGAACAATTACATGAGCGCTTAGATCAAGTGGAGAACTCACGCACGGAACAGCCACAACCCTTCCACAAGCACGTATGAGAGAGAGAGTTCCAGTTAGAGAAGAAATCAATGATTATTATGGGGATGATAATGACATAGAGGAGGATGATCGCATGTCCAATGTGGATGCGGGCAGATTTAGGCATGGAATTGGAGATAGAGGCACTAGGTTTGGGAATGAAATAATTATTTGAAAAAGTTTCGTTGAAAAAAATTGATCAGATTTCGTTTCAAAAAAAAAAAATAGTTTGATCTGATCTGTTATCAAAAAAAAAAAAAAAAAAGTTGATTAGATCCGGTATCCGAAAAAAATAAAAATATTTGTGCGAACTCATAAGAGGATAAAAGCCAAAAATCGAGTGAAACACGAGTATGAGTGCCATCATTTTTGAGAGTAAACACGTGAGGGAGTGTTTGTGGGGCTTACTAATTTGTTTTTGCAGGTTAAAAAAAAAGTCTGACGATGCACCAGAAAAGATTGATTTCACGCTTTTGGCTGTAAGAAGAGCTATTAGTGCTCAAGCAAAATAAGATGATGAGGTACAACGTGACAATGTCTTTCACACTCGGTGTCATATTAATGATAAGGTTTGTAGCTTGACTATTGATGGGGAGAGTTGTACTAATATGGCTAGCACTAATATGGTGGAAAAATTGAATTTGGCCACTTTCAAGCACCAAAAACCGTATAAGCTACAATGGTTGATTGATAGTGAGGAAATCCAGGTGACTAAATAGGTGTTGGTGTCTTTTTCCATTGGGAAGTACAAAGATGAAGTCTTGTGTGATGTGGTACCGATGCATACGAGTCATATCCTTTTGGGGTGACCATGGCAATTTGATAGGCGTGTAACTTATGATGGTTATACAAATAGATACTCTTATACCCTTAACCCCAAAACAAGTATATGAAGATCAAGTGAGGTTAAAAGAAAAGAGAGATGTAAAAAAGGAGAGTAATTCAAGGTTTAATTACCACTGAAACAAAATTTCGTAAATAAATTATGCTAATTTAAAGCTTAGAACTGCATTTTCCTTTGAATATATATGGTTTTCTTTGAATATATTGTTTCATTTAGTTTGTTTGATTATAATTAATTTATGGGGTTTGCATGTGGGCAATGGATTTATTTTCTGTTCAAACTGTATGTATATTTTTCAAAGTTAAATGTTGGACGATAGGGTCTGTTTTTTTCTCCTTTTTTTTTTTTTTTTTGGTTAATCCATGCTAGTATGCTACATGAATTGAGTTGTTTGCATGTTGAACTCGAGTTAATAGCAACAGAAAATCTTCCAGTCATGTTCGGTTTTTGGCTCAGCCCAACCAAAACCCAAAATAAATGTTCGGTTGGGCTGGTCCCCAAACAAGCCCATTCATTTTGAGTTTGTTTTCTCTCCCAAATTTAATATGTTCGGTTTTTATGTGTTGAAATACATAAGAGCCCAAAAATAAAGTCTGCACAAATAGAAAACCACATACATATTCCAATCAAGAAAAGAAAAAGGATGTCTTCAACTACAAACATCTCTCTAAAATTATTACCAGAAAACAGCTTAGCTAGCATATTCTAGAATTTTTGTCATTTTTTTTTTCTCTGTTTTTTTTTTTTTCTTCAAATTTTTCAAGGAAATATAAACTGAATTCCTTGTCAAACGTTCTGTGTAAGGCTATAATAATACAGCATATGTACATCCAATCAAAAATCTATACAAAAATTACATTACTTCACCCATCAGTCTTGTCATTCCTCCAGTAATTAAAGAATTAATTCGCATCAGGAAATACCTCAAACCCATCATCAATCCAAAAAATGGGATGCCGCGGCATCTACCGATTCAGTAACTTCTGCAGCTTCAGCAATTCTAAGTGCTGTCATAGCTTTGTAAGCTGCCAGATCAGCAATTTCCATGAGTTGCTGCGCCCTTTGACGCTTTAGAATAGCTGATTCCATACAACTCTTTACCGAGAGTCTGGCGTCTTCAGCTCTTCGCATGGCAATTTCTTCTTCCAAGGCATCTCTCTCAGCTGCAATGGCTGCAAGTCAATTGAAGACGGGTTCAATTTTCACAATATACAAAAGAAAACCACAAACAGATAAAAAGAAATGCGATGGTGAGTCTGTGTGGAAATTGTAGGCCACTTGTGAGAGAACATTCACACTAGAAACACAATAGCTATGATCGATATCCATTGACATTACACATCAGCGTTTTGCTTTCTAGTCTTCCATCAAAATGCATACAAAACCGGCAGTCTATAAAATAAAAACATACGGCCAAAAACTAGTAAAGGAGAAAATGTTCAACAAGTAAAATGAAGGCTGGTGCATCACAATTGCAAAGCCAACAACACATAATTCAGAGTCGAGTTCTAACCCCAACACCAATTTTCCTTAGCTAATATGACAAATATTTTTAACATCATGAATATAATAATAACAATAATTTAAAATATAATACTACAAATAATTTAATTTGATTTTAATATTAAAGTTAAATTAAATAAAAATAAAATGTTATTATAACAGTATAAATCTACAAATTATTTAAGTTAAATAAATTGTCAAATATTCTTGAAATTGGTTACATGAATAATAATTTATCTAATAAAAATATAAATTATTATTTAAAAAAAATATAATACAATATATATTTCTTATAATATCATTTTTTTATTCTTAAAAATATATCAATTTATTATTTACTAAATTATTCACAAACAAAAAATCACATTCAAAAATTGTATACAAAATCTAATACGAAATATCACCAAGCACCCGACTGTACAAGAATAATATAGACAAATGCAATTATCCAATTCAATCCAATTTGATATAACAATCCAATCCAATCCAACACTGCCAAACATGGCCTAAAAGGTGCAAACCCACAGGTATGGTGTACAGTTAGAAATAATCTACAAAGAAGCAATGAACAAACCTTTAAAGAGAACAGGCTGTTTGCCTCTTCCTATGTTGCTTGCTTGCCGCTTCAATGACCTTTTCTTACGAGGAGCAAGCTTTGGAACCAGAGGCGCTTTCTTGACTTGACGACACTGCTTCAAAGGAACACACAGGTTGATCAGAGATCAAATCAACAGTGTAGAAAAGATAAAAGAAATTTAGCAATATAAAACAATACCTTGAGATGACAACCTAAAAACAACACTAATAATTTTTAAGCGATTTTTCCAATAACCCTCTAAATCAATAGTTCAACCCACTTGTACAAGGCAACTGTATTGCAATGAACTCAAATGGCAATAAGAACTGAAACGAGATGACATATTAGATCATTTACCTGGAAAACTCGAAGTAGAGCTGCTCGTTTCTGCTTTCTTTTCTGCATCCAATAATTATGAACTGCTTGCACTACTTCCTGTCTGCCCAGATCAGATTCAAAGCAAAGATTAACAGCTGCTGTCTCGTTAGAGTAATCATCAGGACTACAATAGTAAGCCTTCTCAAAGGCATC
Organism: Acer negundo; assembly: GCA_035582765.1. Lineage (NCBI taxonomy): Eukaryota > Viridiplantae > Streptophyta > Magnoliopsida > Sapindales > Sapindaceae > Acer > Acer negundo. Next base: position 12,796,670 of record CM069242.1, read on the forward strand.
AACTATTAACTCAAAATTTTCCTCTGAAACAAGCTCGTGAAGTTCATTTTCTGTAGAGCAATTGATGTTGAACTTCTTTAACCACTCCTCATCTTCAGAATCCATGTCATAGCTAGCTATTCTCCTTGCCAAAGCTCTGGATACCTCATCATCAGGTACAGATATGTATATATCTGGACGTACAAATGGAACAGCGTTGTCCTCATAGTCTGACACTTCACATACCCCTGGCACAGGGATTACCTTAGCAACGGAAAGATTTGCATTGCGATCAAAACAATCCTTATATAAGTCCTTGAAATTGAGCCAATATTGTCTGTTGGGGAACTCTAGCCTCCAATTATCATCGCCAGTCCACACAACAGCATGACTGAAACGATTAGAAGAAGGGGGCCTCATGATTTTCCGTGCCCTGTGGGTATATTTTGTCACCCCATCTTTCTTGACTACAAGAAGCCACTCTCTTGAATCAGACATTTCTAACATGACAGTGGCTCCTTCTACTCTGTAACATCTGTCTGATTCAAAAACCAACATACTCGCAAAGCAGCAAGATGGATCCAAATCACACATTGACTGATCCACATTCGAACTTGCTTCTTTTATACTCACTGCGGAGCTACTCCGAACTGAACTCCTAGGCTTGTTCTTTGATACTACAGAAGAGAAAGGTATGCCATTTTTCTTACTACAGATCAAATCAGAAACTAAAGCTCCATTAGCTCTGTGCGCACCAATCAAAGAAGGATTCCTAGCTCTTTTCCTCAGTGAACTCCTCCTCTTCTGAATGGCACGAGAATTCAGACCATTCCTATACTGCATACCTCGCCCAGAAAATTTGGAAGCCCTAACTGATGGATGTACTGTCACCCTATTTATTAGATTATCAACTACAGGCACCATGGTTTTATTAGACTCGTGAACATATTCTACATCATCCTCCGAAGGTTTACAAGGTTGGTGGCTTTCAATGTCTGTCATTATTTCATCATCAGGCTCCACTGAACTATATACAAGTGAAGTAGGCAGACACTTCAATCCAGCAAGCATCCTGCGATGAATATGCATAAAACAAAAGGGGACTGCAGAAAAATCCACCGAGAACATCGGACTGGTTTGCCTAGCCAAAAAAAGCTTGCACAATCCAGTGCTACCAGCAGGAGGATCCTGATAAACGATTGAGAAAAAGTGGAAAAGGAATAAATATAATGAAAAGAACAATACTATGAAACCTATTAAAGAGCCACAAACAAGAAAATATACCCATTCAATTTAAAATTCTCATGATATTCACTTAACATATCTTTTCAAAAAAGAATTCAACTTTAGTCTTAGTTGAATGGTTTCCAAAAAAATGATCATATCAATGTATAAATGCTTAGACTACAAACTAAAAAACCAGAAACGGGAAGAATCATTGAAATCCTATCCTCAAAATAACTATCTTTTCACATATCAACAAGAACTCCAGAAAATTAATACTAAAGAAACTAAAAAAAAAAAAAAAAAATTCTTCTATACTACTAATAGGAGTGCCCAACAATGGCAAGCTATGCAATTCAAGAAGTAAAGAAGGTTAGCATACCCACGAAAAGTGAATTCCATGCGAAGAGAAAACCCCACTGATAGGCTGTGAAAGCAAAAAGGAAGCAAGTTCAGGCAGCTTCACTCTTGTCTTCTTCATGTACCCCAAAACCAAACTCAAGAACCCACTACTAATACTACCAACACAAGAACCCTCAAAAACGACACCAAGGGCACGATCATCTTCCCGCGAAAAACCCACCAACCTTCCACCTCCATTATCACTACTACCAGCCCTCTGCCTCCGCGAAAACCGAATTCCAAACATTTTATCCTCCAAAGCTTGACTCTTCTCCTGCCCATCACTTCGCTTCCTTTTTCTACTATACACCTTCCCATACATTTTGTCTTTAATCGTCACCGCTTCTTCTAGTTTCAATTTCACTTCATTGTCCTTCTCACAAACCTCCATCACTTCTGCTTCTTCTTCTTCTTCTTCTGGTTCTTCTTCTTGCTTCAGTTTTATACTCTGTAGATGTGCGCAGCCGTTGGGCTTGCACTTGAGACCACATGGGCTGTGTCCGGGCCCGGGCCCATTACCGTTATGTTTTTTAATAACGGGGTTATCCCAGTCGTCTCCACCATCGTTGGCTCTCCGGAGCTTGTCCTCACCGAAGTCGGGAAACAACCGACGACCCGACCGGAGGACCCGGGCCCCGTCCATGCCTTTCACCATACCAAACACCCTGGTATTCCGTCTCATCCCGACCGACGGCATTGCCGTTCGATTCCCGATGAACCCGGCTTGTGATGACGCGATCTTCTTCCGACTCACTGAGTCAGCCGACTCGCTGCGAGATGACTCAGTCGATAAGAAGAAGAAGAAAAAAATTTTCTTTTTTCCCGCGTTATCGAGTGGAGTCGTCGGCCGTGGATCTCAGTCCTGACTAAGATTTCTCAGTATACGGTGACTGTCTCATGATCGATAGAGAGAAAACAACTAAAATCATAAATCAAATACCAATAATTACTCGCAAAATATATAATCAAACCACAAAAAGTAAATAAATAAAAAAACCAAAAGTTGAGATCTGTTTGAGAGATTGAAAGATAGAGAGGAAAAGAAAGAGAGAGAAAGATCGGCAGAGGTTTAGGGTTTCAGAGAGAGAGAGAGAGAGGGTGTGTGTGTGTGAAGACTGAAGAGGAGGGAGGGAGGCGGGCTAGGGTTTATGAGGGATAATCACAGAGCCGAGTGATGAGAGGCGTTGGATTGTGAAAAGGGACGGTTGAGATTTGATTTTATATTAGGGGACCTATCCATCTCTTGCTTTTTAGTATTTTTATGTGAAGAGTCGAGGATATTTTAAGCTAGCGAGTCGTAAGTGAGTATTTTGTTTATACGTGAAATGACGAAAATGGGCTTTGTTGTGACGTGAGATGTATTTCTGTTTTTCAAAAGGGTAGTATGGGAATTTCGAATGTGAAAGGTGGAAATTATTTCTCCGGTAAATTTGGAAGTAATGGTAAAAATTTAATCGTACAATGATCATTTTTATCTGTAGTGGATGAATAATCAGACATATCGATTGGTGGTTATTGCGGCTACTAAAATTGTTACGAGACTCGAAAGTAGTATAAATAAATATGAAATTGAAATTATTTATGTATTCAATTCAAATTAATATTTAAATTTAAATAATTAAAGTCTCTAAAATTTTATAAGAAATCCACTGGAGTATGGTAAATTGAGGAAGGGTTTAGATAAATAACTTCCAAGTCAACGATTCGAATCTTACCAATAGCAAAAAACTTTAAAAAACAATCTAATCTATATAGATAGATAAATCGATAGATAGATACTATAATAAATAAATAAAAATTACATTAGAAACAAAAATTGTGTTTTTAATAAAAATATAGATTACACATCACCTCTTAACAAAGCCGGTAGTACAGTTCTCTTTCATATAAGTGGTGAAGGATTCAAATCCCACCATGCATATTATACAAGCATATTTTGAGAGTTTTTTTTTTTTTTCCCCAAATTATAGGAATAGATATCTGAAACGAACATGTATTGTTTAATCTCGATGGGAGTAACATATACTTAATAACTTTGTCATTAGTACAATAATTGTCAACACTCAATACAAATAGGAACCAATCACAAATCAGACAAAAGTTTAACAAATTGTCTCTTCTATAAGAATATGTGGACATGAAACGTATATGAACTTAAAATATGTGAATGCAACGTAAACATTACTAAATGGGTTTAGTGAATTGTCAAATTCAAGCATCAAAAGGTGGTTTTTTTTTTTTTTTTTTTTTTTTTATTTAATTTTTCATCAGTTATACCCAAATTTAATATGAAAAGTCTAATCGATAAGGAGTGTTTTTTGTACTAGAAGATAAATATCAAATCAAACACAAAAACTTTAAAGTTAAAATTTAAAGGAAATAAATAGACATCGACAGCAAGAAAAACGAGAAGGGTACCTGAAACAGTGGCAGACTATAGTGACCCATATTATAACTTTATCGCTAGCACATGAATATTATAGGCAAAATGCCACACAAAATTAAACATACATTTTAAATGTTTTAAATTAAAAATAAAAATTTATTTATATGAAATAAAAACTGAGATATAATTGTCTTTATATGAAATTAATCGGTATAAATTAGTCATACAAAAATTTAATTTAATTAAATCTCACAACATATTATTGATTATTTTATAATCACCTCACAAAAGTAACTCATGAATGTTTCTTAAGATTTCTAACAAAGCAACCTAGATTACTAAATAATTATTTTTTAGATATTTTATAAATAAATAAAAAAATTATATCAAAATTATTAAATAATTTAATTTTAATTTCTCATAAAATTACCAAACGATCCATGTTAGGTCGGATAATACCGGATTTTCATCCAGATGTCAATGGGATACACGTATCAAATAATCTGCTTATTCATCCAATAAAATATTTATTTATAATGTATGAATCACTTTTGAAACAACACATTTACGAATTATTAAACCGGGTCCACTTGGAAATTGTTGAGAACCGCAAATTTTTTATTTTTTTTATTTTTTTATTTTTTTATTTTTTTTAAAGTGAACAATTTGGTGAGTCATGAGTCATGACTCATCAGTGCACGCATGAGTCAATGACTCAAGTTTTGCTGGGAAATTAAATAATGGTTGGTATGTTGCCACGTGTCAAATGTTTCCCGCCATTTATTCTACATTATTTCACTAACCACAAATAATACGAAAAACAAATATAATAAATAAACGTAGTTAAAGAAATATGTTCTCCATTTTCAACAATTAGCAATATTTACTATTTAGAACAGGATGTGTTATTTATTTATTATTTCATATACCTGTCATCTACGGACACAAAGGCTAGAACTGAAATATTATCAAGTTGAATAAGATGTTTTTACCGTTGAACCCCATTGGATGTCAATCAGATGTATTACTTTTGAATCTTAGTAGTTCAAAACTTTTTTACTTGTGTTAACTTATAAAAAATTTTGAGTTAAGCTTTATATGAATACATAAAATTAAAATGTGAGTATCGGATACGACTAAAAAATACTAAAAAATAGTAATTTAAAATTCAATTTAAATGATATATCAGTGTTAAAATATTAAAATACATTTATTATTAATTTTCTAATTATGGGAAACACAAATAATTGTGAAAGTGTTTGGCAAGTTACAAATGCCTCCGGTTTTACTAAATTTGTTTGATTTTAGATGTAAATATATATAAAAAAAAAAAAAAAAATTTAAAGAGATGTAAATATAATTTTGGCAATTACCGTATAAGATTGTTTTTCTTAATTTTTTTTTTTTCAAGTTTGGAATTTTCTTAGGGATAATTACCCGGTGGCCACTGGGTTGTTCCCACACTATCAAAATGGATATCTTTGACGAAAAGTGTGATATTAATGGTCATTTAATCTAATTCCATCAAATTTCATTAAATAAATGACATTTTTGGTAAATAAGAAGATAGCATTAATTTATTTTAGATTTATTTTTTTAATCAATTCTTTCTTTTATTTTTTAAAACAAATAATTATATTTAGTATGTGTATATACTTGTTGTTGGAAAATTCCATCATGTGGGACCACACATGAAAATATTAAATATGTTATGCTATATTTGATTAAGCCTAAATTAAAGTGATCTAATTAAGATTTAAAGTATTAAGGCTTGAAGGTATAATTGTTATGGAATTAATATGTAGATACCAGAATGCTATATCTAATTTGATGAGGGGCCGAATTAGAAATAGTAAAACCTATAATAATCTAATTATTATATATTAGAGTTATGGTCCCCAAATTACACGATCATTTTCAGTTTGTCTGTATCCCCATCAACAAAGAAACAGAGAACAAATTTAGGGTTCATAAAGATCGTGATAATTTGGAAGATCACAATCTGTCCACCAACTCCGGCAATGGATTCAGGTACGCTTCCGCTTTCTATTATCTCCCTTTTCTCTTGAATTGATATGGGTTATTAATATGTATTTAGGGTTTTGATTAATCATGATATAGAAACATGTTTAGGTTAAGATTCGGATTGATTATGTGCCTAGACAATGTTGATAAGTTTTAATCAAAAACTTACTTACAAGTGGTATCAAAGCCACCCATGATTGATTCTTGAGAATTTAAGGAGTTTTTTGGGAGATTTATTGTGTTGTTAAAATCATTGTTATGATTTATATTGTTTAATGACAGTATATTTCTTTATATTCTACTAATACTAGTGCCAACTAAAGCAGCTGTAAAAACACCTTATGAGCTTTGGACAGGCAGAAAGCCTAGTCTAAAACATTTTCACATTTGGGGATGTCTAGCTAAGGCAAGACATTACAGGCCACATGAAAAGAAATTAGACTCTAAAACTGTGAGCAGTTACTTCATTGGCTACTCTGAGTGATCTAGGGGCTATAAGTTTTATGATCCCACACTTAGGTCAATTTTTGAGACGGTAACTGCCATATTTTTTGAGGATGTTGAGTTTGGGGGGAGAAATAAGGTTAGAGACATTGTCTTTGAGGAGGAATCGGTTTCGATTCCCATTATCGTTTTTTACAATGTACAAGTTTCTATACCTGTCATTAGTCAAAAAGTGAATCCGGATCCTCAACTAGACAATGTTGATCAACCCCCTATTCAAAATGAGGTAATTGTTCTTGAGGAACAAACTCAACAACCTCAAGAACCAGTGTCATTAAGGCGATCCACTAGAGAAAGGAGAAATGCTATTCCGGACGATTTTATCGTATTTCTCTAGGAACATGAGAAAGACATTGGAATGGTGGAAGATGATCCAATCAACCTCCATCAAGCCATGCAAGGTTCCAACTCTCAAAAGTGGATTGATGCCATGAATGAGGAGTATAAGTCTATGCAAGACAATAAGGTTTGGGAACTTGTCCAATTACCAGAAGGTGCGAAACTCATTGGTTGTAAATGGATTTTTAAAACCAAAAGGGATTCGAAAGGTAATATGGAGAAGTATAAGACTCTTATTGTAGTTAAAGGCTTTAGCCAAAAGGAAGGGATTGACTTTAAAGAGACTTTCTCTCCAGTTTCAACGAAAGACTCTTTTAGGACAATCATGACACTTGTTGCACATTTTGACCTTGAGCTTCATCATATGGAAGTCAAGACGGCGTTTCTCAATGGTGACATTGACGAAACAATTTATATGGTGCAACCAGAAAACTTTGAGTCGGGAGACCCAAAGAATATGGTCTGCAAATTGACAAAATCTATTTATGGACTCAAGCAAGCTTCCCGTCAATGGTACCACAAGTTTCATCAAGTGATTATCTCGTTTGGTTTTGAGATAAACGTTGTTGATAATTGTGTGTATCACAAATTCAGTGGGAGTAAGCACATATTCCTAGTTTTATATGTCGATGACATACTGCTTGCCATAAATGATATAGGCATGTTGCACGAAACCAAGAGATTTCTATCAAAGAATTTTGAGATGAAAGATCTTGGTGACGCCTCTTTTGTATTAGGGATCCAGATACAACGAGATCGATCTCGGGGTATTCTTGGATTATCACAAAGGAGCTATATCGATAAAGTGCTCAAAAGGTTTGGTATGTAGGACAGTAAACCAGGTGACACCCCTGTCGCTAAGGGAGACAAGTTCAGTCTCAATCAGTGCCCTAAAAATAACCTTGAAGTTAAGGAAATGCAGAAGATTCCCTATGCATCAGTTGTAGGTAGTCTAATGTATGCTCATGTGTGTACGCGTCCAGATATTGCATACATTGTTGGTATGCTAGGCAGATATTTAAGTAACCCTGGGATGGATCATTGGAAAGCAGCCAATGGGGTTATGAGGTATTTGCAGAGAATAAAAGATCACATGCTCACATATAGGAGATCGGATCAGTTTGAGATCATAGGGTATTCCAACTCCGATTATGCTGGATGCCATGGCAGTAGAGTTTGTAGCATGCTATGAGGCATCCAACCTTAGGATATGGCTGCGGAATTTTGTCACTAAGCTACACATTCTGAAGGGTACTGAAATACCACTCAAACTATATTGTGACAATAAGTCAGCAGTGCTATATTCCAACAACAGGAGCTCATATAGGTCAAAACATATTGACATTAAGTTCCTAGTTGTAAATGTGAGAGTGCAGAGTGGACAGATATCCATAGAGCACATTGGGACAAACTCTATGATAGCGAATCTGCTTATAAAGGGATTACCACCCAAGGTCTTTCATGAGCACACTGCTTTTATGGGTGTTATTTTGTGTAAGGATATCACATTCTAGTGAGATTTTGTATTATTTTGTATTTTATTGCTTTATATTTGATTTTGGACATACTTATGCTATGTATTTGGATATTTTTCTGATCAGAAATAAAGTATTCGGTTTATTTCACTCTGTTACATTGTGTTAAGTATTGATCTCACTAAGGAATAAGTAGGACTAGTTGGAAATAGACATGTATAGATCACACTGCATGTAATTTCCATGCTACGCATCCATGATTGATTTATGTCATTTGGTTATGTTGTTGTACGTGACCATTGATGGGTTTAGTCACGCTAAATGTGACGAAAACCGCTTTGATCCTATAACGGCATAATCAATGGACAAGATTATTCAGATATACCCTAAAATTGTGATAGCAAAATTTTGGAGCTCATAAAGTCATACACATTTGTATAATTACATATGTGGCCCAGTGGGAGATTGTTGGAAAATTCCATCATGTGGGGCCACACATGTAAATATTAAATGTGTTATGCTATCTTTGGTTAAGCCTAAATTAAAGTGATCTAATTAAGATTTAAAGTATTAAGGCTTGAAGGTATAATTGTTATGGAATTAATGTGTAGATACCAGAATGCTATATCTAATTTGATAAGGGGCCGAATTAGAAATAGTAAAACCTATAATAATCTAATTATTATATATTAGGGTTATGGTCCCTAAATTACACGATCTTTTTCAGTTTATATGTATCCTCATCAACAGAGAAACAGAGAACAAATTAGGGTTCATAAAGATCGTGATAATTTGGAAGATCACAATCCGTCCACCAACTCCGGCAATGGATTCAGGTACGCTTCCGCTTTCTATTATCTCCCCTTTCTCTTGAATTGATATGAGTTATTAATATATATTTAGGGTTTTGATTAATCATGATATAGAAACATGTTTAGGTTAAGATTTGGATTGATTATGTGCCCAGACAATGTTGATAAGTTTTAATCAAAAACTTACTTACACTTGTAGCATATCTCAAACAAAATATTCCATATAAATATACTTCAATTTTCAAACCAATTATATATGTTGATCAATAATAATGTTAGACGTTAATTTTTGGGTGATAAAGTCTTTTTTTATTTTTTTACCTTTCGTCTTGATTGTTTTCTTTTTCTATTATAAATTATTTTACTTAAATAACTAAATATTATTCAAAAATATTTTTTACATTGTTTATCATAATGAACTTTTAATATATATATCCAAAGAAAAAAAAAATTAATGTTTAACATTATTATCATTCAACATATATAATTGGTTTAAAAATTGAAGTGTATTAATATGTAATATTTTGTTTGAGATATGCTATATGTATATAAACATAATAAATATAATTATTTGTTTCAAATAACAAAAGCAAAATTTGATTTTTTTAAAAAATCTAAAATAAATCAATGTCATCCCCCTATTTATCAAAATACCATTCATTTAACGGAATTTGATGGAATGACTATTAGTGTCACACTTTTCGTCAAAAATGACAATTTTGACACGAAATCCCGATTTTTATGGTCAGTTTGAGAGTGTGAGAACAACTGAGTGCCTAAGTGGCCACTAAGGTAATTATCTTTTTTTTTTTCTTTTTTTATAATTATTATTCTTGGCACAAATTTATCTCTTTTACTAACTTTTGTTAGTCAAATTATTGTTTTTTTTTTTTAGGAGTAAACTTGTATTTTAATTTAAATACATTACTAATCTACAATGTTGAAATGCAACAAGACAAAAATAATTGGTAGATGTGGTCTCACCTTTTTTTTTATTTAATGTTTTTAATTATTTTAATAATTTTATTAAATATTTTATCATAATTTTAAATATAGTATTCTATCCTTTATTTTAATCAATTTTATTTAAATAAGAAAAATTAGGGAATTAACTTACTTTCAATATTTCTATTAAAGTCTAATATTATATTTGACTATAGGAGGAACCAATTTTGGCTACTTATTAGAAAAGTCGGGAATTTATTTGATACTTGTAAAACAAGTAGGATCAATTTTTTGTTTTTATATACCACTTGCGATTAGCGTTTTTACTGGGATGTCAAAGTTACCTATTGATTCGGAGACCTATCCCATTAAAGGCAGGTTTAGATATACCATTTATGTTGTGATATGGATTCGAATTGTGTTTCAATCACTGATTTAATTTTGGTATGATTTTAGGATTTCAAGTCCCTGCCTTGACCTATCCTCGACTACCCCGTTATCAATATATATATATATATATATATATATACAATTTTTCTATTGTCAGTTCTTCAAAATATAAAATATATCAGGACGAAGAATATGGATCATTAGATTTACATACTTTGACTCAAAGTGTATGCACTTGTCAAAATTTTTCTATAATTTTTGGTCAATATTCTTCGTCAATATATCAAAACGAACTGATAGTAGAAAAACTATATATATATATATGTATATATATAAACATATAATTAGTACCGTATTTTTAGAAAACATATAATGCCCTTTTTTTTTTCTCCCATTTACATAATTTCCCCTTTCTTTTTTTCCCCTTTTTTTTACTCTATTCCAGATTATTACCCCTACACTATTATTTTAATAGTATTCAATAATTTTGATACGAATTTTACTAAAAAACCATTAAAAAAAATATTAATAAAATGAGATAAAAAACCAATTCTTTAATGGAAAATTCTCGTACTCGCACCGTTTATTTTAAGATGGATATTCATCGGAATGATATTTTTCGTACAAATTGATACTGTTGATGGTAATGAAAAACCGGTCCTTCATTCATACCATTGACATCCGTAGTTTTTACCATTGGATCATACAAAAAATCAAATTACTTAAAAAATATATATATACATAATTATTTAATATTTTATAATAGAATTGACTGTAGTTTTGGATAGGATTCTGTTTAAGCGTTTGTTTGTGGAAACTCGACTGAGTTTAGATAACTAATCGCCGTCAATTGCAGACCCAACCAAAAAAAAAAAAAAAAAAAAAGGGTATTTTCTTCTTCTAATAAAAGTCTTTTAGAAAATAAAATAAGAATAAAAAGCCTGAAAAGGTAGCCCAAAAAAAAAAAAAAAAAAAGGATTACAGATTTTATTTATTTATTTTTTAAAATAAATAAATTTGAAGTTCATGAAAGAAGAAACCCAATAAAAAATAAAATAAAAGGACAGATAGTTTGTACATTACTTAAGAGTTAAGAAGAAGAAAATTAAACAGAGAAGAGCCGTATAAATGGAACGTTCTTGTGATTTCTCATTCGTCTACGTCTACTAGTCTGCACTATCAAAATCATATATTTTTATGTTCAACATAATATTATTATCATTAATCAGACCATTTTGGTGTTCATTATATAGTTTCTTTTGATACTGTTTTCATTTTCCCACACCCACATAATTCTTGCTGTTTTTTTCACAATCAGGTGAGTCTAATTAGTTTATTTTATTTTATTTTATTTATAATTAAAATATTCTGGGTTCTTTTGTTTGAATGGAAACCTTTCTGGGTTTTTATTTTTACATGTCTGTGTTTCTGCTTTTGCCTACTTGTTGTCGAAGAAATGGCATAGAACCATTTGAAGTTGCTATTTTTATGTTCTTGATTGTATATAATTATGAGGGTTGTTTTTGTTTTTGGTAGTCATGTTGGTTTCTGTTTTAATTTTGTTTTAATATTATGAATTATCAGGTTTTTTGGCTTTTAATATTATCTATTTTTGCCAGGAATTATGGGTTAGTTTATTGATTTTTATTTGCATGATTAGTTTGATTAACTGAAGGTGTAATCCTTTGTTTGGTTGCTGACACAACTGAGCAGAACAAAAGGAAAAAGTTAAGGTTTTGCTTGCTATCTTGGGTTTCAACAATGTGGTTTGTGCTAACCTTATGAAGTTTTTATTGGCTGATCATACAAGTTTCCCATATGTTTTGTTTTTGTATTACCTAGTGGAGGGTAATTATATAATTTGATCCGGTAATTCCGTTTTGCATATCGATGATGAGTTGATTATCTATTTCTTCAATGATTTTGCGATATAGAAATGCTTAGGAAGAATTAAGTATTTCTTTCTGATTTTATGTGTCATCTTTAGGGACCTTTGGTGTGTCCAATTGAAGTAGGGTTGTTGGATTCATGTCGAGAGAATTTAAAGTCTAATATAATTCAATTCATTTGACAGAAATTATGTCAATGGGAACTTCTGAGGTAGCTCTGCAAGTTTTGTCTGGGGCTGTTCCTCGGCTTCTTACTCCTGACATGTGTTTTGGCAATGTGGATTCAACATACCCTTCTAGGTTCCGCTCCGAATGTACGAAGAAAAGGGCTTCGAAGTATATGAATTTGTTGAGGTGCTCAAGTATGCTACATAGTCACATTGGACCTAAACAGTTAAAAGGATTAGGCTGTTGTGTTTTTGGAGATACAGCTGTTAATAGACTGCAGCTTCAGAGTTGCAAATGCCAACAGGCTGATAGTTTAAGCGGGTTGGCAGCAGAAGATGGAAATGGGACATGGTTTGTTGACAGTGCAAAGAAATTAAATCTAAATGGTGTAACAAATGCCGCAAATATATTGGAGTTTGAAAATGTTCAGCAGTTTGAACAGGAAAATAAGGGTTTGACGTCTAATGGTGTGGTTGGTACAGGTAGAGATACCGCACACAAGGCTAGTGTGGATTCTTTTGAGGACGAAGCATGGGACCTACTTCGGGATTCTATGGTTTATTATTGCGGAAGTCCAATTGGAACAATTGCTGCTAATGATCCTACCAGTTCCAATGTGTTAAATTATGATCAGGTCTTCATTCGTGACTTTATACCTTCTGGTATAGCTTTTCTTTTAAAGGGGGAGTACGACATCGTTCGAAATTTCATCCTGCATACGCTTCAGCTGCAGGTAATACAATAGTTTGACATTGCTGATTATTCAATCCTGTTATTACTTATTGAAGATTTCATGTTTAATACTTCTTTCCATTTCTTGAATCCTATTCAAATAATACTGAGTGATGCTTTCCTTGAATTCATTTCATGTGCTATGCTTTTATTCTTACTGCTTTATTTGTTTTGTTCTTGAAATGCTGTCAAATGTGGTTGCAATTTCATATCCTACATGTATCTTGAATGATGCAGCGATACTCTGATTGCTGATTTTCATGATTAAGATCAATAATAAGCTGCAAGCCAAAGAACATATTTATTGTACATTTATCACTCAATTTATTGTTTAAAATCTTTCCATGTCCCATCTTTTTCTCATTTGTTGATTGCTGTTAAAATTATAATTTTCTGAAAGTATTTTTTGTGCTTTTGGATGCCATTATATGTTTTTTTAGTATCTATCATGCTGTATACTTCAGCGGATGTAGCAAGACATTGGTTGCAGTTGTTCGTTTCTGTTCATGGTGAATATACCATTGAGAAGTTCACTTTCAGATGTAACTTTTGATCCTTTTTTTTTAAGTTGAAAAATGGTTCACATTTGATTGGTATAGTGCTGTTGTTCAATACATATGCATATTCGCATGTGTCTCTTCTTTGAAAATTATGCTTGTCACGCTACGTTAGGATGCAAATTTTTTTAACAAACACCTCCATGTGATTAAATTTCCTTAGAGTCATCATAAATGTGATAAAAGTATCATACACATCACTGTGTCTGTGAGTACATGAATGTTCTTGTCTGTGCTGTTGCATGCTTCAGCAAGCTATTATTTCATTTAATCAACAATAAGGCGTTGTTGGCTAATAGTTTACATGCAACACTTGATACATGTCTGTATCTTTGCCCATCTTCTAATATTTTTATTGCAATTTATGACATTATCACATGCATGAATGGTGTTTTAATTCTATACTTTTGTTATGTTGTACATTTTACATGATTCCTTGTAGAGCTGGGAGAAAACAATGGACTGTCATAGTCCCGGTCAGGGGTTGATGCCTGCTAGTTTTAAGGTGCGCACAGTTCCCCTGGATGGTGACGATTCTGCAACAGAAGAAGTACTGGATCCTGATTTTGGAGAGGCAGCAATTGGTCGTGTTGCACCTGTTGATTCCGGTAAGATTTTCCGTTTAACAAGTTTCTCTCTGAAGCGAGAAGATTGCAATTGACCTCTATGGTGATGAATTTTCCTTCCTACATTTTAGGACTGTGGTGGATTATATTATTACGGGCATATGGTAAAAGCTCCAGCGATCTCTCAGTACAGGAGAGGGTTGATGTGCAAACTGGGATTAAGATGATTCTAAGGTTATGTCTTTCTGATGGTTTTGACATGTTCCCAACATTGTTGGTGACTGATGGTTCTTGCATGATAGATCGGCGAATGGGAATTCATGGCCACCCTCTTGAAATCCAGGTAAATAAAGGCTCATATTCTTAAAAAAATGCTTCTGATATTATTCTTAAAAGAGTTTTCAATTCTAGAATAAGCAACTACATGGTGGCGAGGAAATATGACCATGAATAGAATCATAGATATTGACAAATCAAGGAATAATATGGGAAGAAAAGAGGTGACAAAGTGATCCTCTTTATCCTCCTATTTATTGTTTGGAGATTGTTGTTTATGTCTGTTGTCAATTATCTTACAGACACCTTATTGTTTTGGTGGTTATAGCGTAATTATTTTGTAAGAGAATAAACCATAGTTAGGTAGTTAGACAATACTGATTCACTAAACTTAGAAAGGTGAGAAAGAAGAGACCTTTTTTTTTTTGCAAGGAGAAAGAAGAGACTTGTAGAGAAGTAACTTAATGGCATATGTATAGGGTGGAGAAATTAGGAATGATCATTGATTTATTGATATGGGAGATCTAGTTTGAGTTTCTGGATTTGTGATTGCTTAGCAGAGCAATTCATATAATCGGATTAATAAAAAACTGGATGCATTTTTCTATCGAAGGGAATAGTTTAATTATCTTATCTTGTCCACGAGGACCTTCCTGCCAGACCATTGAAACATATAGAATAAAACTTTTGCTCTCAACCAATTGATCAATGATCATGGTCCATGTCAACCATCAGGTCCACACCAGCTCTTGTTGCCATTCCACTACATCCTAAGCCAACATTAAATTCTATCCAGTTCCGCTTCAACCTATAACAACACCTATTCCCATTTCTGTATAAAACTTTTGCTCTCAACCAATTGATCAATGATCATGGTCCATGTCAACCATCAGGCCCACACCAGCTCTTGTTGCCATTCCACTACATCCTAAGCCAACATTAAATTCCATCCAGTTCCGCTTCAACCTATAACAACACCTATTCCCATTTCTGTACCTCTACAGGATCCTCTGAAAAAATTGCATTTTTCCAAGTGTAAGAATGCAGGATCTCAGATGTACCATAACTATATGTTTGCATCAGGAATGGACTAGAAAATAGAAATGTTGTGAAAATCTGGACCTATGAAGAAGGTCTCTGAACCTTGAAGGATATACACTAGTTTCTTCATGGGATAAAAAGATAGAGCATACATTGATGTAGGTTGATGGCCACTTGTGGAAAGTAGGTGGTTATATACAAGAGGATATGTTGAAAGGATTGGTGATTGGGGGACTAGGTTCTGAATGGTGTTGAGGAAATGAATCTAAATGAAATTGTAAGGACCTAGAAGTTAGTGCAAAAGTTCCAGACAGAAATGCTTCATATTTCTTATTTACCTTCCTTTCTTATCTTTGAAGCTTAATAAGACTTGAGGGATAATTTGTATCAACAAGTTTTCTTTTTCATTTTTTTCCCTTGGTCAGCAACACTGGATATATTATATATAGTTGTTAATGAAAGTACTAGAAGGTAGGTATATCATATGTGCGTTACAAAACCTGTGAGTCTTTTGTTTATCACCTTATTTTTGTTGCCCACCTGCAGTGGAACAATGATATGCTATGTTAAAACTGTTTCTATCCAGTCAATTTGCTCTTACTCTTGTTTTTCTTTTTCCTCTCTTTGTCTAGGGCTTGTTTTCTTGTAAGACAATCAGAATATTGCCTGATTTGATATGATGTTTCATTCATGTAGGCACTTTTTTATTCAGCTTTACTTTGTGCTCGTGAAATGCTTGCTCCAGAGGATGGATCAGCTGATCTTATCCGAGCACTGAACAATCGTTTGGTAGCTCTTTCGTTTCATATCAGAGAGTATTATTGGATTGATATGAGGAAACTGAATGAGATTTATCGTTACAAGACTGAAGAGTACTCATATGATGCTGTCAATAAGTTCAACATATACCCAGATCAGATTTCTCCTTGGTTGGTGGAATGGATGCCCAATAAAGGTGGCTATCTAATTGGAAACTTGCAACCAGCTCACATGGATTTCCGTTTCTTCTCTATAGGAAACCTGTGGTCTGTTGTAAGCAGTCTTGCAACAACTGACCAGTCACATGCTATATTGGATCTCATTGACGCCAAATGGGCAGATTTAGTAGCAGACATGCCATTAAAGATATGTTACCCTGCTCTTGAAGGTCAGGAGTGGCAGATCATCACAGGCAGTGATCCTAAGAACACGTAATATTCTAACTTGATGTTATCACTATTTTTATTATCGTCTTCCACTCACTGAACATTTTCATGCTCACATCATTTCTCGATATACTTGTTTTGATGTAGGCCTTGGTCCTATCACAATGCTGGTTCCTGGCCTACTCTCCTCTGGCAGGTTAGTCATGGTGGCATAGTTGGACGGTAGATACATTTGTTAATTTCCCAGATAGAAATATTGGGGTCTTTGAGAAACATCATGTTAGTGTTTATTTTGGAGACCTTTGCATTAGGTTACTTCATAATGTTCGAGTCTCTGGATGCGCTGGTGGTCCAACCAATTTCATATCTGCACTGACCACACTAATGTTTAGGATTCCAGCCCATTGTAGGATCTTTTCTGAACAGCATTGACCTGATTGCCTGACTGAGAACGTCTCTGCTGTTTTTGCAATCCATATACAATATTTTTATTTACCATTTATGCCTAATGTATGCATGTGATTGTCATACATTGTGTAATCGAGTATAACATTATTGACACATTGAAGTGGCATTTTGCAGTTAACTGTTGCATGCATAAAGATGAATAGACCAGAAATTGCTGCAAGGGCTGTTCAGGTTGCTGAGAGACGGTTATCGAGAGACAAGTGGCCTGAATATTATGACACCAAAAGAGCCAGGTTCATCGGGAAACAAGCATGCCTGTTCCAGACCTGGTCAATTGCCGGATACCTTGTGGCAAAGCTCCTGCTTGCTGACCCAAGTGCAGCTAAAATCTTAATAACCGAAGAGGACTCTGATCTTGTCAACGCTTTCTCTTGTATGATCAGTGCCAACCCAAGAAGAAAGCGCGGTCAGAAGGATTCAAAGCAGACCTATATTGTTTGAGTTTTTTCCTGCAAGTATGATCTGGTAAGATTCTTCCAATTTATAGTTTATCATACAAAATTGGCCAGTGAATTGTAATATAATTATTATTGCTATTTTAAACTTGTTAGATAGGTTAGTTGAAACTCTGCTACATGTATCATAATATTATTTTGTACAGATTGTTTAGGATTGTTGCCTTGTTGATCTGGTATGGGATTGGAGACTGTTATTGTTTGATATGGATGGTTATGCTATTATTCATCATTGATCATTTATAGCAAAATTTGAGCTGTATTTTTGGTATTTTAGAATGCATTCTTCGTATTTGATAACGCGTTTGGTATAATATTTGATGAATTTATACTTTTAGTTTATATAAAAAGCTTATAAAATTATATATGAATCCTATATCTCCTGATTACAACCTATTTTTTCTTTTTCTTTTTTCATTTATAATGATGATGACTGTTTACAAGTCCTATTGTGTATTGTGTTCACATGTAAGAGGAAAGTTTCATACTGTATCCAAAAAAAAAAAAAAGATTGGATGTGTTGAAGAATTTTTCAGGATGGAGACTTGATGACTTGAAGCAATCCTCACACTGTACAAATATTAGACGACAAATACTACCTTTTTTCAATTAGGAGTTAGGACCATGCACTTGTCAAGACTGAAGAAAGATATAATTAAAAATGTCACATTTGTTTCTAGGGCAAATGTTAACGATTGAAATGTGAATAAAATTATATATTAATTTATTGAAAGAATAAATATAGATTATTTACTTAAATTTTGATTTGTTAACGTGTGTCCTTATGAGTTATGACACAAGTAAACATGATAGACGTACAATTTAAGGTAGTGTTAACATGTGCCCTTAAGGTAGGTAAACAACTACATAATTACTATAAAAAGAAAGTATTTATTAAACAAATATATTTATTGTATCGATTGAGTTAAAAAGTACAATAATATTAATTATGTAACTGTTAAACTCTGTCCTAAGAGAACATGTTAAAACTATCCTACAATTTATAAATATCTTTCATACTATTTATTTTGTTAATTGGCAAGTCCCTCCCACTTATACTAATGAGATTGTGAGTTCGAGTCATGTCTCCTTCTCCGTCTCCTCCTCTTCCGAGTTATGACTCCTCTTCTCTCTCCCAAATCCTTAAATCGTAATAGTTCAATGAAAATAAAGACACCCATTTTCAAAATTAATAATAGTACTATATAATCCAACTCAACAAAAGTAATCTAAGTTAATGTGATAACCGATTTGATAGGGAGTTATTTATCTTGTTATTCTACTTTTTTGGTAGCGGTGATTTGAATCTGTAATATTGTTTGGTTAAATGAATGTCATTTATAATTAAACCACATTAGACGATGGTATACTGTTCCTCTATTTTAATTTTTAACTCAATTTAATTGACAACAATGACAAGTGATATGATAATGTCAACTTTACTATCACAATTATTGAGTTGGAAATTTAATTAGATTTACATAAAAAGAAAAATTAATAAAATAATAATAATAATAATAAAAATTGCTAAATATGGTGAGGCATCACATAGGTTGGTTATATAATTCTTGGATTGGTCAAAGATGTGGTGGTATGATGTGGTTTGACTAACTTCGATCATCACTACCTTAATGTTGTCTAAAAACATGCTTCTTACTCTACCCAATTCAACATGCTCTCTCTTTTTGGAAGTGCAATTTTTACATGCTTTTAAACACCCATTATTATAATCTTTTATAACTTTTATATCATTTCAAAAAAACAAAAAAAAAAAAAAAACTCATTCATATATATTTTGTTAATGTCCTTGATACATATTCTCCCATGAATTAGCCTTTTCTGTCAATGGTAATCATAGCCTTAATCATTTTGGTGTTTGTAAAATACTTTCATACTTAAAAAAATAAAAATAAAATAAAATTAAAAAAATCTAATTCAATTACGCCCAAAATTCATGTGTAGAAAACTGAATTTGATGCTCAAATGCTAATTCTTTTTTCTCTAATCCAACTACGATTTTTTCTTTTGAAGCAAGTTTGAGATTTTTAGGGAGTAAATACAATTTGAATTACGACTTCAATGCACGAGTGTGAAGGGTTTATCATTGAGTCATATAGTTTTTTAATAATAAAATTTTAGAGTAATTGCACAAACATCCCCGAGTTTAGGCCTAATTACACGTATATGGAACTTTTACTAAATATTACACAAACATCCCCTACCGTCAATTGACTTCCATCCAAACTAACTATTAACCAGATTTTCAGTATTAAAAGTCCAAAATACCCTTAGTTACTTATTTATACTTTATTTTTTTCCCCTTAAAATAAAATAAAATAAAATATATAAAAATGCAAATAAAAAACTTTTAATTATATTTTTTCAAACAAATTTTAAAAGACAAAAAATTTAGACTTTAAAAAGAAAATTAGAAAAATGAAAAGAAAAGAAATGGAGAACATATATTAAATACGTCATTGCTAGGACTTGAATCCACAATCATGAAAAACAAAACTAGATTTTAAGTTTAACATTAAAATACAATAATTGTTGATGATTCATAAACCAACAAACCACAATTATATTCAATTTCCAATCATCAATATGATTCCATTCAAGCCACAAGATTTTTAGCAATAAATGAGATTCCACAATTTTATTGAATTTTCAATCATCAATAATTATTTTATTTTAATGTCAAAAACTTCAAATCCAGTTTTGTTTTACATAATTGTGGATCTAAGTCCTAGCAATGACGTATTTGAGATTTGTTCTCCATTTCTTTTCTTTTATTACTTTTTCTAATTTTTCTTAATGTTTAAATTTTTTTGTTTTATATATTTGTCTTTTAAAATTTGTTTGAAACTATATAATTAAAAGTTTTTTATTTGTATTTTTATATAATTTATTTTATTTTAAGTGGAACAAAATAAAGTATAAATAAGTAACTAAGGGTATTTTAGACTATTAATACTAAAAATCTGGTCAACAGTTAGTTTGGATGGAAGTCAATTGATGATAAGGGATGTTTGTATAATATTTGATAAAATGTCCATATATGTGTAATTAGGCCTAAACTCGGGTGACGTTTGTGCAATTACTCCTTAATTTTTTTTATTCAAAACAATGATTATTTGTTGATATGAGCTTTTTCTCAAGTAAAAAAATTGTTATATTGAAGGCAAAAATAATTCCTTAAAAAAAAGGCAAAATAATTCAAATACATATTAATGGTAATAATCACCATAAGATCTTTCAAAATATAAGATATATTCAACTAATACAATTCTCTTATAATCTTATTAAATTTGTAAATATATATGATGGGAGGATAATATGTAATGACATCAAGGAAATCATATGGCCTAATGATACAAAAGGGATGTTAATTATATTTGTTTACCAAACTTATATAACCTTATCTTCTAATAAGGTAGTTAAATAAATTGAATTTTCATCACATGATAGTGATTTGATAATTAACTATTAGCAACTCCAACCCTAAGCCATTCCTTCAATTTGCAGCAAACCTTGCACCATTCCTTCCTCCAACCCAGCGTTATACCTTGCGACATCTTTGCTCCAGTGAACAGTATTGCAATATATTGCACGGTACTGTTCACCTGGTGCAAATGTTGCGCTACTTTTCTTGTTTTTTTTTATTTAAATTTTTTTAATTGCTAGGTGGGTTTTGATTGGTTGGAAAGAGTATTTGTTGATAAATAATAATATAAAAAGAGAATAGAGTAAGATTTTGTGCGATGGGTTGGAGATGGAATAGTGAAATTGTGTGAAAGTTACACCATTTTAATGTAAAAGTTGCACCAAAAAAACTATTTAGTTTGGATTTGGTCTAAATAATACTAATATATTTGCCATGGATTATTCTGCTGGATATGGGTAAATTGCATAAACAACCTTTAGTTTAAATAACATTGCATGCATATTCAATTTTTTGTTTTATTGTACAAACCTTCTATGGAAAATGTTAATTGCTATTAGACATAAGTTTGAATAACATTATTGCATGAAAAGTCAAAAATGCCCATCAATTGTAATTTAGGGTTGACATTGCAAACATTTGGAAAATAAAACATTTACCCCAAATTTACTTAAGTAATTACAAATCCAAACCCACTTTCAACTTCGTCCAATGCCGTCGGTACCACGATGGTGGCGAATCTAGTTGAATGAGGCTTGCGGCTTCTTCCTCAATTTGAAAGATAGATACGCGATTCATCACGCCTCCATATAAAAAGGAGGAACAATGCGTCCTCCATGTAGAGCACCTTACTTCCTCTTTTTTTTTTCTTAATGAGGTTTGTCGCCTCCTCCTAGAGAGGTAGCGACATATTCCTTGAGGGAGGATATGAGGTTGCTTTGAGTTTAGGTGTGTGAAGAGGATTTATTATTGGACCACCCGTTGACCATTAAATTGATCGTCAGTAAAACCATTAGTCAATGTTTTTGATGGGAGGTTTTTGCAATAAAAGGAATGTTGAATATGCATGCAATTCCACATAAACTTATTGAATGTTTGTGCAATTAATCTTAAAAATAAAAATAAAAATAAAAATAATTATAAATCCAATTATGGAAATACTTGGCTAGAAAATGAATGTAAATTATGGGCCCTACATTGACCCATTCTTCACAAAAAGTCACCCAGATGGCCCAATCTCATGTTGCCGCCCCGTACTCTTCTCTTCAAAACCCTCCCTCTCTCTCTCTCTCTCTCTCTCTCTTCTCATTATCATTCCTCCACTTTCCCTCTCCGTACACGGTTGTCTCACCACCACTCCACCTCCTTCTCACTCCTCCACCACCACAACAACCATGCATCCATGCGTCGAGGATCTTACCGATGATCCCGACAACCTCAGCTTCACTTCCACCACCACCATCAAACGTAGTACAAGTTCCGAGTCCGAAACCACTTGGACCACCTCAAGCATTCCCTCCTCCTCCACCACCACTACCACCACCGCAAAGCACCACCACGCTCTGCCGTGCAAGGACCCTTGTTGGCATGCAATCCACCGTGCAACTTCCGAGAACTCTTCCCTCACCCTCAGCGACCTCCGCTTCGTCCACCGGCTGGGGAGGGGCGACATAGGTAGCGTGTACCTAGTGGAACTGAAGAAAGCCGCCGCCAGTGGCTGCCTTTTTGCCGCGAAAGTGATGGACAAGAAGGAGCTTTTGAGTAGAAACAAAGAGACTAGAGCAAGGATAGAAAGGGAAATATTGGAAATGTTGGATCACCCATTTTTGCCTACGTTATATGCCACTTTGGATTGTCCTAGGTGGTCTTGTTTGCTCACTGAGTTCTGTCCCGGCGGCGATCTTCATGTCCTACGACAACAGCAACCCGACAAACGCTTCCAAGAAGCCGCCGCCCGGTACGTATAATTTGCATTCCATACATATACGATCATTAATATTCAAATTAAATAAATCTAATAAAATTAATACGTCCAAATGTCCAATTAAACAATTGATATTTCAGGATTCGAATTTTTATTAAAATACAGACATTCGGATTTGAGAAATTTCGTATATGTTCAACTTCAAGTATATCTAATAAAACAAATTGCAATCATTAATAACATTCAAATTCAGGATTCGAATTTTGATAAAATACAGACGTTCGGACCTGATAATTAATAATTTTCGTATAAACGAAGTATACATGCAATTTGAATAAGGGGTATAGGATGCATATGCATGATTTGAAATGTTGTGTGATGTGATAAGTGGGGTAGGTTTAAAATATGTTTAGGAGGTGTTAATTGCATGTGGGGTTGATGGGTGAGTCCATCATGTCTCTTGAGAGACATTGATTGTGAACCCACATCAACTTTTTGTGTGTCTTTCGTGCACTTGATCATCATAATAGTATTTAATCGATAGACAAGATATCTATTTATTCTTGTAAAATGTAAATGTGATGTGTCTAACGTGATTATGGCCGTTGATTGATCAGTCAACTAACATATTCTTCAACTTCTCTCCATTTCTCCATAGATTATAGCTTTCCCTTTTTTCTTCATAAACTTGTTTTTTCTTTGATTCTCTTCTTGCTTTGGTTGGATGTTTCTATTTTGTCGTCAATTTTGCCTTTTAAGTTTCCATTATATATTTATTATTATTATTCACTTCCCTTTTTAAAGGTTATAAATTTCAGCATATCTTGATGATTTCAAAGAAATCGGTTTAGATTTTCTTTTAAAAGATTTTTTAAAAATTCCACATAACCGCTTTTTAAATTCGTCAAAAAAAAAAAAAAAATCATTTTAAATATTTTTAACTCTATTTAATTTTAATGCATAATTAGGAAGAATCAATACATTCTTCCTGTCACAACTTTCTTTAGTTTCTGTCTCGTGAAGATTCCAAAAAAAAAAAGACTAATTAATAATGTTCTACTTTTTGAATCTACTATAGAGGTGATTAGGCTTTTTGGCTAATGACGGTGGATTTTAACTAGTTTCAAAACTACAACCAGGAGATGAGGTTTTTTCAGTGTCATGTCATTTACACCTACACTTTGAAGTTGTGGGTTTGAGTCGTGTCATTCCAGAGGTGAAAACAGCTCCAGAAATCTGAGGACAAATTTGAAAACTATAAAAATTTTGACAGAAAAATGTAAATAACATAAAATATTAGGGTAATATTTAAATAGACTTTTAAAAAAAAATTGTGGAGCACCCCTCACTCACCCCTCCCCAAACCCCAAATTTATGGCATGGTTGATGGTCCCCTCACTCACCATTCACCAAGGTGGCAAGGTGTCCCCCTCTCAAAACCCCAAAATTATTGATTTAGTTATAAAAAATAAATAAAAATTACAACAATATTTTTAAAATTCGATTCATATTTGACAAATTATTTATCACATAATTTGAATTGATTTTTAATCGAATTTTTTGGGTGTATATAACATTACTCTTTTAAACTCTCCCAAATTCTCCCTACATATGTATTGACTTGGTGGCCAAACCTTAATTTCATTATTGTAAAATTCTATTCCATATTTATCTGCTTGGCAGCACCATGTCAACTTATTGTGTAGAGTGTACTTCCTACTCATATCATGTAAATGCCACGCAAAATAGGAAAAATCTTAGGTGCGGTGGATGTACTATACATCTCTAATCTTCCGTTGCGATCATGTCACGTGACGCAATCAAAATGAAAAATGTTTGCCACATGGTAGGATCACAGCAGGAGATTTATGGTACATCCGGCTGCACCCAAATTTCTCTCCGTAACATAATTTTAGTTAAAAGCGGATAATGAAATAGAATTTGAATCCTCTACTTATTTGATCTTTTTCTTGACGTCACATAACCTCATAACACATAAGTATTGCAATGAATGTATGGTTAAGATGTAATTGGTTTCAACACTCACTTTATCAACAACCAATCACATACTTTAAAAAGATCAGATCAGTAAAGGATCTAAGTCAGATGAGATAAGTACACAGAAGCTCTACTCCACTTAGATTTTGTTGGACACATTAACGTGATTCAATTGATTTTTATCAAATTACCCCACTCGTTGGACCCCATGTATTATTTTCACTTTTCCTTTTATCATTAGTTTGTACCTTAATCAATCATGTCATGTGGTCCATGTAAATTTTTTTTGCTGTGATTGAAAGTGCTTGTCACGCGCTGTCATTGCGCATGGCTTTTGAACTATTATGGTTAAAAGGTTTTTGTTTGGTGTTTTGATTTCAGATTCTATGCATCAGAAGTTGTTGTTGCTCTGGAGTACCTACACATGATGGGAATCGTCTACCGTGATCTCAAGCCAGAGAACGTCCTCGTGAGATCAGACGGTCACATTATGCTGACAGATTTTGATCTCTCCTTAAAAGATGATAACTCAACATCGACGGCTCAGATCGTTTCTGATCAAAACCCACCAATCAGCAATCAACCAAGTGATTACAACGTTGATCCACCTCCATTTGGCAATTCATCGTGCATTATACCTAATTGTATAGTTCGAACATGTTTTCATCCGAAACGACGCCGTAAAAAGAAATCCGGTAATCGGGGAACGCTCGAGATCGTGGCCGAACCGGTCGATGTTCGATCGATGTCGTTCGTTGGGACCCACGAGTACTTGGCTCCGGAAATTGTATCGGGTGAAGGACATGGCAATGCAGTGGATTGGTGGACCTTAGGCATATTCATATTTGAAATGTTGTATGGTGTGACACCATTCAAGGGTGTTGACCACGAGCTAACCCTAGCAAACATAGTGGCTCGAGCCCTTGAATTCCCTAAGGAACCGTTGGTGCCTGGACCAGCTAAGGATTTGATCACACAACTTTTGGTAAAGGACCCTACGAGACGAATGGGGTCTACAATGGGGGCTGCCTCAATTAAACACCATCAATTTTTTGCCGGGGTCAATTGGGCATTGTTGAGATGTACAAAACCACCTTATGTTCCCCGACCAGTTGCTTATCGGAACTCCACGGCAGCCAATAGTAGCACAGACAACTCTGTTGAGTATTATTAATTAGAATGGAAAAGCTTAGGATAGAGTAATGTTACTTATTTAAAATTTACATTTCCAATTTTCTTCACAAATGATTTCGATAATATTATGTATTTACTATACTATCTTATCATATATATATTTTTTATCAAGTGTAAAGTCATGTCAATGACGATGAAAAGAACACAAACATTGGACATATAAAAAATTGACAAACTGTAACCACACTGGTAAGGTAACTCTTAAATATATATATATATATACATACAATATTTTTACAATTAGTTCGTTCTGATATAAAATATATCAGGACGACGAATATGGATCATAGATTATAGAGAAATTTTGACAAGTACATACATTTTGAGTAAAAGCATGTAAATCTAATGGTCCACATTCTTCATCCTAATATTATATCAGAACGAACTGATAATATAAAAATTGTATATATATATATATATATATTGTAGTATCGAAACTGCCAAGTTTGCCATTTCACCAGCGCAAAGAGAAGATCGACCATTCATAAATGGAGACAGAATTAATGTGCCTTTTTGTTGTACATTTAAATCTTTTATATTTATCTTCATTTTTGCATGCAAACTCAGAAACAATCACTTTCCCTATGGCACATTCTCTGTCACATCTCTACAGAAAAAAAGTCCTCCCTTTGTCTTTTATCTCTCGAAAAAACTGTAAGAGCTTTGTGGGTTTTGATCAATGGCTGATAAGGAGGCTATGATAGAACAATTTTTTTTTGATATCATCCGCTTCGTGGAAGAAGAAGCGCTATTTCTGTCTCTGATATCAACATTTTTTGTAGATGACATGCATTTGTCAGCATTTTTATATATGGATTAATGGAATGGTGATTTATCACATGTAATGATTGACTGATTTATAAATTAACGGGTTAAAGGGTTCTCATCTGGTAACCCGTTAATTTAAAGGGTCTAGTTTGAGTTTCAATTTGCGATACGATAAGTTTAATGAGTAGTGTTTGGATTGAGCAAAAATTTAACGGGTCATATTTCTTTGGGTTGATGCAACACGCACTATAACTCATAATCTCACCCCTAGATTTGAGTCATGTGACTCATGTCTAATGCGAGGTAAGCTGTCATAATTAATGATTCAAAGTTTTGCCTTCAAAATTTACCTTTTATGGTAAAGATATTCGGATTATTTGGCAGATGTTTCGGGATATTGATTTTGAAGTCTCTTCAAAATTCTCCCTGTAAATTATGTCAAATACTTCCTCTATCATACACAAGTTGTAAAAGTAGTTTTTCGAAAACGATCATGGTTGAAGTCGTTAAAGGAACAGAAAAAGGCAGAGGAACATGTGAAGTAAAATTGGAAGGACGAAAATCAAAAAAAGAAGATGACGATGATGAAGACAATTCGATTATACTACACAAATTAAGGTAAAATATATTCTAATAAGTGCAGTTTAATTTTCCATTACAGTGAGTATAATATATTATGTGAAGCAATAAAAAAAAAAAAAAAAACTATTCGATTGATTTTCTTTTTAAAAGGAATATTAAAATAAATTAGTGTCCTTATATCATTTTATAACAGGAATGCTATTAGGTATAGTTCAAGAGATGGCAAGAAATAATTTCAAACTAAGACCCCGTTTGTTTTTTTTTTCTAAAGACTGAACAGTACTGAATGTTATTGAAAACTGAAAAATAACTGAAAACTGAAAAACACGTTTGTTTTTTTCCACTGAAAATAGAATATAAGTGATAAGTTGTTTATTTTTTTAAGTTATACATATCTGAAAATAAATACTTTTACATCTATGTCTTTCTAACTATTATCTGTTATATATTTAGAGCATCTCCAATGCAAACGTGACCTGTAAAAAAAAAATATGCCACGTAGGATAAATAGACGTTCTATTAATAATTATGTCTCAAATGCAACTGTATATATTTAACCTCAAGTTGGCGTGGCAAAAAAAATATTAGACATTGTCAACATGACTGTCTACTTTCAGACGGCCTGTTGTACAACCCTTTTTTAGGTTGACTCAGTAAACATTTAAAATTGATATTAATTTTTCATATATTTTTGATAAGTAAATAAAATAAAAAAGAAAATAGGAAATAAAATTGGACACATCATTAAAACAAAATGTGTTTTAAACAGAAGTATTGGAAACCAAATTTTAAGTTAATTGTCTATCAAGTCTATATTTATACCGCATAGGAAGCAAGTCTTTTAACATTGTTGTCATGTCAACAATTATTGATATGTAAGCCATTTTTGCATTGCAGATGCTGTTACATTATAATATATTACGGACAACTCTAACATATAAATTAATAATTCTAAAATAAATTTATTTAGTTATTAATAATATTTCAAATTTATATTATTTTGGATAGGTTGGTTTTTGGACAGGTTTTTATTTATTTATTTAAAAGAGTTATAGCATGATTAATTTCTCACTATAATGGTTAATGTTGTTGATTTACATCCACCAATACTACTTAATTGATAAATGCCCATTGATGTTAAAAGTTATATATACAAATATATATATATATATATATATATATATATAACTTTATTTTTTTTTTGCTTACTAAAGTTAACATCTCAAAACCCAAAAAAAAAAAAAAAACCATAAAAAAATCATCATGAAAACTATTATCCTGATATTAATTTGCCTGACTCTAAAATAAACATAATTTTCAGAACAAGTGAAAGAGATGTACTCAAACTCTAAAATAAAATTAATAAAACCAATTAACAATTTATTGAAAAAGAAAGAAAGAGTCCTTGCCGAAATATGCTAGGAAAACTGGTCTCAAGTTGTTTGAGTTTTGAAGCAACTAGGTTTTCTAATGATAAAGTTCTTTACGGTGAGAAAAAAAAAAAAGTATTAATACGATTAGGGTTTTAACAGAAGACAAAATTGGAAATATATTAAATTAGTAGAGATAGTTTTGGAAGTAAAACTTTGTATTAAATTCCATTGGATTTTTGTTAAGTGGAAAATTTTGAAAAGTGTAAAATTTTCCACTTTTCTAAACAAGTGGTTTTAGAGGTTCATTAAGTGATTTTGAAAAATCAAATAGAGCCTAAGTTTATAGATGAGCATTTGGGAAATAGGTGGGGGTAGGGATAGGGGAGGGGTTCGAAAGAATGTTGGAGGGGGTGGGTGAACCTCTCCCCATTCTCATTTTAGCCGTTGGCATCCCTAATCTTGAACCTTTATCTAGCCAAGATCTTGTCTAGTAAGATTGTGCCTACTCAAATTAATAAAAATATCTCTACCTAATTACATCTAAACGGAAGTCATGAACTGACGATAAATAACCTTAGGGTATATTCACTGAAATTCAAATCTCAAAGGGCTTTTTTGCAAATCTGCCTATGTAACATATAACCACTCAGCCTTAAGCATGAATGATTGACCAATAAAAAACTAACAAAGAACCCAAAAATGGAGAATACACAAATAGTTTTTAATTGTAAATTAGCTTTTATTTGCTTTCCAAAAAATTCATTACATAGACCCATTTTTTCTTGATGCCAAATAAAAGTATAGGAGACACAATTGAAATTTATTTAAACCTATTTTTGATTTATTTATGGTGAAAAATGTAAAAAATAATCACCGAAAATATGTAAAATTTATTTTTAACCACATATAAAAGTTTAACCGTTAATAACCATATTTTAAAGTTTTATTTCACTCCATAGCCAAAATTATAAAAATATACCTACAACTTCTTTTTAAGTGAAAGAAAACAAATGAGAAAAAGGTGAAACCTGGGAGAAAAAGGTGAAACATAGGGAAAAAAAGAAAAAAAAAAGGAGGTGGAACCTCCCTATAATAACCTTGTTTTTAATTTGCTTACAAGCAAACACCCTTTGAAAGGGAGGTTTTGGTAATTTCAAGTCCATGGCTTCAATTAAATTAATTGCCCCAAATGCCGTCATACACAAAATTATTTACTTTTTTACCATTAAATAGTTTATTAAAAAAATCATTACTCAAACTAAATTTTTATTTTTTACACCTTTATTTTTTTTTTTTAAACATGTCATTGCATGTGTGGATAATATGTCATAGGATTGAAATACCCCTATAACTGTTATCTTTGACTAACCATGAACTAACAGAGGATCGAAGTGATGGATTTTGAATAAATGAGGGACTAAAGTGATGAAAATAGCAAATACATTTATAAATTTGACAAATTGCAAAAAAGATGGGATTTAGGTGAAATTCTGCCGAAATATAAGCAAGTGTCACTACAAAAAAAAAGGGGCTATTGGGACGATTTTTTTCGTCATAATAGCACGAAATTCATCCATGTAGACCTATTGGGATGAAAAAAATTCGTCCCAAATTACGTCGTCTCAAGTGGGTCGCAATAAGTTCTTTGGGACAAAAATTGAAATTCGTCCCTAAAAACTATATATATGGACGATTTTTGTTCGTCCCAATTGATAATATATAGGGACGAAAGTATTCGTCCCAATAGACAGCTTGTAAGGACGAATTTTATTTTCGTCCCCTTTGACAACTTGTAGGGACGAAATATTTGTCCCTTTCAATAACTTTTCGTCCATTTAGATAACGTATAGGGACGAATTTTAAAAAAAAAAAAAAAATTGGTTTGTTGCCCTTCAAATGACACCCCATCGAAACTGGGGTCATGTCTAATTATGAGTACGATTAACGATTGACCCTTTGATCTGACAATATATGATTTGAACAAAATAGTTTAATTAAATGTTATAATAAACGTTTTTTTTAATATCAATTTGTTTATCATATACAAATAAAATTTAAATTAGTGGAATCAATCTACAAATAAAATTTTGATTGAAAAATAATCAACAAAAATTTAATAACAAGTGGAGGTTATATATAAAAATTATGCTTTTATTATTACATTTAAAGTAACAGTAAGGTGGATAAGGCTTGTCATTTTCTTTTAAGTGCTAGGTTCGACGCAGTATGATCACAACAATTAAAATTGTGACAAGAGAGAGATAAGCCTTATCCACCTTGTTGTCGCAATTAAAATTGTGACAAGAGAGAGATAAGCCTTATCCACCTTGTTGTTGCTTTGAATGTGATAATAAAAGCATAATTTTTATATATAACCTCCACTTGTTATTAAATTTTTGTTGATTATTTTTCGATCAAAATTTTATTTGTAGATTGATTCCACTAATTTAAATTTTATTTTTATATGATAAACAAATTGATATTAAAAAACGTTTATTATAACATTTAATTAAACTATTTTGTTCAATTCATATATTGTTAGATCAAAGGGTCAATCGTTAATCGTACTCAGAATTAGACATGACCCCAGTTCCGGTTCTCGATTCGAAACCAGCGGTTCTGATTTTCGATTCAGAACCAACGGTTTCAGTTTTAGATTCGGAATCAACGGTTTCGATTCTGACGGTTCAGTTCTTTTTTTTAAAATAATAGAAAACCTTTCAAGACTAATAGTTATTGATCCTTATGAAGAACTTATTAGGAAAAAACAAAATTCATCTCGATAGAGAACCACTTTGGATAAACAAAATGATCTATATTGCATCATTTTCTAATTTATATGGTAATTTAATTATTAATCTATCTTTAAGGAAAAACTTCAAAAAAAAATAATCAAGAATTTTCAAAAAAATTAATTAATTACTATAATTTTAAATAAAAAGGAAACCTATTGGGACGAAATAAATTTGTCCCAATAGGCAGTCTATTGAGACGAATTATATATTTCAATTCGTCACAATAGACATCCTATTGGGACAAAACAAATTCGTCCTTAAAGGAAATTACCACATTGGACAAAATTAATCCCAATAGACATTTTATTGGGACAAATTTTGTGACCTATAGGGACGCTTTTTGTTTTCGTCCCAATTGGATGTCTATTGGGATGAAAATAAATTTGTCCCAATAGACTGAAATATATAATTCGTTCCAATAGACTGCCTATTGGGACAAACTTTCGTCCCAATAGACATCCTATTGGGATGAAAAAAAAAGCTTCCCTATAGATTTTCTTCCCAATAGACCATTTTTCTTATAGTGTGTGGAAGTATTAGATCACATTTAAACATATATAAAAGTATAAATAAGTATGGATTATTGAAGTAAAATTAACTAAATTAATTTTTAGCCAGACATAGAAGTAGAAGTAATTAAGTATTGAGGTAAATTTAATCAAATATAGAATCATTTTAAACCATATTAGAAATTTGAATAAATATGGAAGTAAATTTAACCAAATATGAAAACATATTGAATTTGGACCCTGTAATGATCTGATCTTTTTATTGACTTCAACTAATCTCGTGACACATAAACATTGCAATGAATGTGTGGTTAATATATGATTGGTTTCCACAAATACTTTACCAACAACCAATAAAAAGTCAGGAAAAATATTAGATCAGCAGAGAAACCAAACCCAAACATATTAACCACATATAGAAGTGTATGTAAGTATGGAAATAACTTTAATCAAATATGGAATCACTTTTAAACATATATAGAAGTATAAATAAGTACTTTTCAAAAAAAAAAAAAGTATAAATAAATATGGAAATAAATTTAACCCAATATAGAATAGTTTTAAACGATATATAGAAATTAAATTAAATATGGAATTAAATTTAACCAAATATGAAATCTTATTAACCACATATAGAAGTATAAATAAATATGAAAATAAATTTAATCAAATATAGAATATATATATATATATATATTTGAATTCGAGTGTTGTTAAAAAAAAAAAAAAAACACGGAAATCAATCAAATATAGAATCACTTTTAAACATATATAGAAGTATAAATAAGTATGGAAGTAAATTTAATAAAATATAGAATCACTTTTAACCATATATAAAGGTGTAAATTAGTCTAAAGGTAAATTTAACCAATTATATATATACATTTTTAAACATATATAAAAATTTAAATAAATATGGAAGTTTGTTTTTTTGTGTGAAGGGAATATAGAAGTAAATTTATTCAAATAAGGTATCATATTAACCTCATATAGAAGTATAAATAAGTATGAAATTAATTTAAACAAAATATGAAATCAATTTTAAACTTATATAGAAGTATAAATATGGAAGTAAATTCTGCCCAGGATGATTTATTTATTTCTGTTTTTTGTTAAAAAAAAAGGTATGAAAGTAAATTTAACCAAATATAGATTATTTTTACCCATATATAGAATTATACATAAATATGAAAATAAATTTAACCAAGTATGAAATCATTTTGAACCGTATAGAAATATAAATATATATGGAAATAAATTTAACTAAATACAGAATCACTTTTAATCATATATAGCAAACTGCTAATATGCAATCATTATTATCATTTTATAAATCTAGGTATGACTTATGAGATATTAAATTTAATATCATTATTACGGAGTTGTGGTTGTATACAATAATATTTCTATTGTACAACGCACTAGAGCAACGAGTTGTACTATATGAACCGATTAAATGCATCTGTGATGAGCTAAACAAAATTTACATTAACAAATGGACATGTGTATTACTTGTCTTTTGAATTTATTTTGATATATATGTTATTCTCAGTTGATTATAAGTAATTTATATCCAATAATATATCATATTATATTTAATTATTAATTGATTTAATATTATGATCATATAAATTTCTCATATTATATTAGATATAAAATTATAAAATATAATTTCTTATACGAAAAGTTAATTCATAGGTTGAATACATGTTTCTTTAGTTGATAATATAAATTTAATATGTGGAAAATATTTTCCGCCATAAACCAGTTTTATGTTATTGATTTCTTAACTTGAAAATTAATTATTTTTAATCCTAATATATATATATATATATATATATATATATATATATATATATATATTGTCTTAAAAAACTTATATATGGTGTTTTCTTATGGTGAAGCATCGCCGCTGGATCATTTACTTGAAATGAATCTTAATAGTATAAAATCTGGAAAACATCATTAACATAATCAAACATTAATGATGTCAACCTTCATTTGATAGTATAAAATTACCTTTGATATCACTCATTCATAGTACTCAGAGCAAATACTTCTCTAATTCTATATATTTTCATGGTTTAAGCTAGGCTATAGACAAATGATTTTGAGAGATAATCCATCATTATATTTTGATTGAAGATCATAATCGGTTCAGTAACTTACCAGATGTCTCACTTAAGGGAATTGGGATGCTCAAACTCGGTAAATTCTCTCTCCCTTATCCTTTCTCGAGTGCATTTTAAGTAGATGCTAATATTACGGGATTATCTTCTTGTCATTGACTATAAATTACTACAGTATGACCTCTATAAATATATACTTGATAAATTAATAATTTAAAAAAAAAAAAAAAAAAAAAAACTAATAATCTCTTTATTTTATATAATAATTTTTGTTGATCTCGACTTGGTCCGATACGATAATA
The DNA here is from genome assembly GCA_035582765.1 of Acer negundo. Taxonomy (NCBI): domain Eukaryota; kingdom Viridiplantae; phylum Streptophyta; class Magnoliopsida; order Sapindales; family Sapindaceae; genus Acer; species Acer negundo. Next base: position 12,831,464 of record CM069242.1, read on the forward strand.
CATTTCAAAAATTTCCTTACAAGAATATGTGGACCCATTCATTTCGTAAATTAATAATTTGCTAAAAGCACATATACTATTGATTATGGTGTTTTCATGAAATATGAATCTTTTGTTATTATTTTTCTTCTTCTTAAAATTCAAGTCTAATCGGATCTCATATCTAATTTTATTATAGGCTATGTATACTTTTGGCTGTTTGTAAGGTTTGAATGAGAGAAATACATAGTATGATGCCAAACTTGGCTTTGAGAGAACGTAACGTTCTTGGATCACCAACCAGACACCCAATTTATGTGAATTTTATGCTTAATTATTTTTTCTTGTAGTTGTGCACTTTGATTAATGTTTGAATGAAACAACTACAATTTTTGCTTGTTCTGACAAATTATTTTTCTCTCCGGATTTTGTTGTTTGGTGGTGTACACAGCTAGGATTGTTCTGACAAATTATTTATCTCTCCGGATTTTGTTGTTTGGTGGTGTACACAGCTAGAGAGGAGAATCGTCTCCCATGATTGAAGAGGCATCCATAACAAGTGTTTGGTGGTGCAATACCGCTTGCCTGTGGTGCTTCACAGATCATCACTCAACTCCTCAGCTTAATCAGCAACATTTCTCATCAAGCTATCATGCAATGATCAACTGAAGAAATGCTTTCAATCCAGGTGGCTGAGATCGATCAGTTCTTAACAATAGATTGTTAGAAAGTTATTGTTTCCAGGAATCTAGGGAATTAGTTTAGAGAATTCAAGCAATTATTTTTGTATATAATCACACACTTGTAATCCTTCTCATTACTGAAAAATCTACTCATTTTTGCTCAAGCTTTTCTCTCCATTAATGGAGCTCTAACACTGCTCAATCTTTAGAACTTTTGTTGAACACTTTTACTCTTCTATCAAACAATTAACTTCCACTTATACATTCATCAACTTCCAATGCATAGAAATTGAGTCCAAACTCATCAAAGGCGGCTTCAACAATGGAGATCACTTCTTTGCCCCCGGCGGCCTGCACTATAGTCTCATCAAACACTTCTGTTTTACGATACTTTACAATCTTGAAATTTCATTTTCTAAAACACTTGCAAGAAGGTTTTTGATTCCTTTACCTTACAAAACTAGAAAAGAAATACAAAAAGAGGGGTTTTCGAAAAAAAAGAAAAAGAAAAAAAGAAGAAGAAGAGGTTTATGGATTTAAACACGTTGAAACAACAACAACTTCTAAATTTTCGTATCAAGTTATGAAGAACCCTAATTTGATTTTGCAATTTTTATTTGATGTCTAATTACTTGATTAGTTATTGTCAAAAAAAAAAAAAATTACTTGATTAGGGACTAATGTTGTTATTATTATTTTTTTTAGAAATATAAAAGAGGATTATTTAATTTGTTACAAACCCAATTGTTGGTAGAATTCAACTCACTGCTACCTTTGATCCAATGTCGTTGTAAGTAGGGGTGGGTGCTTAATGGATCGGTTCACTTTTCGAATGAACCGATAAAAAACTGATAAAATCCGGTTTTAAAAAAGTGAACCGATCCGATAAAAGTTAAAAGTGTGAACCGATTGAACCGGTTTGGTTCAGTTTTTTCGGTTTTGGGCCATCTAAAATTATCAAATAATAATAAGAAAGCCACTCTCCTTAGCTAAACTACTGGTCTACCGATGTCCTACAAGTCTCCATATTTAATTGCAAGTAAAAGTACTAATGAGAATTGATAAATTGAAATGATCTAACTCTTGCCAACAAGTGTCTGTACAAACAAATACAAGGGATATAATTGCTCAAACTAAGATAAAAATTCAAAATAAAATGCACCAGTATAAATATTTGTTATAAGGATTTATGAAAAATGAAGTAAGATAAATTAGAAGCATATATACATGTCTCTAGTGAACAAGAGTGCAGCCCCATTAGTTTTAAGAAGACATTCAAGTTACAAAGAATATTGTGTGTGGGTATGCTATATGTTCTATATAAGAAAAAAAAAATAGCAAAGAGGCAGTAGATACCGATAGGATTTGTAAAAATGTAAGGATTTTTTATTATATACACCGGTTCTCGGTTCGATTCACCGGTTCGAACCCTTGAACCGGAAACCAAACCGGAATATCCGGTTTTTTAAAAAACGAACCGAACCGAACTAAACTGATGAACAATGAAAAACCGGAAAAAAAACCGATTTGACCGGTTTGGTTCACTGGTTTTTTGCCCACCCTTAGTTGTAAGAATGATTGGTTGGCCTTTTCTTAAAAAAATAAAATTATATATGTACAATGGGCTTTTTAAGTTTACCTATTTTGTTTAAAATCTTATCTGAGCCATATTTTTTTAAAAAAGAAAAATTTAACTACAATTTGGAGGCACTAGGCAGGTATTTCACCAAGCTTCCCCTAGGGTTGGGCTTGCCCTCATATGACATGTTTGATCATTTTAGGAGAACCATTAATAGGGGTGTGCGGCGGATCGAATCCAATGGATTTACCATGATTCAAGATCTGATCCGATACGATTCGATTGGATCGAAGGAATTGCAATCCGATCCGATCCGATCCGATTTTATAGCAGGATCCGATCCGATCCGATTGTAAAATACTTCAATCTGATATGATCCGATGGATCAAATTAATATAAAACCATTCTTAATATATAAAAGTTATAGCTTGAAACAAATAAAATCAAATAATTTATTTAGACATTACTAATTAATTCAAATAAAATTAACATTAAAAAAATACATTACATAACTTTAAACATCAGCTCCAAATGTAAACTTAATAAAATCTTCCAAAATGTTCAACATTAAATAAAATCATCAGAATGTTCAACATTAGAAGTTGTTGAATTTTCTTCCGAAGAAACGTGTGAAACAAGATAACACCCAGACTTTGCTCAACATTAGAATTTGTTGTCCAATAAAAGGTAAGAAATAGCACCAAAATTTCTGCAAAAGAATAAAATAAAAAATTAATAAGTGAAGTCATTTAAAAAAGAACATAACCAAATTTAAGTTTAGTTAGATTTGTATTACTTATTTCAAGTGTTCCTACATATTATCACCCTTTAACATCTTGTTCAATTTTCTTCCAAAGAAAGGGCTTTAACAGCACCTAGAATTTCTACAAAAACAATAAAATAAAATAAAAAGTTAATAAGTGAAATCATTTAATTTAATAAAGAACAATAATCAAAGCTAAGTTAGATTTACATTCCTCGTTTAAAGTTCTTCCATATTTGGGGTTCGAAAATATCATCATTATGATGAACGGACAAAAATGCACCCCCCCCCCCCCCCCCCCCCCCCCCCCCCCCCACACACACACACACGTCTAAGAAATTACCAAACGTCTCGGAAATCTCACACACACACACACACGTCTCAGAAATTACCAAACGTCTCGGAAATTACCTTGAAAGACTTTTTATTTTTGCCTTGAAAGAAGTCTCATAAATTACCAAACGTCTCGGAAATTACCAGAAGTCTAGAAAATTACCTAAAAAGTCTTGGAAAAAAAATAAAAATTTCCATTTTTTTTAATCTTCTTTTTCATCGACCTCCAATGAAGGTCTGTTAAACAGACCTCTATGAAGAAGATGAAAGTAAGGGTATTTTTGGAAGTCATTTACTTTGGTGCCTTTAAAACATAAGTTATTAAAGTTATGATAGTATTGAACCACCAACTTAAAAAGTGACAAAAACCCCTATTTCCAACATCACCATCTCACCAAGACTAATTTGTGGAGAAGAATCCAACCAATTTTGTGTGCATATAAGTGCTTATAATTGCCCAATATAAAAATAAGGTCTAATATTTTAGGCGGATTAGACCACCAACTTAAAAAGTGACAAAAACCCCTATTTCCAACATCACCATCTCACCAAGACTAATTTGTGGAGAAGAATCCAACCAATTTTGTGTGCATATAAGTGCTTATAATTGCCCAATATAAAAATAAGGTCTAATATTTTAGGCGGATTAGCGGATTCGGCCTATTTCCAAATAGAAATCCAAGATCCAATCCAAAACAATGAATTTTAGAATTTAGGATCCAATCCGATTTAATCACTTCCTAGGATCCGATCCATTGGATTGGATAAGATCTTGCACACCCCTAATTAATAGGAGAAAAGCTTGCATGGGCGGTCTCATTGTCATGTGGTGAGATTGTCCAATGAAATTATACTAAATTAGAGTTTTAATATAATTTTTTAGGTTTCAAATGTAAATAGCATAATTTCATTGGACGGTCTTACCATGTGGTAGTGAGCGGTCTCATGCAAGTTTTTCTCCCCTTCATAGATGGAGAAAGAATTAATGTGCCTTTCTATTGTACAATAAATAATTAATCTGCCTTCTGTTGTACAATTAACTCTTTGTCTTTATGTCCATTTTTGCTTGCAAACTCATAAACAATCATTTTTGTTTATATGGTATCTTTCTCTGTCACACCCTACAAATAGCCACAGCCCCACTAAAGGAAGAAGAAAAAAAAAAAAAAAAGGTCATCTCATTGTTATTTATCTCTCAAAAAATTGTAAGATCTTTGTGGGTTTTGATCAATGGCAGATAAGGAGGCTCTGATAGAACAACTTTTTGATATCATCTACTCCATGGAAGAAGAAGTACTTTTTCTGTCTCTGATATCCAAATTTTATTGCATTGGTTTGGTTTTTTGTTTCATTGTCTTACGATATTTTGTTTATTTGGGTACTAGCTAGTTAACTATTTTGGTTTATATTTGATTAATATGTTTTTGTTTTCTAGGATAGAGAAACTATCCTGTATGCTGATTTATTTTCTTAAAAAAAATAAACATTAATGATGTGGATCGTGGATTAGGACTATTGTGCTGATCTTTGTCGTGAAGATACAGTGATATGTAATTAATGGCTAAGATTTATTTTATTAACTCAATAGTAAGAGAAATTATTAGGCTTGCAATGTTCCAATAGCCACCATTGCAAATGAATATGGTGCATTATCTCTAGCTATTTGAGGTTAGCACAAATCATTAGCTAATTGAGATCTGTACAAAGATTAACAAAATGGAGGATCTGCAATCCGCTGATAAAAAAGCATTCATTTTGTGTTAGAAGATGTTTGATCGTGTTGTGTATTTATTTATTTTTTCTTGCAGGGTTTACTGGACTTTCATTTCAGAGTGAATTATTCATTGAATAAGGAGGCCAACGACCCTTACTATTTCGTGGAGTTGCTTTCCAACTTTTGCTCTAATTCCCAAATCACTATAAGAGACATGACCAGCCAAGTCTTGTATATTTCAGTCTCAATTTCCTTTCTTGTGTTTCCCGTTTTGTGGAATTGAATTATGTGCTAACTAGGCCGGCCAAAATATGGTTTGTTCTTAATTTGTTAGCAGGGAGCAATCAGTCAATTACCAAGAGCTTGAAGAATTATGCTTAAAACTTAAAGGGGGGTCATCATGGTAATGTAGCCATTAGCTTATGCATTTATGCTTTAGTTATTGTTATAGTTAGCATTTATATATGGTTATTCATTTTTCTCCATTTGGTTGCCAGCTTGGGTGTTTGTCGAATGGCAGAAGCCTGTGGTGCGCTTGGTGAAGCTGTTGATGAAAGATCTAAAGAAAAGTAAAACCACAATTATCCCATCCACCAATATAATAATTTTTTTCATTCATTGCGGAATTGTGTTATCTCACTTTATTTAATAGCATTCTGAATTCTCATCCTAGTTTTTGTTCTCACAATAAAGAATTGCGTTCTTTATTAGGTGCATTGGAGCAGTAGAGGCAATAAAAACTGAATATCTGAGAGTGCAAGACAAGATAAACAATATTATTCAGGTAAGTCAAGTAGGATTCTATGGATTTTCTTCCTTTGATTTCTCTTTCTTTGATAGGCTATGTATAGTACTTTTCGCTGCTTGTAAGGTTTGAATGATGGGATATATTGTTCGAGTGTTTAAATATTATTGTTGGACCATTTCCTATAACTTAAGCTTTTAAGTCAAATGGTTACCAGTATAGTATTAAAGCCTTGTTTGACTCAGGAGTTTTGGGTTTGAGTCCCGATACGTGATTAAATTTGTATTTATTTAGAGTTTGAATATGTGTTTAGGTTTGGTCACATGCCAAGCCATTTGGTCTTGCACATGAGGGCACATGAAGGGGTGTGTTAGCTATAGAGTGCTTAAACTTTTAGGTCTGATGGTTGAAAACGTCTTGTATGCATGTTTTATTGTAACTAATTGATTCAACTCTGGTGTCAAAGATTTTTCCATTCAAGAGAAACTGAATGATGTTCTTGTAGTTTAATTCTTGTTTATTATATGTTTTTCCTATGTTCCTTAGTTAATCTTGTAGTTGTGCACTTTGAATGAAACCACTACAAATTTTGCTTGTTCTAACAAAAAGTATTTTTCTCTCTGGATTTTGTTGTTTGGTGGTGCGCGCAGCTGGAGAAGAAAATCGTCTCTTATGATTGAAGAGGCATTCATAAAAAGTGTTTGGTGGTGTATCTGGATTTTGTACAATACTTGTCTGTGCTGTTTTTTTTTTCATGACAATATATACAAAGTCTTCACAGATCATCACTAAACTCCTGAGCTATCATGCAACGATCAACAGAAGAAATGCTGTCAATCCAGATGGCTGAGTTCAGTTCTTAACGATAGATTGCTAGGGAATATTTAGTTTAGAGAAGCAATTGTTTTTGTATTTAATCAGACACTTGTAATCCTTCTTATTACTGAAAAATCTACTTATATTTGTTCAAGCTTTTAATCTTATTACCGTTTTGATAGATTTGCTGGGGGGTTTTGGTGTTATGTCCCCCAAAATTTTCTTGTTCTTTTCATTTTATTAAATAAAATGAGTCATTTTGAGAGTGTGACTTCTCATGATAGATAGGCTTTAAAATTGTTGTTTCCAACTTTTTTTTTTTTTTTTGTTGTAAATTTAAAAATACTGTGTCATTTTCAAAAACGACTTTTCGAAAACAGGTAAACAAACAACTTTACAACTATTTTATTTAAAAAAAAAAAACAGAAATTATTTTTCAAATGAATCCAAAAAGCACCTAATAATTGGTTTCCATTATTTTGTAAAATTGACCATAACTTTCCCCTCAAAACGACTATACTACTCATTTTAGAAACATTGCCAAAAACATTTACATAATTTTAACAAACACTACCAAACACATTACATTTTTAAAACATGATTTTTATTTTTAAAAATCGTTTTTAAAAACACCATTTCAAAATTCTAAATATTTAAATTCTTTTAATAATTTAATAATAATTTTGAGTTTTACTAGAAAAACCCAAAATACTTTGTTCGTAAATGGATTAATAGAATTGTGATTTATCACAAGTCGACATGATTTATAAATTAACGGGAATTAAATGGGTTTCATAAGGTAACCCATTAATTTAGTAGGCCATATTTAGATTTCGGCGTATGACACAATATGTTTAATGAGTCGTTTTCGAGTTGAACAAAAAATTAATTAAAAGGCCGTGTTAGGGTTGATACAAACCAAGGTTCTAGTAAGCACTAAGCGCTAGTTATGCGAAGACATGACGCCTAATGTCTAGGCTGATTATTCGAAAAAAAATTTCTCTTCCATTTTGTTCCGTTTCTTATTTGTGATTTTTTGTTTGTTTTTTTTTTTTTTTCAGTCACTAACTTTGGTGGGGTACATTATAGAGCCACCATAACCTTCTAACCCACCATCTGAACACACACACACACACTCTCTCTCTCTCTCTCTCTCTCTTCAAAACTCCATCTATTTCATCTCTTTTTTTTTTTTTTGGTGCAATGGAGGGTAAAAGCTCAGAACACAAACTAAGTAAACCACTAATCAAAACTAGAACTAATTTCTAAATGGAGATCTTCTTCGTCTCTTTTGTTTTCTCTGCAAATCATCTTCTTCTTCTCAATTAAACATCTTATTTTTCATTGTTGATCGATTTATCTTTTTCTCAATCACACTGCTCTGGGTTTCGATGACGAGCTCCATCAAGATCAGATCTACTTCCTTCTTCCCATCTCTATCTTTAATTTTTTAATTAATATTTTTTAATCAGTTTGGCAGAGTCAACGGCATTGACTCTGCCGAGCCCACCGAGACCTATTAATCGGTCGCCGACTAATCTGGTTGATTTTAGCCTTTTCGCCACATTAAGCTGCTGACTAGAGAATTATAACCGATTAATCGGTCTAGGCGGCCAATTTTTCGAACACTGATACAAATACGACACGATAACCCATATTGCCACCCCTTTGTTTGAGTCATGTCTAATGCTAGGTAAGCTGTCATAATTAATGTTTCAAAGTTTTGCTTTCAAAATTTACCTTTTTTGATAAGGATCGGATATTCGGATTATCTGGAGGATGGAGGATGTTTCAGGATATAGATTTGACATCTCTACAATATTCTCCCTATAAATTATGTCAAATACCCCATCTATCATGCACAAGTTGTAAAAGGAGTTTTTCGAAAATGATCATGGTTAAAGTCGTTGAAGGAGAAGAACAAGGCAGAGGAACATGTGAAGTTGGATTGGAAGGAAGAAAATGACGATCACGAAGACAATATGATTTTTCTGTTCAATAACTTACTAGAAATTATACATATTAAGGTGATATATACTTAATTATTCACAGTTTAATTTTCTATTACATCGACTATAATATATTATGTGAAGCAATCAAATAAACTATTTGATTGTCCTTTCCGGTTTTTTTAAAGGAATTATTGTCATGATATCATTTTATAACAGGAATGCTAAGAGGTAAAGCTCAAGAGATGACAAAAAATAAATTCAGACTAAGTTTATTGATAACCATTTGGGAAATTCAGACTATTTGGTTTGTTTCATTGTCTGATCGATATTTTGTTTATATGGGTACTAGGTGGTTAACTATTTTGTTTATTTTGGTTTAATGAATTACCGGGATCACCTTGAAGAATATCATCATGGTAATGTAACCATTAGCTTATGCAGCCATGCCCTTCATTCTAGAAATGCATTTATGCCTCTGTTCTATGTAGAATCCGTTTTATGCATCTCATTAAGTAATTTTAATTAATTGCAAAAATCTGAATAAAGAATTGTGTTGTTTATAGGTGCATTGAAGCAGCGGGGGAATCAAGTAATCAACAAGACAACGATGAATATCTGAGGGGGTGAACAATATTATTGATCAGGTAATCTGTTGGTGCACTTTGAATGTTTGAATACAACCACTAGAAATTTTGGTTGTTCTAACAAAGTATTTTTCTCTCTGGATTCTGTTGTTTGGTGGTGCAGCTAGAGGAGAATTGTCTCTCATGATTGAAGAGGAATTCATTAAAACTGTTTGACGATAATACAAAGTCAGGCCACCTGCTCATATTTTGGTTAATGCAAAAACTACTTATAAAGTGTACGGTTCCACACACATCATCACTCAACTTCTGAGCTTCATCAGAAACACTTCTCATCAAGCGACGATCATCGAAAAAATAGATTGTTAGAAAGTTAGTTATTGTTTCTAGGGTTAATATCTAGGGAATTAGTTTGGAGAAGCGGTTGGTTATTTTTGTATATAATCACACACTTGTAATCCTTCTCATTACTGAAAAATCTATTCATTTTTGCTCAAGCTTTTCTCTCCATTAATGGAGCTCTAACACAGCTCAATCGCGTTCTCTTTTAGAACTTTTATCGAACACTTTTACTTTTATATCAGACACTCGGCTTGTATTCTGTTCATGGTATCAGAGCTATTAAAGACTAATGTCAATAGCTATATACATTCCATCTTGCACAGAATTTGAGTCAAAACTCATCAATGGCGGCTTCAACAATGGAGTTCACTTCTCTTACAAAGATCTTGAACTTCAACTTGCCGATCAAGCTTGAAAAAGCTAATCGTATCTATTGGAAGAATCGGGTACTTCGTGCTATTCAAGCTCGACCTAGAAGATATGGTCCGAATCAACTTTCGAATAAACTTGTTAATGTTTAATGTACTTAAAACTATCAATGAGTTCGGAGAAGTAGTAACTGAAAAACAAATCATTAAAGAAATTACAAACCGGAGAACAATTGAAAAGTTACTCATGAGCTGGATTTATTCAACAATAAGTGAGAATGTAATTGGTCAAGTTACCTGTTGTCAAAACTCTTCTGAAGTCTTTTGAAATTTATTGTTATGGTATTTTTGGTGCGGTTCGGTTTGGTTCAATGAAGATTATTCTAAATAAAAAAAATAAACATAAATGAAATTCGGATTATTACCGTTCACCATACGGAATCCAAATTTTTACAGCGGAAGCGGATCGAACACCTGAGATTATACCACCGGTCGGAGGACAATCACACATTCGGAAAGTCCCCTATGATCACAACACAAATACCCACACTCTGATCGAAGATGGGAGAAAATTCACTTTGTATTTTCTCCACATCTCTCTCTCTCTCTCTCTCTCTCTCTCTCTCTCTCTCTCTCTCTCTCTCTCTCTCTCTCTCTCTCTGTGTGTGTTTATCACTCTATATTGTGTTTCTCTCAACACTTGCACACATGCAATTCACATACTCTCTGTATTGTGCACGTTATTGCATAGATATTGCATCTCATGCATCTCTTACATATGATGCCTCTTCATGGCATATATACACATACACGTCATATGCATTATACTTTGCATGAGCAGTTTTGCTCTTCATGCAACTGCTTAGGCAGTTTTCATCAGATAAGTGCATGGACTTGGGCTTGGTGGCTTAGGCTTGATGTACATGGACTTTGGGCTCTCCATGTATTGTTTATCTTAACTCGCTTGGGTATACAATAGGTTTCAAACCTATACCAAAATATACTAACAGGTTCGGTTTAGGTTTATCTCAGATCATAAAACTATGTCCAACCATAATAATTAGATGTTGAATAGTGGAAATGGTGGAAAATGTCACTTTTTTAAACTCATGTGGTGACAAAGTCACTCCTTTAATAAGTTAAGTTTAAAAGGCACCTATTATGGTGAACTACCAAAATTGCCCTTATTTTACACATTTCTCTTTCTTACTTTAAAGTTTTCAGAGCTTTTTTATTTCACCTTTCTCTATAACAAACCTCCAATGGAAGTTAAACACCATAACCTTATCAAATCATCTTCATTGGATAGTTAATTTTGTGGCGCTACGCAGACGCATTCGGGGGTCGAGCTCCCCGGTGAGCTCGCGGTGGTCGAGCTGCCCGGTCAGCTCGCGGGGGTGCAGGGGGCAGCGCCCCCAGAGCTTTTTTTTCAATTTAAAACCCTTCATTGAATTCATTTTTATTTGTTCTTCGTGTCTTTTGTAAACCATAAGTTGGTTGTGTAAATTACTCGAGTAGTGTATGAAAAGACTCGGGTAGAGAATGAAAAGGCACAGGTAGTGAATGAAAAGCCTCGGGTAGTGTATGAAAAGGCTCGAATAGTGAATGAAAAGGCTCGGGTAGTGAATGAAAAGGCATGGGTAGTGTATGAAAAGGCACGGGTAGTGAATGAAAAGGCACGGGTAGTGTATGAAAAGGCACGGGTAGTGAATGAAAAGGCACGGGTAGTGAATGAAAAGGCTCGGGTAGTGTACGAAAAGGCACGGGTAGTGAATGAAAAGGCTCGGGTAGTGTATGAAAAGGCACGGGTAGTGAATGAAAAGGCACGGGTAGTGTATGAAAAGGCACGGGTAGTGAATGAAAAGGCAGTGAATGAAAAGGCTCGGGTAGTGTATGAAAAGGCACGGGTAGTGAATGAAAAGGCACGGGTAGTGAATGAAAAGGCTCGGGTAGTGTATGAAAAGGCACGGGTAGTGAATGAAAAGGCACGGGTAGTGTATGAAAAGACACGGGTAGTGAATGAAAAGGCACGGGTAGTGTATGAAAAGACTCGAACATAGTGTCTGAAAAGGCTCGAATCAAGTATAAAAAGGCTCGAACCAAGTGTAAAAAGGCACGGAAAGACATAAAAAGGCTCGAACCTAGTGTAAAAAGGCACGGAAATGCACAAAAAGGCTCGAACCTAGTGTAAAAAGGCACGGAAATGCACAAAAAGGCTCGAACCTAGTGTAAAAAGGCTCGAAAACACATAAAAAGGCACGAAAAGGCTCGGATCTAATGTAAAAAGGCTCGAACCTAGTGTAAAAAGACTCGAAAAGGCTCGGATGTTTTCTCTCAAAGGTTTTCTCTCTATGTTTAAAAAAGACATAAACTGACAAAAAAAGGGTATTTTTGTCTGGTCACCTAAATAGGTGTCTTTTAAACTTAAGTTAGTAATGTGGTGTCTGTCTTACAAAAAGCACCTCAAATAGTGACAAAAAAATTTTGAACCCATGTTGAATATATAACACTAGTAAATAAAAACTCCATTTATGTATTTAATTCGTGTTCAAAGTTTTGGTCTGGGTCATTTCTAATATGAGGTAGGTAGCCATAATTGTTTCAAAGTTTTGCATTTTAGATTAATAACTTTTTTTGGTAAAGATATTTGGATTATCTAGTGGATGTTTCAGGATATTCGGATTATCGGGCGGATGTTTCGGGATATAGATTAGAAATTTCTATAATATTTTCCCTATAAATTCTGTCAAATACTCTATCTATCATGCACATTTAAAAATAAACTTACTTAACAAGTTGTAAAAGGATAATTTTTTTTAAAACGATCATGGTTAAAGTCGTTGAAGGAGAAGGAAAAGGCAGAGGAACATGTGAAGTAGTATTGGAAGGAAGAAAATCAAAAGAAGAAGAAGACGATGACGATGATAAAGACAATTCGAGATTTATCGGAAAATAACGTGAGATATATTTAAGTATTTAAGTATATTTTTTTTGGGTCAACTTAAACTGAAGATTTTGAGACTGACTGGACCTGGACCCAGCTTTCAATGTCAAACCCAATGGCTAATTCAGAGTTATCATATGAATTTGATCTAGTCCATATGGGTTGGTTGGTGCAAAAACAAGACACAATTTACTCCTGAGCTGGATTTATTCAACAATAAGTTAAGACTGTTTTGAAGTCTTGAAAGATTGTACTCTGTCTCTGTTTCTGTTGTTTCCTTGGTGTCATATTGGTGGACTGCTGTTTTGGATGAGAATATACAAAAATCTTCACAGACTTTAGTCAAGCTCAGCTCATATTTTGCTAGGTGTATATAATCACACTTGTAAATTGTAATCCTTCTCATTACTATTATTATTATTTAAAAATGATATGCAAAATGAGTGAGGGTCTATATGGTTTGTAATTTTTTATTTTATCGTAATAAATATAAATTAAATTCTTTCTCATTTCGAGACTTGAAACTAGACCTCTTGTATTACGACAAAAGACTTCACCAACAGAGCTAGACCTCTAGCTGGATCCAGCAAGAAGGTGGACACCACCTTCTTGCTCAGCCACATCTCCCAACCAGAAGTTGTTCATGGTCCCTGCACTTCGTACAAACCATTAATGCCATAATCAATCCTCAAATCTAAATAATGTAGTAACATTGTAATTTGGGGGGAATTCTTTACTGATTTTAACTTACCTTAGGTCACTTTCGGTAATTTTCATAGATGTATATATAATTTCAATGGCCATGCTCCTTTCAACATCTCTAATTCTGTACTTATAAACTCATCTTTACCTCTAACTACTACCAAGTAATAACAGCAACCAGATATGTCTCGAACTGCAGATTGTCATGAATCTGGATCTCGAGACACAAGTGAAGATGGTTTTGAATCAACAGCTGCAGTGAGGGTGCAGAAAGTTTACAGAAGTTATCGTACAAGGCGCAGGTTGGCAGATTCTGCTGTTGTAGCTGAACAGTTATGGTAAATATACCTCTCAACTTTTCATGTAAAAAAGAACTCTCTCTCTCTCTCTCTCTCTCTCTCTCTCTCTCACACTTTTATCTCATAAGCCGAAAAGAAAAAGTTACCAAGTAATGAAAACGTTTGGAGGTGGCAAGCTCTAGATTACGCAAGGCTCAATCGCAGAACAATCTCTTTCTTCAACTTTAGCAAACCTGAAACTGCAGCATCACGGTGGACTAGGATCAGCTTAAACGCTTCAAAGGCATGTAATTTTCATTCATTCATTCAATCATAGAAGCAATGTTAAATCATGATAATCAAAACACAAATAAAGATGCTATGCTTCATGTTGTTTGATCCTATGGCAGGTTGGAAAAGGCTTATGTGAAGATGCTAATGCACAAAAATTAGCATTCCAACATTGGATCGAAGCTGTAAGACTGTAATTACACCACTCATCGTTTTCTAAAGAACTGTCTTTCTTCTCAATTAGTTCCTTGTCATCATTAATATGGTATGTATTGAAACGTAGATTGATCCAAGACACCGCTATGGTCATAATTTAAACTTGTACTATGAAGAGTGGTGTAAAGAAGACACGGGGCAGCCGTTTTTCTACTGGTACCTCCACTAACTGAGATCTTTTTTCTCCTTAACACCTGTAATTTTGCATTTCAAAAACTGTGATTTCTGTTTTTTATTGTTTCTTTTTCCACAAATGGGAACAATGTGTTGCAAATGCACTTGATATATATCTTCTCACACAGGTTAGACATTGGAGATGGCAAAGAGGTTGATCTTAAGAATTGCCCAAGATTCAGGCTTCAACAAGAATGCATTAAATATCTTGGACCGGTATAATGGATTGATCATTTATAATGCCTCAATCCTGCAAAATAGATTTGAATTCTAAAAACCAATAAAAACACAATGGATTGAGTTAGTTACCATCAGAGTCCACACTGAATCTCCATGCCAGCTCTAACTCTCATTTTTTACCTTTCTTGCATGCCGTTTGTGATGACCTTTCCTAAATAAGCAAGAAAGGGAGCAATATCAGTACATTATTGTTGACGGAAAAATGGTGCACAAACAAACTGGAAATCTACTCAACACAAATTGTGAACCTCAAGGATCAAGATGGATTTTTGTAATAAGCGTCTCAAAAGAGCTTTATGCTGGTGAGGTAAGCTTGATATGCACATTTTACTATGCAATTGATGAAATTTTCTCCAAACTTGCAGTACAATTAAACTTTTTTATCAGTGAAAGATAATACCTTTTCTCTCCAATCAGAAAAGGAAGGGATCATTTCATCATTCCAGCTTCCTCGCAGGAGGGACCATTTTGGCGGCTGGAAGACTTGTGGCAGAAGATGGAAAGCTCAAGGTATTTAGACAGAAACTATCAAGCATGCATCTTAGACAGAACCTAGAATTTAAACATAAGCTAAATTATGACAATAAGTATGCTCATGAAGAGAATTGCATGAATTTGCATTTATATCAGTAAATTAAAAGAAAAAAAAAATGCATGTGGTTACAAAATTTACGATCCTGTATTCCTTCTTGGAAGTATATTACTTTCGTAACAATGAACTATTGAAGTAACTTCTGATAGTACATTTTAATTATAAAGCATAACCTGGAAACCACAACAAACCTATTTTAACTAATGAAAAAAATCAAAACTAAAACTTTATTCCTTATATGCTGGTAAAAAATTAGTACCTGTATTTGTGGCCAAAAGAAAAGACCTTGCATAAACATAGAATACTTGATGTCTCTTTGGGTAGGGTTAAGAAAAAATAATAAATTCTTTATAGCAGATCAAAAGAATAGAGTTGAAAGAACACATCTCTCTTGAATTTTAAATTGAACGAGGGAAATATGATTTTAGCATACTTCGTATATCAATTGAAAAAAAATTGTCTGATGTTGATTAAAGTAACACATCTGTTGCAACTGAACAATGAACATGCTCTCATGACTTTCAGTCTGTATCAGCATACAGTGGACATTACCGTCCAACCACTGAGAACCTTGGAAGCTTCTTGGCCTTCCTTAAGGAGAATGGGGTCAATGTTGATGAAGTTCAGGTATGCATCTCATATGCTACATTGTACATGTATAACAAAACTACCACCCAAGAAGCCATTTCTACATTGAAAACATGCACTTTTATTAAGATATGTGAGAAGTAAATTAAGCTTTTGAGTTTTGTGGGTATTAGAGACCATAACTATACCTTTCTTCAATGGATCAGTTTTTTCTGGTAATCCACAGCTTGTAAATGCACTGATTGATCTAAGAATCTGTTACAACTTTTTCTGACTTCTCCCATATTAGTCAGGTACTTTCACCTACTGAAGATAATGAGTGTAGTCTTATCCGGAAATCAGATCAAATACGAACCAATCCTGAACCACTCAAACTACATGCTCCCAGTATGATTGAGAAAAACAAAACCTTTAAGTCATCTACATATGTTCAAACTGAAAGAACGATAAGCTACAAAAGAAGCTTATCCTGCAATCCACAGGTCCCAGGAAAAAGTGTGCCAAAGGAGATATTGAAGAGGATCAAATCCAAGAAGGAAGTAAGTTCGTACCAATTAGGGAACCAACTATCTTTGAATTGGTCAACGGGAGCGGGACCAAGAATTGGGTGTGTTGCAGATTATCCTCAGAAATTAAGAGTACAAGCCCTGGAATATGTTAACCTCTCTCCCATGGATGCTACGACACCATCAACCTCTGAACTCCCGGTTTTTCTCACATCCATTGCAACATCCTGCAGTATCATGTGATATCCATTTTATGGCAATCCATTACAGTCAGTAATACTTCTAATTTGAGTTACTTCCTGAAAATGTAGAGTCCTCTATGTGACTATGTTACATGTCAACCTTTAATAATGTAGATCTCAGCTACAATGAGTTCATGTGGCTTCTGTTCTCACATGTAAATGAACACTGAAGTAAAATGATGCTTCATTAAATAGTTTTCCTTTAGACATCCCCAGCTTACTCCTCAAAGTGGCATGACAAGATGTCATCAGGTACATATCCTGCATCAAACAATTGGGATGTCAATCCATTTATTACTTCATGCAGGTCAATACCTGGAAATTGTGCAGAATGAATTGTAGAGAAGTAATATATCTTGTTCTTCAGCTCAGTCCAGCAATATCCAGGATCTTTCTTCAATGCCTTCTCCTTCATTATTTTTCTCACTTGTGCAGTTTCATCCCACATATTGGCATCTGCATATATGTTTGAGAGCATGATATGAGCTGAAGTATCTTCTGGATCAATACTCAAAATCTTCTCTGCAGCAATTCTTCCTAGCTCCAAGTCTTTGTGTATTTTACAGCCTGACAAGAGGCATCGCCAAACCACCTTATCTGACTCTATAGGAAAACTCCTCATAAATTCATAAGCTCTTTTTGTTTGTCCTGCACGGGCAAAAAGATTGACCATAGAAGCTATATGATCCATCCTCGGGGCAATAGCATGGTCATTGATCATTGAATTAAAATGGTGCCATCCTTCCTCTACTAGTCCCACATGTCCACAGGCAGATAATACCCCAATAAATGTAATGTCATTAGGTTTGATATTATTTCCCTGCATTATGCTATAGATTTCTAATGCTTCTCTGCCCAATCCATGTTGAGCATACCCAACAATCATAGTATTCCAAGAAACCAAGTTCTTTGAAGTTAGATTATCAAAGACTTTCCTAGCATCAATCAGCCTTCCACACTTTGCATACATGTCAATGACAGCACTCCCAACAACCACATTGGAATCAAAACCAGGTTTTATGATGCAGCAATGTGTTTGCTTGCCCCATTCGCTAGCTGGGACAACACTACAAATATTCAAAATGCTAGAGTAGGTATAGAGATTAGGTTTATGTCCTTCAAAAAGCATATCCTTAAGAAGATGAATGGCTTCTCCATACCAACCTGCTCCGACATGTCCAGAGACAAGTGCATTCCATGAGACAACATCATGCTCATCCATTTCTTCAAAAGTTTTCATCGACTCCTCAAGTACTCCACATTTTGAGTAGAAGTCCAAAACTGCATTGCCAACAACTGTAAATGAAGTGAAACCCATTTTAATGATCAAAGAATGAAGTTGTTTCCCAACTTTAATATCCTTTGTGTCAGCAAAGGCTCCAAGCACACATGACAATGTTCTTTCACTAGGTAGGGAGCCTGAAGAATACAACTTGACAAAAAGATCAATGGCTTCTGCTCCTCTACCTCTCTGAACATATCCTCCTATTAATGTGGTCCAAGCTGACAAATCTGGCCGCTCTACCTCCAAAAACACCCGACTAGCCAAGTCCAACTCTCTGCACTTTGCATAAAAATTAATCAACCCTGTCACCATGAATTTATCAGACTTGAGAGCATACTTGTATACTAAAGAATGAACTTGCATCCCAAACTTCAGGTCCCCCAAGGCAGTAGCAGCACCTAATACACTAACGCAAGAAAACTCATTGACCGCAACCCCTGCCTTCCTTGACAACACAAAAATCTTCAAACCATGCACATTCTCTCCACACTGACAATAACTTGACAAAAGTGAAGTCCAAGAAATAGTATTCGGCTCCAACATGGCATCAAACACTAACTGAGCCGACCTCAATAAACCACATTTACCATACATATTGATCAAACAGTTACTAACATGACTAGTCAACTCCAATACACTCCTATATATCTTCCCATGAACCTCCTTACCACATCTTGCATTACCCAAACTAGCACAAGCAGATACAGCGCCTACAAATGTGAAATAGTTCGGTTCGAAACCTTGACAAACCATTGAGCTAAAGCAAGTTAAGGCCTTTTTGGGCATACCCATTTGGGAAAACGCAGAAATTAAAGAAGTCCAAGAGATGACGTTTCGTTTAGGCATTTCATCGAACACTTTGTGAGCGTCATCGACGCGCTTGAATTTTAAGTACATTGACAGCAAATGGTTATTTGTGTAAACATCTGAGTCAAACCCAGATGTGATCATGAGAGCATGGAACGCTCTGCCTTTGTGAATGGATTTTGTGTCGGCGAAATGGCGCAGAACACCAGAGCATGATGACATTCGGAGAGGGTCGAGAGTTTTCGTGGAGCTGTGCTGTGGATTTATGGTATAAAAGCGTTTTCATGCAGTTATTAATTTTTGCGTTTACGGCTCACTATAATAGTTCGGGAAAATTGCACAAACATGCCCTGAATTATGCAAAAATGCTTAATATTTGACCTCTGCGGTTTGCCATAATTACACTTAATATTCCTACCATTAATGATAAAATGTTTGATGGCAATTTGGTCTTTTGACCTATTAAGTATAACATAACATTTTAAACCGATTTCAAACTTTTTATAATGGGAGCATTAAACGTTGTTAGAACTCAAGAGGGGTTTATGAATAATTGCATTTTCTCTACACGTCCAATAATAGTTGAACGGTTAAGGAGGTTATTGATTTTAACCCTTTTAATTTTCTTATGATAGTTCAAAGAACGAGTCCAAAGCCACCCAGGGAAATGACAAAAACTGAGCTTTAAATCGATGGATAGAGACATGAAATATCTTAAGAAACTCTGTATTCTATTCAGACAATTACACAGAAGAAAAACACCCAACAACTTATTCAAGCTTCAATGTTAAAAGTAAAGTGCGTTACATAATCAATAGTTCACACAATAATTCATAGAAAAACGGGTGTAACTGACATTAAGCAGCAGCCACAGCTTCAGCGGGCTTTGGTTCTGCTTCAGCGGGCATTGGTTCCGCCACTTCAGCGGGCTTTGGTTCCGCTTCAGTTGCTGCTGGCTTTTCCTCTTCCCAGAAAGCAGTCTTCTTTCCCGTTTTTGATACGGTCTGCAAAACAGCATCTGGCTGAACATTGCCCTTCACGGTCACCTTTTGCTCATCAATATTAATATCATATGATTCCACTCCTGAAGATGGTTACAGAAAACATACAATCAATCCAATTATTATCAAAGTGGATACTATAACAACAGGCAACCATAAAAGGACATTTTACAAACACTATTCAGTTATAGTTATCAACAGAATCAGATGAAATGACCTAAGATGCCCCAGCCTTAGCGCCAAACACGAATATAGTTTTTAAGCTTGACCATACACAAGTCTTTAATAAACTACATAGTTTTTTGGATGAAGCCTTCATATCGTTAATCAAACGATGGAAAAGTTATAAAATCAGCAATGGGCATCTCAAGCATTCGGTAATCAATAAATCGTGTAGGGTCATTATAGCATGCACAAACACACATTTACACATGCAGTTTTAGATGATAAAGGGCCTACAAAAGTAACTTGGTGAAAACGACAAAAGAACATAGACTAGATACAAACCTTCCATTTTGCCCAACACTCTCTTGACTGCTCCAACGCAGCCTTGACATGACATACCAACCTTGAGAACAACGGTCTGCACAATCAAACATGAAAACGATGAGAGGTTGAAAACACTGAAGGAGGTAATCGCGGAAAAAAATTCCCAAATTAGAGAGTTAAACTTGTTCACAATCACATAAATTGAACAATCATCTCCAACAAACATATCAAGGATAACAAATAAATCAACTAACCAAGAACAATAATAGTATTGAATATGTTAAATTGCCGTAAATTTAATAAAATTTGCTGAACACAAATTAAGCTAATCAACTTGAGATGATAGATCCTATATCAAGACTTAAGCTAATACATCTTTCATCGTAGACAACATGGATCATCAAACCATAACAAAAATTAGAGAATTGCATATGAAATTGATCCATAGTTTTATAAATTATAATAGTAATTTCAAAAACAAGATGCAATTCAAATGTCTCTAAAGGGGTAATACGAAAACTTACTAAGTTCACAATTATACTATTTCTAGTTTTCATATTGCAGAGAAATAAAATGCAAATTATGCCGTTCAACAAAAGAAAAAATCAATTGAATCCATGAAAAACCCATAAGAATCGAGTCACAAATTCCCTAAAATTAAATCATAAAATTCATGAATTTCAACGCCAACTATCAATAATTGATAACAGAACAAAACGGAAATTGGGTCAAACGAAGGGCTTCAAATAATCTAACATAAACCCAAGAAACCCAATTCGTCAAAACAAGAAATAAATGAATTAAAAAGAGATTTTGATAGATAAATTTATACCTGAGACATGATGGGTGGAGAGAAAAATGCGAACAAGGGAGAAATAAAAATGAAATTAGAGAAAGAGAGACAGAGACTTGGATTTGGAGACGATATTGTTAACGGGTGTGGTTTTTATAGATACAAGAGGGGAAGACTGAAGAGAATAAATAATTTTTGTCTTTGGTGGAGACAGCCCTAGTGGGTCCCACGTTCGTTGTTGCGTACAGCCTACGGGCCTTTCTAATTTCTAACTTTATATACAAACAAACTGACCTCAGCTTATTTCGGTATTGATGTGACGTTGGAAGAGCTGTTTTTAAGTTTTGATTCTGCTGCAGAGAGAATAAGCTAAGTATTTGATAAACCGATTTTTAAAAATATTATGAGAATTAAAAGTAATTTCAATGTTCTTGAAAAATTGTGAGTAAAAAGCATATAGGGGTGTAAAATCACTAGAAAACACATAAATTAATATCGAAAATGTTTTTAAAATAAATAATTTGTTTTATTTCTTTTATGACCATAAACATATTATAAAATAAATATATATATATATATTTTACATGACCATAAACATGTTATAAAATAAATATATAAATAAATAGTTTTATTTTTTATGACCATATTAAATTATTACTTTTTTTTTTCCTATTGCTACATATATTGCGAATATATTAAGAAAATTCTATTGATTTCTTCCATAATTTTTTTTTTTTTCTATATCAATAGTTTGTAAAAAATTAAATAATCTTGAGGAGAAACGTGTTTTCAATATTGTTTCCCCAAGAAACTAGTTTTTCTTACTTAAGAAGCAGTTTTTTAAAGTAAGAAAAACTAGTTTCTCATTTTCTGATTCTGAAAAACCTAAAAGTGGCAAAAGTGCTTCCCTGAAATTTTACCAAATACCATAATTTATGCCCAGAATCACTCTTTATCCTAAAAGCAGGTCTAGAAGCAATGCCAAACTAGGGCTCATCTTGTTAAGATTAAGATTTTTTTTTTTTTTTTTCAAAACAATAAAATCACATTGAATTCGAGATTTGGGAGATGAGGACATAATCAAATCCATCAAGCTCATAGTTTAGGCGTAAGGAGTATACCATTAAGGCAACCCTATATTATAAAGTTTTGCTCTAGAAAAAATCCTTTTAAAAATTTATAATTTGAGATTTTTATACCATAAAATTTGGGATATTGTTAGACTCAATGAATGCATAGAGAATGGTTTCATTTTTTACATAATCCTATTTATAAGTGTAAAGGAATTTATAGATACGTCGTTGTCTGTTACAAAAACATTTACTCATAACTTAAGTAACTGTACAGTGTATACTTCCATACATGTGATAAGGGTTTGAGTCTCATATTTATGATTTATCTATAAAATTAAAAAGTGTGGGGAGACTAATCCCCCTAATGAAAGTTATCGTATCTACAACAATTGAATTTGTTTCTTCTTTCGAAGTATTACATTATTAAATAAATTCTAGGGTTTTTTTTAGAGAGAGAGAGAAGAACTCGAACCCGTAACCTTTTGATGCAGGTGTGAGAGGTTTACCACCAGACCAACTTCATCTTATCATTTATAGATATTTCATTGATATTTTTATAGGCAAAAACTTGATCGAATATATCACATCATTTAATAGATATTTTTTAAAAAACTATGACGTATATATCTTCTTCTTTTTTTAATAAAAAAAATATCTAATTATAATAATAATTTTAAATTTAAAATCATACGTAAAATAGATATGAACATAGTAACATATAATAAGAGACCTAACGATTTTTTTTTTTTTTTTAACAGCAAACTTGATTGAAAAAGCTAAAGATGGCCGAAAACAAGGGCTCGAAACTTAAATGTCGCTATTTGGACCGGGTTTTGTAAGAAAGTCACCACATTAGTAATTCATGTTTAAAAGACATCAATTTAGGTGACCAGACAAAAATACCCTCATAGTACTTTCACATCAGCTTTCTTTCATTCAATTTACAATGACAGAGTTGTGAAGTAGAGAGAGAAAGTCTAGTTGAAACCCATGTGATCACTTGAACAACAACGGAGTGGCGCTACGCTGACGCAAACGGGGGTCGAGCTCTATGAATTTTCAATTTAAAACCTTTTGGTTGTGTGGATTTTGAATCTCCGAGTCTTTCTAAGCTTTATCTGAGCCTTTCTAAACACTGTTCGAGCCTTTGTGAACTTGTATAAGAGGCTTGGACAGTTCATTAAAAGGCTCAGACAGTATATAAAAGTCTCAGAGATACAAAATCAACAAAAAAAAAAATGGTTGTTAAAAAGGCTCGGAAAAGTCTCGGACAATTAAGTAAAAGGCTCGGCCAGTTCCTTAAAAGGTTCGGACACTATATAGAAAGTCTCGGAAATACAAAATTAACAACAAAAAAAATGATTGTTAAAAAGGCTTGGACAATTAAGTAAAAGGCTCTAGCAGTTGTAAAAGTCTCGGACAGTTGTAAAAGTCTCAGACATTATTCACAAAGGCTTAGATACAACTAACAAAGGCTCAAACATAAAAAAAAGTTTAATGTTCATACAAAAGGCTCGGGCAGTTCATGAAAAAGCTCGAGAACTGATTAAAAAGGCTCGGAAACTATTTACAAAGGCTTAGAGTTTCGTTAGTTTCCTATCTTTGTTTCCATTTTGTCTTTCATTGTATGAATTTTGATATTCATAACTTGAAAAGATGAGTGATCTTATGTAACTATATGACTGTCGAACTCCTTGGAGAAGAAAATGAATTTGGATTTCAGTTTACATAGCTTTCCACTTTAAGACAGAGCATCCACAATGGTTGTCAAAAAATACCCACTTTTACAAGACCCATTTTTTTGGATCCAATGTTTGCCACAATGGTAAGAAAATGGATCCAAAAAAAGGGACCCAAAAGTGGGCTCCACTCAACTAGACCTAAATTGGGTTCCAAATTTGGATCTTGCCCAATGATTGGGTTGGGTTCCCAACACCTCTCAATCATTGGATTTGGGTTGGGGTTATAAATATATATATATATATATATAATTTAAATTAAAATATATAATTATTAATTTCAATAATTATATATATAATGAAAAAACATAAATAAATTTAATATATATATTTCAATTATTTAAATTTAAATATATTATTATTAATTTCAATAATTATATATGTAATGACAAAATATATATAATTTCAATATAATTATATTTAAATTATTATAATTTAAATGTATTATTATTAATTTCAATTATTATAACTTAAATATATTATTATTAATTTCAATAACTATATATATAATGAAAAAAATATAAATAATTTTAATTTCAATTATAAAATCGTTGGAACCGGAACCGTTGGAACCGAAACTAAACTGTCAGTATCGACAAAATAGTCGGAATCGAAACCAAAACTGAACTGTCGAAAACTAAATCGGAACTGAAATCAAACCGTCTGAACCACTAGACCCGAACCGTCGGAACCGTTGAAACCGAATTGAAACCAAACCTTCAAAATCGGAACCAAAACCGAACCTTCAAAACTGAAATCGGAACCGGTTTTGAAGGTTCGGAACCGGGGAACCGAAACTAGAACATAATCGAAACCGGCGCCATGTCTAATCGTATATAATATTTTGTTTTAAATATTTATTTTTATTATTGATGTAATTCGGTTGTGATAATTTTAAATTAATAAAAAAATTATATTTTAAATTAATTATAATTTGTTAAATAATTATCGATAGTGTTGATATTTAAAATATATTATATAATTTATTTATTAATATATATATATATATATATATAATATTTTAAAGAATAGTAATGATTGTTTGGAAAAATGTTAAAAAAGTGGATCCACTTTTACTTTTCCAATTTAGTTCCATTGTAGGGAAAAGAGACCCAAATTAAGTGGATCCAAATGGTAAGACCCATTTTTGATGATGTGGCAACAAATAGGTCTTGTTTTTAGGTGCAACCATTGTGGATGCTCTTAGAGAGAAAAATAGATCTCAGACAACTTCAATGTACCTTCCAAAAGTTAAAATTAAAAAAAAAAAAAAATTAAAATATATACAGTAATGACATTTTTAGAAGTCACTTACTTTGATACATTTTAAACTTAAGTTATTAAAGTGGTGATAGTCTTACAATACCAATTCAAAAAAGTGACAAAACCCACTATTTCCACCCGGGAGAAACAAGGTACAAATGGAACTTAATGAAATTACGATAATAAACAATTTTCAATCTTGTAATTATTTATGTTGGAATGTTGTCGTCATAATTCATATATACTGTGTGGATGTTGTAGACTTGTAGTGGACAATTAATAGACCAAAGTCAATTTGAATGGTTTGAACAAATATATAGAATTTTGCTGCCACTGCATATGGTATTTCGAAAAAAGAAATTTAAGAATTGTGTTCGCGAAATCGAATGAAATCAAATACTAAATCACGTGTGTAGTATTTGATTTCATTCGATGTCATATATGTATATATATATATATATATATATATTTAAAATAAATTGTATTTGAGTTTTATATCAATGCTTATTGAATAATTAAATTGATTTAAATTACTAGATGTCACAGCCAATAAATTTAGAATCAATTAATCAAATAAAGTTGGTAATAACAGCTCAACAATCATGTATCATGAATTGGATTTGCTTTAAAGGCATGCAATTGTTGAGTAGTACAATTTTGTACTTTCAAAACCAGTAGTTACTCGTACAACTAAAGTCGTTATAGAATTGCAGTACCATACGAGTGCGTTTGGTGCGCGGGATTAGATTGGATAGGATTGGACTTAATTAAATTAGTACTGTGATGTGTTTGGTACAGTACGGAATGGACTAAATGAAGGGATATTATTATTTTCCCCCCTGTAGTTTACCATATTCATAAATTTACCCCTCTAGTTCCAGATATTATTGATATTCCCCCTGAAAATCAAAGTATTCAAATATTTACCCTTGTTGTTAGGATTTCCGTTAAATAGAGGTTTGACTATTAAAATAATGAAAAAAGTACGTTTTTGACCCTAAGTATTATTTTATCATTTATTTGATCAAAAAAATTCAACCAATATTAAAAGAAATTAAAAAAAGAATATTTAAAATAAAATAAAATAAAATCGTAAATTTTTTTAAAAGATATTAAAAAATAAAATTATTAAAAGATATTAAAAGAATAATATTAAAAAAAAAATCAATTAAACCCTAATTCTTCCTCTCTCTCCACATCTCTTCCTCTCTCTTCCGCCACAACTAATGTTAACATAAATTAAAAAAAAGAATATTAAAAAAGAATATTCTAAATAAAATAAAATAAAATGGTAAAAAAATTATTAAAAGATATTAAAAGAATAAAACTATTAAAAGATATTAAAAGAATAATATTAAGAAAACAAAAAATGAATTAAACCCTAATTCTTCCTCTCTCTCCCCATCTCTTCCTCTCTCTTCCGCCACTACCGATATTAACAGAAATTAAAAAAAATATATATTTAAAAAGAATATTTAAAATAAAATAAATAAAATGGTAAAAAAAAATTATTAAAAGATATTAAAAGAATAAAATTAATAAAAGATATTAAAAGATAATATTAAAAAAATAAAAAATCAATTAAACCCTAATTCCTCTCTCTCTCCCCATCTCTTCCTCTCTCTTCCGCCACTACCAATATTAACATAAATTAATATATATATATATATATATATATATATATGAAAAAAGAATAGTTAAAATAAAATAAATAAAATGGTAAAAAAAAAATTATTACAAGATATTAAAAGAATAAAATTATTAAAAGATATTAAAAGAATAATATTTAAAAAATAAAAAAAAAATCAATTAAAACCCTAATTCTTCCTATCTCTCTCCCCATCTCTTCCTCTCTCTTCCGCCCCTCTCTTTTATTTTTTTAGTCTTTGGATTTGTGGAGATCTAGAATGTCGTCTATTTGAATAAGATGAATGGTGGAGAGATGATTGTGATTAAATAGATTTGATGAAATGAATCTGATGGTGAAATAATAAATATTAAATTTAATAATAATAATATTTATTATTTAATTTAATATTTATTATGTAATTTGATTTTTAGGGGGAATATCAACCATTTTTGAAACTATAGGGGGTAAATTTATGACTTGACAAACTACAGGGGGGAAATGATAATATCCCATTGTTTAATTTAGCTTTTTACCATATTACCCTTCTATTTTAACGGTCAAATCTCTATTTAACTGAAATACTAACAGTAGGGGGTAAATATTCGAATACATTGATTTTCATGGGGAATATAAACCATTTTTGAAACTTGGGAGGGGCAAATTTATGAATATAGTAAACTACAGGGGGGAAATGATAATATCCCCTAAATAAATTTAATATTTTAAATATAAATAAGATAATATAAAATAAATAAAGTATAGGTTGGGACCAAAAAAGTAACAATATAAAAAATATAATGACGGGCCCCACACAAAAAAATAATAAAAAAATATAAACGGCTGGGATTAAAATAGTCCCAGCATCTCAGGCGGGATTAAATAATCCCATAGCAACCGGATAATGGATTAATGGGTGGTCCCCCACCGGACTGCTTTCCCATCTTGTCTGCCCATCAAACTTGGGAACAGAACTAAAAATTATCTGATCCTTTCAAACCCTGTATAACAAACACAGCCTATATGCACAAAATTTAACTGATCTAACCAACTCATAAAATTGTCACAAGAAAAACATCTCAATATCAATTCTTTGATTAATATTCTAATCATTAAGCTGTTACTCTGCTGAGATCTGAAGAGATCAGCCGTTATAAGTATAAGGTAATTCCCACTATAGAAGAGGGATCTCAAGGTCGTTGAACTCAAACCCATATCAAATAAGTGAAGGGAGCTGTCCAACCACTTTAGCAAGAATCATGTATTTCTCACGCTTCTGAAATGGTAGATAGAAATAGTTGTTTCTTAAAGATATATTTTTGTGAGTTATTTTAAAATTATATTTTGTAAGTAACGTATGTTATTATACATTTTATATATATTATATGTTGGGGGTCGTTCTACGGTCATTGTAGACTGGCTCTTATGACTTGTTGATAGGCCCTAGTCGACCTGTCGAGTGTGTCGATTGCTTTGTTAACCTGCAAAAGAAATGAAAAAGAACAAAAAGGAAAAGGGTGGAACCTTGAATTTAGCCTTAGGTTGCATAGGTTGAGCGTGGATATAAATTATATTAGAGACAATAAGATTCAAAGGTCAAGTTGTTTTGCGGATGGTTATGTTATCTGGGTTAGATGAAAGATTTCTGGTGATCAGAAAATACTTCAGCAGCGTTTTGGAACGCAAATGAGCTTGATTGATTGAGAGAAAGTCAAAATCTCTTCTCTATGGAGAAGGGATTATATTTATAGGCTATCAGAGGTGGTTTCGTAGAGAATCCAATCCTTGAAATCCTGACTTCATGGTATAAAGAATCTATGACTCATTCAAACTTTGCTTTTGTCGATGGCGATTGCAGAGTGACTGAGTCAAACTCAAACTCTATTAAGTATAAGGGATTTTCGGGTTGACCCATATCAGGTGGATCTAAATCGAGTCTAGTATAATATCAATTATGGGTTTAAACGTTGGGCTTAAGAACCATTTTTTGCTACCACATTACATATTTTCTTTTCTCTGAAGATTATTTTTATATATCGATCAACAAGATTCAAAACATTTAGGTAGAAAAAGCTATAGAAATCAGACATGCAATATTAAAATGTACTTCCTTTGAAACTGTTTATTTTTAAAAGTTTTTATATACGTATGAGTGTATGGCATTGTTCTCTCTCTCTCTATATATATATATATAATTACCTGTGATACGGCCACTCGATAACTGATATATTATCGTACTAATTGAATTCATTTTAATGCCAAGCCATTGGCATGTATATATGTACTACATTGTTGTTGTTTATTAATATTTTATGGATATAACACATATGTCACGAGGTCGTGGGTTCGAGTTTTTCTCTAAAAAAAATCTCGAATTTATATAATATTTCAAAAAAAAAAAAAAAATGTACTACATTGTTGTTGCCTATTAATATTTTTGCAGTTATAACAAGGGGAATCTAAAGGATGGAAGATGGTGAGGATTTTAGGTGAACCAATACACGATAATTGGATCATGTTGTAAACCACTCAAAACAAGTCAACAACCATACCATCCTTATCAAGTAAAGAAAAACTATTGCCTATTTAATATTTTCAATGCTGCCTGAAGCAACTTTCACTCATGATTTAAGTGGTTGTATATTTCTATTTCACATCGGTGATAGACCGATCATAAAACTGATAAAGGTTCAAATCTCAATTTTGCCTTTGTAAAATTACAAACTGTGGTGAGATCTCTCCCCTATATATAATGGGAATTACTTTTTGAACGTACTTATATCGGTTGATCTCGTCAAGTCTAAATAAACCTTTTTCAACCGATATTGCTGGACAAAATTTTTTGCCTAAAGTGAATACAGACTCATTTACAACCCAATTCAATATTGTGGTGTCCAACATGACATCCCACAAAATATATTATAATTAAATATATAAAAATGCCAAAGTTAACAAAATATTAAATAAAATCACACCTCAACGATGACTCATATAGGTAAGATTAATTTAAATGAAGAATTTTTTTTTGTTTTTTTCATTATGCAAAATATGTTTAATTAGATACAGTAAGAACAAATGAGATTTTGTAATTTTAATTGACAAAATATTTACTATAGGAAAGTATTTCAGAGTCACAGTTGTATGATCTTAGCCACACAAAAGAGTATATAACCTTATAATAATGTACGAGATAACAACTTCTTCAAATAAAAAGACAGTCAAAACAATGAAATTCTGGCCAATTGGTTGGCTTGCCACTATCAACATAACTTAATCTGTTTTTTTTTTTTTTTTTCATTCATTCAATTAAAATAATTTTCTTGCTTGTCAATGTCAAGATAAGTTAATTAAATTCAAATTTTACCTTTATTTATTTATTAATTATACAGTAATGCTACATATTTAATCTACAATCCCACCATTTCCATCCCAACACATGTGGTAACTGATGTGTCACTTTATGAGTGGACAAACATTAATTAGTGAGTAAATACATAGGTAAAAGAGATAAGTATCAATTAATGTATATCCACTCACCATGTGACACCTCAGCTGCCATATGTGTTGAGATAGAAATTATGGGATTGTAGGTGGAATGTTTAGCATTATTGTTAATTATATATTGCGGTGCTGCTCAAGGTGAAGACAACTTGTAGACAATGGCAGTACTATAGCGCCTAGCGGGCAATGCCAACGATTTTTTTGTATACATGTTCCTTGTTTAAAACAAAAATCGAGTGTATACGTAAAATGAACGAGAGAAATATAATGCAATTCCAATTCGGATGCAATAACTGAAGCCGGAGAAATTAATCAACTTTTCATTTAAAGTCAAGAACAAGTACTTTGCCTCTGTAAATTCTATATAATGTGATGCCATACAAATTCAAAGACATTTAGTTTACAGAAGTTGTTTTGTATACATGCATGCAGTTTTCAACTACCCTGGTGCAGTTTGACTGGATCCTCGCTTTGTAGGTGGAGATGGCAACACTTTCCACTTCCATGGCCGCAAAGACCCAAGACTTTTGCATGGATTCATAAGACTCCAATCTTCACAATAACGCCCATCTCATATTCAAAGGAACCCTGCTCAGACAAGAGACCTAACCGATGTTAAGCGATGCTAACCTACACTAACCGACAATAGTTGAAAACAATAATTTTCAGTTTTTTCCACTAATTTTTATGTTTTTCAATTGATTTTTGTTGAAAACGGTGAAAATTTGACATTTGTCGATTTGTGTAAGAATATCTCCGACCTAAATATGGTTTGTGAAAAAAAAAAAAAAGATGCTATATATGATAGATAAACATTCGGATAATAATCGTGTCTTAGTAGTACATATTCAACCTTAAGTTGACATGTCAAAAAAAAAAAAAAACATTAAACATTGTCAATATGACTGTCTACTTTCAGACTGTCTGTTGCATAGCTATTTTTTAAGTTGACTCAGCAAACATTGAAAATTGACATTAATTTTTCGTAAATTTTTAGTAAGGAAATAAAATAGAAAAAAAAAATTGACACATTATTAAAAAAAAATTGTGTTTTAGAAAAAAGTATTGGGGACAAAATTTTAAATTGATTATCAAGTCTATTTTTATGCTATATTGGAAGTAAGTCTCTTAAAATTGTTGTCATGTTAACGATTATTACGCAGACTACTTTTGTATTGCAGATACTTTGATCATTAACCGAACCTAACCAACTTTACTCCATGCTAGCCCCACGCTAATCAACTATCTATAATATTTTCTGGTTTTACTTGTAATTTTTCAGTTTTTTTTTTTTTTTGGTAATTTTTATAATCATTAACTGATCCTAACCGACTTTAAATGATGCTAACTTGCACTAATAGGCGATAATTGAGATCTATAATTTATTTTTTACCTGAAATTTTTATGTTTTCTAGTTTATTTTTGTAAGAAAATGTATAAAACTGACACGTTTGTAAAGTTTTTGTAAACATTTTGTTTTAAGGCCTAACATTGATTTAGAGTAGTTTTTTCTAGACATTTTAGATTAAACATTTCAAGTGCAGTCTAATTATTTGTACAACAAAAGGGTGAGGATCCACATAGATTAAGCAATATATAAGTTTAAGTTGGATATATAGTTACCAGTTACTACTGCAACTAAGTGGAGGATTTGTATAGATGACGCACTAAGAGCAACCAACATGGTTACTTCCTTAACAGGGAGACAACCTGCATAAATGAAACACTATAAATGCGGCTTGGATAATTAGGGTGGTTTTTTTTTTTCATTTAAAACTTAATGCGTTTAAATCATAATTATTAAATTGTTTTCTTTTTAAGTGGTCAAATAACTTAAAGATGCCAAAAAACAAAAAAAAAAAAAAAAAAAAAAAAAAAACTTAAGATAAAAAGTAAAAATTTCTGACTTTTTACTTAATTGGCAAATCACTTAATTGCATTAAATGCAATCTAAAATATTTTCTTCCGATACTATCCTCCATATATAACATATTTTTAATTTCATCATAATTATATATGGTATAGAAATCTTTATTTTAATTTATTCCTTATTTTAAATAGCTTTAAAAATAAAAAAGAACCCCAATAATAAACCGCTTTTTTTTCTTCTCCTAGGGTTTATCTCTAAAACCCTAGCATGGAAGTAGTTGGTCTCTGGTTGGTCTTGATGGCATGGATCCGAATGAGATTTCTATCTTGTGTGCAGCCCTTTCAATCAAGAGCACGGAGGAGAAACTTTGGGGGATCAATGATCAACTGAAGGTAGCGGCTGGTAATAAACTAGACTTGTGTCTGGTTGGAAAACTATTGACGAATAAGCATGTGAATAGAGATGCGTTTTGGTTTGTGATTCCGAAAATTTGGAGCACTCAAGGTTTGGAGATCGAAGTTGTGCAGGATAACACTTTTCTATTTTATTTTTGTAACCATGAAGACCGATTCCAAACCCTGAAAGGAGGCCCTTAGTGTTTCGACAATTTTCTCATGGTTTTGGAAAGGCTAATGGGGTTGGAGACATTGGTAAACTAGGTTTTAATAGGGTGGAATTTTGGATCCAAATCCATAATGCCCCTCTGCTGTGTATGACAAGGGAGATGGCTGATTTTTTGGGTAAAATTATTGGTGACTTGGTTGACATTGACGTTGGATCATCAGGGGAATGTTTTGGTAAATACATGAGAGTTAGGGTTGCTATTGACGTTGCGAAACCTTTAAAAAGATTCCTGCTGCTAGACCTTTTAGGGGATGAGGTGGAATCTATTGTACTTTTGCGGTATGAGAGACACCCAGAGTATTGTTTTTGTTGTGGTTTGGTTGGTCATGCACATGCTGAGTGCAGTATAGGTTTGGTTGGTAGAGGCCGTGATGCGGAGACAGATTTTGATTTTGGTCCGTGGCTGTGAGTGTCTAATCCTTTGGGGAATAATAAGAATAACGCTACTTTTCAGAATAATTGTTGGTTGAAGTCTGCGAAGGGGGATTCTTTTTCTTTCCGGAATAATGGTGGTTCGAATTCAGCCACTGCAGCGAACTGGAAGGAGAAACTTGGGAAAGGGTCGACACAGCCTTAGGGAGTTCTAGATCCTGTAACAAAGAGTGGGGGTCAAGACAACTATGTAACCAAGCAGGATAATAGTGAGGTGTATTGTAGTGCTGCTGAGATTTCAGAAGGGAATGATGTGGTCCGTATGGGAGTTTCTGAGAATGCAATGAATGTAATCTATGCAGGTAAGAAGATTGTGGCAGAATGTATGGATGTTGCGGGTGGGATGTCTATTTTTGATCCAGTTACGTAGGTTAATATGAGGAAAGTTTGTCAATCTACAAAGGATGGTCTAAATTTGCATGGTTATTTGGTGGAACCTGAAGCTGTTAGTGATGCACCCAATACCGTGGTTGGATCAGAGGGGATTCTTAATGGAGGGATGTTAAGTTCAAATGATGGCTCTTTGGCTAGTTCGACATCTCTAAAAAAGGGTAGATGGAAGCGTTGGGCTTGTGAAGGTGGAAGATGATCTAATAATCTTACAGGAGGTGATCAATTTTCAATTAAGAGAGGTGGTGGTGTTTTATTCAATATTGAGTTTCGGCAAGGAAAAAGAAAAAGGTTGAACTTGCTTTTGACGCTTCGTCAATTGAGATATCGGTAAGTTAGGGGGGGTCCCCGACTTGCCGGACAAAATGAAAATATTCTTTTGGAACGTCCAGGGGGTTGGTGGAGACCGAACGTTCTGGGTCTTGCATTCTTTAATGCAATATCATTGTCCTGAGGTTGTGTTTCTGATGGAGATGATCAGTGATCATGGTTTTATGAAAAATTTATGGGTTAAGTTAGGTTTTGATTCGAAGTTGGTTGTCGATAGAGAAGGAAATAGTAGTGGTGACCTTTGTCTTTTCTGGAAAAATAATATTGATGTTACCCTTCTCTCTTACTCGCGATTTCATATATATGTGGTTTTGGTTACTCATAATAATAAGAAGTGGAGAATGACCGGCTTTTATGGTCATCTGATTGTGACTCAGAGATGTCATGGTTGGTCTTTGTTTCGTCGTTTAGCCGGTATGTCTTCTCTCCCGTGGTTGGTGGGAGGAGATTTTAATGAAATTCTTAGCTTATGGGAAAAGTTTGGTGGGAATGTCAGACATGAGGCTTTAATGGAGGATTTTCGGAATACTTTGATGGATTGTGAGTTGCATGATTTGGGATTTTCGGGTCCTATTTTTACATGGTCTAATAGGAGAGATCCCCCAAGTATGGTGCTTGAAAGATTAGATCGTTTTGTTGCTAATGCTAGCCGGCAACAGATGTTTTCTTGCTCCTTTGTTAAACACCTAGATTTCTGAAAATCGGATCATCGTTTGATCCTTCTTGAAATCTCAGACAGAGAAGTACAAGTTGGAGGGAGTCGGTGTTTTTATTACGAGCTTTGTTAGGCTGATAAAGAAGGGTGTTTGGATTTGGTTAGGTCCTCTTGGCAAGGGGTGAGAAGGAATGATTCTATGTCATCTACTGTTGAGAGGCTCTCGGCCTGCTCTGTCAAGCTTCAGCGGTGGAATTTGGCTAACAAGAGAGAGTTGATGAGTGATATCAATCTTAAAAATGAGAGCTTGTGGATGCAAATTCTTCCATGGATTGGAGTAGATTTGGATGAGCTTTTAAGATGTGAAAAATAATTTTGGAGACAAAGGTTTTGAATTTCTTGGTTGAAAGAGGGAGACCGTAATATGAAGTATTTCCATGCCAAGGCTTCTGTAAGAAATTCGTGTAATAGAATTCGTGGTTTACTTGATAAAGAGGATAATTGGAAGGAGGAAGATGGGGAGTTTACTGAAATTATTGAGTCTTATTTTGTTGAGATTTACACAAGTTCCATGCTTTCAAATGACCATGTTTATGCTGCTATGAGTGTTGTGTCCGCAAGGCTGCCTGCCCAATTAATTGATTTTTAGATGGTAATTTTACTGCAGAGGATGTTCGCTCTGCGCTCTTCCAAATGAGCCCTTCCAAAGCTCTTGGGATGGATGGTTTTTCGGCTGATTTCTACTAGAAGTTTTGGGGGATTGTTGGTGATGATATTACAAAAGTGTGCCTAGAATGTCTTAATGATGGTCGATCAATTGCTAGGATCAATTATACGGTACTTTGTCTTATTCCTAAAATTAAAAAAGTGGAAAGGATCTCGAATCTTCATCCTATTAGTCTATGTAATGTTATTTACAAATGTATCTCCAAGGCTCTGACTAATAGGCTTCGAGATGTGCTGGATAGTATTATTTCTCCTTCCCAAAGTGCGTTCATCTCAGGAAGACTAATCACAGATAATGCGATGGTTGGTTTCGAGTGTATGCATGCCTTGCGCAGAAAGGTGGGCGGAAAGAAAGGCTTTATGGTTCTCAAATTAGACATGGCTAAGGCTTATGATAGGGTGGAGTGGTGTTTCCTGGAGGGTAAGATGAGGCATATTGGTTTTTTAGAGGGGTGGATTTCGAAGATTATGGATTGTGTTTCCTCGGTTCAATATTCTTTTATCCTCAATGGTAAGATTAGAGGAAACATCCGTCCATCTCGGGGGTTGAGACAGGGGGATCCGCTGTTGCCATACCTTTTCCTTATGTGTACAATAGGGCTTTCTAGTCTGATCTCGAGGTCTGTATCTGATGGTGGTTTTACAAGGTTTCGGTGCAGTCGAAATGGTCATAAAATATCTCACATTTTTTATGCAAATGATAGCCTACTCTTCATTAGGGCTAGTTCTGCAGAATGTTATAATTTGAGAAGATTGTTGGAGTCCTACTCTCTAGCCTCAAGGCAGTTGATTAATTTCAATAAATCCATTGTGTGCTTTAGTAAGCAAATCACTGCTAATAAAAAGTTGGTTTTTGAGGATGTTTTGGAGATGAAAGTCGTGGATTGTCATGAATCTCATTTTGGCCTCCTTTTTTTGTTTAGTAGGAGAAAGAGACAAATGTTTGATAATGTCAAAAGCGGGGTATGGAATAAGCTTCAGAGTTGGAGTCACAAATTCTTTTCGCTTGGTGGTCGAGAAGTTCTCATAAAGGCTATTATTCAGTCGATTCCAGTGTATTCGATGAATCTTTTTAGACTTCATGTCTCTCTTGTTTCTGACATTCATCGGATGTGCGCTAGATTTTGGTAGGGTGGTGGTAGTAAGGATCAGAAGATGCATTTGTGCACCTGGGATTACTTGTGTAAGATTAAGGATTTGGGTAGGCTTGACTTTCAGGATATTGGTGCCTTTAATGAGGCCATGTTGTCTAAGCAGTGTTGGAGGATTTTTAATAGGCTTGATTCGTTGGTTGCAAAAGTTATGAAGGGTTGTTATTTCTCTACTTCTTCTTTCTTGGATGCTATGGTTCCTTCCTCTGAAAAAGTTTGATATGGGGTAAAGAGTTAATGATTCAAGATTCTAGGTGGAGAGTTGGTGTGGGTGATTCTATTCGAATTTACAAGGATAGATGGATCCCCCGTTTGTCGACTTTTATGGTCTCTTCTCTTCTGGTCCTTGGTGAGGAAGCTACTGTGAATTGTCTCAAGTTTTCATCTGGTAGCAGGAATGATGAGTTAGTTGTGAGGTCTTTCTCTTCGGATGAGGCAGATGCCATTTTGAGCCTCCTCCTTTTTGGCTTTGTGGTGAAAGATAGCCTTTTTTGGTATTTTAATAAGTCTAGTAGTTATACGGTTAAGAGTGGGTACTGGCTTGCTCAAGGTTCGTTCTTGAATCTTAGCTGCTCGGGCCTTAACTTGACTGAGTCCTGGTGGAAGTTTTTTTGGCCCCTTCGCCTTCTTACAAAGGTGAAGATTTTTGTGTGGAAAGCCTGCAATAACTGGATTCCTACACGTGTGAACTTGATTTCTCATGGTATGAAGTTAGGGGGTTGCTGTCCTATTTGCTTAAAGAAAGTTGAAACTACGTTTAATGCTTTATGGTTTTGTCCTGAGCTGCGTTTCTTACGGTTCTTCTACTGTGTTGATGAGGGAGTTTCTTGGCTGGATTCCTCTTCCTTCTTCCTGGACTTCTTGATTGATTGTAGTAAAACGTCAAGTGTTGGGGAGTTTGAAACTCTTGCGTTTTATGGTGGAGGGTGCGGCAGAGAAGGAACCAGACAGTTCATGGTGGTTTACTAATTCCTGTTAGTGAGATTTGGGATTGGGCAATTTCCTTCATCAATGACTTCAGGGGCGCTAATAATTCTGGGGCTATTTGCAAGCCTTTTGCTCAGGTTGTGGATCGTAGGTCGGCCCCTCCTTTGGGTGTTTTTAAGATCAACACAGACACTGCAACTCGTTCATTTAATAAGATTTCGAGGATAGGTGTGGTTATTCAGGATAATCTTGGTTGAGTCAAAGCTTCTCTTTGCAGGCAATTGAATGCTTATTTTGAGTCTCAAATTGTTGAGGCCTTGGCAATCTTAAGAGGTATTAACTTGGCTGTTGATATTGGCTTGTTTCCTGTCATGTTGGAATCGGATGCCCTCTCGGTGGTTAATGCTATTGTGTCTAAAAAGGTGCTTTCGTCGGAAGTGGGTGTTGTGGTGCAGGATTGGTGATGTTAATGTTTCTTTTTTTAATTTTGTTTCTAGAGTTGCCAATTCGGTTGCTCATAGTTTAGCTAAGATTTCTCTTGACCATGTTGGTGAGGCGATTTGGCTGGATGACTGTCCGTTGTCTGTGGAGAGTCAGGTTTTGGGTGATTGTCCAAGCTCTTTGTAGCTAGGTTTTCTTTTAATGAATTCCATTTTTTCTCAAAAAAATAAAAATAATAAAGAACCCTAATCAATTCTCATATTGGTGCTTAATATTAATACTTTATTATAATATTAAGGTGATGTATTTATATATTATTATTTTTTGAATGTTTTGTGTGAATTTTCATGCTGCCTTTTTTATTTTTTACTTAAAAAAAAAAAAACATTTTCTTTTCTTAATAAAAAAGAAGCTTGTTTGTAATGGAAGAGGAAGATCATAATCATATGTGTTCATATATAATAATAATTATTGGATTGTTTTTATTCCATATTATATATATATAATTGTTTAACATGGATATACATATAAAATTACTTATTTTTAAACAATTTTACTTTTAAAAAACAAACGTGTTGACAATATATTCATGTGAGAAAAAAAAAACATATCATACAGGTTCAGATTTCAGTCCATATTCAGTCTTTAAAATAATTTAGGACTATTCAGTTTTTAGATTAAAAATAATAATAATAAATAAATAAATAAAAGACCCCTTATTCTTTTAATATATAAGAGAATTTGTGTATATTAATTAAACATTACAAGCAAGATTCGAATAACTAATTCTTTAACAAAAGAGAGATACTGTTAATTTTTTAAAATTATTTATTTTATGAATAAATTGAGATTTTAACTCATACGAAGGGAAGATACAACCAACTCAACTAAAATCATGTGAACTAATCTCAAAAGGAAACAATATATTATACAATGTGTGGGAACCAGAACTTACAATGTTTTTACAAGTTAATTGAAGAGATCAAATCCAACATGTGTTGGGCTTATAAAAAGTTTTTGTCCAGCCCATGATGAGTGAAAGTGCTGACGTATGAAAAAGAATGTGAACATGCTTGTTTAATTAAATTTTTTATTTTACTTAAGTGTCATTAGATTATGAAAAATTAAGGAAAAACAAAACAAGTAAAAGATCCTGACCAGTGAGATAAAACCCTACAAGCATAGCATGGACTACTGCATCCCTACACCTGACTGGTGAGATAAAACCCTACAAGCATAGTCTGGACTACTGCTCCCACTATTAGGGAGAGATACAACTGGATTACAACTCTCACAATCAACTGGAGAGAGAACTACCCACACTTTGGAGATTAATGACCAAAGGAGGGACAATAAATAAATATATATAAATTTCAAGGTTCAACACCTTGGAACTCCACTTGGAGGTTCCAACCATCAAGGCAAGAGGCCCTTGTGTATCAACTTTTAGTTGATTCATACCTTTCAAAGGTCAAATATCCAAAGTCGGCAATCCATTCTTAAGAAATGTGCAACCATAGGAGAATAAATCATTTCATGGGGAAACCAATGAAATTACTACGTGTACTCATTATTATGTGGGGCGGGTTGGGGGACCGGGTTTGTCGGTCGGTCGGGGGGTGGGGGGTTTCATGGGAGAACCAATGAAATTACTACGTCTAGTCATTATTATGGGGAACCGGGTTGGGGACCAATGAAATTGCTAGTATATTCATTATACATAAATTATGTAGGTAATAAATCATTAATTTACTTATATAAAATTAAATGGTTTTATTAATATTTTTGATTTATGTCCAGGACTACCCTTTTATTTATTTTTCAAACTTAATAAATCTCATATTTTTTTTTCAAAATAAAAATAAAAATATACTTCATTTTTAATATTTATATATATTACTGCTGTGTCTTTTTTGTTTGTGCCTAGGTTGTTTAATAAGATTGCTCATGGGATGCTAATATAGTTTTGAACCATGATGATGAGTCTTTATGGCTTGATGATTGTCCTCTCTCTGTGGAGAGTCTGGTTCTGGGGGATGCCCTTGTTTCTTTGTAGCTCGTTTTTATGTATGAAGTTTCGTTTCAAATATATAAATAAATAAATATATATATATATTTTTTCTCACATCCATTCGCAAGATTTGTTTTTCTTCTAATTTTATAGTAAAACCATCTTTATTAGATTCGTTTTTTTTTTCCCCTACAATTGATTGGATTGTTGGTGGTAAATTATGAATGTGATATTAATCGTCTGATGATTTTTTTTGAGTGATTGAATTAGAGTTTTAGTGTAGTTTCGTTTTGTCGGGGATAAGGTTCTCTTGGTGTGATTTCGTTGTCTATATATTATAGTATATAGGCAATAAATTATGATATTATTAGTACAAATTAATTAATAAATATCTTCCTTATTTTATTGTCCATAAAATTAAGAGATAAAATCATTCTATTTTCCTTCCTTAATTTAAATTTCCAATGCAAAAAAAAAAAAAAAAGAGAAAAAAAAAAGAAATTTCATTAAATACTTATCCTATATGTTGACACAATTCTTTACTCTAAATAGTTTGTTTATTAGTAATTATTCAATTTGATATTTGACATTATTTTTATTACTTTTCAAGATTTTAGGTTGAGAATCGTAAATTAATAAAAATTTTATATTTTTCACTTAAGCAATTTTATTCCTACCATTGCAACTAAATTCTTCTTATGCTCTATGTGAATAATTTTAGGTACTAGATTACAAAATAATAAATATTTTAAGTTATTAATATAATTTTGCTACATTTATTATATAGTTTGTTATTTAAATGTTTTTAGCTGCAACTACTTATATAATATGTTGT
This sequence comes from Acer negundo, assembly GCA_035582765.1. Lineage (NCBI taxonomy): Eukaryota > Viridiplantae > Streptophyta > Magnoliopsida > Sapindales > Sapindaceae > Acer > Acer negundo. The sequence goes on from CM069242.1 coordinate 12,872,065, forward strand.
TTCCAGCTATGTGTATTGTCTACATTAGGTTTCGTAACAAAATGAAAGATGAAATTCTTACAAACTCTTTGATCATATATATTGAAAGACAAATCACATAACAACTTAGTATATATTAGATTATAGACGATTTTATAAATTTCTCAGGTTCCATTTTAATTTATAAAGATGTGTCTATTTTATTTATTAATTTATTTGTATTTTTTTTTAAGGGATAATTTATTTGTGTTACTATTACAATTTACATATGAGATTATACATTATTAAATTTGATTTTCTTTTTAAATATTAATATATTTATCTTCCGTAAATTTAAATATTTGTTTTTATCCTTACCCACAAAACCAAAATCTTAGCATCGCCCATTTGTACAACCACAACAAAACCTATCATTAATGTTAGTTGTAGATCTATATATGTTTCTCGATCTCTCACTGCCTTAATCGGTATATATAATCATCTAGTTGACTAGTTCACTGTTCATATATGTTTATCAACATCAAACTTTGACCGAACGATATCAACACAAGAAGGAAAATCATCTATATGAGCCACCATATAATTAGGTTTTCTATGCGTGATATATATATATATATATATATATAAATATATTTTGAGTTTGTTTGTTCTCAAGAAAGTAAACAAGAAAGTAAAAAGAAAATTTCAGAGAAAACAACTCTGTTTATTCCTAGAGACTTCTCAACTACCATCTGATTTCATTGATGAATCACAAGTGTGATTAATACACACTATATATACAATTGTAATAGAATGTATCTACTAGGCTGAGATACATTAACTAGGCCGAGATATATTAACTAGGTGACGTGACACTTCCTTTGCTAACTTAACAGCTTAGCTTGCTGAATTAATACTGCTAACAATATATATATATATATATTGAGTAAGGCTATCAATATTGCCACCTATAAAACTAATTACTACGTCCATATTTTATTAGAGCATCTCCAATGATATTAGCAAATATGGATCCTCAAAAGTTGTCATCTCAACATTTGAGAATTGTTTTTAGGGATTGCTAAATTTGATAATTATATAGTTCACAATGGTACACTTATAATGGTACCACAATAGTATATTAGATTTTTATGCTATAAGAAAAAAAATTATAAAAGACAAGAGAATGTATATGATATGGGTATTGATCCATTCGTAATGAAGAGACGAATTTTACCTGATTGAAATTTTTGAGGTTGAAACAATGACGAAATACATAGATGATTAAAGAAAAAAAGAGGAAAAAAAAAAGCCACATAAGAGAGAGAAAGAAAAAAATTACAACAGTTAATTTATGTTAAGTTTGTATTTGATGATTAAAAGTTAATCTTCAAATTTGATTATTGAAGAGGCAATTTGATTATTGATAACTGCTATTGCTAAACTTTAGTGACTCCATTGGACAGTGTTTTTTTTTTGGATAAATAATCAAATTTTGATGACTCTCTTACTTTTGATGATACCATTGGAGATGTTCTTAAAAATAAAATTACAAAAATATCACAATAGAAATTTACCAATAAGGACAAACTACTTAATTAAAAATATATCAAATAATGTACACTTATTAATTACACCTATATCTTCAACTATATCTCTTTATTATAAAAAAAATTATGATAAACTCCATCTTTTTTTTATTTTATTTTTTGTGTTTTTATTTAATATAATGCAAGGATGTTTTCAAATTTTTATAATTCAGACTTGGTAACTTGACGGATTATTCCATAACGACTGTTAATTTCTCGGGGTTATATCTGTAAAAACCATTTGGCTCATCTTTAATGCAATAATTTCAAACGTCAAAACCCTAAAATTTTATCAAATATTTAGTGTATTTATTTTATTATTATATTCCCCAAACTATAGATTATAAGCTCTATATTAATTACAAAAATTACTCATATATATCAATATATACATTTTTAGTTTTGTTTTCTTTTTAATTGATTAGAATGTATTAAATACGCATTAAATATAGTATGATTATTTCTAAAAATATATGTTTTTGAATTTTAATTATTCTTATTCTTATAAATGGTAATAAACAAATATTTTACCAAACAAATTAAAATATCTATATAATATCTTAAACCTCAGCATACCACGTGTCGGTATGAGAAGGCTTGATCATTAATGAGTTAAAAAAAAAAAAAAATTATATTCAACCTTTCAGTTTTATATTCAACTCTTCATTTTTTTTTTTTCTTTTCAATTGAAGGTAGATTTTCTTAATTTAATGAAAACTATAACAATAATGTTAAATATCCCACCTAAAATCCCACATTTTTCATCCCACTAAATGTGGTATGTGATGTGTCAAATTATGAGTGGATACACATTAATGATGATTTATCTCACCTACCCATGTATCCAATCACAATTTGACATCTCACATGCCATATGTAGTGGGATGAAAAAAGTAGGATTTTAGATGGGATGTGTAGCATTACTGAAACTATAACTATCAATAAATCTTATATATTTCCTTTAATGCTTGGTGAATAATATATTATTATAGAACCTCAACATGTTAAGTGTCAACATAAGAAGACTTGATCATTAATTAATATTTTTAAAATTATATTCAACCATTCAGTTTTATATTCACCCCTTCATTTTTTTTTCAATTGACCGTTGATTTTCTAGATTTAATAAGAATTATTACTATTATATATATTTTTCCTTTAATGCTTGATGAATAATATTATTATATCTATATTTAGAAAATTTAGTATAATGGAGTCTCAAAGAGCAATAAAGCTATTGCTATTAAGTAGTTATTAATAATTGTAAAAAAATTTTAATAAAATAATTTTTTTTTTTTTCATAAATCACATATCAATAAGAGGCAATCATGTAATTAATGGAATAGTGAATAAATTTTCTAAATCAATATCATAATTGATTTTTAATTATTAAGTATTATTATTATTATTATTGTTATTATTATTATTATTTGAAGTATTACATTATTTGACAAATTTAAAAGACAAACCATTTTTTTTTATTTATTTATCAAAGCTATTAAGTAGTTATTAAGTATAGTAACTTTTAATAATATATTTTTCATTAATCATATATCTAAGGTAATCAAAAGGCAATCTCATAATTAATGAGATAGTGAATAAATTGATTTTTAAATATTAATTTTTTTTTTTTTGACATGTTCCATTATTTGGTAAGATTAAAACACAAGCCATAATTGTTTTTTTTACCAACAAACCATAAATTCGTATTAATTAGTTTTTTTTTTTAATTATTGTTAATTATTTTACTATATAATAATAATAATAGTGATAATAATAATAATATATAATATATAATATTTGGTAATTTATTTTATTTTATTTTTGGTTAATTAAGAAAATTTATTAACTCATTAGTTATTGAATTGACTCTTCATTCTATTCATTATCTCATTAATTACGGGATGACTCTTGATTTTTCTATACTATTAATTATTGTATCTTATTTTGAAGCCTTAACATGATATCGGCATGAGAAGGCTTGACTATTAATTAGTTTTTTTTTTTTTAATTATATTAAACCTTTCAGTTTTATATTATTCAACTCTTTATTATTATTTTTTTTCATTTACTAGATTTAATGAGAATTTTTTTTTTTTGACAATATATAATTTAATGAGAATTATTACTATTATTAGATCATATATTTTTTCTTTAATGCTTGATGTATAATATATTATCATAGAGCCTCAACATACCGTATGAGAAGACTTGATCTGACTATTGATTAATTTTATGTTAAATAAATCTAGAGAAATGCCCCATGATTGTTTTTCATCACCAATGCATCCAATATCTTAGACCAATAAATTAAATAATAACTATTTAAATTATTGTTGCATTACATTTTATAATTCCCACATATTATGTGGGATGCAATCTAGTTTGAATTAATTTTTGGACTAAATTTTTGGGTTGATTAGCATTGATTAGTGCACAATTTTTGACACAAGATCTACCATGATTTTTTCGGCCATTGGATCTTTGAGATTTTGATGGCTTAAATTTAATAAATTTATTTCTTTTTTATTTCCTACTCCTTTATCTAACATTTCTTTCTTTTCATTTCTTTCTCCTTTCTCATAGATTTACTTTAATTTCCTAATTAAAATCTAATTAATATTTTCTCTTCCTCTCTCATACTTTTTTTTCTTCATCTTTGATTCTTTTCTTTTTATTTTCTCCTCTCGTGATATATAAGTTGCATGTGTAACCTTAGATCTATCCAATTTTTATCAAACAAAATAAGTTGCATATGTAAATTAGTTAAAACAAGAGATAAAAGATATATACATTATGATTGAATAGGTGAAAATACTTATATCAGTTTTAGTTCCATTAAAAAGATCAGAATCCACATCTTTCTTACAAACAAATAAATAATATGGCAACAGCTTATGATACAGAAGTTTCAAGTGATTTGCATCATCAGCACAAATGCCTAGGTAATATACCAAAAATAAATGTATCCAGTACAAACCCATTACCTGAAATCGGGAGTACATTAACCATACAAATAACATCAAACTTCAATCATTCTGCCAACAACATAAATAGAAGATTCAAAGATAGTGACTATTTTCTGGCAACCTTTTTAATTTTGTTTACAATTCTACGCTAATGATCCTCCAGACGAACATGGTTAACAAGTCAAATACTCTTGCTTAGCTAATCAGAAACTGCGTGACATTGCTAAATTATTTCAAGACTAAAGGGAAAAAAAATCATTGACAATACAAAAACATACTGAAATGTTCCATGTTTTAAAGAGAACAGAAAAAACTTGAAGAATAGAAAGAAAAGAAAATTAATGGGGAAGAGGAAAAAAACATAAGAAAGAGGTAGATGAAATATTAATTAGATTTTATTTAGGAGAGTGAATATACGAGAAAGGAGAGAGAAAATAAAAGAAATAAATGAAATGAGTAAGAAATAAAAAAGAAATCAATTTATTAATTCTAATCCATCCAAATCTCAAAGATCTAGTGGTTGAAAAATCGTGTCAAATCTTATGTCTCCCGATTTCTCCCGTATATATACTAAAATCTAACACTAAATAGGTTAAGGTAATATCGAGATCAAATACTATATATACAGTTTAGATATCTACTCTTATAATTAAAAATTTAGCTACTCCTATGCTTTACAATTTTTTGAACAAATATGAAACAATATATACAATGTCATGGGTTGAAGCCGAGTGGTAGAGCTTTAATTCAGAAACTACAACCACCAAGCTCCATTGAGGGGTGAAAGAAATATTCATGACAGATAAGTCCCATTAAAAGCCAGTAAGTTGTTGCCAGCCGTATTGGCAATGCATGATGATGATATAGATATAGATTTACCAATACAATGACAACCATTTATATCCTTCCCGCACTGCTAATGTAGATACGTGATAAAAAGTAAAAACGCATATTCATATTAGAGTCGATATCATATTTAAGTTGGTACTTGGTGTCAAAAGGTCGTGCTGAGTGGAACCCAACCTCTGATTTGATGGTCAGTTGGGTTTTGAGAAATTTAAAGTCACAAATTCGAATAATAGTAAAAAGAAAAAAAAAAATGTCGTGCGAGTCTGACAAGTCTGAGAGTCACTAAATTTGAACAGCTAGCTATGTACCAAACGGTCCAGACAATAATGACTTCCATTAAATATATATCGTGTCACGTGAAAAATACATGTTAATTAACTCATCAAGTACCAAACAACCCAACTGTATTATCAATAACATCTTCTACTTTTATTTCAAGTCATAAGTTTTTTTCTTTCAAACCCTTTTCATCCATATATTCCTTTTTATTTTTATTTTTTTAATTTTGAATTCTTTTCTTTTTTTTGTTTGTTTTCTATTTGGGTTTTCAGCTTAATCTTCATCAAGGCAGATCATGAATATGTGATGGGAATATCGAGAGATCATGATCATCTTCAAGTTAGCCAGGTTTTTTTTTCTTCATGTACTCAATATTGTATATACTATATATATGAAGTTCGTGCATGTAAAACACAGTAGAGTAATTTTTTTTTTTCGGTTTTTTATTTATCAGAAGATTTCAATTTTCTTTACTTATTGATCTTTGTCCTTTAGTAATTCTTTAGTATGTTGTGGATTACACAGGACACCACACCATGCTCATAATTTACTTGTGGTTCTAAAAAAAAGCTTCAGATTTCGACTTTTCTTTTTCTTTTGTTTTTGTTTTTAGTGCTTGTTTTTCAAAATTTGAGATGAGGACTGAACTTTGAATATTTATTGGAATTACTTTCATTTATAGTCCATAAAATATATATACGATCGTTCGTTTGTAATTGGTACTGGATATAGTACTACTATTATTATTAATTAATAATCTTACTTCTACTATTATTGTTAGTTTTTACCATATTATGTTGGTACTGATTTTGTTTTTTCTTCCCAATGTGAGTTTAAACTATCTATTCTCAAACTGCCATTTAATGAATTTGGATCCTCACTCCATTTCAAGTCTTCATCTCCTTATATAAGTTTTGAGATTAATTAATGGTTAGGGTGTCATTGTTTTCCACTTCACTCAACAACCGATCAAGTGCTTTAAAAAATGTGAGGAAAAACTAAGGTGAATAAGTTGTTATGGTGATCTAGCCTTAATACTCTTCCGTTTTGTTATCTAACTTTTTTCTTCTTCTTTTATATATATTATATTATATTATATTATATTATGTTATCGAAGTTTAAGAGCTGTGAGCCTGTGATGTTGTCACAACTCACAACCCATTTCTCTTATTTATTTATTTATTTATTTTTAAAAAATTCCAATCTTTTTTTTTTCTTGTCTAATTAATTTTCAAAAAAAAAAAAAATTTAGTTATTTTTTATATTGTGAAAATTAAATATACTTGTTCTATAAAAGTGATTGTTAAATTAAAGTTTTATTTTTTTTCCCCTAAGTTTTCCTATATATCTTACCATTATTGATATTGCTTAATTTTGTTACATGAGTTCAACCTTATCTATAATAATACTAATTAATAACAATAAAGTATTGTTGTTGTACTTGTTATAGTTGTTATGTTAATGTTGTTGTACTTATGTCTTTTTATTGTTGATATTGATTTGATAAAGAATATAACAATCTATTTTAGGAATGAAGTCACAATTGCACTCAAGTTTTTATTTTTATTTTACACCTAATTAATAATAAGATTTGAAAAAGTGTATTTCTCAGGTTTTATTAAGCATGTTATTAGAGTACAAGATAATGTTAGTTTAGTGTTATACCTCTCACACCTACACCATAATGTTATGGGTTCGGGTCTTTCTCTATCTTCAAACCATGAATTATTGTAATATATATATATATTTTTTTTAAAATGCTATTACAATTTGAGTACACACAAACACGTTACATCAATAATATATATATATAATATTCTATAAGTTTTTACATTAACTACAGGCTTTTAGATTTGCATCATATTGCTACTGTATTAAGCTATACAAGCACAAATTTCTTTTTTCTTTTTTTTTTTTTTTTTTTTCCTTTTATTTTTATAAGAATAAAATAAGCAACAATAAAAAGGAAGTGGTCCTCAAAAGAAAAAAAAGGAAAAAAATATGCATTTGTATTTGATGATCACATGCAGAATGAGACAGAGATATCTTACTCACCAACAGTACTATGCTTCTTAAAAATGGATTCTTTTTCTAAACATGTTTTAATCATTGGTGACCCTACCAAAATTATCACATCGGTGGCTCTACCAAAATTATTACGCAAACTAGTTGTTCAACTTGATTGTTCAACTTGATTGATATTTAGGAATAAAAAAAATAAAAAAATAAAAACTTTATTTACACTCATATCAAGTATATATGGCTTGTCACATTATAGAAAGAAAATCTCAGATTCATCGAGTACATACACTCACACACTACTAAGTGGTATACTCGATTATAGGGGATTGGATATGTAGCTGTCACATGTATAATATATATATATATATATATATATTAGATTTTTGTGTCCAATATCCATTGTATTGGATTTTGTGAAATAAATGTGGGAAACATGAGAGGTACACAGGTTTCAATAGGCACAACAATTAAAAATATTTACTACAACATTTTAAGTTGATATTAGTATTTAAAAAGAAAAAAGAAAAAAAGAAATCGAAGTTGATATTAGTAACTTGAATATGCTATTTTTGACAAATTTTGTATAATTTATATGATTCACTTATATTTTAAGAAGATATATATTAAATAATCAAGTTGAACAACTAGATTGTGTAACAACTTTGGATGGTCCATCTATGTAAATTAAAAGCATATTTTGAAAAAGGTGGTCCGTCTACAATAAAAGCATGTTTTGAAAAACTGGAAGCACTGTGAGTACTGATCATGTGATTCAAATACTCCAAATCTTTCCCCATAAAAAACAAATTTGAGTTAATAATATCAATTAACTTAATTTAAGTTTAAACAAAACCACTTTAATTTTCCTATCTACGGTTAATAATAAGACTATAAAATTTCCTAAAATGATCCCAAAAACGTGATTTTAAAGACTTAAATTAAACTATAAACTTTCTTAAAATGATCCCATAAACATGATTGCAAAGGCTTAAACATTTGGAATTCGATCAAAAGATAACATGCATAGTAGTAGCTAGTCTCTTAATAGTTGAGATAACGATTTCAAGAGGCTATAGTGGCAATATGGGGCCCCTTTATAGCTTCGCCACAACTAGTGGCTAGCCTCTTCTGGCCAGCCCCACAGTAAAGTAATTATCATATTATGCATCCATTATAATGTAAGGTTGTAGTTTTTTGTACAAAAAGGATTTTGACAAATCTATTCCAACAATACATGTTCATATGACCTTTAAGGTGATGCAGATTTTAAATGTGATGCTTCATTCATGCTTTCCACGTAAATGCTTACTCGATCACTGCTGGTGGATATGAATGCAGATGGAATTGTTCAGGTGCGGTTATTCCCATGTTATTTTGTATCGACAGTCAATTTATAATGTTTAAAATATACATATAGAAAAATTGTATATCAGTCTTTCTATTGTCAGTTCGTCTCGATATAAAATATATCAGAATGAAAAATACGGATAATAGATTATAGAGAAATTTTGACAAGTGCATACACTTTAAGTAAAAGTATATAAATCTAATAGTACACATTTTTTGTCCTGATATATTTTATATCAAAACAAACTGACAATATAAAAATTGTTTATATATATACATACAAAAATCTTCAAGTCACCAGTGCGCACTGATATAACTTCATCAATGCGTTGGATGTGGACTATTAGATTTATATATTTTGACTCAAAGTGTATGCACTTGTCAAAACTTCTACATAATCAGTGGGTCCATATGCATTAGTACTGATGTAGTTACATCAATACACACTGACCAGAACAGGACTGAATATATATTTACAAACTGAAATGTTGAAGTCAGTGCGTATTGATATATATAACTTTATTAGTACGTTGGATGTGGACCATTAGCTTTACATATTTTGGCTTAAAGCGTATATACTTATCAAAGCTTCTTCATAATCAGTGATTCACATGTATTGGTACTGATGTAGTTACATCAGTGCATACTGACCAGAACGGGACCATGTATATATATATATATATGTTCAAGTCAGTGCGTACTGATATAAATATATGAGGAAATTGAATGTGATCCTCTCATTTTCCATGCTTTGATTTAGTGTGTATGCACTTGTCAAAACCTCTCAATAATGAGTGGTTCACATTCATTATCCTTATATATTTACATCAGTATGCATTGATGTGAACGGGACTGTATATATATAGAGTAATTTTATAATGATGACTTTTTACGATGTACACTTTAAACACCTTTGATGAAATTGTATGAAATATATTGAATCTTGATTTTATTTTTTGTATAGATGGTGAAAACATTGAAATACATTAATGGAAAAAAAATTAAAAAAAAATCGGGAGCAAGAACTAATTTTTTCCGATTTTTTTAAAGATAAAACATTTTAAAATAGGAAAATATAAGAACAGATAGTGTGTAATTTAATTTTATTAAGATGCATACAAAAAATCTTATCGAAAAACACTTGATTTTATGCAATTTTATCAAAAGTGTTTAAAATATGCATTGTAAAAGACCTTATTGAAAAATTACTATATATATATATAATCTTTTATCGGACATAAGATATTATGAATTTGTTGTCTATACAAAATTTCATTTGAAACTCTGTCATTTTTAATTTATTTTATTTCTAAGTCATTGAATTAGAGTGGTGTTATTGGCACACTCCCTACTGATCTATTTATGTCCCACTTTTTAATTATTTAGTATTATTTTTTTCCTTTATCAAAATTACTAAAAGAAACATGTAAGAAAAAAAAAATATTATATAAAGTAAATCTAATAAAACTCCATATTCCTTTAAAAAAAAATGTTATTTTAATTCTTTTCATGAACTTTTTTTTTTTTCAGAACTCTTAAACCCTAAAAATACTTGTACTGATCTTATTTAAACAATAAATCAAACACTTTAAGTTCATTAGATAGATGTGATATTGATTATTATTTAATCTCATTACTCTTTTAGAATTTGAAAGTAAAATGATAATAACCAAAACAAATACTTAATCTTTGCTTCTTATTTCGTTTTGTTTGTTTGTTGTTTCGTTTTATTATAAATTTTATGGTTTTTATTGTGCTCTATAACATGAGATTGTAAACTAATTTTTTTGTTTTGTTTTGTTTTGTTTTTGTGTGGAATAGTCTTGTGCCTTCTCTTTTGTGCAGTTATATGGGATAATAAGATATCAAAGTATATTTAAACTTTTTTTTTTGTCTTGCGTCTTCTCTTTTGTCCAGTTTTATGGGATATTAGATATTATATATATCTATGTACACATGCACGAAGACTTTGATTTCACTGGGTTGTGATAAAATTTATGGTTGGGTTAATTAAGGTAGTTGGGATTTTGATCAGGTTATTAATGAAATTGAAATTGAAATTGTTTGGTTCCAACTTGTTCATGGTGAAGAACCCTAAACAAACTGTAAAAACTATATTGAAATTATATGGAAAGTTTAATGGAACATTAGAAAATGATTATAAACTTATCATCACAACTATTGGAAGGTTAGAAAACTATTAATCAATGCCCGTGACCTGATCCCCGCCCAGTTGAGATCGTTCCACAATCCTCGCTATTCCTATTATTGTGCCCGTGTTGGGTTCTTCGAGTTTGAGCGATAAAGAGAGATGGATTTGTAATGGAGGTGGTGCATAAGATCAATTAATGAAGCTTGATGTTTTAAAAAAAACATTAAAAATAAATAAATAAATAAGAAGAGAAAAAAATCGTTCATAAGAAGTGAGAGAAAGATGAGACCAGAGATAAAGAGATCTGAGATAGATAGAAATATTAGAGATGAGTTTATTAGGTTTGAAAAAATAAGTAAAAGGGTCGTTTTGGAAATAAATAAAATAAAATAGTAAAAATATTTAACTTTATTTAATTAAATCAAAATTTGAATAAATGGGGCATAAATAGATTAGTAGGGGGTGTGCCAATAGCACCACTCTTAAATTATTTTAAATTGATTTGAACTTGAGATTGCATTCTAATCTTGTCATATATTTCTTAGATTGTGTTTGTCTTATAGTCTTGGCATGTTGACGAACATTAAATTTTGTTTGAACTTTTATCATGCAATAATATATTGCTACTAGAGTTTATTTTGTGAATATTTGAAAGATGAATTAATATTTATTTTTATTGGATTGTGTTACCGTCTAAAAAGATAGGGGTCTAAAGAAGAATTTTCCTCCCTTACTAAGACTGCTGGGAGTAGAAGGACACTACAAGGAATATCGGGCTACCTCATGAAGAAGTCGGGACCAATACACCTACGACAAGCCATGTGTGAACTAGGACTAGGATCGAGGGCATCCCGATTCCCCTGTACCGGGAAACGTTGTAACCAAGGTCCAGAAAGCTTTGGTACCACATCGCCCGACTCCCTCATACCAAAAAGCGCTGGTATCGCGATCCATGATGTGTGGTGTCCCTGTACCACAGTTCCTCCTTAAACCAACTTACCAAGTATTCACCATCCACTCGGTATGGAGAATGATATCCATGAAAGACCGGTACACCAAGGGGCCGAACCAAGAGCAAGACCATGCTATAAGAAAATCAACATGCAGTAACATCTAGCAAAAGGAAAGAGTGTTGGCTTTCTCCGCCATCCGTAATGTCATTTAAAAACAGAGATAGTCAACTTCATCAAATCCTACCGATAGTCAACTTCATCAAATCCTACCGAAATGGAAACAACTCACTTAATTATGGGGACAATCCCGGCACCTAAACACAGCCACTATCAACGCCCAATCAGTGTCCCTTTGATTGACTAAATTAATGGAATGGATAACAAGAACTGGGACCTATAAGAACTACAAAGCTCTACAAAAAAAGGGAGAGAAGATCACCAGAGACAAAAAAAATAGATTTCCACTTATCAACAATCACGAGTTTGCCATCGTCTACTATGTCAGAAACACCTTACCCAAACTCCCCTTTACATCACTATTGTATCATTCAGTTATATTTAATTTTTAGTTTATCAATAAAACAGTGAACTATTATCATTCATGTATTGCAAGCCACATACACATACCTATCCTAATATTCTTTCTACAATTTTTTTTTGTTTTTATTGAGAACATATCAGTACCAATCGTGGAAACTCTCCAGCTGTGACTTACCGAGGTCACGGTTCAAAAGTGTTAATTGGAGATCCATCTCTTTGACATTTTTCGGTTAACAGATTGTTTTGTGGATGTTTATATTTTACTATAGTATTAAAAGGAGAAAAAACAACACTTTAATTTAGTAGAAATGATGGAAAATGTCACTTTTTCAAACTCATGTAGTGACAAAGTCACTCCTTTAATAATAAGTTAAATTTAAAAGGCATTTATTATGGTGAACTACCAAAATTGCCCTTATTTTACATATTATCTTTTTTACTTTGAAGTTTTCTAATATTTTATTCTTCCACATTCCTCTATAACAGACTTCCAATAGAGGTTGAACATCATAATATTATCAATGTAACTTCATTAGATAATTAGCTTTTTTTTTTTTTTTTTTTTTTTTTTTCCAATTAAAAACCCCCGAATGGATTCCTTTTCATTTGTTCTCCGAGTCTTTTGTAAACCATAAGCTGGTTATGTGAATTTTGAATCTAATTGAAAAGGCTCGGATAACAAATGAAAAGGCTCGGAGAATAAATGAAAAGGCTCGGAGACTAATTGAAAAGTCTCGGAGACTAATTGAAAAGGCTCAGGGAACAATTGAAAAGGCTCGAACACTTCATTAAAAGGCTCGGGTAATGCATGAAAAGGCTCGGACAGTGTATGAAAGGTTCAAACACTTCATTAAAAGGCTCGGGTAGTGTATGAAAAGGTTCGAACTGTTTTAAAAGTCTCAGAGAATCAAAAATCACTAATCTATTCATAAATTATTGAAAAGCTCGGATAACAGTTTAAAAGGCTCGAAATATGTATTAAAATGCTCGAAATGTGCATTAAAATGCTGGAACAGTGTAAAAGTCATGAAGATTCAAAATTAAAAAGCTCGAATTACTGTTTAAAAGGCTCGGATCTAGTGTAAAAAGGCTCGAAAAGACATGAAAAGACATGAAAAGATATAAAAATGCTCGGATCAAGTGTAAAAAGGCTCGGAGATTCTAAACCGATTAACCTATGAATTTTTCTTGAAAAGGCTCGTGTAACATTTTAAAAAGCTCAGGGACTATTATAAAAGGCTCGGAAAAAGTTCAAAAAGGTTCGGGTTTTCTCTTAACGTTTGAAAAAGACACAAACTGACAAAAAATGGTATTTTTGTTTGGTCATCTAAATGGGTGCATTTTAAACTTAAATTAGTAATGTTGTGTCTGTCTTAAAAAAAGCGCCCCAAATAGTGATAAAACAATTTTGAACCCCTATAATTTATTTATTTAAATATTTTTACTTTTAAGTCAAAAGGAGTCATATGAATTGAAGAATGAGGAAAAGGGAGAGACGAGATCAAATGGCGGATTGGGGATTAGAGATTGGAGGAAACGGGGAATCAAGTAGACCTAGCAAAAATTTTACACGACCCATTAACACGATCCAAACCCATCGGAAAATAGCAATTGGTGGGTTAAGTTTATCGGATCGAGTTGTTAATGGGTCAACCCATTAAGACACGAAATATAATGGGTTAGTTTTGGATTCACCCTTAAAAAAACTGTTAATTCAATAACCCATTAATATAAAGATTTTTTTTTTAATGTGTTTATGAAAGTTATTAAAAAAACCTTTGTATAGTCACATTATGGAATTTATATAAAAAAAATCTATACAAGTATGGTTATAATATATTTTATTAATTAATTTTTTTTCTTTTTTTGAAAGAGGAAAAATTTCTAAATTAAAAACTCTAAAACTATAAATCATTTATTTCACAATATTATAACTCTAACCTTAACCTTAAAACTTTAAAAGTAGTTCATGAGTTTGATCATGTTTCACTGCTATTTATTTTTAATTTTTTAATAAATTTCAAATATAATATTTTGTAACGGGTTGGATCAGGTTACCAATTAATTTAATAAATGATTTCGGGTTTTTATATTTCAACCCATTAAGCTAGCAAGTCGGGTTCAGATGGAGCAATTTTAACACAAAAAGACACAATTTCGTAATAGCACGATCCATTACGAGGTCTAAGAAATTGGTAAAATAGGTGGTGAGGATATTTCCCCAATTTCCTCACCCACATTTACCCCATATGGGGGTTGGGCGGAGAGAGGCAGGGGCGTATCCCATGGAGGCTAGGTGGGCCATAGCCCCAATGAAAACCAAAAATTTATAGTTAAAATTTTTATTTTACATTTTAGCACTATAAATTTTAAGTTTTTATTATTTAACCTCTAAATTCCATAATTCTAGTTTCACCCTTGGGGAAAGGGTTGGATAATGGGGATAGGAGCACGGGAGCTTTCCCCATCCCTATTTCCATTGACATCCCTAACAAAAAGTCAAAAAACTCATATCATATTATATATCAAAAGCCTTCCTTAAAAGAAGGTTTTTATAAAATCAAGAGGTTGTTTTAAAAATATGTCAAAGTTTATATCACATAACCCTCTCCTTTTACTTGCGTAGCGTGTGGTACGCTCACGCCCTAGAGTGTTGAGATCTTCCCATTGAGTCCTATGTGACAATAAGTGTCATTTTGCTACTATTATATTGAAGAAAGGAGTATAGAATGGCTTTTATGTCCCTTTCAATGTACACATGGTTGTCGAGAATTTTAGAACAATCCTACTAGATTTCTACCGGTGTTCCCCTTGACAATACCAAATGAAGAAATCCTCTGTTGTACCAAATGATCCCCCTCATATTCTCCTCTTCCTCTCGTTGTTCTGGTCTGATTCCATCACACCCAAATCTTCTCTTATATTTTCTAATGAGCTGAGATGGCTCTTATCTGAACATTCATCCCTTTATCGGTCGTGAAGTTTTGATCCTCACCCGTAGGATCCTTTTCTACTTTTTACGTGTGCAATCAGTATCAATCATGAATTGCATGTTTTTCTCAACTAGTGTACGACATTCTTTAATTGTCTTTGTTCTAAAACGACGCTATTTCCTGCAGAGACTTTTCTACGGTCCAGACCTCATAGAACCGCCCATGTGGCTCCAGCTCTAGGGATAGTTTTTGGATTTACACTTATTCTTGTGTGTAAATTCTCCTTTGAATCAGTGTACAAATTTCGACGTTAACAAAATCGAATTGTTGTTTTTAAAATATGTCAAGCTTCAAGCGCTTATTTAAAAAATTCCCAACTTAAAATAAAGAATAATTTGGCAAACTTGAGTCACGTACTCAAGTACAGAAAATAAATACAAAATTGACTAATAATTGCAACCAAAACAATATAAGTGTGTTATAAAAAATTGTACCAACTTAAAACACAAAAAACAAATATTATTGAATTACAATCGAAATCCAACCCATCTCTCTCCTCTGATAAACACACTTATTAATTATTTTCACCGGTCACAAGTCGCAAGTCAAACATTGAAACTTTTATCTCAACCTAAAACAATATAAAATGTCACTATTGTAGTGAAATGTCACTCCTCTCCCTCTCCTTGACCACAACCTGAACCCCACCCCTAATCATAGCAGTGAGCCCAATATCGAACCATGGTGCACCCTTTGGTTCCACAACTTGAACATCAAACTTGCTTACAACAGACAGAGCAACCATTTTCATTTCCACTAGAGCCAGTTCTTTTCCCAAACAAATCCTTGCCCCAGCTTGAAAAACTGGATATTTGTAAGGACTTCGTGAACAAAAAGTCCCATTTTTTAGCCACCTTTCAGGCTTAAATTCCACAAAATCTGAACCCCAGATATTTTCCATCCTTCCCATTGCATAAGAGTGGTAAGTTACCCTTTTACCCTTGCTAACAAATGTTCCATCACACAAGACATCATCTTCTTGTGCAAATTTTGAATCAAATTGAACTGGTGGGTAGAGTCTCAAACACTCATACACTGAAGCATGTAAGTAATTCATTTCTCTTATTTGATTGTAACTAGCAAATTTTTGATCATGCGCTTCCCTGGCTCGATCCGATTCAGCCCGAATTTTCAACACAACTTCCGGGTGGTGTGCTAGTAAAAAGAAGTATGTTGTCAATGCTGAGGCCATTGTGTCGCGACCTGCCAAGATAAAACTTATAACAATGTCTCTCAAGTGATTGTCGTCTTTGATACAATTCATGAATCTTGATAGGAGATCTTGGTTGGTTGAAAAACCTAGTTCCCTCTTCTGAAGAATCACCTCCATTGCAAGAACATTAACAATCTTGATCGCCTTCTTGAGCTCTTTCTCTGTGCCGATATTGAAAAGTCTTTTGAGTTTCCAAACTAAAGGCAGAGCTGCCATTGCTCTCTCTGCTGATAATTTTGATGCTACATCAAATGAATTTGCAAATAAAGAGATTGGTAGTGATGATTCAAGACAACAAGGATCTAATCCGAATGAAAACTTGCAAATGTTATCGAATGAAAATCTTCGAAAGACTTCTTGTAAATCCAATCTGTTGTTGTTTTTTGATCCTCCAGCAGCTGAAGATGATAAAAGTGGGACAAGTCTGGATTCAATCTCGTTCTTTACGATATCGAAAGCATAAGTTCGGATAGAGATGCTTGCGAGTTCTAGACTAGCAACTTTCTTCTGCAAAAGCCATGAATCTCCATCAACATTGAAAATTCCCCTCCCAAGAAAATCACCAAGGATAGTGGAGAAAGGTTTGCCTTTCGGGTAGTTTTCGAATCTTGTTTTGAGAATGTATTCAACGTTACGAGGATTCGCTGTGATTATGTTGTTGAGGACATGAATTGTGATGGTTTGAGTTGGAGATTTCTGGAGAAGATGAGTGTACCAATCACAAAGATTGTTGAATTCTTTGGACCAAGATGATGATAAATAAGCAGAGCAAATATCACAGTTACAATAAACTCTCTGCTTTGTAAAATGGACTAAAACAGAGAAGATCACAAACAAGGAAACAATCAAGAGGAATGAGAAGAAGAAAACATGAGCTAGCAGTAGCTGCAACAATGGAGAAACTTGGGACTCCATTGATGAATTTTCTGAGCAAGAAAAATGATGAGGATAATGGAGAGACTCATTCATCAATACCCTTGTAATTTATAAGGCTTGTAAATCCTAGTATCTGCCTCATGAATTGTGTGGAAACCAAATAAGAAGCTATTGCTGTCAAACCAACTGATCACCACCATTATGGTACATTGGTACATGTCATTAATCCATTTCTATTTGGTTTTCATTTAATATATATTACATGGATCACTAATAAATAAACACTGCAATCACTTGGACATAACCGAGGGTTGGAGATTTCAAAATAAAGCTCAACCACCCGAGTTTAAACCCATAGTATTGTAAATATATTGCCACATTTTTCCATTAAACTGTAAAATATAGAGAGACCCCTCCCCTTGTATAGAAGTTTCATTTTAGGTCTTGCTCGTAGAGTCCAATCTCATTAGGTCATGTTAGACCCCTTTCTCACAATGATATCAGTTTAAAAACATAAAAAGAAAAATCCCTCGGACATAATTTATATTCGGTGTTAGTAATCGTCAAATCCAAAATATTAAGGTACTTAAGCACTTTGCCGGACTAGCAGGCTTGGCATAAGGATCAAACCCAAACAAATATGCAGATTACAGAAACAAATGAATGTAAAGGAACTCGAACCCAGAACTTCTACATTAAACTTGACCAAGACCAGAAGCTTACGTTGAATCATTATTGAAGTACTTTTTTTTTTTTTTTTTTTCTTTTTTTGAGTAAGCAAGTTAGAGATGATAATTTCCATTTCAAAACATATGATATAGAGTTGTAAGAGTTTACATCTGACCTGATTTAGTAGCTAACTAGTAGCTTTACACCAAACAAGACCAGCGACGTACATAACCTGCTATGATTTTTTCTTATGATAATTCACTTCAACTCATCAGTAGACGTTGATTGGCAATGAAAATAGCATCCACGTTTTGAAACCAATTTTTTTATTTATTTTATTTTTTTTTATTGATGAGCACGAATGTTGCCTACTCTAACAAGACAAAACTCGGTCCGATTTGTTAATTTTAAATTTAAAAAAAAAATAAAAATTATTTAAATGATAACATTTGGTATTGATACGAAACTCCACAGACGAAAGACATAATTTAAACATTTAGAATTATAATTTTAATGGATATCTTCGCAATTAATCTAGTGCTTGCAATAAGAGAAATACAACTCCGAAGTTCGATCAAAGTTCGTATTCATTAACTTTCCTTTAAAAAATAAAAGTTATTATTTTTAACCTAGTTTGTAATCGCTACATTTACATACGATTAAAAATTATTTGTCATGTCATTGCCACGAATTTAGATTAAAAAAAACATTAAACTAAATAATAATAATTGTGCAATAATCATAATAACTTAGGTCAAATCTACAAATCCAACTAAACTACAGTGATGCTACAACTAATAAGAATGATGACAATAGCTTTATTTCAACCTTTAGCATGGAGTTGGGTCATCCTCTTTCAAATTCTGAATTTATTATAAATATTAAAAATAAAAAATAAAAAACCTTCGGAAATTCTAACTTAATTTTGGATTAAAGAGCATATAAGCACATGAGTGATTGAGATGTTAAAATCAAGAAATTTAGTCATAAATTTAAGTTGGTTTACCCTCATAATAAAATATGATATATTAAACCTCAAATCTAAATAACCCTATAATAAATTTAGTTTTCTAAATAAAAGTTAATTTAATGAAATTTTTTAATAAAGAATATAAAAACACAATTTTAAATGTTTAAAGGATGAAATTGGACCACCACCGCTAAATGTGATTTGGTGATAAGAACGTACATTCAATATCACAATGTCTCAGTTGAGTCACCATCACCACAAGTGGTGTATATATATATATATATATATATGAACTTTCAATTGAGGAATCTTACTTTAATTTCGGTACGAACCTTGATGAAATCACATTGATTTTTATGAATTTTGATCTGAAATTTTTTGTGAATGATATGAATAAAAATTGAGAATTTTTTAAGTACTAGAACTATTTTTTTTGAAAATTTTCCTATATTTCTCAATTTTTTTTTTATGCCTTCATATTTAAAAAAATATGGATAAATAATTCTAATATTTGAAAAATTCTCAAATTTTATTTATATGTAGATTTTATTAAACCTATTATCTATAAATAAATAAAAAAATTCAAATTAAAATTTATAAAAATCGATTTGATTTCATCGAATGAAATTGTACCGAAAGTGAGGCATCACAGTTTGCCTACTTTAAGAAACACATTAACTGATTAACATAACTCTTAGATGAGTTGCGTGCGTCAACCCATACGTCTTCATATAGATCGGCCACGTGCGCTTATTTCTAGATCACCTATTCTTGTTTCAATACTTTTGGAGGATTGCATGTTACTGTAATAGGCTATTGCACTTTTTTTTTTTTTTTTTTTTTTTTTAACATACCATTAATTTTTACTTATCACATAAAATTTAATTTTTTAACAAATCGCAATTAACAAATACGTCATGGTAAACCCCTAAGAGCGTAACTCTACTAGTAGATGGACGATGTTTAGACAAACGATTCCTTAATTAACAGTTCGAATCCTAAAAAGAAAAAAAAAAACCTAAATAGATAAATAAATATTATAAAAAAAAAAAAAAAAAGGTCACGGTCTTCTTTTAAAAATTCAATTAGTTTATAATATTTATATAAGTTACCAAATTGATGTTCGTGTTTTTCTCAAATGTCAAACATGGTGTCCGACTTTTCAAAAATATCAAATTGGTCTTTGGTAAGAGTTAATTTTAACTGAAGTTATGAGAAATTGCTTTAATATTCTCATTTAAAAATGATAAATTAATAAAACTATATTAATATTTTTTTATTTTTTTTTAAAGTGACCTCCATCTGGCTTATTCCAAATCGCAGAGGACCTCCGCATCTGGTTTTTCTAGATCTCAAAGCACCTCTGCAATTGGTTTTCCATATTATGGAAGACCTTTGCGATCTAGATTTTTCATAATGTAATACTAAATTGGGGTTTCTATGGAAAAAAGGGTTTCTTCAAATTTTAATTCATTTAAATGGTGTTGTAATGAAATGTAATTGACAATTTGTGTGACTTAATTATTTAAACCAATGTTAAGAGATTTCATGAACATCTAATTAGGAACGAAGAGCACATACCGTCATACCGTGATCCTTTTTCTACTGTAGTATAATCTCTATAAATTTATAATATTTTTTATACAATAAAATTTTATGAGTCCCCACTTGAGTCTTGGGTCAAGAGATTAATTAATAATTTTAATTAAATTAAAAGAAGATACATTTATGAAATTTCTTTATAAAAATATATGGTTCTACTCATTTCAATAATTAATAATTTGTTAAAAAATACGTAAAATTGACCATGAAATTTTCTTGAAATATAAATATATTGTTATTTTTGAAAATAAAATTTAAATTTTGAGGGATCTCACATCTAATTGTTCGTAATACATTTAAAAATTTTGAGATTGAATTATTTCTTACTACAATAAAAGATAATCTAGTGTCACTAATGTTTTGAGTACAAATAGACTACGACGTTGTTGTATCATTATCATCATCATCATCAAGAAGATTATCAGTTATGTTATCAATATATACATTAAATATCTTCATAAATCAATAAATATATTAACTAATAAATTTTATATGGTTTTTACATTATTAATTTATAGAGTTTTCTTGTATTTTTCAAGTATTGACTTTTTTTTATTTTTTTATTTTAAAAATTACAAGAACTATTACAATAAGATTGTCGGGATCTGTCAAGATCAAACATTATATGTGCGGTCCTGATAATAGGAGATAACTACTTCCACAACCTGGGAAGAAAACTCCTCACAAATGCTTGTAAAATGTGAATGGTTAGATTTGAACCCCTCACCACTTAGGTGGAAGGGAGGTACACTACCAGCTCTGCTAATAGGTGATGTGCAAGTATTGACTTTTAAGTTTATTATTTTAAGTTGTTAAGGGAAGACCCAATAATAATAATAATAATAATAATAAATAAGATATAGGTTAATGGAATTTTACACATGACTTTTGTTAGAAAATGGGCATAATGAGAACTATTTTGGATGTTCAATATAATAGAGACACCCTAACCCAGTTACACAACGACTTTGATTCCAATTTTATTTATTTATTTATTTATTTTGTTTGTGAAATGGAGGGTTTAATTATTTCTCTATTTTGTTCTGCCACTTCCAATTTCCGAAAACAAATCATTCAATTGAGTTATTTTTATTTTTATTTTATTTTTTTTTTTCATATTAAGTACGTACCATAATATATATATATATATTCAAACTATATAAAATTGATGCACTAAGTTCGTTGTTGATATCATTCGGCTTGTGGAAGCTCTTCAATTTGATATTTCCTTTGTCCCCGGAGCTACAAATAGAGTTGTTGATTGTTTAGCTAAGCTTACGTTGTTCTCTGAAGATGACCGTGTTTATCATATTTCCATTCCTCCACCTGTGGAGGTTCTGGTATTGGCTGATCGGTCTGGTTAGCTTGTGTTTCAGAGGTTTGTGTTTATGAAGTCAGTTCTTCTTCTTCTTAAAAAAAAAAATTCCAAATAGTCAAAGTTATTAAAAACCTAAATTTCCGGAAATTTAAAAAGATTCGGTCCAACTCATGCTAACGTTCACATACACTAAATTTATTTAAAGAATCTCTAAGTAGATAGAACATTTGTTTTCTTCTGTAGACACATGAACTCTTAATCATCTAAATTTTTTTTTTTTTTTTTCTTGTATATACCGTGCTAGTAATGCGGTGACTCGAAGTTTAAATATTGTTAAACTAAATAAATGCTATTTATTATTAAATCATAGCTGACGATATTACCCTAATATGATTGGTTATGAAAAAAGAACACCAAAAAATATAATTTAATCAATTGTTATAGCTAACGTGGTTGAGATTTAACCGACCTTAAAAATATAATACATAGGCAGTTGGCGCCTGAAATGAAACAATATATGTAATAATTTTTTACACTCGAACATGCCACAGAATTTGGATCATTTCTTCATCTTTCAATGATTTATTAACAATAAGTATTTTAATAAATGAATGATTAGAATGTAATTATTCTTTAATATTAATTTATTAGAAATTAACCAATGTCAACTTTAAAAAACAAGTGAGGAAAAGTTCAGGTGATCAGGAAATAATTAGGATCCAAGTCACAAGAGAATCATGTGCATAACATGTCTACCCATGTGTTGTTTCTTGTTGGTTTAATTTCTTGGTTATTCAGATGTTTAAAATAATTATTAAAATTGATAGTAATTCATTAACTAATGTGCGTGAGATATTCGTTGATGTTTAATATTAGGGATAATTACCCTGATGGCCATCGAATTGGTGACACACTATCAAAATGGTCACTGGATTAGAAAGTTGTTCCAAAATGACCATTTTTAGCGAACTTTGTGATACTAATGACCATTACATCAAATTCCATCTAATTCCATCCAATTCCATCCAATGAGTGACATTTTAGTAAATAAGAAGATGATATAAATTTATTTTAGTTGCTTTTTGGAAATCAATTTTTTCAATAAGTAACATTTTGGTAAATAAGTGGATGACATAAATTTATTTAATATATTTTTTGGAAATCATTTTTTTTTTTGAAAAGAATAATTATATTTAGTATACGTATATACATATATATATATATATTTACGTATATTAAATATATATATATTTTTTCAAAAAACAAAAGAAATGGTTTAGAACTTTAGATCAATACACGTGTCTCTTTTAAAATTTTGTAGCCTCCATCTTCTTAAAAAAAAAAAAGAAATATATATATATATATTGAGATATGCTATACATATATATACACTAAATATAATTATTCGTTTCAAAAAATAAAAGAAAAAATTGATTTTTAAAAAAATCTAAAATAAATTAATGTCATCCCCTTATTTACCAAAATGTCACTCATTAGATGGAATGACCATTGGTGTCACAAAGTTCGCCAAAAATAGCCATTTTGGAACAATTTTCCAATTTAATGGTCATTTTAATAGCGTGTCATTAATTCGATGACCACTGGGGTAATTATCCCTTAATATTATTTGAGATAATCATAGGAACTTGTTTTTTTTGAAAAGGGAGACTTTATTAACAGACAAGCCAAGGCCAACGAATAGAAAAGCAAAGCACAAGAAACAAGCAGAAAGCAACAAAGCCAACCCAAACAAACAAAAGGAAACAAAAGAACCAAAACGCACACAGCAGAACACAAAAGACTAGAAAAACACTGCAAGGCAATCAGACATTACTCCAGGAAAGCACATCAACTCCCTCCCTAGAGCCTTTTTTGGCCAAACTGTCAGCATAAGAATTGGACGCTCTTGGATTGAAAATAACAGAGGCTTGACTAAAAGAACCCAGGATGCTGCGAATGTTAAAGATGATTTGAGCGTGAACGAAGTTGCTGATGTTGCTATTGTTCACCCACTCCACAGCTGACTTCGAATCACCGACAACAATAAGATTCTTATCTATTAGCTCTGGTCTAGACCCGAAAAGGTTGCAGGCTTTGGCAATAGCAAGTAACTTAGCAGATATAGCATCATGGATCCCGATAAAGGTTGAGAAAAAGCATAACACTTTACCTTGATGATCCCTTAAAACACCGCACATCCCTGCTAGACCTGGATTATCACGCGCCGAACCATCAACGTTAAATTTCAAGGCATTGAAATAGAAGGCATCCAAACAGCCAATTTGGGTTTTTTTTTTTTTTTTTTTTTTTTTTTTTTTTTTTCAGGACTTCAATACAGTACTCTTAAATATTCAAAACCAAATGCGAAATAGGATCCGAAGAAACTCCACCCAAATGCTTGAACCACCAAGCCACTCGAAATCTCACCGAATCCTCCAATTGAATAAAATCCAAAACACCATCCTTAAAAACTTTGAAATTCCTAGCTTCCCATAAAGACCAAACCACCACAAAAAACAGAGAAATCCAAACTCTTTCAGAATTTTTCTTAGGGCATAGACCACTCCAACCCTTCCACCAATCCACCATCGACTTGGAGGAACAACTGAAAATCCCCCACCAATTCATGCAACTTTGCCAAAGCTTCCAGGACCACTCACACAACAAAAAGAGATGGTCAATGGATTCTAAGAAAAGTTGGCAGAAAGGGCATGTTAAATTCGAACTGATCTGAACGCCAAACTTGGAAAGAATTTCACCCACTAGAATCCTCCCATTAAGAAGTTGCCAAACAAAAAGCCCAACCTTGGGAGGGCAATAACCATGCCACATCCCCTTATAAAAGGACTCATGAACAATCTGACCATCTCACAAGATTCCAAAAAGATTTTACAGTGAACTCCCCATTCGAGCCATGAATCCAAATGATTGAATCATCAATAGAATCCCTTATGTTAATATTGTCTAGACAATCTAAGAAACAATTCCATTGCTCAACTTCTCAATTAAACAAACTTCCCCTTAGATTAACTTCCCACTTCCACTCCATATCTTGCCTTTTGCTAAAATTTCTAATGTAGCCATCTTTATTCTCTGCTAGAGCAAAGATTCTAGGGAAAACGATCTTTAAAGGAGATCCTTCCACCCTTATATCAGTCCAAAAATGAGCCTTTACACCATTTCCCACCACCACTCTTAAGCCGTCATTCAGAATTTGACTCGATTTCGATCCTTAAATAAAAAGGCTGCCCATCGACCTTGTGAAAATAGAGCTTCTTCCATTTACGTAATTATAATCCCAACATAAACTATATAAAGGAATCCCAAACTTAGCACAGATCACATTTTTCCACAAAAAAGAGTTCTCTGTACCGAATCTCCACACCCATTTGGCCAAAAGGCCAAGATTTTTAGCTTGGACAGAACCAATGCCAAGGTCTCCCTCAACTTTACTCTTGCACAACGTTTCCCATTTAATGGTGTGAATCTTCTTCTTACTAACCCCATCACCCCAAAAAACGTTTCTCTGAAGACTCTCAATCTTCTGTCAACACTTACAGACATCTTAAAAACTGTCATGAAATAGATTAGGATGCTAGACATCACTGACTTGATAAGTACCAACCTTCCACCCTTGTTGAGGAACATTTTCTTCCATGGCGCTAAACAGATTTCCAGACGTCTTACCAAATCAGCCCAAAAAACTCTAGAGGTCGGTCGATCTCCGAGAGGAAGACCCAAGTACGTGATAGGCAATGAAGCTTTAGCACACCTAAAAATGCCAGCCCAATCCACCCCTTGGTTCACCATACTTCCCACCCCCACAAGACAAGATTTGTGAAAATTAATACGTAAACCGGACGCCAACTCGAAACATCTAAGGATCCTCCTAACATTCCTCAAATAATCCACTTTTGGTTGAAGGAAAAGGATAGTGTCGTCAGCAAATTGCAAATGAGAAATGTGAATAGACTCTTCTCCAAAGCTCACTCCTTTCATAAATCGTTTTTTAAAAAGAAATTATGGGTTGTGTTTTTTACATATACCGGAGTTTGGTATGTTTAGTTGTGTTCAGAGGTGTACCCAGAAAATATTTATTGTCCAAGCTAAATTATATATATATATATATATATATATAATATTTTTGTCTCAGAACACACTAACATTATAAAGTCAACTCCTTAATTATCAATAGTTATTTATCTATTTTAATTTAGTCAATATATTTATACTTAATTAATGATTCATAAACTCTCTCATACTAAATTTATTAAATTCAGTGTGTATTATGGAGAAAACTCTTGTGATTTTCTTCCTCAATATATCCGAATTTAATAACGTCATGCAAGACATGTGAATCATTGATTAAGAATAAATGAAAATTATATATAATTCTTGATAAAAGTATATATATAAATATATTAATAATAAGATGACACCAATTCAATAATAGACTACTTAATAATATGAAATACATTGTAAAATTTATACATAAATAATTATTTAAGCTTGTAGTAAAAAAATATACAATTAAAATTGTAAGTGACTTAATTCTATAATGTTAGAAGCCATTATATTATGTGTATATTTACAATAAATAATAAAATATTTACATTTCATTAAATTTAGATACAATATCATAGTTTTGTAATATTATCAAACATTAGGGGAAGTTTATATAATTAGACCTTTACCTATTGAATTAAAAAAGAAAAAAAAAAAATTGAGGGCTACCCGGGCAAACCCTCTCTTAGGTACGCCTCTGGTTGTGTTTTTATTTTTATTAAAAGAAAAGGAGTTGTGTTGTGTTATAAAATATTATATATATATATATATATATATATATATATATGTTTAAATCGGTGTGTAGTGCGTATTGATATAACCTTGTCAGTGCGTACCGATATAACTTCGTCAATGTATTAGATGTAGACCATTAGATTTATATGTTTTGACTCAAAATGTATGCACTTGTCAAAACTTCTCCATAATCATCGGTGCCCAATGATGTGAACGGGACCGTGTATATATATATACATATATATATATATATATATATAAAGAAAAGAAGCCTCATCACTCTGATCAATGATCATCATCACAAAGAAACAATAAAAAGGAAATTATAAGAACATAGAAAAAAAAAAAAAAAACATGAATAAGAGATAGGGAAGAAGAAGAAGAAGACGCACCGATAGAGACAACTATGAACATTTTTAGAAGAAGCAAGAATAAGAGCTCATATGATACATATATGGAATTACTCATATTAGAAACCAGGTGCAATAACTCGAATTCACGAAATCAGAGAGTATGTAGTTTTTAAATGTGAGATGTCACAAAAATATATGTAGCGATCAAAAAATTGGATATAATGGAAAAATAATAATTTATATGGTTAAATTTACAAATAGTATTTAAGGATGGTTTTAGTATTTTGAAGGGTTAGAAAGTAAAAATAATAATTTTAATTTTTTTTAATATAAGTGGAAAAAGTATATAGTTGTAACAATAATTTTTAAGAGTGGCAATGAAGCTTTGATTGCCTTCTTTCAGTTTCGCGGCATTTTTATATTTAGGTCTATTATTATGGGTCAAATTAAAAAAATAACCCTTAATTAACCTTTCAACTATTATACGATAGATAATGAGGATGTGTTTATACAACAACATTATCCACTCAAACATATATAATCTCTGGATCAAGCAAACAGAGTCTCCAAATCAATGAAAGAGAAAGAAAAAGTATTTATTAATACACACAAGGCATACAAATCCCATAAGGTTTTAATGCTAACCCCACCCACCCCACCCACCCCACCCTAAGGCCAACAATCTACTTCAACAATCCCTTGTTTTACGTCTTCAAAAGCATATAGATATTATTCTTCTTTTCGAATTTATTAATTTATGTGCAGAAACTAAGTATCCTAAAATGACGCATTGGCCTCAATTGATGGAGGTCCGGAGAAACTTTACACGCTGAAAAAAAATAATTTGTAAGTAAATTGCTTAAATGTTTTAGCATGTACCGATATTGTAATTTCAGCATGTAATCACATGTAAACATTCTGATAACTCATAGTGTAATCATGTTGATATCTCAACATGTAAAAATATTTATCATCGTGAAACTGAACACTTTCAAAGTACTTAATTTTAAGAGGACAAACGATATCACATTTTCGCCTACAATATACTGTTTTCAGTGATGAGAACAGTATTTTAAAGAGAAAAGAGAGAAAAATAAAGTTTTAGAGAGAGAAACAAGAAAAAAAAAACCTTATGAAGAGAGAGAAAGCATCAATAGGGATTCAATTTATTAAAATTGATGAGGAAGAAAACTTAAGAGAGAAAAATAAAGTAATTAAAGTTGATAGATATGAAAGTCAACAAAAGAAATTTTAAGGGTATTTCCGTCAAACCACCAATAAATATGGACAAGAAAATATAACTTATTAAGAATGGATAACATCTGTACAGCATCATAATTTGAGGACTAAATTCTGGAATTAATCCTTGTATATTCGGTAGAGTGAAGGTTTTAGAGATGGATGAAGTGAATGCCAACCACTCTGTGTAGGGTGAACCTTGTCCCAAAAGAAGAATGACTTTGGATTTTTGCAGACCGAATACTTCTTTACTCCTTTCTCGCTACATCTCCACACGAGTGTCCATCCAAACCGACACAGCATGGCTTCAATGGATTCTTCACCTTCAATTTTCCTGCAACATCATACAATTATGGTCATTGGTCAGAAGATTTTTACCTGATTTTCTTCTCCAATTTTGAATATTTCAATTTTATTTCTAGTTATCATTTCAACAATTTCATTTTCAAAAAATATTCTGGTAAAAATATTAACACGCATATGCTATAGTCATTTGTCTTGATAATTGGAGTCTTCAAAATGAAACTCACACACTAAGTTTAAACTCTGGCATCGTAATATTATGTCTCATGTTCTCCCATAAAACCACATGAGTAGCTAGAGAAGCAGGGCCGGCCTGAGATCGGTGCACCCGCATCGGGCCTAATATCAAATGGCCCTAAATATTTCTTTTAATGAAAAGTTGATTATATCAAACCCAATTTAAAAAAAATAAAAATAAAAAATAAAAATGAAAAGGTGACTATAGAAGTTAAAGAAATGAAAGATCAAATGGCCCAATTAAAGATAAAGATCAAAAGGCAGCAATAAAAACAAAATTAATGGCCGTAAAATATCAACAGAATTGATTCGTTTCTAGATTCAAAACCAAATAGTTTATATATATATATATATATCTTTTCTTTTCAGTGAGTCATGATATAACTCCTTCAATACGTTGTATGTGGGCCATAGATTATAGAAAAGTTTTGATAAGTGTATACACTTTGAGTCAAAGCATATAAATTTAATAGTCCACATCCAACATACTGAT
Organism: Acer negundo; assembly: GCA_035582765.1. Lineage (NCBI taxonomy): Eukaryota > Viridiplantae > Streptophyta > Magnoliopsida > Sapindales > Sapindaceae > Acer > Acer negundo. The sequence goes on from CM069242.1 coordinate 12,901,789, forward strand.
AGAGTTATATCAGAACGCACTGACTTGAAAATTGATATATATATATATATATATATATAATCTAAAACCATAAATGAAGTAAGGAGCAAATAATAGCAATATATATATATATATATATACAGATCTTTTCTCCTTAGTGCATCCTGATATAACTCCATTAGTGCGTTTCATGTGGGCCATAGATTATGGAGAAGTTTTGACAAGTGCACACACTTTGAGTCAAAGCATATAAATCTAACGGTCCACATCCAACGCACTGATGGAGTTATATCATGACGCACTAACTTGAAAATTTTCATATATATATATATATATATATATATAATCATAGAAACTCAAAAGTCATTTTCTTGGTGAAAACCAAATCATTTTTAATCCGTTAGAAACTAAATCTTTCTAACAAAAAATACTTGAGAGCAATACCTATTGTAGATACTGCCAAAGTATCAAGGTTTTCGGTTAGAAATTAAACCAAATCTTGTTGAGAAAAAAATTCATCAGAGCAGACACATTTAGAGTTTTATAATATAAAAAATCAAGCGTTTTGTTTTGTTTTGTGTTTTTTTTTGCTTCAAAAATTCTGAGAGCAGATACTGTTAGTGATATTTGATATAAAAAAGGAAAAAAGAAAATCAAACTTTTAGTTAAATAAGGGGCCATTTTAGATTTTTCACCCCGGGTATAGATACCTCCTGATTATCAGAGTATTATTATTCATTATTCAATAATAGAATGATTCCTGTAAACCTAGCTACTTACCTTTGAAGTGATTTTTGTTCAATTCAGACTTGAATGATTCGTAGATATCCAAAATTATGAAGCGGCCTGCAGAATTGTGATTGGTGTCTGTGTTCAACTTGTTGACAGCATGTTTGAGCAGAAGATTGTGGAACTGTGCAGTTGAGTTGAAAAATGGAATACATTTCTGATTGGAGTTTTGGGCTATTAATGCAGGCAAGCAACCTAGAGGCTGTAGTGATGAAACTAATACATTTTCCACTCCCAGTCCCTTGATTCGTTTCTGGTCCATCGCAAGTTGCTTGACTAGCCCTTTTGTGAAGGCTGGCATAGACTGTATATATTATCATGTAAACAAGAGTTGATAAAATCATCTTTTCAAAAAACCCTCCACGTACATAAAAAGAAAATTGGGGCTCTTTGTATAAATAACCATATAATTAGGGTTTTTATTTATTTATTTATTTCTTATTTTGTAATTTTCAATAGCTTGATTCTAAATTTCTATCAAACAATCCACTTTACACGTTGATCTCCTCCCTTTGAAATAGTGGGAGGAGGTGTGGTCTAAACAAAAAAGATTTATCATATCTAAAAACATTAAAACAAAACATTATTTATATTTTTATTCTTCTTGCTTTCTAAAGTGCAAATTTACTAATTATATTACTACCATCAAGATTAGCTAATATTTTTTTCTCGATAGATAATATGGTCAATCCACTCAACCTATCTTGTGACATTGTTGATCGAAGATAATTTTTAATCAACTTCAACTTTGAAGATAACTGAGAATCTGAGACCATTAAAGCCACTAAAGCCTAAAATTAGTGGATACTAATACTATTGTAAATTGTAATTTACTAATTTGTAAATAAAATAAATAATTAAAAGATGGGTCAAAAACTCAAAATCAACATGTAGAAATTAATTAAAAACAAAAATCATACCTTCGGATTAGGGAACGATCAAAAGGCAACAACTTCGAGAAGAAAAGAGAGAGGTGGAGAGAAGAAAAGAGATAGCAAAGTAAAGGTTTTGAAATTTGATTCGTAATTTGTTCAACAGAATAACATGTTATATATATATATATATATATATTAAGTAGTGCATTGATGTCTAAATTCTAATGGTCTTAGAATATTGAGATTTAAAGTTTTTTTTTTAATTGAATTAGTTTATTAGGTCTAAAATGAAACTAAATAAATGAAATCAGAAAATGTTTAGAACTGGGCCCTGAAGAAGAAGAAGAAGAAGAAGAAGAAGAAGAAGAAGAAGAAGAAATTGGATCATGAGACCCCAAAGATAAAGAAGAAAATTGGATTAATTGAGTATTTTGCTGGGTTTGCTGGCCCATTGGGCCGGCCCTGAGCACAAGTTGACTACTAATTGATTTTGTGAAGGTTTGCAAGTCCTGATAATGTATGTAGAGATTATGCAACATCAATGTTGGGTTAGATTCCATATTTATATGACTTTTTTTTTTTTAGTTTTATACTATTACACAAATTCAGGGTTTTTGACAGAGAGAAGAGGACTCGAATCTACAACCTCGTGGTGCAGGTGTAAGGGGTTTATCACCGAACCAACCTCATCTCATCTATTTATATATGACTTTACAATATATATATATATATATATATATCGAGGATCATGCTATTTATATAGAGTCTGAAACCATGTAGGAGTAATATTTTATTTTAGTACTTACCATTATCTTTAATTATTGCTATTGCTATGCTTTTTCCTAATTAAATCCACTATAGGATATATCTTATTTGTGCAATTTCAGTCATTTTTATTAGAAACCTTCAAAATACTTATTCAATCTACATATAAATTAAGAACTTTAGTCGGATTAGAAATGTAACAATCCTCTAGAACTATTAGCAAAATAAAAAAGGTATAAAACATGCACGCATAAATTTATTGAATTAAAGTTTATAAGCTACTTAACCTCAAAAAATCAAATTTAAAAAAAAAACACACACACATACAAACCTAGCTATAATAGTTTATATAATGGTTAATTGCACTAATATCTCTGAATTTGGGTGACATTTAATTCAGCGCCACTTTTGCTTTAATTGCATAAACACCCTTTGAAATTTGTTAACCGCCGTTAGATCTACCTTTGATTGATTTTTGCACAGTTAAATGTCGAAAGAATAATGTTAGACATCTCATTTTTGTATATATATGGCTATATCTCAACATATGATATGATAATTGGTAAATTGATATACATATTTATCTCACTTGCCATATAATGCAAGTCCAACTGTCACATGAAAGCTAAGTTGAAATGAAAATGGGATACAAAGGTTAGTTAACGGATTTCAAGAAGCTTATGTATGTGCAATTATAGTAAAAGTTATCACTGTGTATAATTTCGTAAAATTTCACCTAAAGTTAAGGCACGTGAGCCCCGGCTAAAGAGCAATTAACCCTTAGTATAAGGCCACTTAATGCTTTGGGTTATACACAAATGGATTCGGACAGTTAAAAACTTGGCCAGAGACTCATGATTTAGAATTTCGTTAAAATTAAAACTTGTTTTAAAAATATCTGTGAGAAATATTCTCTTCAAATATCAAGAACAAAAGCATACAATTATTATGTATTTCCTGCAGATTGGAATTTATTATTAATTTATTTGCAGAAACTAAAGTATCTTAAAATGACTTGTATATTCGGTGGAGTGAAGAATTTAGAGATGAAGAAACTGCATGCCAGGCGCTCTGTGTAGGGTGAACATTGTCCCAAAAGAATGATAACTCCGGATTTTCGCACACCGAATACTTCTTTACCCCTTTATCATCTACACTTCCACACGAGTATTTATCATCCAAACCAACACAGCATGGCTCCAATGGATTCTTCACCTCCAATTTTCCTGCAATATCAAACATGAAACAATGGTCATTGGTCAGACCATTTTTATCATATTCTCTAATTTGAAATTTTCAATAACAATTTCATTTTCAAAAAATATCTTTGTAAAAATATTAACATATATGCCGAGAGTCATTTGACTTGATGGTTGGAGTATTCGAAATGAAGCTTCACCATCAGGTTCAAACCCGGACATTGTATATATCGCAATCTTCCCTGTAGTGGGAGTAAGATAACCTTCTGATTATCAGAGTCAGTGGCGAAGCCATAGTGTGGAGTAGGTTTAAAAATTTTATTAATGTTTTACCCCAGTTTTTATTATTATTTACATTTTTCTGCTATAGTTTTATAAAATTTTCTAATTGGCCCCCCAAGACCCTCCAAATTTGTTAAAAGCTGGCATCGCCGCTGATTGGAGTAGATATCTGAACCGTAAACATGGAGTGCTTAATTGATCTCAAATTTGCAACATCATCCCAATATTTACCAGTTTCAGATGAGTTTTTTGGGAAAATACATTTTGAGCTAAGAAGAGTAGTAGTACTCATTATTCAATGAGAATGATTTCTGTAAAGCTGCTTACCTTTGAAGTGCTTTTTGTTCAATTCAGACATGAATGATTCGTAAACATTCAAAAATATGAAGCTGCTTGCAGTAGAATTGTGAATATTGGTGTCTGTGTTCAACTTGTTGACAGCATCTTTGAGCTGGAGGTTGTGGAATTGTGCAGCTGAGTTGAAAATTTCAATACATTTCTGATAGGAGTTTTTGGCTGTTAATGCAGGATAACAACCTAGAGGCTCTACTGCTGTAACTAGTACATTTTCCACTCCCATCCCCTTGATTCGTTTCAGGTCCATCGCAAGTTGTTTCACAAGTTTTTTTGTAAAGTCTGGCATATACTGTATATATATATATATATTATCATATACAAGATCAGGTGCTCAAATCAGAAGCTGCGTCAGATTTCACACACACACAGACATTCAAATATATGAAGCAGCAAATCCCCAGACATAATTTATGTTTGGGATCACTGATTATCTCAGTCTGTAGTACTACAAAATGGATTATCACGTGATAATTAATTAGTGATTTCAGACATAAATTATATATATATCTTTTGATAGAGGCACGAAAACTTTATTTGAAAAGTCATTTCAAACGAACAAGTATTTTCATTCTATTTTGTTATTAGAAATGAGATATAATGTATATGATAAATTGATAGTCATAGAGATAACATAATAAGCAAATATGTATTTCATTTTCATAGCAACAAAAAAAAATTAAAAATTAAAAAGGTCACCAGCTGTAACGTGTCTAGTATATGAAAATAGTTAAGTAATCTATTGACTATTCTCCTGATTCTACATTAATAACAAGTCATAATAAAAGAGCTAATTTGCTAATAACAACACCTTTTAGCCTACTAATCAAAAATGCTGTCCATGGTGTTTTTGAGATATAATATCTATATTTGGACAATTATAATTTATGAAATATAGAATCCATGTTCATCTGGGGTCTTTAAAAAAAAAAAAAAAAAAAAAAAAACTTATTTTTAAGCAACTGATTAATAACTTTATAGGTATAAGGTTAGGATAAGAGTAACGAATTTTGTAAACAATTTGTGAACCGTTGTATTAAAATTATTTAGGGTGTATTTATTAATTGATAATAAAAATAAAAGGAAATCAAATTCTATAAGGAAGAGATTTACTTGTTCAGGAATTAAAATCTGATTCCCAATAGTTTTTATTTTTTTTATTTTTAAAGATTGTATGTAATTGCAAATCAGGAATTAATAACCCCTCCCCTTATTATGATTCCTAACCAGTAAAACACGTCCCAATTGAAATTGCATTATTGAAAATATTAATTGAAATATTAATTTTATTAGTATAAATAAAGAAACAAAAAAGTTACCTGAAGGCTGCCATTTTTAACGATAAAGGTCGTGTAGTCATTTCCAGCAACCGATACCAGTGCAACCGCTTTATTTAGGTCCTGTTTGGTATAAACATTTTTGTCAAGAAGCTCTTGGAAATGATCAATCTGGATCGTCATGTTTGGTTGATCAACCAATGTTTTGAAGACACCTGTCCCTCCATACGCAAAGTTCATCCCGTATTCTAGTCCTGATTTTCTTTTAATATTTCTCCTCTCGAAAGGTACCGGAGATTTTATACCAAAATACGAAGCTGCATATCAATTTTAAAAATAAAAAAAAAAAAATTTAGAAAAATATGCTTTTTTGAAGTATTTTTATCCTCTCAACATTGGTTGACGACAAGTTCGAATCTCGTTCTAGTTAAAAAATAAAATAAAATAAAAAGTACACCTTAAGCTTACTTACTAATCATAAATCTTAAAAGATAACTTAATTCAGAAATTAACCAAACAAACCAGAAATTAAGGTCCCGATGGTAATGGAACTTAATTCCTCCACCATCTAAAGGAACCCACTTCTCTTTCTTGGTTTCTTTTCTCATCAAATTTGATTCAATTTTATTTTATTCCCTATTAGCATTAATGTGTGTATGAGAGAAAAAGGATACGGACCTATGTAGTCGGTTAGGACACAACCATCGGAGAACCGTCCGGACGGTTTACCCGGAAAACTGATCCCATATGGCTCCTTCCATGATGGAAAAAATTTCCCCAAATTTCCAGTATCAACATACGAGTCTCCGAAAACAAAAAGCTTGATGGAGTCATAATGTCCATGCTGACCTTTCACTGCAGGAACTTGATGAACATGGATGAATTTTTATTATTATTTTGTTTTTTGTTTTTTTGAATCATGGAAGAAAATATTTTTAACAACACATAAAGTAAACACTATTTAAAAAATAATAATAATAATTTTAATATAAGATGATGTGAACCTGTTAACATTGAGGTGCAAAAGAAGAGAAGAAAGAAGAAGAGGAAATGTGTTTGCTTCTCCATTGATGAAACAACAGATACGTGAAGGGGTTTGTGGTTTGTGGTTTGGAGAAAGACAATATTAGAATTCATTTATAGTGAAATTAATTATTCTCATAAAGCTAATTAATGACTTCCATAAAAAGAATAAAACTGCTTGATTTTGCCTCTGCATTTTTGGAATAATTAACAGGAAAATGCTCATTTTTAGTATGGTTATCTGGCCATCTGCATTTCAATTTCCTATTATACCCCCTCACACCGGCCTAGCTAGGGATGCCAACAGATTGGATCGATTGGAGCCGGATCAGCATGCCTTATACCCAACTTGTGCCTCGAACGAGTCTTTGATTTCTGCCCCATACTCAAACCTGTTTTTGGCGAGTGACACATGATATACCCAACCCACACTCACAAGTGTCATTTGAAGAAAAAAAAATTGTTCAAACCGTTGAATGTTAAACTTGCCACAAGTTAGCCACCCTCCAACAAAACCACTTCTAGAAGCCAACATTGTTGACTCTCCTCCACCGACCAAACTCATCAACAACCATCTCCCAACTCCCTTCTTCCCAATTGCCATCTCCCAACTTCAGTTTGAATTTGCTGGTTTTGCATTTATTTTGTTTGTCTTTAATCTCATCTCAGTTCCGTATATAAGGGGACTCAGATTGTGTCGTAAAAGTAGTGGAGTGGTGTAAGAAAATTTCAAGAGAGAAATAAAGTTTAAAGCTTCTCCGTTTTTGAGTGTTACAATCTCTCTCAGAGATGCACCACAAGTGACCTCAACATTCCCATTCCACCAACAGACCACTAAATATACACATTTTATCATACAATTGATTTTTCGGATATGTAATTGAATTCAAACATCCTATTAAATTTAAAATTACACTGAAATTGAAAATTATACTTAATATAAAATTAAATTTAAACATAAACTACAAATAAAAAGATTGAAAACTTAAAGTTTAACATCAGTTTAAATTCATACACAAACATTAAATTCAAACATAAAATACAAAATTATCCTAAAATGATTTGTATATTCCGTGGAGTGAAGAATTTAGAGATGAAGAAACTGCATGCCATGCACTCTGGGTAGGGTGAACATTGTCCCAAAAGAATGATAACTCTGGATTTTTGCAGACCGAATACTTTTTTACTCCTTTAACATCTACACTTCCACACGAGTATCCATCCAAACCAACACAGCATGGTTCCAAGGGATTCTTCGCCTGCAATTTTCCTGCAATATTAAACAATTATGGTCATTGGTCTGACCATTTTTATCATGATCTATCATTGTATTATGGTTAAGATACAAGACACATTCTCTAATTTTGAAAAGTTTCAATTTTATTTCTAGTTTTCATTTCAACAATTTCATTTTCAAAAAATATCATTGTAAAAATACTATGCATATGCCGAGAGTCCTTTGCCTTAGTGGTTCGAGCTGCGTCTTCGAAATGAACTCTACCAACCACTAGGGTTCAAACCCCAGTACTGTTCATATTGTCCCTCATTTGCCCATAAAACCACAAAGTCCCTCTAGTGAGAGTATGATGTAGCGGAAGCTATATAACGATGAACAATCAAACATCAAATTCTCACTCTTGTTGATTCATGCATGAATACCAACTACCGAGAGAAAGGGAGTAAATCACATAGAAACTCATTTCTTCTTAAGATACGATAACTGTCTTTCATAACCGTAAAACCATCTAATTACATCAGTTCCTGGATTATAAATAACTGAATAAGAAAATACTAAAATACCCTACGTATTGAATAAACTAAAAATAAATAAAATAAACAAAACATGCAATAGTGTCTATGAAGTCCAAATTATCTGGCCAAAGTCAATTACTTTTAGTGTGTTCATAACGAGCCATAAATTCTCATTCTCCGTGCACTGCATCAGAGTAGATTTTGAGCTAAAAAGAGTATTACTCATTATTTAGGGCACGTGCGATTACTAATTATCGATAATGAAATGAAAGGAAATTAAATTCCACCAAAAAGAGAATTATGAAAGAGAACTTGATTCATTAAGTGGATAGATTGAGGAATTAAGTTCTCTTTCCAATGAGAACTTAATTCTTGATTTGTGGGTGAGACACATATAATTTGATTCTCGTAAGCAATGTAATCACAAATCAAGAATTAAATTATCTTTCCCTCGTTAGGATTCCTGATTAGTAAACTTATCCTCAGTGAGAATGATTCCAACAAACCGACTAATTACCTTTGAAGTGCTTTTGGTTCAATGCAGACATGAATGATTTGTAGATGTTCAAAATTATGAAGCGACTTGCAGAATTGTTATCGTTGTCTGTGTTCAACTTTTTGACAGCTTGTTTGAGTAGGAGGTTGTGGAACTGTGCAGCTGAGTTGAAAAACTCAATACATTTCTGATGGGAATTATTGGCTGTAGCTGCAGGCAAGCAACCTAGAGGCTCTAGTGCTGTAATTAGTACATTTTCCACTCCCAACCCCTTTATTCGTTTCAGGTCCTTTGCAAGTTGCTTGACAAGCTCTTTTGTGAAGGCTGCCATATCCTATGTATATTATCATGTACAAGAGGTGCTCAAATCAGAAGCTGCATCACATTTCACATTCTATACATATATATATGTATGGACCACTGATTATGGAGAAGTTTTGATAAGTCCATTCACTTTAAATCAAAGTATGTAAATTTAATGGTCCACATCCAACGCACCGATATAATCCAACACACTGATAAAGTTATATCAGTGCGTTGGATGTGTACCATTAGATTTACATACTTCTCAAAGTGTATGCACTTGTCAAAGTTTCTCCATAATCAGTGGTTCACATGTATTATTACTGATGTAGTTACATCAGTGCGCACTGACCAAAACAGGACCATGTATATATATATATATATATATATATATATCACATGCAAACCTCCTTACATAAATCTAATGTCCAAACCATTCATAACATAATGAATTTTACTGAGATTTTTTGCATGGATAACAAGAAAAATGAAATATATTTATGGGAAAATTTTCAAAAACTTTAAAATTCAGAAACTATTTTTTTCAAAATTTGTCCTATATTTTTTCACTTTTTAAATTTGTTTTGTTTAAAAAAATTTAGAAAAAATAGTTCCTGAATTAAAAAATATATATATTTAAAATTCTCCCATAAATATATTTTATTTTTCTTATCATCGATGCAAAAGATCTCATTAAAATTCATTAAATTTCATTAAGTTATTAATGGTTTGAACATAAAATTTATGTAAAGGTTTGCATGTAAGAAGTCTAATTTATATATATATATATGGTAGTCATAGAGATATCATAATAAGCAAATATGTATTTCATAGCAAATAATAATAATAATAAAGGTCACTATCTATGCTGTTAGTAATTTAGTAATCTACCCTGATTCTACGTCAAGTCATAATAAAAATAGTTAATTTGATAATGACAACACCTTTTAGCCCACTGATTAAAAAAAAAAAAATCAAAAGAGTTGTTGATAGTGTTTTTGAGATATAATATAGCCATATTTAGATAATTAACATTTATGAAATACAGAATCCATGTTCTTTTGGGGTTTCAAAAAAAAGTGCTAAATATAAAACTATTTATATAAAGTCAATTTGTCAAAAAAAAAAAAAAAAAAAAAAAAGCTAAGTCAATAACCGGATAACCAGGTGAGAACACCGAATTTTGTAAACAATTTGTAACATATTGTGAACTATTAGATTATAATAATTTTGGTCACGTTCACAAATTAAGAATAAAAATAACAAAAAAATCAAGTTTTATTGGAAATATATTCAGGGTCCTATTAGGAGTTTAATTCTCGATTTATGTATGGATTTATGTAAATCAGTAAATCCCAATTGAAAATTGCGTTATTATAATTACATACAACTAACACGATTTCCATGGTAAATTAATAATGTAACTAATAACTATTTAACCATCAAAATAACTTTTATATATCCGAACATATTAATTGAAATACTCATTAGTTTTTAAAGTATAAATAAAAGAAACTTAAAATTAAGTTACCTGAAGGCTGCCATTTCTAATGAGATAGGTAGTGTAGTCATTTCCTGCAGCCGATACCAGTGCAAACGATTCATTTAGGTCGTGATTTGTATAAACATTTTTGTCAAGAAGCTCTTGGAAATTATCAATCTGGATCGTCATATTTGGTTGATCCACCAATGTGTTGAAGACACCCGTCCCTCCATATGCAAAGTTCATCCCATACTCCAGTCCTGATTTTCTTGTAACATTTCTCCTCTCGAAAGGTACCGGAGATTTTATACCAAGAGACGAAGCTGCATATCAATTATAATTTATTTATTTTAAATCCGAAAATGGTTTGGCTAAATTGTATACTATCAAGAAACTGGAAAAATTGACTCTGTAACAATACTGTTGTCAAACCCCTCCAAATGCTTTTTTGTTGTATTTTTACGGTAAATAAAAACACTTCCAATATATACCTTAATAACTACCTCTCTAATATTATATGTTTGAATTTCCATATATATCAAAAATAAAAAATACACCTTAAAAGACAAAGAGGATACGGACCTATGTAGTCAGTCAGGACATAACCATCTGAAAATCGTCCGGATGGTTTACCCGGAAAACTGATTCCATAGGGTTCCTTCCATGATGGTGAAGATTTCCGAAAATTTCCGGTATCAACATACGAGTCTCCGAAAACGAAAAGCTTGACGGACTCATACTGGCTACGATGATGGTCGTGTTGATGGTGATCTCCATGACAACCTTTCACAGCATGAACTTGAAGAAAATAAGACAAGGAAAAAATATTTTTAACAACACATAGGCAAACATTATTTTTAAATAATGAAAAATAAATAAATAAATTCTAACATAAAAATATAAAATGATGTGAACCTGTTAACATTGTAGTGCAAAAGAAATGAAGAAAGAAGAAGAGGAAGCGTGTTTGCTTCTCCATTGATACGTGAAAGAGGTTTGGAGAGAATCAATATTCGAATTTTTTTTTTTTTTTGAAGTATAATATTAGAATTCATTGAATTATAGTGAAAATAAAATGATTCTCATATAATTAGCTCTTTCATTATTCCATTTAATTATTCCAACCTGTAATAATAGCTAATTAATTGACTTTGACATTTCTTTCTTCTACTTTTTTTGAAACATTCTTTGACATTTCTTTCAACAAAAAAAAATTACTCGGATATTGCCATTTCTTTAATTGATTGGTCTCATTATTGACTTCCATAAAAAGAATAAAACTGCTTGATTTTGCCAATTAAATTTAAAAATATACTTAAATTTAAAGATACACTTAAATTTAGACGTAATCAACAAATGAAGATTAAAAACTTAAAGTTTAAACATTATGGTTAATTTTTTTGAAATATTACAACAATTCAGGGTTTTTTAAGAAGTGAGAGACTCTAACTCACGATTTCATAGCGTAGGTATGAGGGCATACCACCAATCTCATCTTATCTCATTACAATTAAAATCCATACACAAATTTTAAATTCAAACATAAAATACAATTGGATAAAAAGAATGATAGATTATGATTTTGTTTTTCCTTTAATATTTTTAATATTTTATCTCATTAGTACTGATGTAGTTATATCAGTGCGCACTAATATCGTGTATAAATATATATATATATATATATATATATATCACATGCAAACCTCCTTACATAAATCTGATGTCCAAACCATTCATAACATAATAAATTTTACTGAGATTTTTTGAATGGATGATAAGAAAAATGAAACATACTTATGGGAAAATTTTCAAAAACTTTAAAATTCGGAAACTATTTTTTTCAAAATTTGTCCTATATTTTCCCACTTTTTAAATTTGTTTTGCTTAAAAAATTTAGAAAAAATAGTTCATGAATTAAAAAATAAATAAATAAAATTCTGCCATAAATATATTTCATTTTTCTTATCATCCATACAAAAGATCTCATTAAAATTCATTAAATTTCATTATGTTATTAATGGTTTGAACATAAAATTTATGTAAGGGGTTTTATGTAAGGGGTTTGCATGTAAGAAGTCTAATTTATTTATATATATATATAGTCATACAGATATCATAATAAGAAAATATGTATTTCATAGCAAATAATAATAAAAATAAAGGTCACTATCTATACTGTTAGTAATTTACTAATCTACCCTGATTCTACGTCAAGTCATAATAAAAAGAGCTAATTTGATAATGACAACACCTTTTAGCCCACTGATTAAAAAAAAAATCAAAAGAGTTGTTGATAGTGTTTTTGAGATATAATATAGCCATATTTGGATAATTATCATTTATGAAATACAGAATCCACTTTCTTTTGGGTTTTAAAAAAGAGTAATGCTTTATTGTCCAGATTTTGTATCCATTCATTTAAATTATATTAAATTTGTATGTTTTAAATGAATGATCCATGTTGCCACATCATTTGAGTATCAAATTTGAACAAAGTAGCATTACTCATTAAAAAAAAAGTACTAAATCATTAAAAAAAAATACTATATATAAAACTATTTATATAAAGTCAATAACTTTTTATCAAAAAATAAATAAATAAATAACCTAAGTCAATAACCAGATAACCGGGTAAGAACACCGAGTTTTGTAAACAATTTGTAACATATTGTGAACTATTAGATTAAAATAATTTTGGACACATTTACAATTTAAGAATAAAAATAAAAGGAAAATCAAGTTTTATTGGAAATATATTCAAAATCCTATTAGGAGTTTAAATCCAGATTAATGTATGGATTCATATCAATCAATAAATCCCAATTGAAATTGCGTTATTGCTACAACTTACACGATTTCCATGGTAAATTAATAATGTATATAATATGCAATTCAACCATCAAAATAACTTTTATATATCCGAACATATTAATTGAAATACTCATTAGTTTTTAAAGTATAAAAACTAATGGCAGTCCTGATTTTCTTGTAACATTTCTCCTCTCGAAAGGTACCGGAGATTTTATACCAAAAGACGAAGCTGCATATCAATTATAATTTATTTATTTTAAATCCGAAAAGGGTTTGGCTAAATTGTATACAATCAAGAAAATGGAAAAATTGTTTTAATAACATTACTGTTAACAGTAACTTAGTTAAACCCCTCCAAATGCTTTTTTGATGTATTTTTATGGTAAATAAAAACACTTCCAAAATATACCTTAATAACCACCTCTCTAATATTACATGTTTGAATTACCATATATATCAAAAATAAAAAATACACCTTAAAAGAAAAAGAGGATACGGACCTATGTAGTCGGTCAAGACATAATGATATGAAAATCATCCGGACAATTTACCTGGAAAACTGATCCCATAGGGTTCCTTCCATGATGGTGAAGATTTCCCAAAATTTCCGGTATCAACATACGAGTCTCCGAAACGAAAAGCTTGACAGAGTCATACCAGCTACGATGATGGTCGTGTTGATGGTGATCTCCATGACAACCTTTCACAGCATGAACTTGAAGAAAATAAGACAAGGAAAAAATATTTTTAACAACACATAGGCAAACATTATTTTAAAATAATAATAAATAAATAAATAAATTCTAACATAAAAATATAAAATGATGTGAACCTGTTAACATTGTAGTGCAAAAGAAAAGAAGAAAGAAGAAGATGAAGCCTGTTTGCTTCTCCATTGATACGTGAAAGAGGTTTGGAGAAAGTCAATATTCAGATTTTTATTTTTATTTTTATTTTTTTTGAAGTGTAATATTAGAATTCATTGAATTATAGTGAAAATAAAATGATTCGCATATAATTAGCTCTTTCATTATTCCATTTAATTATTCCAACGTGTAATAATAGCTATTTAATTGACTTTGACATTTCTTTCTTCTTCTTTTTTTGAAACATTCTTTGACATTTCTTTCAACAAAAAAAAAAATTTACTTGGATATTGCCATTTCTTTAACAGTAATGCTACACATCTCACCTACAATCCCACCATTTCCATCTCAATACATGTGGCAGCTGATGTGTTACTTGATGAGTGGACAAACATTAATTAGTGAGTGAATATATAGGTAAGAGAGATAAGTATCAATTAATGTATATCCACTCACCAAGTGACACTTCAGCTGCCACATGTGTTGGGATGGAAATGGTGAGATTGTAGGTGGGATGTTTAGCATTATTGTTGAATTTAATATTTGTGTATGGATTTTAATTGTAATGAGATAAGATTAGATTGGTCCGGTGGTATGCCCTCACACCTACACTATGAGATTGTGAGTTTGAGTTCCTCCCTCCCTAAAAAACCCTAAATTATTGTAATATTTCAAAAAAATTAACCATAATGTTTAAACTTTAAGTTTTTAATCTTCATTTGTTGTTTACGTCTAAATTTAAGTGTATCTTTAAATTTAAGTATATTTTTAAATTTAATTGTTTTTTTATATTAATTGGCAAAATCAAGCAGTTTTATTCTTTTTATGAAAGTCAATAATGAGACCAATCAATTAAAGAAACAATAATGCTAAACATCTCACCTACAATCACACCATTTTCATCCCAATACATGTGGCAGCTGAGGTGTCACTTGGTGAATGGATATACATTAGAGCATCTCCAATGTTATTATGCATTTAGAGTGCCACATAAGATAGATATTAAAAAAGTTAGAAAAATCCAATGCAATACATGTGGCAGCTGAAGTGTCACTTGGTGAATGGATATACATTTAATTGATACTTATCTCTCTCTCTTACCTATATATTCACTCACTAATTAATGTTTGTCCACTCACCAAGTGACACATCAGTTGCCACATGTATTGGGATGGAAATGATGGGATTGTAAGTGGGATGTGTAACATTACTATAAATTCAAACATAAAATACAATTTCAAACATAAAATACAATTGGACAAAGAGATTGATAGAATATGATTTTGTTTTTCCTTTAATATTTTTAATATTTTAAAAATTCTTATATAAGTACCGAGTCAAGGTTTGACCCAACCTTAACCTGATAAAAAAATTTTACTTGATCCCGACCTAATGCCCATTTGAATCGGTCTAAACCTGCCTCAAGCGGAGCAGGTACCCACAAGTGTGGGCTGTGGGCTAGTTGGGAATTTTTTCTATCCTTACACCTACACTATTGAGATTGCAGGTACGAGTCATTTCATCCTTCCCTAAAGCCATTTCTGCTGCATCAAGGATCTTGAAATACTAGTATCAATTAAAAATGTAAATGGAATATATAACACCACACAAGTAATAGCACTCTCTTCATCATCCATACCATATATAATACTACTCATTTTCTCCATTTAGTTTTTATACATATCATTACTACAGTCTACAAATATATATATAGCTTTTGAAAATATACAAGGAGGAATAAAAACATTCAAATCCATATTACAATAATAACTAGTGGAGTTTGGGAAGAGAAGATGATTTTAGAGCAGAGAAAACAGCATTCCAGCCACTCTGTGTAGGGTGAATATTGTCCCAAAACATTGATAGCTCTGGGTTTTTGCACACTTTATACTTCTTTTCCCCCTTCTCATCTACACTACCACATGAGTACTTGTCAGACACACCCACACAGCATGGCTCCAATGAACTCCTCACCTCAGAATTTCCTGCATTAGGAACATTAATTCATCACAATTTCCTTTGTATAAATCCGTAATTTAATTAATTACCGAAAATTCTAAGGTATGTTGTGCACGCATGGTTAAATGATCAATATTGATGGTCTTGATCAAAGTTTTTATGGTCTTGAATGGTCGTGACAGAGAGACCTTGACCATTTCATGACTCTTCAAAACTAAGAAAAAGTTTTGACAACACTTTCACATCATTGATCAAGGCCTTCACCACTAACGTGTGTTTATTAATCAGGAATCAAGTTCCCTTCCCATTAGAAACTTAATTCCTAGTTTGTGTGTGAGAATACATAATATGATTCCCAACTAATTTTAGTAATCAAATGGATTCCCGTTTAATAAACAAGTCATGGGAGAGAAAACTACTCGATAATTATATATATATATATACCTGAATTGTTTGCTTGCCTCGTTAGTGCAGACATGAAAGCACTATAGAGATCAAGTGTGACAAAGACAGAATTGTTGCTGGCATTGTTTAGATACTGCAATTCTTGCTGCAATATCTGGTTGTGAAACTTGGAGACTGAATTCCAACTTTCATTGCAGTTGTTGTACGAAGAAAAGACTGCTAATCGAGGCAAGCAGCCCATTGGCTCCAAGGCCGTAACCACTATTTTTTGTACTCCCAAGTTTTGAATACTCTTCAGATTCACCACAAGTTGACTGATAATGGATTTTGTGAAGGTTGGCAAGTCCTGTAATATGTATATAGAGATTATGCAACATCAATGTTGGGTTAGATTCCATGTTTATACAATATGACTTTATATAAATAGAATGTTGATGCACATCGTCACTTGGTAAAGGTAGTAATGCACCTCCCCTTCCATGTTAGTGATAGGGGGTTTGAATCCCATTATACGTATTTAAAAAGTATGTATGAGAAGTTTTCTTCCTAATGCCTTGGGAGAATATGTCTCTCGTTACCAGAGTAGATATTCAGATTGCACATGTAGTATTTAATCTCGGCAGACATCCGACACGTTCACTGTCAGAATTTATTAAAATACTTCTAATAATACTAAGTTTAAAAAATAAAAAATAAAAAATAAAAAAATAAAAAATAAAAAAAATAAAAAAAAATTGAAGGTCGATTGGATCCACTCGGGTAGGGATCCGGATTGGATCAGATCTCTACAAAAACTAGGACCCAATCAGACCAGATCCGATCCAGCCCATATGAGACTGGATTGGACCGAACTGGACTCAATCTTGTCCATTTGGCACCTCTACTTATTGTTGCAACATTCAATAAAGCCAACAATTTAAGGAAGCAGATTACCTACCACGAACCCAGATATAAAATTAGTTGAACCACCCAGTTTTCTTTAATTACCTGAAGATTGCCATTTTGAAAAACGTAAGTACCATAGTCATTGCCTGCTACTGAAACCAGAGCAATGGAAGAGTTGATGAGATCCTGTCTGCTGTAGACTTTTTCTTCAAGTAATTGTTCAAAAAACTTGACTTGTGTAGTCAAGTTTGGTTCATTCACCAATGTGTTGAACACACCTGTTCCTCCATAAGCAAAATTCATCCCATTCATTACTTGTGATCTCTTCACTGATTTTCTCCAATTGTAATTAGCTGTGGGAGATTTTATCCTCAGATATGATGCTGCATCATGAAATTCATTAACCAACACGAAGTAATTATATATACAAAGAAATGGAGAAATTATGCAAAATAAATAACTTCATATATTCTCACATATAATTAATATTTAAGAGCAATGATATATACGGCGTGATTCAAATCATTTTCGGACCGAATGAGCTCTCTTACCACCTTCGTTATTTTTACTCTATTTTATGTAATTATAAAAAAAGACTGCCAGAAATTTGATGAAATTAAGCAACTATATAATGAATGAAAAATTCTATTGCAGTTAAAGTTCACAGCAATGCTTGTCTACGCATGTATATAGGCGACAAAGTTCATTTCAGCAGAGAATCCGAGTCCTTGTTACAATTATATGAAAGAGAGAGAGATAGAGAGGCACACCAACATAATCGGTGAGGACGCGACCATCTGAGAACCGGCCAGCTGGTTTACCAGGAAAAGTGATTCCATACGGTGGCTTCCATGAACCAGAAACTGATTTCTTGCAGTTACCGGTATCAGCATACGAGTCTCCGAACACGAAAAGCTTCTTCAGTGAGCCATGACCTTGATGCTTATACAACTCTTTAAGTAGTACTGCATGAGTTTCTGCCATAAAATCAAAGGCAACAAGAACAGAGATGTAAATATATAATACCATGTCTTGCGAAGACACAAAAAGAGTGATTGAGGAACAATTAATTATAATAAAAATAAAAATAAAAACAGCTTCATTTTTAACCTGTAATAACAAACAATGTAGTAAAGCAAAAGATGATTAATACAGAGTTGAAGTTATAGTTTGGTTGCGCCATTGATTAGGAATTGTATTGCTAGAGGAACACAGTTTGTTTCTCTAGTAAAAGATGGAAGCGTATTAATATGTATGACAGCCACAGATGCTGTATGTATTTATGTTCATTGATTTGATCACCTACCCTCGTGTTATATATATATATATATATATATATAATCTCGATCTGATCAGGACGTCCTGATATAACTTCATCCTTGAATGTGAGTCACTCGTTATGGAGAAACTTTGATAAGTGCATACATACTTGAGTCAAAGCATGTAAAACTTGTGGTTCATATTCAATATACTCATGAAGTTATATCAGGATACACTGACTTGAAAATTTATATATATATATATATATATGAAACTTTTCTCTTTAGTGTACACCGATAAATATATATAAGTATCTTGCATGTAGGCCATTAGATTCAACTGTTTTGACTCAATCTGCAAACATTTATCCATACTTATCCATAATCTATTACCGATATGCAATGCATTTATGCACCGATGTATTTTATATCAGTGCACACCAAAAAATATATATATATATATCACCTCCAAATATAGCGACTCGAACCTATAACATTACCGAACTGAATGAGCGATTAGGTAGTGGTTACCAACCCTTATGTTTGGTTATTAATGTTACTTTAAATATTCATGAAATATCATGGCAGGGGAAATTAAGTGTTGGCTCCAAATACTTTTGCGTCAAAAGTGTTGGGTAAGAAAGAGGTCTTTGGGTTCAAAAAAATCTCACCTACATCTATTCAATTCTATTCAATACAATCGTACCAAAATATGTAATAAATACAAGATTACGTATCCAGAAATAGTTTTTTGATAATTAGGTTACAATTTAAAGTTTCAATAAATGATTTTAATACATTTAATATATATTTGAATATCATGTTAAACAAAATAGAAAAGAACAGCAATATTGCATCCCTTGTCTTCAGACATAAAAGTAATATTGAAACGACAAATCAAATGCTCATTTCTTCATTAATTCAAATAATTGTATAATAGTGATCAAGGGAAATAAATGGTAAAAAATTGCATTGTCAAATGACAAAATTTATTTGAATCAACTTATTATCAATCAAATTAGGGTTTTGCTATTGGAAATGGGTGCCCAAAATTGAAACTTATCATTTCATTTGTAATTAGTTAAATTATTTTCCTACAATGAAGGTGACCGTAACAAATACATATGTTCTACTTCTCTCACGTGGAAGTGGACTTCCACTCGTGACTAAGTAGTTGTGCATCTCCTCCCTCAGTGTTGGAGAGACTCTCATTTGTGTTGTGAGAATAGCCATTCGAGCCACACTTTTGATTTCAGCAAGTCACGGCAAATCCCTGAACTAATGTTGGTGTCAGTTTCACAAAAAATAATAATAATAAAAAAAAAAATTTTAAATCTACGTGGAAATTGTTACAAAATGACTAGGATCTAATGTTCAAGAGGATAAACTACTAAACTAATAAAGTAATGCTATATTGCCAGAAAAATTGCCCTAATGATGCATCAAGGTTATTTGTAACTACCACACCATCCCATAATCAAAACGATTACAACAAATCAGATTGTCATATCACTGGCAAATTTTTCGGCAATGTAGTATTATTGAAACTAATAATGTTTAAATCACTATAACGACGATGTAAGAATGTACAATACTTGAAGTGGGGTTGCGAACTCTCTCTAGACTGCCTGTCTGGATTGGCCCCTGCTGTATTTTGGGGGACTAACCTTGGCAACATCAACAACTATCATCCATCCATTAATGATCTGCAGAAAGCCAGCAATGGAAGACTTTAGATATTTTTGTAAGAAGTATTTTTGAAAAGCCATAAATTGCTTTTAGTGCTTTTACAAACTCGAAAGCACTTTCTATGAAAGCGTTTCTATATGTGGATCAATGATTAGTAATCAAACTTACCTTGCCATTCATCTCTTTGAGTGCTGCACCAGCAGCCTCTTCTGTGGTGTACTCTATAAATGCATAACCTTTGGACCTTTTTGAAATCTTGTCCATAATGATTTTAACTGCAAAAAAAAAAAACTGGTTCGTCAGCAGGAGTACACTTGGATCATTAATTCATATTGTCACTTATTCTAGAAAACTTCAAAAGTTTTATTATGGAACTAAAAAAAATAAAATAAAATAAAAATACCTTCGACAAGCTCACCAAACCCTTCAAATGCTGCACGTAAGGTTTTCTCAGACGTATAAAATGACAGGCCTGTTGATAGGATTAGAGAGCACCAGGTACTTTAGTTTAATAAGACGAGGAAAATGAAAATCTTGATATTCTTTCACAGATATATAAAACATTGAACAAGTAGAACTCAAGAAGGCATTCAAATAATAATTAGATTCAGGTAAAACTGAACAAACACAAATAGTCATCAAAATAACTCTGTTGGTTCTCTCTGTATGATATTTGTATATACAGTAAATTAGTAGTATACGGCCACCGATAATACACAAACATGAAAGTCAAAGCATAGTCAAGCATGACTCGCTATGACTGTATTATGATTCACACTATTAAAGGGGAGACGTGAAGCAAATCTGTTTTTGATGTATCAAAGCTCATTTTGTAACTTACCGGTTATAAAAAGCTTCTTTGTCTTGATGGGGGTTGTTGGAATTGCTTCTGAAGGATCTGTCATAGTTTTCTGTAAATTATCACCTGAAAAGAATTTACATATCATCAGTCTTCAATTGAAAAACTGTCATAGAAATAATCCTTAAACCATATTTCAATAAGTTGGAAAATTGAAAATTACTGAAAATTGGCTTCTTTGAAGAATTAACTAAATAAAAAGACTTGCATATCAGTTTATATCTTTACAATTTGACTCCTCCGAATGCAAAAGCCCTGCCTCCACCTCTGTGAACATCTCAGTATGACTTTCAGTTATTCATCTTATCTCCCACGTTAAAACTCCCCATTCCCTTTAACGAAATTATCCAAAGAACAAAAAACACCTCCCTTTGCATTCCCGAATAATTTGAAATGATCACTTCCAATTTCCAAACCTATTTTGGATCTTCAATTTCTTTTTAACATTTCATATATTCCCTTATTATGTCCACTCCCTATCATAATCCACTTACGAAATACCAATCACATTCCAAACATATTTTCCAATTGAATTTACAATTACACAACCAAGCTCTGCAAAAACAACCCTACAATTGCCACTGTTTTTTGATATTCTGGTCTAAAGTATGCTCCTCTTATATGAAAAGTCATGCACACCCAATGTATGAGGGGACCAAGTACTATTAGTTGACCTTAATGGTATATATACATGATTATAGGATATGATTTGATTATTATCAACTGACGATTAATTATAAAGTGATTTTATATGATTATGGTAGATCCTTTATTTAAAAAATATATATATAATTGTTTTACTACAATAACTATAAACCAAACCCCTCCCCCACCCTGATTTGAGCAGGATTTGAACCTAAAACCTCTTATAGTTGATACAAATTTTGTATAATTAGAAGGCTTCTTTACAGTAGGTACCACCAACTGTATAAACAACTCCTTGTACATCCTTATAAGTTATAAATAGTAAAATACACTGTTGAACCAATTTATTTTCTCTTTCCTCTTTGCTCTGTCTTTTCTTTCTTGATTTAATCAAGTTTACATGACTGGTGATGTTACAGTCACAAAGACTAGAATACATCTCCACAGACCAGCTCAACTCATGAAATTAAAGCCTCATTCTTATATGCTTTGTCTACATAACTAAGTTACTTGTTACAATAAATGATAGAGAAAAATTGCCTTATCATGGAATTTTCAAATCAATGGAAAATCATTGATCCCAAACTAGAACCTTTCTATGAATAAAGCGATTCACATGTGTGTAAAAAGCTAGAACTAGTTGAGCTACTGTCATATACTGATATACATTTCTATAATGAAAGGTCAGCACCAATAACAAGAAAATCTAATTTTACCCAGAGCAGAACAAATAGGTATACATTTGAAACTATATGTGACATCAGGAATCAGGATATAGTCAAACAACTTTAATATGACATGAGAGTTTATGTTAGTAAGTAGTAAGGAACATACATGCAAGATTTGTGTCTAGGATAGAAATGACAAGCATATACTACATAACAAAAATATCATTCAAGTTAGGCAAAAGAACAAACCTCCATAATCCTTGTTTTGTGAACCAAAATTCTCATCTGGCTGGACAGATAAAACACCAGGCACGCCTGCATTGAGCGAGAGCAGGAGAAGTTATGCTAAAATTTATAGCTATACTACAAATGGTGATAAAAGGGTAAACAACCACATATGCACATACCAGCGAGTTCTCTTGCACACTCATCATCAAGTTCACAACAAAAACCGAAGTTAGATTGCCAAGAAACATGATATATACACATTTGTGCATCATTCTCACTGCATAAAATTAACATACAGTGTCATGGTAGAAAGAAACACAGATATGCAAAAGATTCAGACTGTTTGATGTTCAACCAATTATACTTACTTCCCCAAGACCTTTGTTAGTATTTGAGAATAATGATCAACCATTTGTGCCTTTGTAACGACGCCTACCCATGGCTTGTCCATTCGAACAACCCAATATTTGGTACTCCCCACTGGAAACAAGGAACTTCTTCCAATTTGAGATTCTGGCAGATTACTAAACTGAATATTTGAACAGCTATAATTTTTTTTCTCGGAATTATAATCCGAATCAGGCCTAACTGACAAAACTTCTGGCAAACCTACACAACACATAAATACACATACCATAAAAACAAGACATTCAGAGCTAACTTCGAAATATAAAATTCCAACATAAACTGAAACTTCTCAATTGAAACAAAGACCTTAAAACATTTCAGTTGAAACTTTGAATATAATTTCAAAAGCACAAATTTCAAATACATTTTAATGATAAATATAAAACCATGTAACCAAACTGAAGTTGAACAAGAGAGAAGAAAATTACGCACGAGTTAGCTCCCGAGAAACTTCTTCATCGATATCGCAACAGAATCCGAAATGGGTATCGCAAGAAGCATCATATATACACATTTGAGCATCCTTCTCACTGTAGAAAACCAAAATCAAACACAACTAAAACCCAAAACCAGAAACCACACTAAAAAAAATATGTATCAAAACACAACATTAATTGAATTGAACCAAACCCACCTGCCCAAGACTCTCGCAAGTGTCTTGACATAGTAATCAACGATTTCTGGCTTCGTATGTATCCCCTGTGGAGGTCTCTCCATGAGCACCATCCAATGGGACCTGTCAGTCTTAGTGGAAGCTATAGTGGTTGAAGCAACAGTTGCACTTACTGTCCGTACAGAAATGCAAGAAACAGGATAAGAAGAAGAGGAAGAAGAAGAAGAAAAGGAAAGATTCAAGAGCGAAGTGGGGAATTTCAAGTTTGAAAATGAAATATGGGGTTGGGTTTTCTGAGGTTTGATTGAGAGATTTGAAGATACAGTGATGGCGGTCGTTGATGTTGTGGTGGCCATGAAAGAGAGAGATACAAAATACTACTTCATAATCTAATCTAATCTCCTTGTTCTGATATTTTGTTATGTGTTCTTGTTGGAGTTTTGGAGATTGCTTGAGAGCGACAGAAGAAACAAAAAATTTGTAATCTGTTTTATTTTTATTTTTGGGTAGATTGCAATGAATACCCTTCCACTTACACAAATTGAGGCTACATCGTATATTCGTATGTTTGACTAAATTTTAGATAACAACCATTGACCTAACGGTTGACCATTATAGTTAATGGTTGACTGGTGAAATATTAAGAAATGACCAAATTACCCCAATCGAATTATTTAATTGATTATCATAATAATTTTATTTATTCTATCAATTATTATAATAATTTTAATTTATTTTATAATTATAAATATCCATAATGTGATGAGAATCAATAATCATCATAAAAAGGATTCATTGCATGTTCTGATCAGGCTGAGTTGCTTGATTTTGGTATGGATCAATTTTGTATCCAAATAAAGACCTTCCAAGAATGAGGCGATTACCTGCCAATTTCAAAGCATTAATGGATATGTTGACTTGCTAATTTCAAAGCATTAATGTGCTTGTTGTCTTGCCTAATTTCATATTTAATTAGTTGCTATTTCTTTGTCCTTAATTTACTAATCCTAGGCCATTTACTTTCTTTTTCTTATAAGGGGCTTTAATTGCTTTAGGATTTTATGTTTTCATTTTCAGCCCTATATATAGAGGGCATGAATAACATTGTAGGGAGATTTTGGATGGAATAATAAAAATTATTGTGAGGTTTATTCCTCTTTGGTTTTTCAATGAACTGTGAACTTATCAAGGTTTCTACTTTGTGACGTTCAAACATGGAATAGGTGATTAGATAGATATTGTAAAAATAAAAATAAAAAAAATTGGTAAATAGGATTACTCTAATTTTATGGAAGAAGATAAAAAACCAAAAAGCATTAGTTTTAAACTTTTAATGGATCATTTTTGGCAATTTCCTCAATTAAAAATGATAGTAAACAAATAACCATGGCATTCAAGTCAATTGTAGGCAGAAAACTAAATTATTGCTCCTTGTTGGGCACTCTCACAAAAAATACAATAGCATAAATGTTGCACATTAGAATTTCCATAGATAGAAGAACTACAGAAGATATTACCATAACTGATAACATATATATATATATATATATATGACAAAATATTCAAAGGGAAGAGAAAATAGGGACTCCTGGCAGTGTAGCCCCTGCATCAACAATGAACATGTTGCCGGAAACATATTCAGAAGAGTCGTGAAGCAGGTAGCGGACGAGCGATGTTAAAGCTGGATCAGAGGTGACATTCATCCTTAAAGGAATAGTTTTTGAGGCCACATTGTTCAGCCATTCTTTCTGCATAAGACCCTCAGTGATCTCTGATCTGAACAGTCCAGGAGATATTGAGTTCACTCTGATTTTGTGCACCCCCAATTCCACTGCCATCACCTACATCAAAAATGCAAAAAATAATACATTGAATGGCCAATTCTAGCTACCAATTGCAGGCATAGTGCCCATTTGGAAGAACTTCTTTTAGTTTTATTTTTGTCGTTTGGTTGTTATCCCAGTAGAGCTTTTAGATGATTAAAAAAAATTGTTTTACCTAGAGAAGATCAAATTTTAGACTTTTCAAATTAGAAACCTTCCGTAACGAATCTAAAACAACTGGAAAAATGCCATAGGAGGAATACCGTTGTCATGGCATTTAAGCCTGTCTTTGAAGAAGTATAAGCACAACCTCCGGGTAATTGTCCGCGATTAAGACCTGCAATGGAAGAAATGTTGACGACAGATCCACCCTGATTTGCATCGCGCATACGTGCACAGACATACTTTGACACCAACCAAGTCCCTGTTAAGTTTGTTCTTATAACATTATTCCACTCCTCCTCAGACAAATCCAGTGGTGTCTGCACAGTACCTGAGATACACAGCAACTCATATATTGCTCATAGATATTTTATCAAAAGAAGAAATCAATAAACCAAAACAAACAAGAGAATGCAAATGAAAATAATTTGAATCTCTGTTTATTGCCATTAATCATGTTGCAGGCTTATTTACAATTAACAAAGCAAATACTACTTAAAAATAATAATACACTCAGACATGACTATTAAATAAATCTCAATCTTGAGTCTTGACCATAAATAATTAAGATGGTAAAATATATTGAATACTATTTTATGGATTATTTGCACCATAAAAATTTAATAAATTATAATTGTATAATTTAACAATGAGATACAATCAAATATAAATAATTAAATACCAAATAGACATGATAAACTTATAGAACATCAAAACAAGAAATATTTTTTTTAAATCAATACATTTTTATTTTTTTTTTTTGTTTCCAAAGCTAGACATTGAGATGACATTCAATTGAATATTTGTATCAAAAAATTATTGGATTAAATGTACGTGCCTAGACTTATTGAAGCATTTTTTACTAAACGACATAACTAATTATATTTTATTAAATAATAATGAATAAACAAGTGAATAATATAAAATATAAAATAATAATTATAAAAAGTGAATAATATAATATTACATATATTATTATTATTTTTGATAGGCTAAATTCAGAATTTAAACATTTATACCTCGGACACCGGCATTATTTACCAAAGCATCGATTCTTCCAAACGCTTGCCAAGCCTCGTGTACGCACTTCTCTATGGTGGCTCCGTCGGCGGAGACGTCAAGCTCCACCGCCACGGCTCTAGGCGGAGGAGGACTACTACTCGCAGTCGCGGAGGAATTGATGTCGTCACAGAGCGACTTGAGCCTGTCGACGCGGCGAGCCGCGGCGATGATTCGACAGCCGGATTTGGCGAGGTCGAGACAGAATTGTCGGCCTATGCCGGAGGATGCGCCGGTCACCATCACCACTTTGCCGTTCAAGTCACGCCATGGCTCCAGGTGAGAAGAGACCTGGTCGGCCATCACGATTCGCACGTGAGTGAAAATGAGAAAAGGGAAGTATCCAAAGCAAGCGATTTCTTTGTTTATTTATGGTGATTGTTGCCGTGGACTGTGGTCAACGTTTGAGTGGGTTGTTGACTCTTATATCCTAAACATTTAGAGTTTTATGGAGGGATTGTAATAGGGCGAGTTCGGGGTGGGTTCGTGGTAGAGTGGCCTTTCCCGCACTCCACCTTATTTATTTTTTTGAAAACTTACCCTCTCATAAAACTTTACCGGATGTAGTGGGTTGGAGCTAGGTGGGGTACAACGGGGAGTGTTTTCCCCATCTTCACCCATTTACCTAATTTACCTCATTTATATATTTTTATTTATTTAAATAATAAATATATAGCCCTTGAATATGATATACTGTAATATATAAAGTAGTAAATAATTCCAAAAAAAACTATTAAAAAACATCTTATAAATATAATTCTCACAAGTAATTCAATCATTTTTAAACATAAATATAAAGTATGAAATTAAAGTGTTCAAAAATCATAACGTTAATCATTTAATAGTTACATTTATTTCTCTAGTTCTCTCTTTATACGATCAACTCCATTTGGGTTTTTTTAATGGCATTTTGTTTTATCACTTTATGTTAAATAACGGTGAAGAGATGTAAAATTAGAGTTAATGTATTTATATATATATATATATATATTTCTTCTTTTCTTAAGATATATTTATTTTAAGCATTATTTTAAGCACGGGCCGGCCGGGTGGTGAGTATAAAACTCATCCCCGCCCCATACCCATTGGGGGTTAGACTATCTATCCCTATCCCTATCCCCGCCCCATCCTGATGCAGCGGAAGATTCAACACAACAACAACAACCGATAAAATAAAAGATAAACGATTCGGATTCGTTGATTCGTGCACGAATATCGAAAACGAACCCTATTATTAATCTGTTGATCTGCGCACAGATACCAGAATAATAGACTTCAAATTCATTGATCCACTCAGGATATCGAAATTGGATAAAAGGAGATACTCTCTCTCAAATTTTATTAATCTTCAAAAACTGTCCTTCAAACCCTAATACAATCTACTTAAATATAATTGCAAAACTTGACTAACAAGAAAATCTTAAACAAACGAGAAAGAATCCTAAATGGAAAAGATATCAAATCTCCTAAAAATCAAAAGAATCCTAAAACATTAAAATCCTATCTATAAAGGAAATTGGATATGATTTAAAAATCAAATCATAAAAAAATTAATAACCTAATT
This sequence comes from Acer negundo, assembly GCA_035582765.1. Taxonomy (NCBI): domain Eukaryota; kingdom Viridiplantae; phylum Streptophyta; class Magnoliopsida; order Sapindales; family Sapindaceae; genus Acer; species Acer negundo. The sequence goes on from CM069242.1 coordinate 12,930,269, forward strand.
ACATATAAACTAAAAGGAAATAAAATAACATGTATTAATTACAAGGATATTTTTAAAATAAAAAGTCTTTAAGAAAATCTCCAATAATATCTCCTACATCACCTGATGTAGACCGGAACGGAACTCACACGCATTCAAACACACAAAGGTTTCTTTGATTTATAATTCCACAGAAAAATAGAAAAAAGAGAGATATTTGAGTTAACTACTTAAGAAGTTTTTTTTTTCATTCAAATCTGAATATCGCAAAGCGATGACAACCAAATAAATAGAGAAACTAATTTCTTAGACTCCTAAAACAACTCCACGAAATCGGGAAACAATCCCGGATTAAAAAAAGATATCAAATCTCCTAATAATTTTAAAACATTAAAAATCTATCTAATAAGGAAATAGGATTTGATTTAATAAAACCAAATCATAAAATAATTAATAACCTAAATACATATAAAATAAAAGGAAATAAAATATTCATATCGAATCATGACGATAATTGGAAACAATAATTAAAGCAACAGTCGTCTTGGCTCGCACGAAACTTAACAGCCAAATTTGGATATTTTTTAGTCTGTTATTGAAGATGAAGTCTTCATAACATTTGTAGGGCTCGTCTTGGGCTTTCCGGAAATATATTACAATGTTGATTTTGAGTCCGTTTGCCCCACAAAGATACCCCCGAAATTTGCTTCTCTGTTGCCACAAACCATCTCGCCAATTGCCTTTTTGCCTTGGGCTGATCCGCATCACATCCCCACCAAATTAAAACTCATCCCCACCCTAAAAGTGCGGGTCCCTGTGGGGAATTTTGTCATCCCTAGTTTTATGGGAGAGGGAAGAGATTCGAACCCATAACCTCTTCGTCACTGAGTCAATCTCATTTTGATTAATAATATCGAAAATAATCAAACACGTTTTGACTGTCGGAGATTTCAAAATGAAGCTCACGGAGCATCACCATACAAATCATATATTGTTACCATATTTGCAATTAAACAGTAAAATATGAAGAAGTCCCTCCCTTTTAGCAAAAATTACATTTTTAGACTGTACTTGCAGAATCCAATCGTACCGGTCAGTCGGTCACAACGGTGTCTCCATGTTCCACGTTATTTTTAAATATTTGAGCTCAATATAGAATATCATTACATAATATTTTTTGAAAAATTTCATTTTTTTTGTCCAATAGGTATCGGAAACTCCAAATATATCTAAAAAGTCTCGGAAACTACCTAATAGGTCTTGGAAACAACAAAATAAATCTCGGACATACAAAAAATTCGCGAGACTTATTTTTGTAAGTGTATTTTAAGTGTATTTTTATTAGATCCATACTTTATGTACTATTAAAACTTAAGTTATTAAGTTCGTAATAGTTTTAAAACTCACTCTTTAAATAGTGCTATTAAATTTTCGAACAATATATATATATATATTAAATTTCTTATTTATTTAAATCTTTAAATTGAAATTTATTGATTTTTAATCAAGTTTGCTTATATTGTTATAAATATTATATAACACATGCAGACAACCAAACATAGCATGGCGTATATATGATAACACTATGCACTAATGCACATTCAACCAAACATCGAACCTCCAAAATTTTGGAACCCATGTGTACTTAAATTTCATGTGCTCCCTAAAAGTTAAGACCAACAGGTGTTATAAATTTTGAGAAGCCTTTAAAATAAGAGTAATACTAGGTCATCAAAAAAAATTATCCAAGTTCATATCTTAACATCGCAATAGTAACAAATTCTCTAAAAACATCACAATACAAAGCTATAAAACAAACCTCTCTTACGTAGAGGATATGTTTTGGCCGAAGGAGTTTCCTTTTTTATTGGTTCTTTTTTTTTTACCAACTAAAAGTTGTCCTTGTCTATAATTTCCTTTATTGCATTAAATAAATAAATAAAAAGTTACAAGTCACATTATTTGATACGAATATGGGAGCATAACATACTTTATATTTAAAATTTTAAAAAATTACTTAATATTTAAAAGATTGATAAATAATAAAATATCAAACATATTTAGAAAAAAAATCAAAAAAAAAATTATTTGTTTTTCCAAATTTAATATTATTTTTTTAATTCATAAATATATTATTTAATTATTTAATTTAATTCAATTTGAGCAAAAATATAAGAATTTACTCGATAATTGTCTTATTTTATTAAAAAAAAAAAAACAAATTAAATTTTATCTTATCATACAAACACGGTAGTAACACACAATTAATTCCTTCAAAAAAAAAAAACACATGATTAATTTAATTTACGCTGGTTTGAATTTTATAATAAAAATAAATTAAATTAGGACGTATTTACTAATCGGGAATGAGAAGTATCAGAAACAAGTTCTACCAGAAAGAGAATGGAAAGGAATCGGAATTAAGTTACTAAAGTCCATTACTGTGTTTACTAACTTTCTTAGAATTAGAGATGGAATCAAATTTATATAAAATTACCTTTTGTACAATATATATGAGATGTATGAGATGTATGACTATAACTATTAAAAAAAGTTTATATTTAAAGGAAAAAAAGAAAAAAGAAATCCAAAGAAAAACAATATGAATTCATGACAACTCACAATTTTTTTTTTTGCTGTAGTATAGAGATAGAATCAAATTGATTACAAAACAACCTTGTGTACAATATATATATATATGGGACGTATAATTGTAACTAATATAAAAAATATATATTTAAAGATCCAAAGCAAAAGCAATATAAATCAAGTTTGAATTTCATCAAACAATTTACTTATTTTTAATTAACAATTCACACACACACACGTATAAAGTAAAAATCAAGTGTAAAATATATAAATATATATATATATATACTTTCTATTATCAGTTCGAACAGATATAAAACATATCAGTTCCTTGTATATAAGACATTAGATTTAAATGCTTAGACTTGTTGTATACACTTGTCAAAATATCTTTTAAATCCAATGACCTACATACAATGAACTCATATATTTTATATCAGTTTGAACTGACAATCGAAAGACTATAAATATATATATATATATATATATTTATAAAGTAATTTTCCAATGAAGACTTTTTAATAATACACATTTTAAGCACATTTGATGAAATTGTATGAAATATATGGAATCTTGATTTTATTTTTTGTATGGATAGTGAAAAAATTGAAATGCATTTATGGAAAAAAAAAAAAAAAACTATTGCATGAATTAATTTTTCCTATTTTTTTGAAAATAAAACATTTAAAAATAGGAAAAAAATAAGAGAAAGCATTTCTCAAATCCAAAAAAAATCCAAATTTTTACCAAATGTATTTTAATTTTCTTAGGATGTATACAAAAAATCAAATTAAAATTCAATATATTCTATATAATTTGTCAAAGGTACTTAAAATATATATTGTAAAAGTCCTTATTGGAAAATTACTCTATATTTATATATGTATATATAGTTATTTATATAGATATAGTTATTTAAAAAAATAAGTGGGTAGAATTTAGTAAAAACATATAAATTCTGTTTTCGATCAAGAAAAGGAACTTAATTCATAAGTGTGTGAGGGGAATTAAATTACCTTTTAATAGCAACTTAGTTTCTAATACATACGTGGGGTCTACAGTTTTATAAAACAATTTCTAAAAAATTCAGTAAACACGTGAATTCAAAAATTAGTAAATAGGATTCTTGACCCTTTGCTTTTTCATCATTCGATATGCAGTGTAATCATCATTACGAAAATCTGGGCAATCAATTTTTATTTAACACGTGTCACAATCTCAATATACAGAGGCCAGAATAGAGGATCCAAAACCCTGAAAAAAACCCTGGTAAATTTTTTATTTGTTAATTTAGACTTTCGAGACAAAACGTCTAAATTTGCTGGAATTGGAATTTTACGGCTACCTCCGACCAATCTCCGGTACAAAAATTTCCTTCAAAGTTTTTGATTTTTTGATTTTTTGATTTTTTATTTATTTTGTTTTCGCTTTATGGACCAATGCATATAAAAGATCGACTCGTATTTATGATGTTAAGGTTTATCTGGAACCACTGTTCATGTTTGGGTTTTAACTATGTTTAATCTTACATTAATCCTAGAGATTCCAACTTATATCTGATTAGTGAATTAGCTTATTGCCAATTGAATGAAACTGTCGCAAGACTAGTTGGGATCAAGTGAAATTAACGTGTGTTCAAGTGCTAATTGAATGAAACATCCATATAACCAGTTGATTAATTTTTTAAAATAATTATTAAAATTTAAAAATTTAAAAATTTAAAAACAAAAAAACAAAAATCAGAAACCTTCTCATCGTAGTTTCAAAAAAATAAAAATCTTCTCATCGTCTCCGGCGATATTCTTCAGCAAAAGTCCGGCGGTCTCCTCCAGCGGCGATCTGGTGGCTGGATTTGAGTGTTGAATCTGGTTGGTTTTGCTTTGAAATTAATTTTTTACTTTGATTTTGGTTTTACTCTTGACTTTTTTTTTTTTTTTTTTTTTTTCAATTTTACTTTGAATCTGGTGTTGAATGGAGTTTCTGGTGGGGACTTGGGTTGTTTCGGTTTCCTTTTTTTTCTGTGGGGAGTCGGTTGGTTTCTAGGTTTCGGTTTTTCTGATGGATAGTCAGTTTCTGGGTGGTGGTGTTGGTGGTCTTTGGGAGCTGGTGGGAAATGGGTGATGAGGTTTCTGGGTTTCTTCTGGAAATATGGTGGTGGTCTATGGGGTTTCTGGGTTGAATTCTGGAATGCAATCAAAAAAAGGGGTTTTGATTGTGGTGGATAGATTTTGATTTCAAATATATGTTTTATAACCAGTTGGGATGCAAAAGTAGGATTGATATCATTACTCTCAACTTTATTGGATGACTTTTATGGCTTTTGAATGGACTTTTGAAAATTTGCTATGTTTATGGAACAGATTGTTTCTTCTGTGCATTGGATTTTATTTTCCCTGGATGGACACATTCTTTCTATTCTCAAGAAACTAGAATAATATTTTTTTTCACTGATATTCGCCGGAATTTAAAGCTAACAGACATGCACGACCAATGTCAGGTAACAATTATTTATCCCTTTAAATTTATTCTTTTATTTTGTTCATGGTGTGATTATGAAGTTATATCAGCAGTTCTGTGTTTCTTCAAAACAATTGCTTGTCTTTAAGAATGAGAGGTTTATTTGCTGAACTTGTCATACTTATCCTAATTTTAATTTTTGAGTTTGTTTGATTTTATTAAAGCTTTTTTTCCAAATTGTCATTCTTGAGGTAAACATTCGATGAATTGTGTATTTTGGTGGACTTGAAAAATTGGTTCAAACATAGCTCAAGAATTGAAGGCTTATATGAAAGGATTTTCTATCTTGGATTGAACCCATCACTCAAAATTTTATTTAACAACACGAGTTTTTTGTTTTTCGAATATGGTTTCTAAGTTTCTTATTTGGGTATAGATGCTTATTATGATCACTTATATTCAGAATATGCATATACACTTATAGGATTTGAATTTAACGTTAGAGAGTAATGTATAACTTATTGGGGCTTTTTTAGGTTAGTATTAAGAAATATTTTAAGTTTTGTGAAGTTTTGACCAAAATGAGAATTATGTTATACTGAAATTTAAATGATATTTCGTATTTACCTTAGTTGAAAATTTGGATGAGTTGTTCAAGTATTTGATCAATATATATGATTAATTTACCGAATGGCTATCAACATCAAATAATAAGGAACTAAAATGAAGTTACATACGTAGTTTAAATCCATCAATCTGGCTGCATTTCATCTAGGAATGTCAATGGTAGGTACGGGCGGGGATACAATCACCATTCCCCATACTTGAATGTAACTAGGCTTCCCGTTCCCGCCCCATTCCCCACTTGGGGCGGGGACGGGGAATCCATGTTTGGGGAGAGGGCTCCTCGTCCCCACCCCGCCCTCTATTCCATTAACACAATATTTGTAATAATGTAAAGTTTTTTTTTTTTTTTGTAAACCGTAATTTGTCTATCATAAAACCATAATTTGCTTCATTCCATCTTATTTACACCTTTGGTTTCCATTGTGAGATACAGAAATTTGAGATTGTAATGAGGCAGCTTGAAAGCTTAAAGCCATCCTTACGCTTCCACAAGAAGGAAATTGAAAAACGATTCGCCAAGATCACTCACACACCTAATCATCCTCCATATGCTTCTGTACTTCTCTTTCCTTTAGTTCAAGTTTCTTTGAGAAGTTGCTTATGATTATCAATTTCCTATTTGTTTTATGTGTCTTATTAAATGAATTGCTTTTCATTGTTGGCGTTACACTTTGTGCAGATGGTACTGAAGGCAATCTCAGAGTCAGATGAGGAAGGAGGATTGAGTGAGGAAGCAATATCGACATTTATAGAGGCTGAGTATGATGATCTACCAATTCCTCATACAAGTTTGTTAAGTCATCACCTACAGAAGCTCGTTACAAAAGGGGAGATTGTTTGCACTTCTGCTAACTGTTATACACTTTCAGTTGAAATTTCTGATTCTGTTCATAAGTTGAAGAAGGGACAGAAACCGTTGAGGAAGATTAGGCAGGGTGGGCTAAAGGATAGGCAGCGTAATGCCAAAGAAGGAGCTCAATCACAGCAAAAACCAAGGATTGAAGAAAGCCAGGAACATAATCTAGTAAGTGAGAAAATATCTGAAGGAGCTGAAAAACAAAAGCAAGCAGAAGATGAAGTGATTGAAAGAGAACTTCAAGAAGATGTAGTAACTGAAGAACCGCACCATAGAGAACAGAAAAGTGGGAAACTGGAGGAGAGTAATCAGATTCAAGATCAAGAAAGCGAAGCTAGAGAAGAACAAGTCCAGTTTGCAGATGTACAAGTTGAAAAAACGGTGGAACAGATCAATCCGCAAGGACAATGTCAAGTAACCCTATGGCGACCAGTTGAAGGGACTGCAGAGGAGCATAATCAAGAAGAAGAAAGTCATCAAGAGAGAAAGAATAATGAAGTGACTGAAACAGAACTTCAAGAAGTACAAGAAGATGTAGTAACTAAAGAACCACACGGTGAAGAACTGATCAATCCGCAAGGGCAATGTTTCGAAGTGAGTTTTGAGGAAAAGAAGTTACAAGAACAACAAAGAGAAGTTTGTTGCCAGATTATTGATCTTAGGTATTCCCTTTTGCATTATTCTTGGTCTTATTTGTGTGTGTCTCTCTTGTCTCATCATTGATCTGACAGTGTTCTTTTCTTGTAAATTGAATAGCAACATGCTGGTGCAGTTCATCAAGAAGGAAAGGGAAAATGAAGCCACTGTGAGCACCCAGAATGATACTACAATTCAAAAGGAGAACCTTTCTGGTTCATCACATTTAACAAAGGTGTGTTACCGAAAGGGTTAATGCCCTCCTTTTTATATCTTTTTGGTTTTAATATCAAAAGGAAAATTTATTTATTTATTTTTATTGATAGGAAGAGTGTATGGAACTGTTGAAAAAGACAAACAAGATAGAAGGGAAGCTGATTGATATTATTAGTTCTAAGAATATGGACATGTTGGAGCGTAATAATTCAGAGCTTACTGCAGAAATGCAACAGAAGAAATTGTTAGAGGATCATCTGCAGCAGACAAAGAAACCGAGTGAGTCTTTGCTTGTTATTGATTGTCAACCACAACAGCAGGAGATTTATGGTCAACTGGAGGTTTCAGAATCTCAGCCAAAAACAATTTTGGCTTCTGACACAGGTTTGATTCACAAAAGGGCACCAGAAGTTGACATAACAATTTTGGAAGGGTTAAATCGAGAACAGAACAAGCAAGTAAAGCTATGTGATCAGCAAGAGTCTTTCAAATTGCAACCAAAGTCAATTGCAAGCTCCCTGGATTCACAGCATGACAAGAATGAGAATGAGAATGAGAATTCAATTGAAAGGATAGAAATGGTACTAGAAGAAAACGGAGACTCCCCAACGACAGAACCTATTGCAGATTTGCAATTTATTGACTCAGAGAAACTTCACAACTCAAAACATTGTGGCCCAGATAAGCTACCCGAGTCTCAACTGGTAGCATGTTCTCTTAATGCAGCCATGGAATTACAGGAGGAGGTAGAGCTTACTACATCAGATACTTGTCTCAATCTTGATCTTCAATTTCCGGTGGCAGCCATGGAATTACTGGAGGAGGTAGAGCTTACTACATCAGATACTTGTCTCAGTCTTGATCTTCAATTTCCGGTGGTTCCCAATAGACCTCCAGAACTCACTGTGCAAGTAGAGGAACTGTCTACAGATGGTCAGCAGCAAACCACTTTTAGTGATGTTGCAAAAAGACCTGAATACAAGGTAACAATATTATTAGCTTCTCTCAATTTCTTAGCTAATTATTTTATAAAAATGATATCCAACATGACAAATGCTGAATACAATATTGGTTATCATTTAACAATTGCAGCTTGGACAGGAGCAGCAACCAGAAAATCTATCTGAGGAAAGGCCTACAGAGAATGGGTTGACGGCAGTGGAGCAGCAAATGCAAGGACAAAAGCTGGTGGATCTATTACCTCCTTTCAGTCAAATGCCATCCAAGCCTCAATTAACTACAACTACTACTTGTATCACAAAGCAGCATGGTAAGACAAAGAAGATACCAGATCAACGGCAATTGAGTAAACTACGGCCTAGAGGTCCAAGGCCATCCAAACATGAACCAGTTGTTACAACTGTTGAGGCTGATAATGATCATGTGACCCTTGCTTCGTTGAAAGCAGAGCTGAAGCAGAATTCAGAGTCTTCAAACCATAGAAGGCCACAAGAGCGAGGATCACAACAGACACAGGTTGAGATATCTCAATCAACAGAGCAAGAACCTTCAATCCATAAAAGGAAACAAAAAGATAGCCATAAGGCTGTGGTTAAAATATCTCAACCTACAGAGCGGCAAGGTCAGAGAAAGCAACTTAAATCCCTACCAACAACAGTAGTAACAACTGTCGATTCAGCCATCAGTTCTCAGAAGAAGTCTGAACAGGTGGAAACACAATCGAAACGTCGAGGAAGACCTCCTAAAGTGAAGCCAGATGTGGACTCTTGGCCTAAAAAGAAGAAGGTATCACTATTCTCTGATAATCAGAATCATGAGGAGCAACAACAAAAGCGACCCAGAGGAAGGCCTCCTAAATCAACATTATCTTCAAACGTGGATTCAACTTCATCTCCCAACGTATTAAATGGAGCATCAAGAACCACAGCCATAGAGTCAATGCCCGGTAAGTCCCTCGAAAACGATTCCTGCAACTGACAGCAAACATGAATTTTTTTGCTGCCTTGAGAGCAGCAGCATGAACTCTCACATCTTTTAGGGAAAGAGGGGATTTATAGAGGCAGAGCAGCTGCTGCTTAAGCTGTGCAAGAGGAGATTGAAGAGATTCAAAGGCATGGTCATTGAAAATCTTTATTTTTGTAGAAACACTAGCAAGAAGAAATCAGCTGCCTAGGTTTTTTGTTCTTTTAGTTGTTTATATTATAGGTTCTTGGAGATCAATCCTTTGTTTGTCTTCAAAAGATTGAATTATTATTTTTCATTTCATTGAATGAAATAGCTTAAATATAGTTCAGACTGAAGAAAAGAATTGCTGGTTTGTTTCATTTGAAGAAGTGAAATATGTAATCATATCTCAGTGGCTGAATACCAAAATCAATATTTACATTCTCATATATAATCAGCCTTGCTCGATACTGAAGAGAAAGCCTTAGCATTTACAACTTCCACCTCATAAGGGCTCATTTGTCCCGGTAATGTCCTGGCTATGAGTTGCCGTTACCGCATGTGGTATTTCAGTAAAAAAAAAAGAAAAAGAAAAAATACTAATCTACAAACTTGTTGGACAGGACAATGCAATTAGCTTTCACTTAAAAGTGGTGTTTCCACATCTTCCTCTTTGTCATTGTTCGACCTTTCCTCTGTATTGAGCAAGCAAGCGAAGCACAGAGAGATCATCTGACAAAATAAAAATGTTCCCAGTTAACAAATAATCTAAGAGAGAGTTAGAAAAAGTTATGAGCACAGGAAAGCGAGAAGGCGAGAGAGATTACCATGCATACAGATGAGACAACGATACTGAAACCTTTGCAGTTAAACGGGGCATCGCTGGATAGGAACCATGCTGATACACAATTTTATAAATTAAGTTATTATATGGTTTTTTAAGTGGTTTGATTTGAATATTAATTCAAAAAAAGGACAAAATAGATAACTCACAAGTCAATGGACTCATTGCGAGTGGCGATAACAAACTTGCTATCGATTGCACACCAGCAATAAATCCTTGTGCCTTTCCCTGTATCGAATATACTACTACTATATAAGAAGCTGGAGAGCAGGAGATTCAAAAGAAGATTATTAGGTAGTCTTACAAACCTGATTGTTCAAGCTTGATGCTTTTGAAATGATAGCATAAGTCTGCATATTCAACATCAATCGCAAAGATGACCATTAAAATTGAATTCGGTGAATTGCTTAGTTATAATACTCAAATACCAGCATTATACATAATACGGAAATGAAACAAAGATTTAAGGTACTATTACTTACGGAAGGTTTTACAAGGACGTAAATAACACCAAACGAGGCACTTAAGTATGGCACCTGCATTATGGAAAGACTTCCTGTTAATAAACATTTGAAAACATTTAAATAGAATTTTATCACAATTTTGATGCTGAAACAAAAAATCTTTTGCCCATCCATGTTGAATATGATACCAAAAAATACACAAGAACGGGAATATACGAAGTACATACCCAAGATGCCCATGCCAGTCCATAGAACAATGCCTGCATAGAATAAGCAAATTGTTAGATTTTCCTCTCTTTTTCGAGTTTTCGTCTGGTTGGTGGTTGAATGAGGCAACTTACATAAGCTATTGATGCAAGCAAGGCTATGCATAATATCACTTTTTCTCCGACAAATGGATTGAGAAGAGGAAGCACCAAAATCTAGTAGCAAAGCACAGAAGAAAAGATATCTTAAGGATTTAAATACATTCAAGAAAGTGAAAATGAAAATCATAAAATCTTCATGAATAAGGCCATCTAAAATAAATTGTCCTGTTACTAAAAGCACTAAAAAGAATATACCTGCGAAAAAATTGAACCTATTCCGACCATCATTAGAATTTCTGAAAATTGATTCTTGTTGAAACCAAAAACCGCCTTCAAGTAATACTGCAAAAGTAGTTATATAACAGTCAATAACTCATAAAAATTAAAATAGAAAATAAGTCAGACAAGTTTGACCGATTACTATTATTCAAGTAAATGAGGTTGTATCATGTGAAAGTCTCAGATGCATCATGTAATACACCAAGGGTAACAAATTCAGGATCCAACTAAGATGATCAACATGGTAAAGCAAACAGATTAACATACGGACGTACATTATATTAATAAAGGAACTTACAAGTAAGACGGCGCTGATTCCCGACATTCCCAACTCATAGAAAAAGGAAACAAAAGAAATGCCCCTTAGTGTTGGACTGTAAAAAGAAAACGCGGAAATGGAGCTCATTAGCTAGAATGTGCAAATAGAAGTTTCCAAGTCAAGAAGATTGAGAAATCAAGACTCCAAGTTAATCCGAGTGAAAAATGGATGTATAATTACCTACTAAAAACTAATAATCCAGCATCCCGCATTGATTTGTATCGTTTATCAATAACCTTAACAACCCTGGTCAAGCAATATGATTCTTGATCACTTCTCGGAGCAGGTTTGACCGTCTCAACCAGGAAGAATTGCATATAAGTAGGACAAAATATCAAGAGAACTATTGAAACCTGAAACAAAACCATTATTAAAGAGATTAAAAAAAATTACTAAATAAAAAAGAAGCTGACACGAAAGACAAACGTCACTCTAAGGTTCAGATTAATTACATACCAGAAAAATGTATTTCTCAGGAAGAAAACGTGCCAAGAAATTTCCTAAGACATGTGATGCTGAGAAGAGGCCGGTAATCCAACTAAATGCTGCAGCCCTTTTGCTATCATTGACAACATCTGCCTGAACAGAGAAGAGGAAAATGTGATACTGATACCTATTGCCCATCCAAGGATACTATTAATAAATGAGGAATAACTCTTACCGCATAAGCAACGGCGATGCAGAAAATACTCCCTTGGCTTATAATATATGAAATTGTGCGAATCACATAGTAGGCGTAAACAAATTCTTTGGATTGATTAATAGCAAGTAAAGCTGAAACAAAAAAAACAAAAAAAAAAAATGAATGAGGTAGTCAAACAAACAGAATAGTATTAATTGAATGCAAGTAATGTTGGTGTCGTGGATATTATAAGTAATATTTCCACAGCATTACGTTCTTTAGACATACCAAAAGGGAATATAGTCGTGGAGACGGTGAGAAGGAGCAGTGGTTTACGCCCATACTCATCCGCAAGCTGGCCCAGAAGAGGAAGTACCACCATTTTGAAAACTCCAACAATCTACAACAACAACAACAAAAAAAAAAGGGAGAGAATGTCTAATTAACTAAAAGTATAAGATGAGACTCAGTTTATTATCACATTATTCCACATCTCAGTTATTTGAAGACAAGAACATGAACATCTCCCGTAAAATCCAATTGACCAACTAAACGAACACGAGATAAGAATGCCATAATAAATAAATAAACAAACTGAACATCTCCCATAACATCCAATTGATCAATGTTAGCAGGATACCGATGATTATATAGGAACTTTTATAGCTAAACAAACTCGTGATAAGAATGCCATAATAAAGGCAAAGATAGCATGTGACATGATGCTTAAATGCAACAGAAATTTCCAATTTCAAAGACCAATTGGACCTTTAGAGTTATGAAAATGATCCAGTTAGTTTTAGTTTTTTTGAACATTTTATTATTTTTTTCTTTTTTCCTTTCTTCAAGAAGTTGGCCACAATCATTTCATAATAGTTTCCTGCCCCACATTTCACAACTTTATGTACACATGATCTTTCACTGAATCAGGATTCATTTAGCATTAATTAACAAATAAACCATTTTTGTTTGCTTCCTGCAACTATTAGGACATATGTTTGTCATTAGCTGTTGGAGGAGGAAACTTTAACATCAATTATCTTAGTTTATGGGTTATTTTCATCAAATTGACACTCTTTGTTGCTTCCAAGTCACTTGTAGCGCAAGTATTAACAACTAACCGGTCTCTAATTTAATTATTACTTGAAGAAGAGGGGTAATTTTCATCCAACTCTCTTTAGGTTAGATCTTATTAGAATTGGATCCACCTAGTTTGAAGTACTAGAGAGGTTCTTGACATTTTATAGATAGAATTTTATGAGAAATATGAAGCAAGTTATTATCAAATTTCAAAACAGAGTAGGAGAATTTACCAGTAGGTGGACCCTAAACACGGTTTGGTAAAAGAAAAACTTATTAACAGTACTTAATTTTAATTTTCTTAGGATAAATTAAATTTTAAAACTTTCCCAATTTTGAACCAAAATTATGCAACTATCATAATGAATCCAAATCAGAAAATACAGGATTTAAAACCAGTTTTCAAGAAAATGCACAGGGAACACTCTGTTTGGTTGCCAAGAAAACCCAGGAGGGTGTTAAGAGATATAATTATATAAATAAGAAGTTTCCTTCAAACCCAAATCACAAAAGCAAAATTTAAACAGCTCCATAAGTCTTTTCACATAAACCCAGATAGCAAAACATCTCAAAATTCCAAATTTCATCCCATTTCATTTTCCTTCATTTTCTCACCAACCAAACAAACAAAAAACACCAAAAGTACTAGAGAGAAATATATGTTACCGTTTGCTGAAGACCATTTATGTAGATAGCTTCAGAGCATGTGGACTGACCAGGACACAAAGCATTGGTGGTGACATCAACAAGAACCGAAACAGTCATCTCCTCTGCAATCCAGTGAACACAAAGTGGCAACAACAAGTGTACCAGAGGCTTCAGCTCCCATAACCCACAATTCTTCCACTCCATTATTCTCGTCATGTTTTAATTATCAACACAAAACACTTTATCGTTTTGATAATGATAAATGAAGCCGTGAAAGATAAGGATTTTTTTATTTTACTTATATATATATATATATATTAGAGAAACAAAATATAAATAGAGAGAGAGAGAGAGAGAGTTGAATGTGATGGATTGGTTGTGGTGTCGTGTAAGGTGTTTATATATATATATATATATATATATATGTATTATGAGGGAGGGTAGAAAAAGCGGGAGTTCATGTGGAGTTATGTGGAAGAGAACACAAGTACACGTGTTGACGTGTGTTGGTAACTCTTTTGCTTGTGTCTATATCGAGTGCATTTTTGTTCACTCACAAAAACTTACCTCCTTCTCCGACATTTGATATGTTTCTAGGGAGGAGGTGCTTTTATTAATATGTTTTAACAAAAGCACCCCCTCTCTAGACACATGTCAAATGCTGAAAAGGGAGATAATATTTACCCATAGAAAGTGTGGGTAAGCAAATTCATTCTCATATATTTAATGCTCTCTGCTCTCTAACGTCATGGCGCAGCCATGCTGATGCACTCTTAAAATTATAGTCCACTTTCCTATTTTGACCAAGAAATAGGTATGACTCGAACCTATATAACATTCGAATGTTTTTGTTGTTTTGTTTTTTTTTAATCGGATCAATCCGGAAGAAAAAAAAAAACCCAAAAAAAGTAAAATCAAAAAGAAAATCAAAAACAAAGATATGTATAGGTTCTAAAACATTAATCTAAATATATATATATATATATAAACCGAAGATAAAAACCCATAAACTAGATTAATTAATAAATTTATCGAGAACAGCGGATACCAAACAATACCGTCAAAAAATAATCACTAGAGAAAGAATTAAGGTGCGAAGGGCTTATCCTATTATAATCTTATCAAGTAAACAAATCAATAACTCTGTCTTCCTATATTAAAGAAATAAATATGATTTATTATTATTATTATTATTTTTTAATGTAATTTGTCAAAGACAGTAGCCTTGGTGGTTTGGGGGCCCCACCAATAATTTATTTGTGGGGCCAATCCAGTAAAACAAAGGATGGGCCAAATATAAAGTTTAAAAAATTTAAAAGCAAATATTTAAATTTTTATAAATGATTTTAAAAAATTAAAATAAAAAAAATTTTGAGAGGCCGGGGTTGCTATATTCATTCTTCTGATCATGCATTTCTTTTTTCACAGCAATAACAATAATTTGAATCTACCTATGTAGGTAAAGTTTCAAAGTATGGGGTAGAAATTTGGGTGTCATTATATAAAAATTAAAATAAAAAATTACCATCACCCGACTGATATCAATTTATTTTTTAATTTTTAATTTTTATTTAAAAAAAAAAAACATTTTCTAATATGACATTTGTTCTTCTTTTTTTAAGGTATATATCTAACTATCTATCTAGACCAGATAATTTTATTTTATTTTTAAGCTTTTTGCTATTGGTAGAATTCAAGTAGCTGACTTGAGAGTCATTTATCCGTATTTTTTTTTTAAACTTTTTACCATTTATCTAAACCTTAAACTCGTTCATCTACTAATAGAGCTACGTCCATGAGATAATATGACATGTTGTGAAACCTTTTTACCGTATATATTCTAAAAATTGTGTTTCAAAAAATGTTGTAAGAGTTTATTATCAAAGCCCTAATTTTCAAACTAGAGAAGATGGCAGTATGGCACTATCTATAATTTAAAGTTTTAAACAACCTTAGCATGAAATGCATGAATTTTGCCTATTTAATGGACTGGTTTGTCTTCATGGAAACTGATTCCTCACAGAAATCCAAATTCCTACATAGATATATTATATATAATATATTTGTATTCATAGGTGATTCTGACATTGAAGTGATTGTTTGTCTCTTTATACATATATATATATATATATAAATATTCAAATTAGTCTACATTTATATATCTTCAAAGTATACGTATTTATCAAAACTTTTTCATAATGTAATCCATATATATTGATATTGATGTAGTTACATCAGTACATATTGATGTGAACGGGACCATATATATATTACCTGAGAGTCATTTACTCAAACTTCAAGCTCATCCATCTACTAACTGAGCTATACTCGATTGATAGAAAATAAATATTTATATTTATTTATACTTTTTCGATTCTTAACATGTGTCCTAATAACACTCGTAAACATTAACCAACAAAATAGCAGTATAAATCTCATTTAGTTGGCTTTCTTAACAAAGTTCTTAGGTGAAGGAAAGTGATGTATGGATAAAGAAAAAGCAAAGACTTTTATTTTATGCTGATCCAAACGCATATACACGAGTGGGGACTTCAAAGTTGTAACTTTTATTTTTGGGTATACCCTTTTTTTTTTTATTTTTTTATTTTTTTTTTGGGGGGGGGGGGGGGAAGAATTTGGGTATACCACTTAAACTTCTAAAAAAGGGTTGGTCTCCAATTTATAAAACAAGGTTTAACATTATATTAAATAATCGTTAGATTCATATAAATAAAATTAAAAAAGTAAACAATCATATGCATATCTACGCATTTTGACAAAATTAATGAATTTTAATTAACAGAGAATCTCAGTCCACATACGGTTTATAGAAACTATTGTTTATAAATTGTTGTAAAATTATTAATTATTTGATATATAATTAATTAATTAATTAATTAATAAAACGTAAGTGTCATGCCTTAGCATAAGAAGTGATAAAAGGCCCAATGGCCGAGCATCAACATCCACAAGCTTATCATCATCCTTATATTGAATAGAGAACCCATAACTATGATAGTGATAGGAAATTGAGGCTCCCATGCGCATAGATTAACCGGTTGAAGGACGACCTTCAAGTTTAGGCAAAACTGATTCGTAAGTCAGCAGCTCGAATAAATGAATAGATAGTGTAAAAGAAAAAAAAAAAAAAAAAGATAGGATCTTTAGATAGAGATAAGGTTTGTCTCATATGCTTCTTAGGACCCTACACCGAGGTCGTAGTTTCAAATTGTTTCACAATTTAAATAGTACTATTTGAATCCAAAACTCTTATATAAATTTGACCAACATCAAGCGATGAAACTGTGTTACAACCAATATGTATTTGTATTTTCACAACATGGTAGAAATAATCACTTTCACTGACTAGGGAAGATCTCAATTAAAATGCATATTTGTATTTTCACGACATAAGTTGTAACTAACACTCGTCACATCATCACATGATTTATAGTATTGACAATTCACATGCTACATTATTAAGGTATAAAATTGGACAGATATTTTCGACAATCTAGTATTACTCTCGATAAAATTTATTCATCTCAATCATCTAAAGAAAGTGTAGAGACAATAAGTTTCAAGTCCAAAATTTTTGCAGCTCCGAGCTACATTCCACAATAGGAGATAACATGAATAAAGACGAGCACACCAACTATCTCGCAAGTCGCAAGTGATACAATATTCATCATACAGCACTATACTACTTTACCGTGCAATTAATTGCAATTAGCATTTGAGGAACAACATTAAATAATACAAGAAATTTTACCAGCATATAAAAACTATTTTCTCCTGTACAGGAAAGCATACCGGAAGCCTTTCAGCTGAGTATACTATGCGAGGAAAAAGATTAACCCAACTAATCCATCTGGCCAGCTACAGTTGCATCCTCATCTTCAGCATCTAATTCTTGCTCCACAGCTTTGACCTGCACATGCAGAATATTTATGCTATCAATAATCTTTGTCAAAAGTCAAATTTCATTTGCCACTCATCTGGCAAATGACCAGATTGTGGTCACGAGTTGGAATGTTGAAATGATTACCCAAAGCAAATGAACATCCTACCAATAGAATTATGGTAGACAGACCTAGCAAGGAAGATATGTAATTTGCAACTCAAAGAATTTCAGAGATAAAATTATGTCGGCAAATGGAGAAGTGAATACTCCCACATATATGCACTCATGGGATGCCACCAACCAGAGCTCAACAGCAAGTCTTTGATGAGGTTTCAGATGTGACAGACAGTAAACCACAAACATGCATGGATTATCACCTAAACTCTATTTATTACAAAGTTTATTCTAATCACACGGTGCTTCAGGAGTACAATGAAAAATTCTTGAACCCAATGTTACTTTCATCCCCAACACCAAAAAATAAGTCCCTGATCATACATATAAGTATTTATATAAATAGATAAATAAAGAGGTATTTTGAAGGTGAAGGAGCAAAGTGAAGTATACAAGAGATGCCTGAAGACAAAAGCTTACATGTGCCAGTACTCCCAAAAGCAAAACTAAAGTAACAGATGCAGATGGCAAGACAACAAATCCATTTGGCCAAAAGAGATATCAAAAATAAAATTACAATAAAAATGTTGACCAAAGGAATGCCCTCTCTGTGAACAATTCAATTTGTATCATATATTTCTTGAAGCCTCATAATTAGACAACATTCATCATATGCACGCACACAACAATTTCTGCCTTCAAAGCTAGCACCCATCTACTACTCTCCTCATCCCCTGCCTAAACGTATAGACTAATGATAAATGGTTGAACCAGAAATCCAAAATAATGGATATTAACGTTACCTCAGGTACGTAATGCATCAGCATATTCTCAATTCCAGATTTCAATGTGACAGATGAACTGGGACAGCCACTACACGCTCCTTGCATTTGCAATTTGACTATTCCAGTTTCTCTAATGAAAACAGATACACAAGCATCAATTAGTGCTAAATTAGAAAACAAGTATTAAATTAGTTCTTAATGATGATTGATGAATAAATGATTTTGACGGGATGAAGGAAAACCTACGGATCAAATCCCCGGTATACAATGTCCCCACCATCATCTTGCACTGCTGGTCGAATACGAGTCTCGAGCAGTTCTTTGATCATTGCAACAATTTCAGAGTCATCCTGTATCAATATTAAATAGTCACCTTTTAAAGAGACATACTAGAATAGTTGAAAATGTTCATAAAAGATTAGTATTTACTAAAGTGCCGAACTAATTTATGGGTCTATAGTCATTTGATGTTCTAGAGCTTTCTCATTATCAATATTCCATTTTCATAATGCGACAATTAACATGTCAGAAAGGTTTTCTGTTTTAAATCAAAACAGATCAAAATCTCATCTACTTGCACATGTTCATAATAGTTTTATGGGGAAAATACCACAGCCCTTCTAATCTTGGCCAGAATACAACTAAATACCTCTATTGTATTCCTGGTAATCAGCTTCTCTTATGTGTATTCCCTGTCTCATTATACTTTTGTTTTCGATAAAAATATATATATATATATATATATATTTATCAAAAAGAAAGAAATGCCCTTCTATTTCAACCCCAGTCCCCAAGGATGAGTTAGGGTGTAAAATATCCTCATCTCCAACAAAGGTCAGGGGACCCACTTGCAATTTGATACCCTACAAGTTTCCAAACTATCAAGATTGTAGGGTTTGGAAGTAGTCCCCAGCCAAGAGCAAGATAATGAAGAGGGGTCAGGAGAATTTATAGCTACCAAAAAATAAGTATATATGTCCTTCTATTTCAGCCAATATGCATTTTCAACATGATGCGAAAGAAGCATGAAATGTTAGATCTCATCTCAAATGGAAATTCTAAATCGCTTAACTTAAGCAGTGAATGACTTGGGCACAGTTTACGGTAAGCTTTACTTGGACTCTCCACCCATCAATATGAGGGGAAAAAGTAAGAACATAAAAATCTATGTTCAGAGGTAAAGGTGAAAGAACATTAAAAAAAATAAACAAAAAAAGATATTGACAACAAAAAGTCTTAGAAAACTCAAAAAATTCAATAAACGGAGTTTGGTAACATACTTCATGAATAGCAGTGTCCTTGGCTGCAGCAGTTTCCGAGTCTAGAAATAATGGCTGTCCTGAAGAATAAAAGTCCATGATTGCTGCAAAAATTTCAGGCTTCAGGAAATCCCAAGACCCATCCTCTGATTTCGTTACAGTGATGAAATCTGAACCATAAAAAACTCGAGTAATACCTGTATTAAACAGAAAAACATGTTAAACTACCCATTACTTCACTGTTCAACAGATATGATTACAAAGCATAGTGAAAATAAGACTGAAGATATTAACTTAAACATATGAAATCATCATATATAAATATGAAAAAACTGGAGAAAAAAAAGTGATAGTCAAAGACAGCAGTTGACAGGACCTGCCAGGAACCCTCCCCTAGAGTGTAACGGAGCCCTACCTTGATGGGAGACTACTAACTAACTAATGTATTTCAAGAAAAATCAATGCCAATGTAATTCTCATTATTCCCTTTGAAAAATTAGAAGTGTTTATTTGATTTTTTACAAGCTGGTAATGTTGAAAATTAGGGGAGACAACCAATTTTTTAATAAGAATTCTCAAAAATTGTTAAATTACCTCGGCATGGATTTTTCTTGCAACCTAGTATCTGTAAAATAATAAAATATTTTTAAGAGTCTTAGTTAATTAGCAGTATCCCACCTAGGCAGGGATCCCTTAGAATCTAGGATGGGGTTGGAGCATCCACAGACATTATCTAACTTTTAAATGTTTGGGCTTACAAAACCAATTACAACAAGGTATAACATTTATCCATCAATGTACACCTTTTAAAAGTTATATATATTAAACAACTTTCTCACCTTCTTAAATACAACAGCTTATTACAATACCTTGTTCTCCCCAAAGACACAAATTCTGATACTGATCAAAGCCCAAAGTTGTCCTACATTATTTTGTTTGATTTCTTACTTCATTACAATAATGGGCTTATGATGTCTTATATCTATGTTAAGTTCAACACTAAGCAAGCTCGTTCTGCAAACTCACCATCATCATTCTATAATCTAGCTTTCTCTATCTGAATAATCTGATAGCCTTTATGCTTATTTAAAGTAAATAAACAATTAAAGAATTAAGAAATTTATGAAGTTCACATTCTAACAAAATTTTATCAGCCAACATATTAACATTAAAGCAATGCAAGAAGTTAAATAATTAGGAAAAACAGTTTTGGCTTGTCATTAGAATTGAATGCTTGTTTGAAGTAAATAAAGAATTAAGTTCAATTTCTTTCAAAATTCTATTTATAAGCTAACTCATCACATGAAAAGAAATGCAAGAAGTTGAATGATTAGGAAAAAAAGCTATAGTTTTACAAGTCTAAGAAGATAGAAGTATAACCGCTTTTAACAACTTGAAAATAAGTTTACAAAAAATATATATATTTATATATATGTTATTAACACAAGGCTATTACTTTCTATATTCCAAATTTTATACACGTTGAGGAGTTCTACTCACAGATTAATGACTTAAGCCACCATAAGGTATTCTTATCATTCACATTTATAAATGAGTTGCTTAAGACTTGGGTATATATGCATTTGATATCTGAAAAATATCCATTTATGTTCTGATCAAAATCCGAAATACAAATTTCTCAGCAGACAAGAATGCAGGGCACTGATCATAATTGTTAACAGAGAAACAAGGTATCAAATGACAGGCTGACCATGCAAATTCAATAAAACAATAAACAAGAATAAGAACATCAATCCCAAATTTCATAATTATAAAGAATCAACTCTCATTTACTATTGACAAAGAGCACATACACGTAAATAAGCAAGTTTACCATCAATCCCGTAAAGGGCTCGTGCCAGCGGAGAATTCATGGCTGTGCGAGCATTCGGGAAGTCCGCACTCCCAACTTCCATAACAGGCTTCCCTGGATAGAACATAAGAGATGCCGGATTCGGAGTCGGCTGCGTTTGTATAAACATTGTCCTCCTCTGCCCTGTGCAAAACCACCATCAAATCAATAACAATTTTCTCTACTAAAAACAAAGAATTTCAATATAATTTAAGTTAGACTAAAAAAGAAAAAACATTTTCACATGCTAATCGTATTTCTAGAAAATTGTTGCAGAAACAACCTAATCAAACAAAAACCTAGAAAATCAAACAGATAAAATGAATAGAAAAGAAGAGAAATTTGAGCAAAACCTTGAAAAGGGTTCCATATTGTGGATTGTGAAGAGGAAGAAGAAACAGGGAAGGACTTAGATAGAGAAGTAAATGGATTGGAGGAAAACGACACCGTTCTTGAAGCAGCGAAAATGAAGCAGTGATTGTTCTGTTTGGAGAAACCCAGTATCTGTCCTCGCTTCAACAATCTCACCAATCCCCTCATCGCTGATGATTCTCTGTAGTCGTCGATTTCTTCGTTTTTGTTTTATCTGTGTGTTTGGGAATTGCTGGCGGTGAAATTTGGAAACGTAAATGGACACTACAGATCATATTTTTAAGGGTCAATTATCTCCACATGCGTGGAAATTACCAAAAATAACCGCTCTAAATGTAGTAACCACTTACGAAACTTTAACCATTAATGTCTATATTTTGAAAAAAAAAAAATTGGGTGCCCATAAATTACCAAGATATCATCAAATTAATATTTCTATTTTGTTCATTGTTCACCATCTATCTTCCTCTTCCTCATTGTTCATTCATCATCAAAAAAATTTACCTTTTTTCTATTTTCTTCCTTCTTCTTTGTTCATTCTTCCTTCCTCTTCTTGCAAATCTAACACCAATATGGCTAAACCATTGTTATTCCTCCAAATCAACAAATTAGAGAAGATTTAAAGAAGTGAAAACTTGAAACAAAAATTTTGATTTTCTCTAAATCGGTATTTGGTGTGTAAATATATTTTATTTGTTCATTAATTGAGTTACAAACAGTGACCTTAACATGAGTTTAGCGTTATTACATCACCTTTGTGTGTTTTTGTGAAAAATCGAATTTAATAAAGTTTCAAATTTTTTCCAGAAGATTTCAAGTTCATTAGTTCGAAAAACTTGAAATTTTATGTAAAAACTTGAAATTTTATGTAAAAACTTGAAATGTTGACAAGTTTCTAGGAAAGATTTCAAGTTTCTGGATAAAACTTCAATCAAGTTTTTTTTCAAAAGATTTTAAGTTTCACTTCAAGTTTTTACATAAGATATTTCAAAAGATTTCAAGTTTCACTTCAAGTTTTTACATAAGATTTCAAGTTTTATATTAGAGATTTAAAGCATGATTTCAAGTTTTCACAAAGCATTTCAAGTTTGTCGAAGATTTCACGCTTTCAAGTTTTTTTTTTTTTTTCAAACCAAACTCTAACATCCAGTCTCAAATCATCCAAAATACCAGACCTCAACCTAATCAATCCTCAAAATTGATACATTTCAACATTTATTATTCCATAAACATGTTCTTAACAATAAGAGAGAGGAGAGGGGAGAGAGAGAGAGAGAAGAGGAGAAAAGAGAGAGAGAGAGAGAGAGAGAGAGAGAGAGAGGAGCGGTGAGACGGAAGAGAGGAGAGAGAGTATTTGGGGATAGTTTTAGTTTTATATGAGGACATTCAAGTAATTTCTCAAAAAAAGTGGCTATTAACAATTAAAAGTTCAAAAATGGTTATAAACAAAAGTTTAATATTTTGGATGACTAGTTTTAGTTTTCTCTCACAAACATTTAGATGTTTTCATTATTTTAAGTTTTCTGTTTTTAACAAGTGGTTTATAAGTTATATCTCATGTAGTGGTGGCTACGGTTCGGTTTCGGTTTGGAGGTCCACTAAAACCGAAACCGAAACCGAAACTGTGGCTCACGGTTTGGGGGCGGTTTGTAACCGTCGGTTTTTCGGTTTCGGTTTCGGTTTCGGTTTTAGATGGTTTCGGTTTCGGTTTCGGTTTCGGTTTCGGATGGTTTCGGTTTCGGTTCGTTTTTATTTTATTTTTTATTTTTTTTTATTTTTCAACTTTTTTTCCAAGTGAGATAAATCATAAAAATTGGTTGTAAATATAAAATCTTGCAAAAAAATAATTACAATTGAACAAAGTTTAAAATAAAATAAAATAATTACAAACATTTTCATTGAAGTATTTAAGTATTTAACAATGTTTAAAAGAAAAGAAATTCACCTTTATTAATAAATACAACTTTACAATTTCACAAAAAAAAATAAATAAATAAGAGATTGGCCTTGAAGGCTCAATTCAAAGAAACAATATTACAAAGTAACAAAGTTAAAATTAAAAAAAATAAAAATAAAAATAAAAAAAACCAATCTTGCACTTAATTTTTACTACAATTAAGCTGCCTACGTATCCTCCACCAATGTAGAGGAATCAAATGCCACGTAATTCTTTTACCTTTAATAAGTTGCTCAGTGTTGGAGTTTGAAAGTTTGAACGGAATCTAGTCGCTTCCTTCCGTACCGGTGGTTTGGTCATCTTCAAAGAAGTCGTTCACTATCTCCGGCTGAAGTTCTTGTTGTCTGTATTTTGCCTTTGTCCAATCATCAACACACGCCTGCATTTCAAGTGATTGTGGAGACATAACCGACTGTCTTGGTTCCAAAATATTTCCATCTGCACTAAATTCTTGTTCCACAGCATTTAAAATAATTTTATATTTTCATCCCCTATATCATTTTACAATATAAAATAATCATCAATCCAAATACCTATTAATCTAGGTCTAGTCCATATCAATATGTGTTACTATTACTAACACATTTCTATTAAGCAATTTTACAAACTCAGATATATTCCGTCTAAATTTATAATAAAAAATTAATAATAATTGGGGTAAATTATTTAACTATGATTTAACCTATTTAAAATTTTAAATTAAGATAAATCTTGGAAATTACTGTACAATCTTTGTTGTGTTATTATTACTAAGACATATCTATTAAGTAATTCTACAGACTCGAAAGCTTGTATTTGTCATTTGACTTTCAAAGAAAATCTAAGGGATACTATAATCAAAATCTTACTAAAACCTATTAAGTAATTATATAAACTTTAATGATAGTATTTGTAATTTTACTTTTAAAGAAATTAAAAAAAAAATAAAAAAAGTCAAAGAAATTAAAAGAAAAAAAATGGTGTAATTATATAAACTTTAAGGATTATTTCTGTAATTTTACTTTTAAACAAAAAAAGATGCTATAATTACCGATCTACTCACACTTTTATATAGTTAGGATGTGTTAATGAATTTTTTTTTTTTTTTTTTTTTTTACACTTGAGGGGCTTTGAAGTTGGACCTCGATTTTGTTCTTTTAAAATAATAATAATAATCATATTTAAATGTAAATTTGATATTACAAATCTTTTAATTACAACTTTTTATATAAATATTTCTAGGGTTAATTGCACCAACTTATCCTTACTTTATTGGATCTAGTAAGATTTTAAAAAGATACTCTAAATTAATACAAACATTTATTTCTATCAAGTTAATCCGTTAACATTAATGGTTGACTAACTTTGACCATTGAGAAGCCAAATGTACTTTTGTCTCATCATCTTAAGCATAAAATAATTTTTAATTAAAATTGAAAAATCATTTATATATATATATATATATATATATATAAATAAAGACAATTTTACGGCGGTGGAGCAGGAAATAAAAGATCTTTGATGATCTCCCACTTACCGGAAGAGATCTTTGCTAATCTTAGAGATTAACCTCATACAGTTCATAGAGGAGGCTCATCTGCGAATTGAGGATGTTTCCGTAGACGGCTAATATATATACATATATATTAATTTTTATATATCAATTTTTAATTAAAAATATTTTATGTCTAAATGATGTGGCAGAGGTATATTTGATTTTTCATATGTCAATGTTCATCAACCGTTAAAGTTAATAGATTAACTTGACGATAAGGGGTGCTTATGTTAATTTAGAGTATTTTTTTTGAAATTTTGCTAGATTCAATAAATTGAGGGTAAGTTAGTGCAATTATCCCAACTTTCGACATAGTACATATATTTTGTTTTTGACATAAAATGAGGCGTTACATCCAATGACTTCTTGCCAATGTGGTATGACTCTAAAAAATGAGACTCCACCACTACAGTTCAATACCTAAGACATGCATGTATATATATACATATATTCATTGTCTCATCTTAAGTGTGGCCCTCTCCCCATTTGTGGGAGTAGTAATTCGGGCTATACTAATAGAGTATAATTCTCGTAGGGTCCCGGTAGTTGTTGTAATTAAAAAAAAAAAATGAGGCATTACAAGTTACAATTTCATCGTTACATGCTATATCAAATTTATTTAACACTAAATCTTTATTATATACATTTTAATTAAAGCTTTTCTTATAAACTTATTATATAGTACGAATATTTGATTACTCGTATAAATTGAGTTGTTATGAGCAAAATCTTTATTATTATATATTAAGTCAAATTTGTTATAACTTTAAATCGTTACCATATATATTTTGATTACAATTTTTTTTTTTTTTTAATATAAAACTCGTTAGAGTATCTTTAAAAGACTTTTCAAATAAGATATTTGTTAAAGTTAAACAAGTCACGTCAGTATATTTGACTTCAACGAACTCTTCAAATGAGTTTTTTCAAACAAGATTTTATTTCTCTCTCTTCAATATTGAAGAGCAACTTTTCCATCTTCAATTATTATTATTATATTATCTTTAATATCATAATCATCATTAATATTTAACATTTTTATCATTTTTTTATCTTTTTAATTAAATTCAATTTATATATAATAAATTTTATCATTAAAAAAAATATACCATTAGAAATGTCTCATATAGATCTTTAAAATGAGATTAATGTTGAATATTTAATAATAACATATTAATAATTTAGAAGGTCATTCAAATTATTTTCACATCTATCTAAAAATAATAATAGTTTCATATATATGAAACTAGTGCATTTGAAAAGTTAAATGCTTTTATTAAAATAATATAAATCTATTTCTAATTGAAGAGTTTTTTGGGAGGGTTCTTCTTTTTTGACTCATCAAATTGCTACATAGGTAAACAAATGAACATTTGAAAAGTAAAAATAGAAGAGTGTTTTTGGTGATGCCCTTTAATAACATCTTCAATGCAATTCTATTTTAGTGTAGAAATGCTATAATTTAGCATAAAGTAAAAACAAATATGCTCTAATGTAATGCCAAATGTTGTGTCAAATTTGATATATGCTATTCTTTGTGTCAAATTTGGCACAAATTATAGCATATGTCAAATTTGACACATCAATAATTATTGTTTTTTTATTAAAAAATATAATTATACAATTATATTGAATGTATTAATTGTTAACTTTTATAATTTTAATTTATAAAAATATTATTTAAATTGACTGTATTAATTGTATTTATTGATTTTTATAATTTTAAATTAAAAAAATAAAAATACATTTTCAATTAAAATTATGCATTAAAGTATAACGTCAAAATAATATGCTAAATATAACATTTTATTATTTTTATATCAAATTTAGTATTGACATTAGTATTTATATTAGAGATGTTCTTACAAACTAAGAATATTTTATTATCTATTTCATAAAAGTTATTGACTGTCACGTGTCAACAACCAACCAATAGCTTGATGACCCTTGTCCTAAAATCCCATTAATATTACTGGAAATTAGTCTCCCAACAAGTGGTCACACCCGTCTAACAAATGTCAACACGTGCACTTGTGTTCTCTTCTACCTAACTTTTCCTCGTCTCCCGCTTCATTTATCATAAAAAAAAAAACGACTAGTGTTTATAATTAAGATGACGAGAATGGAGCGGAAGAATTGTGGGTTATGGGAGCTGAGGCCTCTGCTGCACTTGTTGTTGCCACTTTGTGTTCACTGGATGGCCCAGGAGATGCCTGTTTCGGTTATTGTTGATGTCACCACTAATGCTTTGTGTCCTGGTCAGTCCACATGCTCTGAGTCTATCTACCTAAGCGGTCTTCAGCAAACAGTAACAGACATTTCTCTCTACTTTTGGAGTTTTTTTTTTGTTTGTTTGCTTGTTTGGTTGTTGAGAAAATGAAAGAAAATGAAATGGGATGAGTTTTCCAATTTTGAGATGTTTTGCTATCTGGGTTTTATGTCTAAAGACTGATGGAGCTGTTTAAATTTTGCTTTTATGATTTTTTGGTTTTGAAGGTAACTTCTTATTTATATTTCTAACACTCTCATGTGTTTTATTGGGAACCAAACAAGGTGTTCTCTTCCAAATAATAGAAAATCAAAGTTAGCTCTATAAAGCTTGCATAATGCTTTGTTGATTAGAGATGACGTGACCCTTTTTTTGCACCCTTTTAAGCTCAATTTGTTTTGAAACTTACTTCAAATTTCTCATAAAAAAAACTATCCATAAAATGTCAAAAACCTCTCTAGTAGGGAATATCTCTTCATATTTTCCAAACTAGGTGGATCCACTTCTAATTAGGTCTAACCTAAAGAGAGCTGGATGAAAATTATCCTTCTTCTTCTAGTAAATAATTAAATTAGAGACTTGAATACTTGTGCTACAAGTGACTTGGAACCAACAAAGAGTGTCAATTTGATGAAACAATTGATATTAAAGTTTCCTCCTATAGCTAATGCTAAGAACGGTTGCCATGTTGATGACTCGAATCTAGGACATTGTCATGCTGAATAAACGCTTTTACCACCAAGTGGCAGTGATATACATTACTTAATAATATTTAATAATCTTATTCTAAAGTGTCGAAGGTTCGATAGTTGACAAACATATGTTCTAGGAGCTGCAGGAAGCAAACAAAAATGGTTAATTTGTCAATTAATGCTAAATGAATCCTCATTAAGTGAAAAGATCATGTATACCTTATCCAAAAGCTTCTGCAAAATAATTTAAACGGTCCCATAGCATTTTTGACTTGGTATATTTGCTATATACTTTATAAAAAGATTTGGATTCAAACTCAGATTGCATCTGATATTTATTCAGTATTAATCGACGAATTAACTGTTTTCATATGCTGCCTGTAGCTCCTAGAACTTTTCACTCCCAGAACTGTATGGTTCCTTACAGTGGTACCTCAAATTAATCCCATAAAATAAAAAGGGTAAATATATTGGGATAACTTAATTTGACATTACAATGTTCAATGAATGATTTGGTAACTATTTTGTTTCAGTGGATGATTTGGTCCCTATAGAAGAGGTTACTTGGAAAGACTATGACGAGATAGTAGAATGTTTTCCATATTTTTCCCTTGAGGACAAGGGCATTCTTGAAGAGAGGGGGAATGTTGAAATCGTTAGAAAATCTAAAAGAATTGTGGAATTGCGGTTAGAAACGGCGGTCCAGACCGCAGATTGATGGTAGCAGTTTGAGTGATGAGAGACACAATTTGGGTTTTTGAATTATAAAGAAATTGATACTGTTTTGGAAAAGGACTTTAGACTATTTCTTTTATTTTTATTTTAGTTATATTTTTTTATTTATAATTTAGACTATTTTTCTATTTTAGACTAATCATGTCATAGTCAAGATAGAGGATTAATTCTAGTATAAATAGAACTATATTTTTTAGGATTGTTATCTTTTGAATGTTTTATCAATAAAATTGACCCAGTTAGGGTTCATCTTGTTTCTTTTGAATTTATCTTTTCTCAGTTAATTGCTTAGAATAGTTTGGACTAGGGTTAGGTAAATTACGTAATCTGATTCTAGAGAATCGATTGCATAATTCTGTGAGTGGTTTGATTCAAATCTATCTAACTTTGGGTACAAGTTAGGGCTTGTTGTTAGATCCTAATCAAGATCCTCAACAGTAATGTTGTGAAAATATTACTTATAATGAAAGCAAAATAAATAAATAAATAAATAAATGACATCGTGCAATATCTGCTACGCCAACATTACTTGCATTGAATTAACGATACAAGCAAGACTGCTGCATCTTTATACTAATTTGTTTTTTGTTTTTTGTTTTTTTTTTTTTTTTTTCTCAGCTTTACTTGCTATTAATCAGTCCAAAGAATTTGTGTACGCCTACTACGTGATTTCCACAATTTCATATATTATTTGCCAAGGGAGTATTTTCTGCATTGCCATTGCTTATGCGGTAAGAGTTATTAATTCCTCATTTATTAATAGTATTCTTGGATAGAAAATATTAGGGTATCACATTTTACTCTATGTTCAGGCAGATGTTATCAATGAAAGCAAAAGGGCTGCAGCATTTAGTTGGATTACCGGTCTCCTCTCAGCTTCACATGTCTTAGGAAATGTATTGGCACTTATTCTTGCTGAGAAATACGTTTATCTGGTATGTAATTAAGCTGAACCTTAGAGTCACGTTTGTCTTTCGTGTCAGCTTCTTTTTTATTTAGTAATTACTTAATCTCTTTAAAAATGGTTTTGTTTCAGGTTTCAGTAATTCTCTTGATATTTTGTCCTGCTTATATGCAATTCTTCCTGGTCGAGACAGTCGAACCTGCTCCAAGAAGTGATCAAGAATCATCTTGCTTAACCAAGGTCTTTAAGGTTATTGATAAACGATACAAAGCAATGCGGGATGCTGGACTAATAGTTTTTAGTAGGTAGTAAACTTGGGAGACTTGGTTTTCTCAATCTTCTTGACTTTTCAGTCAAGTAACATGTTTCTTTCTATGCCAAAACTTCTATTTGCTTGTTCTAGCTAATGAGCTCCATTTCCGCGTTTTCATTTTACAGTCCAACACTAAGGGGCATTTCTTTTGTATCCTTTTTCTATGAGTTGGGAATGTCGGGCATCGGTGCTGTCTTATTTGTAAGTTCCCTTCTTAATATAATGTATGTTAATTATGTTAAAGTGCTTTATATCATTGTTTGGTCTCTTACCTTACGGTTCAAGTTTTTCGGTCTAGTGTAGCTAACGGATACAACCCCGTTTATTTGAATAATAATAATTTGTGAAACTTGTGTTACTTATTTTCTATTTGTTTAAAGTTATTGACTGTTATATAACTACTTTTGCAGTATTATCTGAAGGCAGTTTTTGGTTTCAAAAAGAATCAATTTTCAGAAATTCTATTGATGGTCGGAGTAGGTTCAATTTTTTCACAGGTATATTCTTTTACGTGCTTTTAGTAACAGGACACACTTAGATGATCTTATTCATGAAGATTTTATGATTTTCTGACAATTTGTTCATTCAATGAACATAATTGATTTTCACTTTCTTGAATGTATTTGAATTGTTGATGAAAACATATCTACCTAAGATATCGTTTGTTCTGTGCTTTGTTACTAGATTTTGGTGCTTCCTCTTCTCAATCCGTTTGTTGGAGAAAAAGTGATATTATGCATCGCCTTGCTTGCATCAATAGCTTATGTAAGTTGCCTCATTTTACCACCAACAAGACGAAAACGTGAAAATCTGACAAAATTTTCTTATTCTTTGCAGGCATTGTTCTATGGCCTGGCATGGGCATCTTGGGTATGTACTTTGTATATTCTCTCGTTCTTGTGTATTTTTTGGTTCTTTCCTCAGAGTATAATTTCAAAATCATATTCTACAGGGCTTGACACAGAAAAAATATTTTCAGTTTTGGCATCAAAATTGTAAAATTCAATATAAATGTTTTCAAATTTATTAACATGAAGTCTTTCGATAATGCAGGTGCCATACCTAAGTGCCTCGTTTGGTGTCATTTACGTCCTTGTAAGTCCTTCGGTAAGTCCTAGTACCCTTAAATCTTTGCTTCATTTCCATATTATGTATAATGCTGTTCTTTGAGTTTAAATAAGCAATTCACCGAATTCAATTTTAATGGTCTTCTTGCGATTGATGTTTGAATATGCAGACTTATACTATCATTTCGAAAGCATCAAGCATGAACAATCAGGTTTGTAAAACCATCGAATAATCTTCTTTTGAATCTCCTGCTCTCCAGCTTCTTATATAGTAGTGTATTTGATACAGGGAAAGGCACAAGGATTTATTGCCGGTGTGCAATCAATAGCAAGTTTTTTATCGCCACTTGCAATGAGTCCATCGACTTGTTAGTTATATATATATGAACATTCTTCTTGTTTGAATTAATGTTCAAACTTCAAACAATATAAGCTAAATTTCTGAAATTGTGTATCAGCATGGTTCCTATCTAGCGACGCCCCGTTTAACTTCAAAGGTTTCAGTATCGTTGTCTCATCTGTATGCATGGTAATCTCTCTCGCCTTCTCGCTCTCCTGTGCTCACAATTTTTTCTAACTATCTCTCAGATTATTTGTTAACTGGGAACATTTTTATTTTGTTAGATGATCTCTCTGTGCTTCGCTTTCTTACTCAATACAGAGGAAAGGTCGAACAATGACAAAGAGGAAGATGTGGAAACACCACTTTTAAGTGAAAGCTAATTGCATTGTCCTGTCCAACAAGTTTGTAGATTAGTATTTTCTTTTTTCTTTTTTTCACCACATACAGTGGCGGCGACTCGAACTCAGGACATTGCCGGAACGAATGAGCCCTTATGAGGTGGCTTTCCCTTCAGTCTTGAGCAAGGTTGATTATATGTGAGTGTAAATATTGTTTTTGGTATTCAGTTGTATTCGGTCACTGAGATTGAGTACACATATGAATATATGATTACATATTCAAATGAAGCAGACCGGTTCGGTTTTCAAATTAGATTGACTCGTCTTTTTCAAATTAGATTGACTCGTCTTAAAAGGTGACTTGACTCGAATATGTAATTTCACTATTTCAGTTCGGTTTGGTTCCGTTCGATTTTCTCAAATTATAAACTTGTATCTACCCTTACATAACATATTCACTCGATCACATATCGATCAAACCGGTAAAACTCAATTTGATTTAGATTTTTTATTTTTATTTTTATTTTTTGAATAGAAGATTTAGTTAGTTAAAAATTCGAAAAAGTAAATAGTTACAAAATTTATTATATTTTTTAATTACAATATTTAATTTAATTTAAGGGTTATGTTGAAATTTTAAAAATATATAAATTTAGATTATACATACCGTTTTAAAGAGGTGCAAATATCATCACTCTTATAAGAATTACAGTTGTTACAATAAGACTATCAGAATCTATTAAGATCAGACAATATATGTGCGATCTGAAAAACTGAAAGAATATTTTTCACATATATTTCTAAAATACGTATTGTGAGACTCGACCATCAATGTGAAAAAGAGATACACAACCATATATACTAAGAGGCGATAAACACACCTATATCTATAGTTTAATCTACACTCCAATTTCACTTTTTAGTCATTTATTAATCTATAATTATTCTATATCAAGTTTTGATTGAAGGGATATATACCCATAGAGTGCCTAGGGGACACTTATTAGCCATTTATTGAAGGCATATATACCCATACAGAGCCATAGAGTACTCAATTCCCATTTGCCCAATATTCATACATGTAGAGTTAAGGAAACTGTGGGGTCTGTTGGGTTTTGCGGGCTCGTTATAGTATTAAATTGTACCAGAAGGAAAAATATAGGACACGTGTGAAACCAAAAGCACACACGCTTACCAATATACGCAACCACCCACCTCCTCCCGTACTCGTCAAACCCTATCTCTCTCTCTCTCTCTCTCTCTCTCTGCACACTCTTCTCTCTCCTCTGTAAACAACTCTCATGAAATTCCATCACAATACGACACGCCGTTTTTCTCCTTCCAATTCCTTGTTCCACACCTTTTGATGATCGCTTTCTTCTTCCTCCTCTTCTTCGTCAAATAACACACAAACCCTAATTTCTCTCTCCAATAGAATCAATCGATCGATCGATGGAGGGCTCTGTGGCGGACGATCTCGGAGCCCCTGAATCGTGGGAGGTTGCCGATTTGGACGCTACCATGACTCGCTTGGGTCTCTCTTCTTCATCATCTCTAGATTCCAATTCACTGCAAGACCTCACTAATGCATCTTCCTCACTCGACAAACTCCCCGAAGACCTCATCAATCAGGTCGATCTCTTCCTTCGTGAAGCTATTCAGAATCCACGCGAACGCCTCTCCAGTACGTGTACTATGTATCTGATATATGAATTTTATGTCCATTTTGGTTTTCTTCGTGTATTTTTCTTATTTTATAGCTGATTTATAGGTATTAAGATTCAACTATTTTTTGCTCCTTAAATAACAAATTTGTTTGTCTCCATCGATGGTAACCCTAGGGCTTAATGTGCGAATTGGGTGCCATTATTTCTGTTTCTGTCTTTGTCATTAGAGTCATCTAGTGATAATCACACCTTGTGGGCTTGTAATATGGCCCTAAGTTATGATATTAGACATGGCTATTCGATGAAACAAGGACTGCACGTCTTCAACAAGCTTTAACCTCTAAGTAAAAGCCAAAGCTATATTGGGGTGCTACTGCTATATGGTAACCAACTTAGCTAGATGGAAAGTCTAACTGTGTAGGGCCGTGGTTATATTAAAATAGTGCCATACTGATAAATGGTTATGATCAACAAAAAATTTCCTGCTGCCAATTTTGGAAAGTGAATTGTATTGGGTATATCTTCCAAAATATTAACCCTTTTTTGAGAAATAAAAGATTTTGACGATTATTTAGGTCTTATAATGTTTGTAATATGGTGAGATGGATGAAAGACTGACTGATAGGATTTTGAAGAGTCAAAGGAGTAGTGACTGACAAAATAAAAATCTTGGGAAGTGCAAGAGGAGGAATATTTTTCTGTTTATCTCACTGGTATATTGTATTTCTGGAGTGTAAGTTTATCCTGAGAACTGTGAAATGACTTAAGTTAAAGATAGCTAGAGAAAATTTGGACAAGGTAAGATCTAGGGATTTGATGTCATGGACACTGACTTGTAAGTATTTTAGAGATCGTGGACCTTGGTTGAAAAGACTAGTTAGTGATATTAGGATATTCTGAATTAATTATCAACTTCTTTGTTTTAAACTGTTGCTAAGAGGGTTGAAGGTATTTTAAGATTTACACGTTAGGTTGCTGTACAGAGAAGTTACTGCATAGTCACCATGATCTTTAATGCAGTTAATGTCTGCTTATGTTTTTTAATTTGAATTTTACAGTAATTACATATACACATAATCTGTGTTACACAGTTTGCTGTAATTGTATGTTCTCAAAGTAGACGAGGCCACGAGAGTTGATTAATGTTATCTGAAACATTAAACCTGACCGCTATACGGTATACCACACACCAGTGATTTTTCCAAGAGAGTGAATTCAGAAACCAATCATATTTTGTGTTATGAAAATGATGCACTCAACTAATTCTTGAGTTTCTATTTGTTATGAAATTTTTATTGTGTTGTGTATGCTTGAATATGATGTGTTATGTATGTGTTATGCATGTGTATGTTTGCTTTTGATAGATGAGCAAGATTGCATCTATATTGGTTTAGTATTCTGTGTTTGTTAGTTTCGCTTTTCCACTGTTCGTAATAACTTTTTCATCCATATTTTCAGTTCTGCGGATGGAGCAAGATATTGAAAAGTTTATTTGTGATCCTACTCAGCAGCAGTTGGAGTTTCAGCAGTTGCCTACTTCATATTTACGCTTGGCTGCACACCGTGTGGCTCAGCATTACTCACTGCAGTCAATGGTTTTGTTAGACAACAATTTACCTGATGGTTCTGGTTCCAGAATCATTGTCAGGAAGACTTCTGAGTGTAGGCTTCCCCCGATTCGCTTGGCAGACATCCCTGTAAATTTACCATCAGATGACAGTGGTGCTGTTAAGGTTGCAATTAAACAGAGGCCACAAAAGAAATCACAGGGTGGCGGCAATTCAAATTCAAACTCTTTGAAGTCAAATAGTTCCAAAAGTGTGGAGGAAAGAAAAGAAGAATACAATAGGGCTCGTGCACGGATATTTAACTCTAATATTTATAGTGGTGGTGATAATAGGAAACAAGAAATTGACCCAAAGTTGCAGGATGGTTCGTTGGGAATGACTAAGATAGAAGATAAATCTGTTTCAATAGTTACTGATATAAATTCTGGTAGGGGTTTGATTGAATCTTCTACAAGTAGCAGTAGATCAGCATCAGCTAGAAGTAGGACAGAGAAGGAGCCGGTTGGTAGGTATAGACCGAATAATAGGGTGGCCATCTTTCGGGATCGTGAAGTTGACCGCAAGGACCCTGATTATGACAGGAACTATGATAGGTATTTTGTTTATTTAAGTGTTTCTGTCTTCCTATTTGCTAGACTTGTTATGGTTATTTTAGTAGAACTTTATGCTTTCTATCTGAAGGAGATTATGACAGTAACTATGATAGGTGTTTTGTTTATTTATAAGTGTTTGTCTTCCAATTTTGCTAGACTTGTTTTGGTTATTTGAGTATAGAACTTTATGCTTTCTATCTGAAGGAGATAATGCCTGTTGTCTGGTAGTACAAGTGTCAGTTTTTGCCTGAATGTTTTCTCTAACTGTTTTCTCATTGAAGTTGGTTTCATGTCTGAATGTCTAAAGAGATTGTAATATGTAATACATATTTCAGAAAACATTAATCAACCGTTTGATTTGAGCAATTCTTATTGTCAGAACCAATGATATGCATTACAACCGTTAATATGTATTACATCCTGAACTTAAGTCTTAACTGGTCATCGTAATATGTATATTTATTTCTATTTTCTAATAAATAAAAATAAGTGTTAAATTGTTTGTTTTTACGTTTTAAAAATAAATTTTTTCTTTTAACATTTTAGACCATGTAACATTTTAAAAATAAATGTTCGTCATAAGAGTAAAAACAGTAGAAGTACCACATCTTAGTGGAGCTATCAGGTCTGAAAAGTCTCCTTACCTTCTAGCCATTTGATTTCAGCAATTTGGCATTGCACAGCTTCCCCTCATGTGATATAGAAGTTTTTCTTTGTTTATTCCATTTAAATTTTTTAGATTTCCTAGAATAATATCTCTATTTCTAGCCATCATCTAGACCTTGTGTAGTGGTTGCTTTATATTTGGTTTCTGGCTCTATAATTTTCTCATCACTTTTATTCAGCATCTCAACTACAACTATGAAATAATTGTTAGCCTATGATTTGAACATAAATTGCGATAAACAATGGAGTAACAGTTAACAGAGGGGTTCAGGAAAGTTCGGACAGTTGGCTTCAGTCTTAAATTGTGTCAAATGTGCAGTTAGTTCATGGTGTTCATTGCAATAAAGTCTAATGGAAATTATTTGTAATGCTATCAAACTTGGATTATTTAAGACAAACTAGCAATGCTTGATGAAAATCTTAAGCGTTCTCCATGGGATTTGGTTTCAAGAGAAGTTCAGGATGCTTCGTTCTTTATTCATGATATGTGTTAATCTTTGAGTGCTTTATGTTCTACTGTTAGATATATGTCATTCTGATTATTAAAAAGATACATGTGTTTTTTAGAAGTGGATTGCAGGTTCACGTTTACGTAAGTTGTTTTTTTCCTCGTCAAACTAAGCCCATTCCAAGCCTGGGTTCTTGAATTCAAAAACTCTTCCTTAACCATAAGAGACCTTACCATTTGAACTAACTCATGCCCACCAAAAAAGTTGTTTTTCTTTTTTATCTAAATGGATTTTGTTATGAGATATTTTGAAGTTTGAGTGGTTTATTTTGTAGGATTACAACTATTTCATTGAATATAGGTTTAGAATTTCTCTTTTCTACTGATTATTTCAAATGATTGGTATTATAATTTCTTTTTATTCATAGCCAAATCCTTTTGTAAATGTGATTCATTCTCTTTTAGGTATATGCAAAGATTTGATCCTGGTTTTGGGTTCAATGGTGGACCATACCCTATCCAGCCCATGTACGCCCCTGCTCTGAACTACAACACTGAATTTCCTCAACTTGGAGCTGCTCATAGACCTCAGATTTCTACTGAGCACCAACCTCATCCACTTCCTCAACATCTACCCGGGCAATGGACTGCAGCATCAGCCCCTGCAGGACTTAGATATGGTCATCCAGAAACAATGATGACACCATTTAACCCAAACCATGTCGGTGGACACCCCGCATCTGCCATATATATGCATTCCTCGCAGTATCCTTGTCAGCATCCTGGAATGCCTTTCATTCATCCTCATGAACATGTTCACCAACCTTTTACTCAGGTATGAGTGTATGACAACTTTGGAGCCTTTTCTTTTCTAACTTAGGTAATTAGCATATATTGTACTCCTTTGTGCTGTGGAAGGCCATTTTTCTTTAAGGTTATTATAAAGGGAGATAGGAATTACCTCTTTAATAGGACAGAACATCTTCTCGCTATCATTTTCCATATTGAAAGGGTTCTTACAACAAAAATTTTACCTTCGGTTTTGGTGCCCTGATCCAAAAACAATGTAGTGCAAGTCTCCTTGTGGGGAAATAACATTCAGCTTAACTGAATAAAGGGAAGTGACTATGTATTTTTATGGAAGTATAAAATGGTTGCATCTAGTTGATCATAAGTACAGACACAAATATACAAATCATACATCGTCCTGGTTTATGTTGAAACTATTATTTGCTTGGGAGCTGTGATACAATTTTAATTATGATCCCTGTCTTTGACAAACCTTATGCAATAACAGTTTTATTAGTATGTTGAGAATTCTAGCCTGTACCCGGGTGTTTTTTAAAACATAATGCAGCATACAGATGATCATCAATTCTCTATCATTATCTTTTTATTTCCTTCAATTCTGCCGGTATCATCAATTCTTGTAAGCTGTCTTAATCGATTAGGCCTCAGAACAGGTGCAAGAGGGTCCATAATTGATATCCACATTTAAGATGTTTATAGTCATTAAGTGTCTCAACAAACTATGGCCAGTGCCCACCGGCTTGAGTCTGAAACTGTAGTGTATACAGAACTGGATGATTTTTTTCTGTTTTTATTTTTTTATTTTTTTATGTAGAGATGAATTCGTCTTTTCCTTTTAACCAGAGTTTGTTCTAACACCAGTCATTTTTTGAATTGTGTTTCTGCAGTCTCAACAACAACCTGACACGAGTTTTGGATTAGCCCGGCCCCGATGAGGGGCTTGGGCAATGCCTGCACCCTGCCAGCTGCAGCTCGAGCTTGAAAAGTGATAGGCTGATGCAACTGTATGTGTAGCTCAATTGGCAGGAGTGCAGGCATAGTGAGCCGAGGTGGACTGGAATGGAATGTTTTAGTAATGGAGACCCGCTTGATACATTCCACCATTCTCGGTTCCTCTTGGAGCTTCTATCCTCTTTGAAGGATGAAGCAGCTCAATGGTTTGGACAGTTCATTATTTGGATGAGCTGAGAACTCTGGTTTGCAACTGATGACGAACAGAACTATTGGATCAGCTAAGAGCTCTGATTTGCCACTGATGACGACGGACGACGAACAGAATTAAGATAGATAATGTGGTAGCTGGTACTGTATGCATCATTCATTTCTATTGAAGGTATCTCTCACAGCACTTGTGTTGATGTGAGTATGTTTTGTTAAAAAGAATTTCTTGTTTATTTCAAATTCGAGCAGAAGAGTTGATACTCTTTCCACTTTTATACAGCATCATCAGGAGCTAAAAAAAAGGAACACATGGTTTTAGGATATTTGCAGAAGAGAAGGCAATCGTATCTGGATTGTTGGAGCTTATTGCCATCTTCCCAGTGATCATGATCGGACGCTCACACATTATGCTTTACTAGACAAGTTGGGGATTAATGAAACAACATCAATGTACCATATAATAATTTGATTTAGTCTTTTATCGGACTTATGATTATGTCTACAATTCATATGAACAAATTAACCGAATATAGCAAAATATTTATAAAAAAAAAAAAAAGAAAAAAAAAGAAAAAAAAAAAAAGAAAAGAAGGTATTGTGGAGTTTTGAGTGCTATTCCTTGCCATGCATGCAGTAACTTGTGGTTGTTTATTTATTCTGAAGGAGAATTTTGAGGTGGCCTAGTAATATATATATATATATATATATATTTATTTATTTATTTATTTATTACAAGATATCATATCCCTATATATATATATATTAGGACAAAGAATGTGGACCATAGATTATGTAGAAGTTTTGACAAGTGCATCATACACCTTGAGTCAAAATATATAAATTCAATGGTCTACATTATTCGTTTTGATATATTTTGTATCAGAACGAATTGATAATAGAAAAATTGATATATATATATATATATACGGTCTTTCTATTGTCAGTTTGTCCTGATAATAAATATATCAGGATGAAGGATGTAAACCATAGATCATGGAGAAGTTTTGATAAGTGTATAACTTTGAGTCAAGTATATAAATCTAGTGGTCCAGATTTTTTGTCTTGATATATTTATTGTCGAGACGAACTGATAATAGAAAATATATATATATATATATATATATATATAAAATTTGTTATTATAATAAAAATTATATATATATA
Source organism: Acer negundo (assembly GCA_035582765.1). Lineage (NCBI taxonomy): Eukaryota > Viridiplantae > Streptophyta > Magnoliopsida > Sapindales > Sapindaceae > Acer > Acer negundo. The sequence continues at coordinate 12,970,613 of CM069242.1, forward strand.
TATATATACATTTGCTGGTTCAAATAAAGGTTTATAGTTTGTATAATTGTGCTTTTCCTTCTACATTCGGTCTAATTTTGAAGGAGTTAAATGAAATTAACTCATAAATTCTGATTGCTTTCTGAATTCTGATGGCTAATTTAGAATTGCATTTGCACAATTAATTTTAGTTAATTAAATCAAAAGGTGTTTGGTAAAGTATTCATAAATGATTATTAAATAATGTAAACTCTTTTGTAAAAACTTTTGAGAAGCAGGTAAAAAGTTGTTATTGTTTCAAAAATGATTAATAGATTGAAGTTTTGTTAGTTGGATGCTGAAAAATTAATGTGAGGTTATGAAATACCGAAAATAACCCTCAATGGCTATTATTGTTTGCACTGCTGCCTATCACTCACAAGACCAACACAAGCATGAACATATGGATCATTCATTCTCTTCCCTCCATTTTACCAAATTATGTCTTTGCCTTGATTGCTTTCACTGCACAAAGGGAGCTACAAAACCCACTTTTAATAACAACTTGATAAAGTAAATTATAGCTTCTTCAACTGGAAAAAAAAGGCAGACAAAGATGGCTTTGCATATGCTGTTGCCTTTTTTCAAGTACAAGACCATTTAAGCTTTCCTACACCACCATTTATCCATTCACAGCAGCTAAATTTTGTATTTAAATCCCAAACACCACATAATTCATTTCATTCTTGCCACTAAGGATACAAGGTTGGTTTTCACTTCAGTTGTGTATTTCTTCCTCAATATACTATCACCTTTCTCTGTCTGTTTCATGTTAAAGCCAGATTTCATTTCCAATCAACAATATATATATATCTCTGACACTGTCATTCATTTTGCATATAATTTCAGGCGCAAGACAGGCAACCTAGTATGGAGAAGCTAAACGCAAAGCTATTCTTGGAGAACTATAGTATAATTCAAGAAAATGAGAAACTGAGGAGGAAAGCTCACCAGCTCAACCAAGAGAACCAGGCTCTACTGTCTGAGCTGAAGCAGAAGCTATCAAAAGGATGCTCAAAATCAAACTGCAACTCTGATCAGAATGTTAGCTCCACTTCCTCCCAAAATTCTGGTAAATCTAGCAAATCTTGATCATATACATACAATTGTTTGGATGCCTTCTGGCCAAAAAATACTATGCAAAGTATTTAAAGCATTTTCTTCAGTAACAGTAATTATTACCAAATATTTGACTTGTAGCATAAAAGGGACTCTTTTTTTTTTTCCAGAATTGACTATGTAATTCTGACTACAGAGATTAAAGATGAAGAGATAAGTTAAACTCTCTCTCTCATGCAGCCCCCATACACAGGCAAGCATACCTCCAAAATTATTAGTCCCACATGATTACAGTTAAAAACTCACTAATAATCGACCTGTAGCTTCCTGTCTATGCTTGAAAAACTGTGGTAAAATGCCATGAAATGCTGGTAAGCAATGTCTATATCTTCTTTCCCACATATCTCTCTCACGCTGCAAATCAAGAATGAAAAGAAATCAATTTAAGAAGAATATTTATCAGCCAAAATTTAGAGAAGCGGCAGCTACCTTCACTTTAATCACGTGGCTCTACAGAACTTATTTGACCTAAAACATTTTCCCCTTGCTCACATGATGGACAAATAATAAATTATGATAAATCCCCAGACCTAAGATAAAGTACAAATCAATTTAATTAATACCTGTGCATGGAAAGTTGGGGAATGCCACAATCAACAGTACGAATGCCAACCCCAGAAGCAAGTATCGGCCCTATGGTGGATCCACATCCCATATCATTTCTCACCACAAATTCCTAAACGGAAGAAGAGCATTTAATGAACACTTTCTTTACTTAAATTTGAAAATAAAAAATAGAAAATTATTAACACATAAAAGATGGGGGAAAGAGAGAATAGAGTCATATATTATTCAGTCAAAGATACATCAATTTATAGTGGTATGCCTAGAAGAGAAAAGGAATAGAATCAATCACAATAATTGCTCAATCAATCACCTAGTAAATTACATCAATCTATGGCTGATTGACACCTTGATTGTGGCTAATTGACAACTAGATTAACAGTTGACTTTAACAAAAATGCATACAAAATTTCCAGTTTCTCAATTTTATTCCATTATGGTCCAATTATAATACCATGACCATGAGCTTTTGCCATCTCGGATAATGTTAGTCAAACATCTCGGTGGGATATTGATCATTCTTATATGAACTCTGTTGATGTCAAAATTTCGCCTGTGTACACACGAGGTATTGTTCGTTTTGGCCCATTGGGCTTCACAGTTGTCACTTGAAAGGGCTTGCGGGTTAAGGCTTGCATTTGCTTTTTTATAACACATGCTCGTTTTGACTTCAACCAATGTGGAAGAAATCCCCCTAAAAACCACTCCCATTTAAGGGTAATCTTGTTGGCCTGAAAGTCAACCGGTCAAAGGACACACAAGTGGATCAAAAGATTAATTGTTGACCTACCCATGTGAGCAGTTAATCTATTGACCAACTTACATGGCCTTTGACTGGTTGACTTTCATGCCGACCCGATTTTACCATCAACAAACTCAATAGTCGTATTCTTTTTAAAAGGTTATACAGGGTTAGGGTGGTGTCACAACTTGAATCCAAAGAGTCAAAGATCAAAATGTCATAGGATGACTCAAAGATGACATTGGATCTAGGTTGCTTGTAAACCACCATATGCATGAACAGATGAACTATCTCGGTTTCACAAAATATTGAGGTTCTAACATAGAGTTTTGAGGGCTCAACATGTAAAATTTAAAAATGTGAAATCAAGGCAGCGCATTTTACTTCAGGGAGAATTGAATTTCTCATTAACACCAAACTGAAGAGAAAAACAGCAGTTCACTGTGATGAGAGCTTAGACTTTTCAGAATTTTACTTTTAAAATTCATATTAAGGTATAGAGGACACCTAACGTGTGAATTGTGAGAAGCTTCAATAAGGTGCCTAGGAAACTGGTTGAAATAACTTAAAAGCAATACAATTTGAATGTGTTTCTCACTCTTTGCTTTGATGACTTAAATGGCAGTTACCTGAGTTGGCAGGTTATGGATCTTTGCTATCTCTTTAAAGAGAAAAGCTGTCAGTCCACTTGTAGCATAGCGCTGGTTTGCATTGTGCTTGATTACAAGACCCTTGTGCATTTCTGGCCGATGATGTTCTTCATGCTTTTCAGTAAAATTTGGGTGAACTCCATGGGCCATGTCTGCAGATACTATACATAAAGAATGGCAAACAAAGAAGGATTAGGTTCTGTTGATCACTTGATCGAGAATGGATATGTTTAAAAACAAATACAATACAAGTTTAGAAGCACAACAAACTCAGTTTATTTAGATATATGTAAAGGCAAACAGAATACAAGTTTTCATGTGAAACGAACTTCAGTTTATTTAAATATATGTGATGACAAACAGAACACATATTTACATGGAAGAACTATGTTTATTGTACATGCATCATTATAAGGGCTTATATTCCAGGTTTTGGGTGTCTGATGGTTTTAACAGGTAGTGCCTATGTTACAATTGATTCCCTTGTCCAGGTCATGTTAAGACAACAATCAGGGAAATTCCTTAAAAATTAGAATAGAAAAAAAGGCAAACAGAGAAAGATATACAAATATAAAAGTAAAGCTATAGTGTAGAATTCATAATAAAGTATAGATTCCTAGAAAATTCCAATGTAAAACAGTAAATGACAGAATTAGAGTAGCTTACCCTGCAACATATAGCAAGAAAAACAATCATCATAGTTTCATAAAATAAATTTTGCAATTTGTTATTACAGATCTTCAAAACAATGATGACCAATTCTGTTTTGCAATTCTCATCTCACCTCAAGAAAATTTTTCTTGTTGGAAGTCTAATTATCACCTATTTCTGTTATGAAGCATAACTATTCCTAATCCAGATTTAAGAAAAAATTAAGTATGGTTTGTTTTCTGAGCAGCATTCAAATAGCAGCACAGAAGCACAATCCCATTACATCCATCAAGATTATCCTGTTCCAGGAAAGCATCCAGATTTAATTGTTTTATTCACATCAATCCTATTACCTCCCTAGTGAGTAGTGACTCTTTTAAGTACAAGGACATGCCAAGGAATCTCTAGATCATTAATGTTGAAAACCAAAGCACCCAGGTTTGAGATCTCCGAGTGCAATGTAATTTTCCCAATTAACTTTATTATAAAGCATCAAAGGCCTTCTTCAATAACTAACATTTGGTTTAGGGAATTGTACTGCACCAGTCAATCGCTGAAATTAAGCATTCCCTGACTCTATGAACCATTCTTGTAATCCGTATAGCATAAGGGATAAATGTTGAAGTACAAGGCCCAACATCTCATGCTACTTTGGCATTAACTAATCAGTGAAGAGATTTAATATTTCATTCAGAAAATGGAGAGTCTATACAGTAGAAGGGAGCCATTGTTTACTGTTTTGTGAGTACAAGAGTGGTTTCAATGAGTAAACCATCTTCTGGTTTGTTGTTCTACGGCTAGAAATGTTTTGGTTGCTCTTCCCTCTATTTGGATACACATGTTATGCCAAGGCATCCAAGTAGCTTGCAAGCAAGAATGAGATGTTTGAGGGTGCTGGAACAACATAACTTGGAGAGTGGTACCATTATGTTTTATGTGGATTTTTGAAAAAGAGAAAACCAATCTGTGTTTCAAGGGAATCCTAATTATGACCTTGCACTGAAAGAGTTCATGCTTCAGTTACAGAAATCAGTACATCACAACATCATAGCCTGCTTCTTACATGATTACATCTGGTTCTTCTCTTTCTTCTTTTCAGGATCTTCAGGATAGCTTAACCTCTGGGCATTACTTGCTTATTCTTTAATAAAAAGAATATTCTAAGGAAAAAAAAAATTGATATATATAAAAGTACAGCAGTAATGAGAATGGAAGAACTACGGGAGGTCCAAGTATGCATAACCATACTGTCTCTAGAATCTTACCAAGGAAAGACTGTCGAATTGCACGCTCAAAAGCATTCTCCCCAACATACTCATGAGCTAAGGAACCAACAATGCGTCTTATAGACTGAAACATGGTCGGTGCACCAGCTCCTTGGCATGAACCTGAACCCACCTGTCCAAGGGAGTTCAATTTTAAAAAACAAATTTTCTAAACAAGCCAGTCCAGCCAGGGAAAATGCATATCTAAGAGTATAAACATTTATAATTGGAAAAATGTCCAATTGAACTTGGAAGACAATGGAAGAACATGTATGAACATCTGATCTTAACAAACCACTTATAAACAATGTTATGTTCCCTACTAATAACAAGCTACTGGCACATGGATCACTTATCTTCTATTATGTTTAGAAATGAACATTTAAATGCACAGAAATTGTTTTGAACATGGATTTCAACCTTGTAACTCCTAGACCCGCCAATGTATAGTCTCCAGAATATAAAGAAACTATGTGGCAAGTGGGTGCCAAGGCCCTCGCAGATAGCACATTTCCTATATCATAAACTTGGCAATTATGCAAACATTACATATCAGGCATGGATGTTTTAAAAACTGGGGATAATCCGGAAGCATGCAAGCATCATACTACAGCTTAAACCATTTGGCCAATTGTTTTTTGCAGGAGTAAAGGGAAGAAATGGCATGTTCACTTTGATAAGAATATTGGGAAGACATGAAGCTCCATTTGTTTGAAGTTACAGATTTTGGGAACCAAATTTACCTCTTCATTGTCAAATAAAGCAACCATCCGAACAGCATGTTCATTTGATAAGGCAGCAGGTGATTCACATGAATCAATAAGAGCTCTCAAAGCACAATAGCTTGAAGCAAGATTATCTAATCTTCCCGAAAAAATAAATTCATTGTTTGCACCTCCAAGGCAACTAGGTTGGGTATCACAAATATTCAGCTCAATACTGATTATGTCATCAATGTCACAACTCAGCTCTTCTGACAAAATCTGCAAAATAAATAAATTTTAAGACCAATGTTCCTACTACTATTGCATAGAATTTCTAATTTGTGCACCATTCTAGAAGTAGATAAGATGGAGGATCATATTGCAGAAATTCAACAAAAAACAATACAAAATCCATAATACCAGCCTAGAAAATGCAAAAGTAAAAAAAAATAACCATATTTATCCCTTCAAAAAACAAATAAAATTGTGCATTGATATCTTCTTCTTCTTTTTTTAAAGAAAAAGGTAGATAAAAAGACCCAAATTATAGTTTTGAATATTTTGTAACAAAATATTTCAACTATTTGTCATCACCATTAGCTGCCTCTCTCTCCAATTATATATTTACTACAAAAGGACCACTAAAAGGGTAACCTCAATCTCCAAATGCCAAAAAAACTACCATGTTATCATCAATTATCTTCCTACGTTGTTTTATTGGTTAACTTCTCTTTCTTGACAATAGAAAACAGAAAGAGTACCTGCATAAGAAGTGAATGATGAACGGGCTTTGAAGACGATGCATTACTTTTCTCTTTCGGCTCGAGAGATGCTTCCTCTTGTTTGGTTGCAAGTAGTGCAACGAGATGAGTCTCTAGATTTGGTTTGAATCCATCCTTGTTCACATTGCTGTGCTAAACAACCAAAAGAGAAACAAGGACATAACATAAGTGAGCAGTGAGCAGTGAGCAGATGGATGTGTCAAAATCCCATCATATAAAACTATAAAAGCATAAAATTTTCAAGGCATATGATTAAAGCCAGGTACACCATATTAAATTGAAACAAATTCTTCTTGTAAACGCAGAACAACAATATTCTTATTTTTTAAGATACTGAAAGAAAATAAATATGAACAAGACATGCCAATTTCTATGACTATTTACCATTTAACATTTACAAAACTGCAATATATCCTACAACTGAAATTTTAATGCGGAAAAGGATAGAGTATGTTTCAGTTTCATAAATAATTAACATAAAAATTATCAGTAATAGTCCTAGCAGCAAGTACACTGCCTTAGATTTCAAAAATTCTAACAATAGAAAATCTTCACTGGTAATCTACTTAGGTTATGGTAGATGCACATGTTTGTGTTTATTTGGCATCTATTAAATTTGATGGTTTCACTGTTTGAGATTTTCTCTCTGTTTTTGCAATGCTCTATATACACAACACAATATAGTATTTCAGAAAACTTAATCAAACATGTCCATTGACCGTTAACAAATACACTGGGAAGTTAAATTACAATATATTATAGCTGCCACATTGCAACTAAAGAAGTTCAAATACCACATTCATATGGACTTGGAAGGGTCATGGTGTCAAAACCATAGGTAGTAAATTTTAGTCTTCATGAAATTGCGGAATTGTACCATATTCATATACACAATTGACAAATTTTACGTTTTCTTTTTCTTAAGAAAAAACAGGAAAAAAATAATACTCTGCGACCTTCATTATGACACCCCAACAGAACAGTAACTCCTATATCCATCAAATTGAATTGAGAAAACAAAGTTCAAGGTTAAATTTGTCACATCAAAACACAAAAATAGAGATGCAAAATAGTTTATGATCATGAACAAGCAAAATATTAACAGCAACCAATAAGCAGTTATAAGATTTAGTAAACCAAGTCTTTTGACTACAATGATTAGGGCACAGAAGAGATGTAATACACGTGAAATTAGGGCAGAAAGACATTTTAGCGACTGCTAAAATAAACTAAAACTTTAAAATCTGATAAACCAAGTTCACCTGTACACACATTTTTTCTCCTGATTACTCCTTTACATTTTAATGACCGGTGAGTAAAAGTGAAAATCTCATTTTCTTCAAGTTATTATTTATATTAATGAAAAACAAAAGTTGATTAAAGTCAAAACACGTATCAAGATATCAGTCAGATTCTTTCAAAGAAGCTTCAACTAACCGGTCAAGATGAATGGCCAATGTGGGCACTCGTAGTAGAGGTCTCTTCACTTTGACAAGCTTGTGCAGAAAAGAACCATCACTACCTCTCACTATAACCCTTCCAGCAACACTCAAGTCTCTATCAAACCAAGTATGCCATAAACCACCTCCGTAGGTCTGCACATTGACCATCAGATAACCAGACTTTGACGATGCAGATTTCGGTTTAAGTTTAAGACAGGGGCTGTCTGTGTGTGCAGCAACAATGTGAAAACCACTACCAACACTATACCTGCAAAAGTAACAGATAAACTTTCATAAAACCATTTCCAACAGTACAAAGCAGACTCGAAGCAAGTTTGAATGAGCTTTTTGTATAATCAAATATGCTTTTAAACAATCAGTAGCACTTCTGTGTATTTATTTGCACATTCTACAAAACAAACATGATAATAATGGAACAGATAGAGTGATCAACAAACCCATTTGATATAACAAGAAAGAGATGGCTTAAAATAATTAAAAAGAAGACTCACTTGTCTCCAATAGCAAAAGCAACCAAACAAGACATATTCCTAGTAAAGAAGTAGCGTCCACCAGGCTTGAGCTCCCACTCATCATTCTCATTCAGCAAATGGAAACCGGCAGCAATTAGCTTCCTTTTCGCTTCCGCTAACAAATTACAGATATATAGCACATTGCAATTAAAATTAAAGAAAAAATAGAAATATTTATGATAGACATGTAAACTTAATAAATATTTATGAACCGAAATTAAAAAAAGGAACAGACGAGGGCGTTTTGTTGAATGCATACCAGTAGCATGAAACGGAGTCCAAGACTCGTTGAGGTAGTCGAGAAGATCACCAACTATCGATCCTTTCGTCTTAACCTGGGGGATGTGGTCAGAGGTGGAGCACAGAGGGGTTGTGGAGAATTTGCGTGGAGTATGATGAAGATGGAATTTTGACAGAATTAAGGAGGGCCTGATGTTGGTGGGAGAAGGAGAGTGCAGGAGTTGCAGTCGACTTAGTGTTGTCGCTGCCATTTCGCTTCCTCTGCCTGTGGCTGTGCTTTCGCTTCACCAAACTTAATCAAGTTTAACAGTAAAAAAAAAAATGGGTTAATTGCACTACTACCCTTTATTTATTGCATTTAGCAAGATTTCAAAACATTGTCCTAAATTAACACAATCACCCATTGTCATCAAGTCAATTCGTTAACTTTAACGGTTGACTAACCTTGACCTATAGAAAACCAAATATACTCATGCCACATCATCTCAAACATAAAATATTTTTAATTATATAAAAAAAGATAATATATCGATCGTTCGCGGAAACATTCTCAATTAAAGGAGGAGTCTTCTCGTGCGAATTGTAAGAAGTCGATCTCCGAGATCGGTGAAGATCTCTTTCAGTAAGTAGGAGATCATCAAAGATTTCTTATTTCCTTGGTAGATTATCTTTTTTTTATAAATTTTTTTTTTTTGATTTTTCAATTTAATTTAAAAAGTCATTTATGTTTGAGATGATGTGGTAAGGGTATATTTGGATTTCCAAGGGTCATGATTAGTCAACAGTTATAGTTAACGGATTAATTTGATGACAGAGTGTGTTTGTGTTAATTTATGACATCTTTTTAAAATCTTATTAGATTTAATAAACTAACGGTAAGTTAGTGCAATTAACCCTAAAAATATAGGGGTATTACCATGAATAGATATAAGTTTTTATTTTATTTTATTTTATAATATTACATAAATTGGGGTTTTTTTTTTTTTTTTTTTTTTTTAAGGAAATGACTTGAATCCATGATCTCGTGGTGTGAGTGTGAGGTTGGAACAACCCCATCTTGTCATGGATGGATATAATTTTAAAAGATTATTTATAAAATATATATATTTAAACGATTAAACTCAACAATTTTTTTTATATAAAAAATATTACACTAATTCGGGATTTGGGCAGAAGGATTTAGATCCTCTCTTCATCTTGTCCTCAAACCCTACTTCATAATCTATTGTCACGTGTCTAATACTATAATATATCAAATCGGTGGTCTGGATTATTTATATTAATTTTTATGTCTTTACTCAACCTAAAAATAGATAATCCAAACCATTGATTTATATGATGACAAAATGAGGCAAGGAGGATATCCAAATTATGGATGGAGACCACTCAAACCTCGGTAAAGTTGCGAGTGGCCAACCTCATCCTGTTGGGTTGGAATAAGTTCCAGCATTATTGGCATATAACATGGTAATAATGAATTAAACTCAGACCTATTCAATGCTAAAATCATCTTGAAATAAAAGTTATTGAAGATTTTCAATGCCCTCCGGTATTCAGCCAAAAAAGTACAAATATTTTGTATTCTTTTTTATTTAACTAGAGGAAAAAATCAACTTTCTTGTCACCAAAAATTTCATCATTTTTTTTTTTTATCATTATTATTATTATACTAAATTTTGCCGCTTAACATATACTTTATTGATAATACTATACGCCAGATTTACATCGGATATTGTGGGATATGAATGTATTTTAAGATAATAAAATTTATTGAATTTCATTGAAATCTCTATAATTCTCCCTATACATTCCACCAAAACTCTATTACCCGTATATACATTTGATGATAACTTATTTTCAAAGTTATAAGACGATATTTCAGATAATTATCATGATTTTAGTTGTTGAAAGGGAAGAACAAGGTAGGGGAGCATGTGAAGTAGGGTTAGAAGGAAGAGAATCAAAAGAAGAAGGTGAAGGTCATGAATAAAGTTTAGACTTATTGGCATTAGATCCCCCTGAATTGTACACGAATTTGTTACGTGCCGTCTGAATGTTTTTTTTTAGGCGTTAAACCTCCTGAACTCTCATTTTTTGGTAAACAGTTTGTTTTATTACCCCCTGACCGCCTGTTTGAGGGGCCGTCTACATGAAGGTTTTGCCAAAAAAAAAAAGTGAGTTCAAGGGGTTTAGCACATAAAAAAATATATTCGGAGAGCACATTGTAAATTCACGTACAATTTAGGGGGTCAAGCACCAATAAATCTAAAGTTTATTATCATCGGATTAGTAACTTACCATAAGTGTTAATTTTGCCCACCGGTTATAGAATCAAACCACAATGCCCTAGATATCAAGAAATAATCATGTACATCCTTTGGGGTTGCCTCTATATTAGACTGTCAACAAGAAAACTCGCATGAATGGTGCAAGTGCTAGCCAGATCGATACGATATATATAATCTGAGTGTTTTTGAAGGTAACAAATCTTCTTCCAAAGGGGGAGGAGGTCGAGACGCCTCTAAATCAGAAGGAAGTTGCGAGCCTCGTCCAACCATTTACGTCGTTGCCACAAAAGAAGCTGTTGGTGGGTATAATTTACAAAATTTTTGGGGTCAGTTTCATAATTATTTTTTGGCTAGAATCTATAATTACCACTACATGTAAAAGATATAATTTACTCCTTGTCTGTTAAGTGCTAACGTTCCACGAGAGGTTTATGCAATAAAATGTAAATTTGAATATGAGTGTGTAATTAGTAATTACTGTTGTCGCTGACTTGAGAGTTGAGACTTGACTGTTTTTCTCTTCCGATACCTCCTCCGATGGCGGGAACACTCCAAACCCTAGTTGTTACACCTCTCCCGGCCAAAAAGTCTTCATTTCGCCACCGGAATCCACATTTCTCAGCGAACTCTTCCTTTCTCCTTAGCCGCTCAGTCGCGCACAATCCTAGCCGTTTGATTTCAAGACCAATTCGAGCCTGCCAACCCTCCGAACAGGTTTCGGGTCCTTCAAAGGGTTTGAATTGGACAAAACCGCTTTTGAAAATCGCGGCCGACAATTTCCTTCCATTAGGTAACTTGATTTTGTTAATTCAGTGGTATGAGCAATAGCTATGGCTTTTTTGTTTTCATTTATGTCCTTATGTTTTTTTGTAAGTAGTTGTTGACTTGCTCTTTCGAAAATCAAAATGCATTGTTTAGGCAGTAGAAAATGAAATCGGAAAATGGAATTTTGGTGTGATTTTGTTCATGTTACCAAATTTTTTTGTAGTCTTTGTGTGAGGATTTTAATTCTTCTTAACTATTGAAATTGTTGGAAGTGAAACCGTATATGTTTCCCAGATCAAAATTTGCTAATTTGTATATGAAATAGTGAAGGTTTGTAAATGTGCTTAAAAGTTTTGTGAAGTGTGTGAATGCTAGAAAATGTTTGTTTTCGGTTGAAGTTTGACTTATTTTTATTAAGGTTAAAGTATCTGGTAGTCCACTACAATAATCAACTTTGCATGTTTGGAAGTTATCGTACTGTTCATCTTCTTTTGGAGATGTATCACTATAATTCATGCTAAAATATCTACCATACCACTCTACCAGTTGTACGTCGAGGCCCCAGCAGTCATCAAATCTTTCTTTTGGCTAACATGCATGCTATTATACATTCTATTTACAACAATTATTAGTGTATAGCTCCTTTTCAATTATCAGTATGTTGTAGTTTCTTTGAGTTTTCTTGGAAAGAATTATATTTACCAGGGTGACATGGTTTATATAGTTGCAATATTATGTTCACTTATGTATGCGCATATGTAGGTAAACCTGAAAGGCTAGGAAACCATATACTTGCTATATTAAAGGTGTTTTTTCCTTCTTTTTTTTCGTAAAATTTTTACAATTAAAAAATAATATGTCTATGGGAAGCTAGTCAAGACTCGAGAGTGTAGATGAATTTTCATGTGCGATGAAATCTAAGGTAAAGACATGCTTTGCTTCCCGTCAAAGTCTCTAATCGTAGGATGACGATAATAATTTGAGCTGTGAATCTTCTTATTAATATTACAGCATTTGGTAGAATAGCATGGTGGCTGTAAATATGCATATTTAATTTCAAGTAGTGGGTACTATGCTCTTCTGGTACTGTTTGAATGACTCTTTCGTATATGGTTCATGTTAATAACTTTAGTTGATAGGAAAAAATACATATTTTAATATACTTTTTCTTTTATCATGAATCCTTTATGTGGTTGAGAATATCTAAAATTTTTTTACTATTTGATATGGCATTTTTTATGACAAATTTATCATCATCGTTGAATAATTATGATTTTCTTCTTGCATTTTGTTGTCTGCAGCTCTTGTTGGTGGAGTAATATTGGGACTGGCAAATCCTAGTCTAGGTTGTCTTGCTGATAAATATCATCTATCAAAATTTAGTACAGTTGGAATATTTATTATATCAGGTAAGGTTTCTTGTTGTTCATTCTTCATTTGTTGTATAGCTTTGTGATTCTCATCTTAATTTTTTCCCTGAGATATAGGTTTGACATTGCGTAGTGAAGAAATTGGAGCTGCTGCTGACGCATGGCCTGTAGGAATTTTTGGGCTAGTATGAACTTGAACCTTATATGCCCTTATGCATTTTGTAGGTTCATTTTCCACAGGTTGTTTGTTTTCTTTTTAGTTTGTTATGTGCTCTTTTCCATTTTCCTTTCTTGCATAAAATCTATTACTCCCTCCAGACCTATCTTTGGATGCTAATGAACAAAAACCAATTGTTAGTGTCTAGCCTGTTTGGAGTACTTTACTCTCATGAAGCTAACTAAGATATTCATGTCTTAGCCCCTTTTTAATGCGATTGCGATTATTGTCTCTTGTTAAGCCTATTCTTGCAGTTTTCAAGACAATTATAGTCGTTTAAAATGTTATGATCTTATATTTATAAGATATGAACTATCCGTGTATGAATATATAAACAAGTGCTAGCCATACAGAATAGAGAATACTATGAGAAGGATGGACTATTTAAGTCTAATAAGTAATAAGATGGAATGGCAAGACTCAAGAGACAAACAGACTGTAGAGGGTCTTGTAAAACAGAATGAAGAACCACATAATTAAATTTATGGCGAAGGAATTACAAATATGAAAGATGTCTGTGGATCCCTGAGTGTATTCTGCTAATGCTTTGGCAGTTCTGAGTGTCTCATTCACACATCACACATGTATTTAAATTAAAGTTGACATATTGTTTCTCTTCTTTTTTATTGCAGTGCTCAATTTTATTATTTACACCATACTTTTCAAAGCTAATTTTGCAAGTTCAGCTCCAGCCACAAGAATTTGTTACAGGTTTGGTAATTGAACTTACGTTTTCTTTATGTGATGGCATTGGTTGAGGCAACGATCACACTTTTCTTGATTATATCATCTGAAAAATTTTGAAACTTCTGAATGAATTATAAAAAAAATTAAGAATCATTGGCTCCATTTGCATATGAGGTCGTAAACGGCATATATGATACAACTGCTTCTTGATTGCCCAAGTGAAAAGGATTTGAAGTGGTTCTATACTTCTACATCATTGGCTTTATAATATGACTATATGACTAATGGCTATAAGATATCGGGCATTGAAAATTGTTGAGATGGTCCTTTTTTTTTTTGTTACCTACAGGGCTGGCTATATTTAGCTGTATGCCAACTACTTTATCAAGTGGGGTGGCACTTACTCAAGTAAGATAATAGTATTACCATTTTTGTAGCCTCTACATAGCTTAAAGTTTTAGTTTAACAGTAGTTTTGAAATTTCCAATTGCAGCTTGCTGGGGGGAATTCTGCACTTGCTCTTGCAATGACTGTAATATCTAACCTGTTAGGAATTTTGATGGTAATTTATTCATACAACTACAAGAATCGCATTGTATACAGTCATACAGATGAACTATTTTAAGATTTGTAGACATCATTAACACACTGTAGATGAACTTTTTTTTATTTTTTTTTATTTTTTACATACATTCATATTCATAGATTCATTTATCAATCCATACATCATCATACGTATACTACACCGGAAGAAATTGTAAATTTTATGCTTCAGAAAAATATGGTTTATTTTTTGCTGACATCACTTTTCAGGTTCCATTTTCTATCTCAAAATTTATAGCTGCTGGAGTTGGTGTTTCTGTTTCAACTAAGCAATTGCTCAGAAGTCTTGTTCTCACACTTTTAGTCCCACTAATCTTGGGGAAGGTAATGTCTCCTTTTTTTTTTATTGAATTCTCAGAGAAGAAAATTCCTGTAATAATAATGCTTACTGTAGAAAAGTTGTGCCAACCGTTTGCTATTGGCTATACCAGTCCATTTCCAACTAATTGTCACCCTGAGAAATACAGATATGGCAAAAAGAAACATGACAATGCTAGACACTGTTAGAGCAGAATTTGTTATTTGTTGGGGCACTATTTAATCACGTGCATAGTATAAGTTAAGCATTTTTTTTTAAATGGACATGCAGTGATAGGACCAGTCACACTCTTATGCCAAGAGAGCAGGATGAAGGGGTAGTAAATGATGAACATCCTACTGCTTCTGTTATTCTTTTTATCTCTATGCTCTGGAAAAGTTTGGAATTTGGATTTTGCTTGGTGGGAACCCAGTTACAATTTGATTGATTAAAAGATTACAGAATTATTTTAAATGCAGTCGTTGAATTTATTTTCTTTCCTCTATATTTCTAGTTATCATACAACATGTTCTCTGTCTGGTAAGTCAGTAGCATATGAAGTGATTTTAATACATTTTCTGATAATTCTTTCATGTAACTGGTCCGATGGAACAATATGAATACATCACAGTGCAACTATGCATCCTGCATCTGGCTTTTTGTTTCAAATGGTAGTTTATTTCTTTTCCTTTAATTTACAGGTCTTACGAGAATCCTTCAGAGGTGAGTTTTGTTAATGTCTTTTTTGTTCAGAATTTTCTCTAATCTTTTGATATGCAGGATTTTGTTAAATATGCGGGCCTTACCTGGTAAATATTGTCAAAGTAACATGGTACTATGTAAACAAGGTGTTTGGGATAATTCCCCAGCCAGCTAAATGAAAAAGGAAAGAAAGAAATCCTAGGGCAAAGCCTTTTACCAAAGCACCTGTTTGGTAAAAGCCTGTATCCTTATACAGAATCTTTTCGTTCAGTATTTCGTAGATAACGGCATGGATGACTTGGAATGTAATCACTTTATATTGTAAATACCTCTTTAATGCCTACAAATACAGTTTCTCATTGTTAGTCCTGATTACTTGAGCAGCTTTTTATCCACAATTAAAATGGATTTAATTAGGCAAAGGCAAAGCATTAGCACAATTCAAATTAACTTTTTTTTTGCCTCCCATCAAATCTGCCAGCCACACTAACTTTCTCTTTGAACAATGCATTAAGAATCTCTAACAACTATCTAGAAAGAAGGCAAGCTCAAAGCTTTCTAACATGAAGATAATGAAGAATTAAATAATCTTCAGTGGCCATTATGGTTGCAAGTGCAATACCTGTGTAAAATTATTAATTACTACTCAATAATGATTTACGGCATTTATTCACGAGTAAATGTTCATTGCAGGTTTTGGTGAATTTGTAGATCAAAACCGTAAACATTTTTCCAAGATTAGTGCAATCTTCCTCAGTTTGGTTAGACTTTCACTTTACACTTTTTATCTTTTTTTAAACTGTAGTTCCATAACTAATTGGTTGCATATCAAATTTTAGCATGATGAATGCCTTTTTGTTTCTCATTCTAAAATTTGGGTTAATGAGGTAGGTTTTGTTTGGCTTCTCAATTCTTGAAGGCAATGTTGGGGTCTATAGTTTATGGTGTAATCTATATGGTTCTTATTGAATCTGTGGTCTTTGTTAATATTGTGTGCAAGCATAATCTTTCTTCCTAATGGTTCTGCAAAACTTCTATGTTATTGTCAACTTGAGGACATGAATTGTTGACTTGTTGTCCTTTGCCGGCATAAGAATTACTCAATTAAAGAGTTTCAAGATTTTTGAAAGTTAGATGTGATCCTTAGTTTTTTGTTAGATTTGTCAACTGGGTGGCTTCTGAGTTTCTGCTTGTTTATTTTTGTACAAAGTGAAAGCTTTAAGGGTAGATTAAGTATTTGTTTTTTTTTTTTCGAAAAAATTTATTGTTATTTTGGAGCAATGATCTCGTCTTCTTCCTACATAACAATGTGCCCAAATTTTGATATTTTTGAATTTTATTGACTTACCTTAATTAAGCGGTTTTTCATGTAATTTTGTTTTGTATTTGCATGGGAGCACCGTACTGTTTTTCCTTTCAAAACTCTTCACAATTTTTTTATTAAGCCCTTTTTTTTTTGTTTCAATATGCAGATCCTCAAAAAATTTTACTGTTTCTTTGGTGAAGTGTCTAATCTTTTCAAAAAAATATAGAACAAATTTGGAGGTTACCTTACCTGTATGCTATATAGGGAGAGATTTTTGTGTTGTCTGGTCTGGATTTTGGAACTCATGTTATGCTTTCAAACTATGGTGGTTTTCCAGGTTCCTTGGATACAAGTGAGCAGGTCAAGGTCATTGCTGTTAATGGTTGACCCTCAGATTTTTCTTGTGGCTATCGGAATGGGAATGTAAGTTCACCATTTTCCTTGACTTTCTACCAGTTCCGTTTGTATGAATCATTTTACAAAGATGTTTTTGTAATATACGAGCAGCATTAAAATGAAATGACTATTATGTACTTCATTTTAGGGTTAAATAGTGAGGCAACTGTCATAATTTTGTTTGAATTGGGATTGACTTCATGATTCTGTCAATATGCACCAGTCTACTGGGTGTGACTGCAACTAAACTGATATTAGTTTTCTTTCTTATTAGTTTTTCCATGCTCTGGATTGGCTATTTGGTTATTGGTTTCAACTTAGATATCTGTAGGCACCTTTTGGACGGGTTTGTAATTATGATTAGATATAATATTATCCCTTAAAATTTTGATTTGAAGAAATTTGATCTATCAAAAAAAAAAAAAAAAAAAAGCAATTATTAGGCTACACCTGGACTTTTAAAATTAACTCCCAGATGCTGTTACATTATATTATTTCGGCTTAGGATTGATACCTAAACCAAAAATTTCTTTAGGATGTGCTCTAATCTTGTAATATGTTACATGTCTCTCCCTGTCACTAGATCCAAATTTGGTATTGTTAATTAAAATTTGCCCAACCTTTTTCAATGTTTGTAGGGAAAATGTACACTACGGTAGTAGATGCCTTGAATAAGTTAAATATAGAGAGAGCTTGGTCAGATTCTTAATTCAAGTCTGAAAAAAATATTATTTTGATATTTTCAACATATAATGAAATTTATATATACTATACTGAACAGAAGAAATATTATTTAATATGTAAAATACATGATAATATATTGTATATAGGATAATATATAGTTATTTTGAGCAGTCACTAAGAACTTGCCAGGACAAATTTCTTCTGGAATATGATGGTTTTGGCATCAATTTACCGAAGGACTTTTCTTGTATTGCAGGTTTCTGCATCTCGTCCTATTATCTTTTAATGCACTTGCTGTACAGAGTCTCTCAGCTGTCTCTGGTGGTCGTCAATCATTCTTTGCCAAGAAAGAAAATGCCGATGCAGTTTTACTTGTGGCAAGCCAGGTGCCTAACACTGAATATTCATCTGTTATTAACTATAATTCAAAAAATATAAATATATTTATAGTACTCAAATTTGCCTGGATCTTTCACATTGAGGAAATAATATATAATAGGAGCACTAGGAAAATAAGGAAAAAAGAGGAAACATGTGTTATATATTACTTGTGCTTCGATTATCTACTTGAAAAAGTTTGTTGGGCAGCATTTATTTAGAAGTGGCTACTGAGGCTTGATATATCTCTTTGCTTGCTTCTGTAGAAAACTCTGCCTGTTATGGTAGCAGTTGTGGAGCAGCTTGGGGGTGCATTTGGTGAATCTGGTTTGCTGGTTCTTCCTTGTGTTTCTGCACATTTACTTCAGGTTAATTCTTACTTATTCTCATCCTCCCCCTTCCCCTTGTTTGAAAACTCGAGTGATTCTGACATGTATATATATATATTATGTAGATCATCATGGACTCTTTGCTCGTCAACTTCTGGCTTCGGAAGGATCTCTCAGCCAACGGTACGAAGGTAGCCTGAGTAGATCAAACATGGACCATGATTCTTGAACAAGCAATGCTCTTTGCGGACACATTCTCATAGTAAGAGCTACAAATCTAAGAGTTACCAGGTCGAATAGCTTGATGTTTCTTTCGCATGGTCATCTATTTTGTACATGTGAATATACATTTTGATTATGATTCATATCCCGTGGCTATTACGCATGTATGCATTGTAATTAGATGATATGTTATCAACTGTACAATTAATTATGAAATTAGCTAGCAGTCCTGTATTGCTTGTTTTGGTTTTATCACTGATAGCTCATAAAGTTGAGCCACCCGGAATGCTCAAAAACCCTTGAAGCTACTCGTTAGCTTCTGGGAAAGCCTCGATCAAACGACAGTCAACAGATTTTAATTTAGACCTCTAGAAGATCCAATCTTAGTAAATAACTAGATGTTTTGCATGCGATATTGTATATTCGAATGAAGTAGGATTGGATTGGATTGTATTGTATTGAATAATTTATTATATTGGAATTTAGAAATATAGTTTAACAAATGCACCAGAATAATGGTTTCAAGATTCATAAATCTTGTGTTAAAATTTACCAGCTCATATTACATCACATTCCGTTTTGGCAACACTAATTTTTCTATAAAATGTCGATGTAAATGTTCCACAAACCATATGATTATGACCTAACAAATAATTATAAAAATACAAGTCTTAGATGAAGATGACCATCCTTTTTCTCACTAAATTTTTTCTTCTAAAATATGGTATTTATGTTGGATGTACATCACCTACTTTCGTTATTTTTTATTTATTATAATTTTACTCATTATATATATATATATATAGTCTTTCTATTATCAGTTTGTCCTGACAATAAATATATTAAGACGAAGAATGTGGATCATTGGTTATGGAGAAGTTTTGATATGTGTATACATTTTGAGTCAAAGTATGTAAATTTAATGATCTACATTTTTCGTCCTAATATATTATTGTCAGGACGAACTGATAATAGAAAATATGTATATATATATATATATATATATATATTTATAGTATCTATCTATCTAGATATCCACCTATTTAGATCAGATATTTTTTTAAAGCTTTTTGTCATTGGTAGGATTCGAGCAGCTAACTTGGAAGTCATTTGCCTAAGCCCCAAGCTTGTCCATCTACCGGCTGAACCTGAGCTACGTTCTTGTGGGCCACTCTCATTTTATTCAAAGCTACAGTTTAACATAATTTTTAATAGAGTTGTGCTATTAACATACCCACTACTGAACTATTTAGTATTCTTTTTTTTTCCTTTATCAAATTACTTAAAAGATACATAATTTTTATTAAAAAAATCTAGTAAAAAGTAAAATTAATAAAACCTCACTTTCCTTATTTGAAAACCCTAATAACAAAAGCTATTTTCCATGTTTAGTATTTATTTAATTATTACTATTTTTGTTTATATTTTCTTTCAGATCTCGATCTCATGTTTTTCATGTTTAGTATTTTTTGATTTTATCATTTCACATGTTTGTTTTATTTTTTTTTCTCAAACTCCAGATCCATGTTTGCTATTTTTTTTTTCTTGGTTTATTTGCTTTCAGATCTTCCGAGCATACTATAATTTGTATCAATTCTTTTGTAGATTTTATTATGGATCTTCCAAAGTTAGTTTAATATTATTATTTTTAAAAAAAACAAAGAAATCGCATAAAGAATCGCAAAAAAAAAAAAAAAAAAAAAAAAAAACTAATCTCAAACAAAACGAAACCACACAAAAACTCTAACTCAATTGCTCAAAAAAAAAAAATATATCAAACGATTAATATAAGACTCATAATCTTCTACCAACAATCCAATTGACTAAAAAAAACATCTAATAAAAATGGTTTTACTATGAAATAAGAAGAAAAAACAAGTCATGCGAATAGATGTGAGAAAGAAAACTATATATAAAAATTAGAGATGAATTGTATTTTTATTTTTATTTTTTAATTTTTTTTTTTAAAAAGATGTGAGGTGTATTAAATTTAAAAAATAAGTAAAAGGGTAGTCCTGAAAATAAATCAAAAAAATTAATAAAGCTATTTAATTTTATATAATTAAATCAAAATTTTAAAAAGTATAAATATTTTAGTACCGTGGGTGCAAATAGCACCACTTTTTTTAATAAATAATTCAAAAGCTACATCTAACAAATCCAACACAATATCTTTTTAATAAATAATTCAAAAGCTATATCTAACAAATCCAACACAATATCTTAGAATTGTGGATTTTAACATTATGTTGTGGGTGAAGTTTTGGTATACTATCATTATTGCAAATCAATGGAAGTGCTGTTTAGTGTTGTCATCTTTATGGACATATCTTCTTTATGGACTTTAGGGCCAATCCTATAAGCGTTTTTTATTTTCTGTTCTTCGAAAAGAAAAATGAAAATAAAGACAGTGTTTTTTATTTCAGTTTTGAAATCTGAAAACGTGTTTGGTAGTATATATTGAAAGCTATATTTTAAAAATAAAAATGGGCAAAACGAATCCGGTAAACTAACCAAAAACTAACACAAATTGAAATATCAATTTTTACATTTTATTTAATATTGTAACAATCGGAATAACAGTAAAGATCATATCTTCCAAAGCTCTACAAAGAATTATATCTTCTTATAGCACTAACCCTTCCTCTTTTGTGATCAACTGAATACTCAAATAAGTGAAAGCAATAATCTCAGCCTCAATTTCTCAACTTCCACATTGTAAAAACTGAAAAGCAATTACTTTTACGCATATAAACACAAGATACAAATATGTATTCAATCTAAATTACATGCAGAAAATTAAGTACAAATTCATAGTAATGTCACTGTGAATGCAATCAAAATGATTCAAAAAGGGACAACATAGAAATCTTCAAAAAATTTGCATTTTTAAAAAAAATTATGAGCTTTCTAAGCAATTAAAGGACCGAACTAACAAAATATTTCAATTTGTATGCAACCAATAACTTTGCAAAGCAGAATGAGATTGATATAAAAATAAAAAATAAAGGCACAGTGAAATTGTTATTACCATATTAGAAGTCGATTTGAGCTTCCTCCTTAATGACATCAGAGACAGCAAAGACAGCAGATCTAAGGTGGAGATTGGTCTGATTCAATTTAGTGGAATTAAGAAGACGGAGCTTGCGAGTAGATCCAAGAAAGGTGGTTTTGAGAGGATCAAAGAGAGGTTTGTTGTGAGATCTAATATTGACGGTGGACAGAGGTTGAACAAACTTGGTAGCAGTGAAAGCCGATCGGTTGAAGAGGGAAATGAAGAAGAGCTGATTAGCTGAAGAGGAAGAAGACGGCGGCGATCGGAGGAGGAGAAAGAAGATGAGGGTAGCGTTTGGTTTTTTTGTGTGAAAACTTAAAAGTTCTGAATTGGGTCGTCTGAAACCTGAAGTCGGAGCAATATGTTTGTTTTTTGTTTTTTGACGTCTGAATCAAATGTTAAGCTGTTTGTTTTTTTAAAACCAAAACATCTGAAAATCTGTAATCGAACATTTATACCCTTACTTGTTAGTGGCAGCATACGAAGAAAACATGTGTGATACTCATGACATGTGACATGTGCAAGTAATATGTGTCATGTGATTAGTCGAAAAAAATAATAAAATAAGAAAAGATATAAAAGGAGATAAAAAGAGATAGAGATATATGAGAGTGAATAGACTTGGCAAATCAAAACTCAAAATAAAGAAGAAGATGAAACATAGGAGAGATAAACAAAGAAGAATAAAGAAGATAGACTTGGCAAATCAAATCTTATTCTCAAGTGTTTCAGATCAGGAAAAAGATCAACATAGCAGAGGATCCTGATCCTTTGTTTTCCGGCGCCTCCTGAAGCTTCTGGTCGGGGTGGTGACATCACACTTGCCGGTGGTGGCGACCTTTAGGAGATGTTTTGACCGGCCAAATAAGTTCTGTCGAAGGTGAATTTTGGAAATAAGCTATTATGCAAAAGGCAATTTGGACAAAAAAAATTATTGTTAATTGGAGTCTCAACAGACTTCAAACAAAAGCTCAAAATTTCTACTTTTTTTCCTTATACGTTTTCCATGATTTTTCAGACTTCAGATCATTTGAAAAACAAACAAAAATGTCTTACTAAGACATTTTTGCCTCTTTCAGACTTCAGAGGCAAAAAACAAACTGGCCCGAAGTCTGGTGAATGAGAAAAAATATATATTGTTAATTTTTTTGAAAAACAAAAACAAATTCAAGAAAAACATCTTTTGTTTTTTTTGTTTTTCAAAATTTTCACTTTTAACACTGGTTTTGTTTTTGTATTTTTAAAATAAAATGAAAAAATGATTACCGAACACGAATTCGAAATCATTTTTAGAAAACAAAAACGAAAATAGGTTGAAAACAGACTGCAGGACGAGGCCTTAAATGCTAATTTGATTTATTATGGATACTTAATTTTCAAATTCAAAATGTTATAAATTCCCACCTTCTACGTTGACATGTCAATTGAATTTGAAGAGTATTCTTTGTTGCCACGTCACTTTAGCATTTAAGTGATAATTACTCAGTTTTACTTTGTTTTAGGGGTGTGCGGCGGATCAGATCCAATAGATTTACCAAGATCCGATCCGATCCGATCCAATCAAAGAAATTGCAATCCGATCCAATTTTATAGCGGGATCCGATCTGATTGTAAAATACTTCAATCTGATCCAATAATAAGATCTTATGGACCGATTAATATAAAGTCGTTCTTAATATATAAAAGTTATAATCTGAAATAAATAAAATCAAACAAATTATTCAAACATTACTAATTAATTCAAATAAAATTAATATTAAAAAATACATGACATAACTTGTAAACTTTATATAATTCAAAAAGTTTATAAACATTATACATCAGCTCCAAATGTAAACTTAGTAAGCTGTGATGGTGATGAAGAAAAATAGAAGAAAAGAAGATGGTGGATTGTTGGCTACATAGAAATTGAGAAAGAAAATCTAAAATAGTAACATTAAAAATTGTATTTGGGTTTGGCATTTACAGATATTCAGAGAATCAAATTGTATTTAGGTTGGGCCTTTACATTAAAAAGTAGTAAATAAAATAAATTGTCCAATAAAAAATAAGGCCTAATATTTTAGGCGGATTGACGGATTTGGCAGATTTCCAAACGGAAATCCAAGATCTGATCCAATCAAATCTGATGGATTTTAGAATTTAGGATCCAATTCGATCCGATCACCTCTTTGGATCCGAATGGATTGGATTCGATCCAATAGATCGTATTGGATTGGATTGAATTGGATCGGATCGGATCAGATCCTGCACACCCCTACTTTTTTTCACAAAACTATCGTTATTAATAAAATAAAGTATTTCTTATTAGATAATGCTTATATGTTGACCGGTCAACACCTAAATTATTGACTCGTCAATTGAAGTATAGTACGTGGCATTTTTTCTTTTACTTTTTACATTTATTTCTTCGTATTTTTCACAATTTGGGCACATGCTAGTCTTCAATGGGCAAGTCTGTATTTTGGGTGCTAAGCATTATCCTTTCTTAATTACACTAAAGTTGCAAGTTATTGGAGCCAATTGTTTCTTGGTGGGGGGTCATTTTCTACTTGAAAACAAGGTTGTCCTTTTCTGGGTGGGGCATTCTACTTGTACTATTGGTTGCTTGAGTCTTCTGCAAGTGCAATTTTTTCTTTTTTTTTAGTTACAAGTTACAACAATATTTGGAAAATATCATTTGGGGTAGGTGATGATGATTTGATTACTAATACACTTTTCACATTGAAAATGTGTATAACCAGGTGACATATTATCTCCGTGAGAAGCAAAGAAAAAATAAGCTTATTCAACCACAAGTGCTTATTTCACTTTCTTTCAGGTTCTCATTCTCTCTTTGCTTTTCTTCAATCCATATTCTGTTTTTTTATTGATCGATTGATTGATTGATTGATTGTAGAGAAAATCAAAATTTGTTCATCTTTTTCAGGAATGCTTAAGGAAATTATAGTGGTGTTGTTGATAGTGTTATTGGCATGGACATATCAAATAAGCCAACCTCCACCAACCAATATTTGTGGCTCTCCTGGTGGTCCTGCCATTACAGCGCCTAGAATAAAGCTGAGAGATGGAAGACATTTGGCTTACAAGGAGCATGGCCTCTCCAAAGACTTGGCCAAACATAAGATCATATTTATTCATGGTTTTACATCTTCTAGACATGATGCAGTCATTGCAGCCTACCTCTCTCAGGATGTGGTTGAAGAACTGGGTGTTTACGTTTTGTCGTTCGACAGACCAGGCTACGGAGAAAGTGATCCGGATCCAAACAGAACAATGAAGAGCTTGGCAATGGATGTTGAACAACTTGCTGATCACTTAGGACTTGGTTCCAAGTTTTATGTTGTTGGGTATTCTATGGGAGGCCAAGCTGTTTGGGGCTGCCTCAAATACATACCTCACAGGTGAATATAACAATTTTGTGTTACTAAGTTGTTGGGTTCAGGTTCAGGTTCTCTCTTGTATTCTAGGACTTCTGTTCCTATTCTTTGATGCGTTTACTAATTAAGAATCTTAAGGAGGGAAAAAAAACTGCTGATTTGTGGTTAATATGTTTGCTAAAATTGGTGGGAATCGGATAACGTGCCACTTAAATAAATCAAAATATGAGGTTGAGTTGCTGGTTTGGGATACATTGACACAGGTTAGCTGGAGCAACATTACTTACTCCAGTAATCAACTACTGGTGGCCTGGATTTCCTGCCAAATTATCCCAAAAAGCATACTATCAACAACTAGCACAGGATCAATGGGCACTAAGAGTTGCTCACTACACTCCATGGCTCACTCACTGGTGGAACACTCAAAAGCTGTTTCCACCTTCTGCTGTTATAGCACGCAGGCCTGAGAATTTCACTCCACAAGATATTCAACTTATGTCCAAGAAGACTGCTCAAAAGCAACAGCACAAGGTACTTCCTCAC
Source organism: Acer negundo (assembly GCA_035582765.1). Classification (NCBI taxonomy): domain Eukaryota; kingdom Viridiplantae; phylum Streptophyta; class Magnoliopsida; order Sapindales; family Sapindaceae; genus Acer; species Acer negundo. Next base: position 12,996,546 of record CM069242.1, read on the forward strand.
TATCTTTTCTTTGATTATTACATAATCATATAAAAAGGTTAAATTTCAAGGACCTTTGTCTGCAGGGAGAACCAGTTAAACAAGGGGTATACGAATCGCTCCATCGAGACTTGATGATTGGATTCGGGAGTTGGGAATTTGACCCCATGGATCTGGAGAACCCTTTTCCTGAAGGTGGAGGCTCTGTTCATATATGGCAGGGTGATGAAGATAGGCTTGTGCCAGTAATCCTCCAACGTTACATCTCCGAAAAACTTCCATGGATTCAATACCATGAGTTACCTGGTTCTGGACACCTGTTTCCTCATGCAGATGGGATGAGTGAAGCTATTTTAAAAGTGCTTTTACTTGATCAAAAAGTAGCTTTATCATCAACAGAAAATCTTTAGCTTCAGTCTGGTAACTTATATTAATATCGTAATTTCTTGTTCATAGAAATGTAGTATGCTTGCAATTTTCTAATAAGAAACTAAATGTATAAAGTATAACAATTGTGCAAACAACTGTTATTATATGGAAAAAAATGTTGAAAGAAAAAATAGATAGCTGGGAACAATGGAATTTATTCACTCTGTGTTTGAAAGAAAGAGTACATAAACCTCAACTGCTTTGAAGAGGGGTAAAAATAAATTACAAATACATGCAAAATGCAACTTGGCAAGGAACAATTCAGAGAATCACTTACAGTATTCTCTAGTTCCCTACAACTGGATATCTCGAGAAGAGACCAGATCGAGCATGGTAAAAGATTATCTAATCTAAACTCACTTAGGCATCCCGGTTTCTGGGTTGAGAAGAGCCTTACTTTCATCAGAAAGCCAAACAGGACCTCTTCCAGGTCTTGTACAGATGAAATAACTTACATCTCCTTGGTATCCATGGTAATACTTATTGTATTACACTCGATTCATCTGAATATATATATTTTCTTGCAATCATCTTTATCCTAGATAGACATATACTTATTCTAGCTACTCGATCATTATGTCCATTTTTGTGTATTGAAAACCTTCACATGAGTACTCACAGGGGCGGAACTAGAAGTTTGATGTTGGGGGCTACAATGTATGTAACGAATTTTCTAAGGTATGCATTATGATGATATAAGCGATCAAATTAGCATTTTCTTTTACGTAGGTTAAACTAAAAAGTGTTAAAGTATACTTATTTAGAAAAATGTCATGAAAGTTCATTCGTCTTTGACTTCCTTATGTTGAAGAAGATACTAGAAACAAGTAACAACTAAAATTGGAGGTGGATTTTAGATCGAGTCAGATAAATTGGAGATAGACTTTGGGTTCAATGAAAATTTGTTTATAAAATCATGCAAAGTAAGAACTTGTGTTAATATTTACTATTTTTATCATTTTTTTTTTATTATAAAAACAATCTATAAACTTTAGTAAGTTAGTTACCGAAGCCCACACAGAATATAGACTACTAGTACTTCTGTATTTTTAGTAAGGGTTATTATATTTTCTAGTAAGTTAGTTACCGAAGCCCACACAGAATATAGACTACTAGTACTTCTGTATTTTTAGTAAGGGTTATTATATTTTCTGTATTTTTAATAAGGGTTATTATATTTATAGTCCCTGACGTTTGCATTAATTTGGGTTTAGTCTACGGTTTTCTGATATTACTAAGTTCAGTCATTCCGTTAGGGTTTCGGTTAAAACAAACAAACCAGAAATGTGTGAGGGTATAATAACCATAATACCCTTAATGAAGGTTTTTGACGAAGGGCAGTATAGTAATTTTATATTTAATTAAAAATTAAAAATAACAAAAAATTTAAAAATATATTATATATGGTGGATCTCTACCACCGCCACCGGGTTATCTTTTATCACCCAACAACCCAGATTATCTTCTATCAGCATATTGTACCCCTTCATGGCTACTCATCAATTCAATAAAAATATGTACACATACAAATATCAAACAAAATAGTATAATAATAGTATCAGTACAATTTCTTCATTGATCATGGATTCATGGGTGTCAAATACGACCGGTACTAGTTGTGATGGATTGAGTAGTTCTCGGCTGACTGGATCACACTTACCCACCTTCTACCCAATATAAATCATCACAAACCACCACCATTATCACCATAATCATATTCATCATCAGCCCATAACCACACCACCATCCATCTCCAATCACCAAAACCCAAATCCAAACCCCTCAAATCCAACAACCCAAACCCAAATCCAAAATCATTCAAAATCCATCTCTCTCGCTTTCCCTCTTTCTCGATCTCTCTCTGACCTCCATGAAATCCCAGAACTCTCCTTCCTCAATCATCTCTCTCTCCTCTCGATCTCTCTCTAACACTTTAAGATAATCAACCAACACTACCAATTCACGCCACCCACAACTCAAATCACAAAAATTTTGCTTCAAATGTGCCAAAATCAATCAATCCACTCGAAGCCAACCACAATCATGCTAGAGATGCTCCAATCAACAAAATAAACTTGAAAAACGAAAACCCATGCAAGATTTCATCCAAATTCGGCCAAAACAAGACTCAAAAATCAACATAAATTAAGAATCCCCAATTTCAAACCCTAACTCATGACAAATCTCAAATCTATGCCCTAGATTGCGTGGAGAGGAGAATGATGAAGAATTGAGTTGAACTAAATCAAGAACAAACGGATTTGGGCGAGGAACTTACCAATTTCCTGAGAGAGAGACGGTGAGACTTGAGAGTAAGGGAGAGAGAAAGAGAAGATGGAGAGAGAGACGGTGAGAAGATGATTGTGATTGGGGGTTCTGGGTTCTATGATATAAGAGAGAAGATGAAGTTTGTTTTTTAATTTTTTTATAATTTATTTTGTTTTTAATAATAGTAATTAATTAATCTAGATTGATCATTAAATTAGACCTTATTTTATTTTAATTTTCGATTTTCAAATTTGTCCATAAGGGGGGCAAAATGGTTTTGATTAGTTTTAATTAGTTTTATTTTAAAATTTAATTAATTACAAAATTAGTTTTATTTGTTGGTGGATATTTTTTAATTTTAAATATAATTTGTTTTTTCATTTTTTTAATTTAATAGGAGGACATAAGGGTCTTTTCCAGTTAAGTTTCTAGAAGCTTAGTGGAATTTCCCATAATGCCCTTGTTGACCTAACGGAAGTTGACGAAACCGTAACGGAATTTGACGATAGGGACTCGATTTGGTATTATCAGAAAACTACTGGACTGCAGTTAGTAATGTCAGAAAATCGTGAACTAACCCATATTAACGCAAATGTTAGGGACTAAAAATATAATAACCCTAATAATAATAAAATAATAACTTAAATTGTTTTTTTCAAAACCTTGAAACCCATATAAAGTGTGCGTAGAATATAGACCAGTTCTATTATTTCTTTAATAAAAAAAACTAATAACTTAAATATTTTTCTTAAAATCTTGGGGGGGCCATGGCCCCTGCTGGCCTCCACGGTAGTCTGTCCCGAGCACTTATCTCCATTTTGATTTATTTATTTTTCAACCGATAATCATAATATATAGCATTTAGCTGTCATAAAGCAATTTTTAGGTTAAACAAGGGTGGTTGGTGGTGCACATTAAAAATAGTGGTTTCGTTCAATTATATGAAAAAATAGAAATCCAAATAAAATGTTTATTTGACAGTTTGTGTGGTGAAAAAGGAGACTTATTGGGGATGGAGCTGTGGAGTACAAGTTATACTCCCTCCTGGAATTTAAAGGATTGCTTCAACAAATTAAGTAACCACTTGTGCCTCTCAATGTCAATACTTTGAGAGACTTATAATTTTTATTAAAAAGATTTGGTATAAAGTAAAACTAATAAAACCTTATTTTTTTTATTTGAAAACTCTAATAACAAAAGCTTTAATGACATAGATTATTTCATATATTTGAATGTTTCCTATTTTATTTATATTTTCTTTTAGATTTTAATCTCATGTTTTCTATGTTTAGTATTTATTTATTTATATTTTCTTTCAGATCTCGATCTCATGTTTCCAATGTTTAGTATTTTTTTATTTTATTGTTTCACATGTTTATTTTATTTTTCTTTTCAAATTCCAAATCCATGTTTGCTATTTTCTTTTTCTCTCGGTTTATTTTCTTTCAATTCTTCTAGGTATATTATAATTTATATCAATTATTTTATAGATTTTATTCGGATCTTCAAAAGTTAGTTTAATATTATTATTATTATTTTTAAAAAAAAAATAATGAAATAGCACCTAGAATCGCAAAAAGAAAAAACCTTAATCTCAAATGAAACGAAACCATACCAAAACTCTAACTCAATCGTTTAAAAAAAAAAAAAAAAAAAAATCAGACGATTAATATCATACTCATAATCTTCCACCAACAATCCAATCGCCTACATAAAAAATAAAAATCTGCATCTAATAAAAATGGTTTTACCATGAAATAAGAAGAAAAAACAAGTTTGGCAAATGTATGTGAGAAAACCATATATAAAGATTAGAGATGAAGTGTACTTTTATTTTTATTATTTGAAAAAGATATGAGGTGTATTAAGTTTGAAAAACAAGTAAAATGATAATTCTGAAAATAAATTAAAAAAATTAATAAAACCATTTAATTTTATATAATTAAATCAAAATTTTAAAAAGTAAAACATGAATAGTTTAGTAGTTTGGATGCCAATAGCACCACTCTTTTTAATATATAATTCAAAAGCTACATCTAACAAATCCAATGCCAATGGCCTCGCAACGTGATGGCTGGACCCTCCTCTAGGAGCCCTCTACCATCCAAGTTCGAGTGCTAAGACATGCATATGGATATGCCAGTTTTCCTTGGTCCACTTATTGTGTAGATGTTGTCCCACCTTGTGTGGGTGTTGTCCCTCCTTCTTGTGGGTGCTCTCTCCCCCCATCAGTGAGAGCTGTTCTCCGGACCATGCTAGTTAGCGTGTCTATCCTTGCAGGAGCCCGGCTGTTGTAATCCAATTCCAATTACTGTAATCTAGCTGTTATACTTTTGTTGTTGTATTTCCTTTATAAATTTTTTTTTTTTTTAAATCCAACACAATATCTTAGAATTGTGGATTTTGACATTATATTGTGGGTGAAGTTTTTATGGAATTGCTGTTTAGTGTTGTTGTCTTTATGGACATATCCTAAACTTTAAATGCTAAATTGATTTATCATGGATACTTAGGACCCGTGTAAGCTGTTTTTTGTTTTTGTTTTTCGAAAAGAAAAATGAAAATGAAAACAGTGTATTTAGTTTCATTTTTGAATTCCGAATACGCATAGTATTTTAAAAATAAAAACGGAAAAGATGCATCTAGTAGAAAAACCGAAAACTTTCGAAAATTGAAATATTAATTTTTACATTTTGCTTAATATTATAACAATTATAAACAAATTGATTAAATAATTAACCAATAAATTTTTTGTAATGTAATTTATAAACTAAACAAAAGATTTTTTTTTTTTTTTTTTTTAACATCATTTAGAAATCAGATTCCGATTTACTCCACTGTAATATTACTTGATGATCACATAGATTTAATGGCAAATTGGATGAGTTTATCTATGACCATCAGAAATCACGTAACACAAATTAAAGCCCCAAAGCTAATTAATTTAAGTTTTGTTAAATTAAACAAAAGTTAACACAAAAATTGATCCAAAATCCAGATCAGCGGCGAGGAGGAGGAAGACGAAGAAGAAGAAGACCAGCTGAAGACCAGATCGGCTGCCATGAGGAGGAAGAGATTGGCGAAGAAGAGAAGAAGAAGAAGAAGAAGAAGAAGAAGAACGGCCATGGAGGAGCAGATCGAAGAATAAGAAGAACAGTGATGTCGAAATCTTCGAAGAAGGAGAAGAAAAAGTTCAAAAAAATAATCTGCAGTTTTTTTTTTTCAATTTGAAGAAAAAAGAAGAAAGAATGAAAAAAAAAAAAGAAGAAGAGTTGAGAAGAACGTAGAAGATGAAAGAAGTCTGGTGGATAAAAAAAAGTTTTATTAGAATAAAATATATGTTAATATATGTGGCCCACTTATTTAATGCTATGGGACGAACTTTATATGGAAAACAAAAATAAATTCAAGAAAATCAAGTTTTTTTTGTTTTTCAAATTTTCCACTTTTAACATTGGTTTTGTTTTTTATTTTATTTTTGTATTTTGAAAATAAAATGAAAAACGGTTACCGAACCCGAATTCAAATTCATTTTTGGAAAACAAAAATAAAAACAGGTTGAAAACAGGCTGCAAGACAAGCCCTTAATTTTCAAATTCAGAATGTTATAAATTCCCACATTCTATGTTGACATGTCAATTGAATTTGAAGAGTATCATTTGTTGTTACATCACTTCAGCATCTAAGTACTCGGTATTAGGGGTGTGTAAAAAACCGTAAAACCAAACCGACCAACCTAACTCATAAAGTTTGGATTGGTTCGATTACAAATATAAAAAATGGATGGTTTAGGTTGTCTTTTGGACAAACCGATGAAAGGTGGTTTGGTTTGGGTTGAGTGAAATAATTCACCAACCCAAATCAAACCACATATTTTAGAAAGTAAAACTAAAATATAAAATTCATCTACGTTTTTTATTCAGTCCAAGTTTTATAACTTTTACCAATTACTTAAAGCCGTTATAGTTTATTTATTTGTTTTGATACAATTTTTCTGATTGATTAATGTATTAGGGTTTCAAAAGCATGGATGGCTGGATGCTGTCAAATATGTCTTTAATCGGGGTATACATACATGTATATATATATATAAATAATATTTTATGTTATGATTTTTTATTTAAATATTTTTTATAATATAATACAAAAAAAAAAAAATTGAGTTTAAATCTAAAGCAATAAACCTATCCAAACCAACTCAGCTTTTTTTTGTTTGGTTTGGATCGGTTTGAAAAATCACATTGGTTTGGTTTGAGTTGAAATATAGTCAAACTGATCCATATTGGTTTGGTTTGACATTGAGCTTCGGCTCAAACTAAACCGAAGACGCACACCCCTACTCGGTATGACTTTTTTTTCACAAAATTATCATTATTAATAAAACAAAGTATTTCTAAAAGGATAATGTTTGGGTGCTAATCGGTCAACACCTAAAATATTGACCCATCAATTGAAGTGTAGAACGTTGTCTTTTTTCTTTACTTTTTATATTTATCTCCTTGTATTCTTTACAAATTGGACACGTACTATACTTCAATTGGTGGGTCGGTATTTTGGGTGCCGATCAGCATTATCCTTTTTGAATTACACTAAGAGCCAATACTTTCTTGGTGGGGTTTTTTTGTCTACTTGAAAACAAGGTTGTCCTTTTCTGGGTGGGGCATTCTACTTGTACTGGAGGTTGCTTGAGTCTTCTGCAAGTGCACTTTTCTCTTTTGTTTTTTTAGGAATAAATCTTGAGTGCAGCAGGATGCACCATGCATCCCCAACCCAGTGGTTGCCACGTCAACAAAATCTTTTTTAGTTACAAGCTACAACAAAATTTGAAAAATATCATTTGGGTTAGGTGGTGATGATGATGATGATTTGATTACTAATACAATTTTCACATTGAATATGTGTATAAACAGGTGACATTTTATCTCCGTGACTAGCAAAAAACAATCAGCTTATTCAACCACAAGTGCTTATTTCACTTTCTTTCAGGTTCTCTTTCTCTCTCTGCTTTTCCTCATCAATGTTCTGTTTTTTATTAATTGATTGATTGATTGTAGAGAAAATCAAAATTTGGTCATATTTTTCAGGAATGCTTAAGGAAATTACAGTGGTGTTGTTGATAGTGTTATTGGCATGGATATATCAAATAAGCCAACCACCAACAACCAATATTTGTGGCTCTCCTGGTGGTCCTGCCATTACAGCACCTAGAATAAAGCTGAGAGATGGAAGGCATTTGGCTTACAAGGAGCATGGCCTCTCCAAAGACTTGGCCAAACATAAGATCATATTTATTCATGGTTTTACATCTTCTAGACATGATGCAGTCATTGCAGCCTACCTCTCTCAGGATGTGGTTGAAGAACTGGGTGTTTACGTTGTGTCGTTCGACAGACCAGGCTACGGAGAAAGTGATCCAGATCCAAACAGAACAATGAAGAGCTTGGCAATGGATGTTGAACAACTTGCTGATCAATTAGGACTTGGCTCCAAGTTTTATGTTGTTGGGTCATCTATGGGAGGCCAAGCTATTTGGGGCTGCCTCAGATACATACCTCACAGGTGAACATAACAATTTTGTGTAACTAGGTTGTTGGTTCAGATTCGGGTTTGGGTTCAAGTTCTCTCTTGTATTCTAGGACCTTTGTTCCCACTTTTGACGTGTTTACTAATCAAGAATCTAAGGAAGGAAAGGGAACTTAATTACTGAGTTCATACTGGAAAGGGAATTTGATTCCCCCCTCCCACATAAGAAATCAAGTTCTCTTTCCCATGAAACATGATTCCCTTTCATTCATTCTCGATTAGTAAACGCACCCTTTAAAATAAATCAAAATATGAGGTTGAGTTGCTGGTTTGGGATACATTGACACAGGTTAGCTGGAGCAACATTACTTGCTCCAGTAATCAACTACTGGTGGCCTGGATTTCCTGCCAAATTATCCCAAAAGGCCTACTATCAACAATTAGCACAGGATCAATGGGCACTAAGAGTTGCTCGCTACACTCCATGGCTCACTCACTGGTGGAACACTCAAAAGCTGTTTCCACCTTCTTCTGTTATAGCAGGCCGGCCTGAGAATTTCGCTCCACAAGATATTCAACTTATGTCCAAAAAGATTGCTCAAAAGCAACAGCACAAGGTACTTTGTTCACTATATTTTCTTTGATTACATGATCATATAAAAAGGTTAAATTTCAAGGACCTTGGCTGCAGGGAGAACCAGTTAAACAAGGGGTATACGAATCGCTCCATCGAGACTTGATGATTGGATTCGGGAGTTGGGAATTTGACCCCATGGATCTGGAGAACCCTTTTCCTGAAGGTGGAGGCTCTGTTCATATATGGCAGGGTGATGAAGATAGGCTTGTGCCAGTAATCCTCCAACGTTACATCTCCGAAAAACTTCCATGGATTCAATACCATGAGTTACCTGGTTCTGGACACTTGTTTCCTCATGCAGATGGGATGTGTGAAGCTATTTTAAAAGTGCTTTTACTTGATCAAAAAGTAGCTTTATCATCAACAGAAAATCTTTAGCTTCAGTCTGGTAACTTATATTAATATCGTAATTTCTTGTTCATAGAAATGTAGTATGCTTGCAATTTTCTAATAAGAAACTAAATATATAAAGTATTTACTTCTTCTTCATTAAAATTTTCAACTATTCTAACAATTGTGCAAACAACTGTTATTATATGGAAAAAAAAAAAAAAGTTAAAACGAAAAATATATAGCTGGGAACAATGGAAATTTATTCACTGTGTGTTTGAAAGAAGAAGAGTACATAAACCTCAACTGCATTGGAAGGGGAAAACTTGGAAAGGAACAATTCAGAGAATCACTTACAGTAGTAACCTCTAGTTCCCTAAAACTGACTTGCTCGAGAAGAGGACAGATCGAGCATGGTAAAAAATTATCTAATCTAAACTCTCACTTAGGCATCCCGGTTTCTGGGTTGAGAAGAGCCTTACTTTCATCAGAAAGCAAAACAGGTCCTCTTCCAGGTCTTGTACAGATGAAATAACTTACATCTCCTTGGTATTTCTGGGCTGGTACGGTATTTATTTCCAGAGGAGGTGGCAATGCTTCAACATCCTTCATCCCCTCAATGCCAGCATCATGCAGTATTGACTTATCACCAAGAACATAACTAGAGAAAACAAGTGGGAAAATATGTCGGTTTAATATCTTATAGTGATTGAAAAATATTTCAATTCTTTTACCTGTTTAAGTCTGTGTCAGGATTCGGAGGGAAAAAGAAAAGCAGCCTCTGAAGCAATTGGGTGGCAACCTTTCTATTACGTGCAATCATAACTGCATTCGGCCCAGCATCGAAGGTATAAGCCACCTGTCAGTTTTCTCATTATTAGCCACATACATTAGCAAGATAAAACCCTAGATGTTCTGTATAGGGCTTCTGGATTTTCTACAGTTTCAACCTTGTGACATTGTTGTGATTGTAAAACGGCATTAAACTTGCTAGATCAACACAGTTACTAAACAGTCAACTGCAGGTGCTCAATTCAAACCCAGGAAATTAGACATTCAATGCATCTTACAGAAATGTTACTACAGTCTTCAACATTTTAATGCTACAACTGAGAAGCAGCCTCGGAGTTTAGCTTTTTTTAAGTCACTCAATAGAGCGTAAACCATGACTACTATATAATCATCAATAGCAGACATTTTGAATTTTTAAGGTTCACACAAATCCCAGTAGAGTTACTCATTATCGCCAGTATAGAAGGATCCTCCCAATAATACTGGAAGAACTGGGTTTTGTAAAAAAAATTAAAATTAAAATTAATAGCACTGAAAATATAGAAGTTAAGAACAACCAATTCATGCTTCAATAAGTTCTTTCATGCAGGAAGACGGAGGATTTAATCATGTAGCTATAACGGATTGTTGCAGCTATAAAATGTTTATGGTAATGAACTTTATTCCTTTTAATGCTTCGTGCAAGTAATATATAGCACGGTTCATTACTGATGAAGTTAGATATCATCATGTTAAGCATATAGATAATCAAATATTTTGAGAACTATTGTAAATTTTAGCTCTCAGTTCCTATGTGTCAACGTAAGTAAAACTTATACAGTAAGGAGATATTAAATTACCCTTCTCAAAATGGAACTGGCCCAGTATTATCATTACATAGTAAACATGGGGTCTAATATAAATTAAATGAATTACCCATGAACAAGTCAAAAGGGGAAAAAAAAAAACAGCATCAGCAAAATGCTTGAAACCTCCAATGAATCTATTACTGAAATTATCAGGCAATGAAAAAAATGAAATAATAGTTTTAAATCATAAATTGCCTAAAACACCTCCAAAATAAGATAAGAAAATAAACAAACCTGCGGTGATCCTTCAGAACGATTCCATTTTTCAACATAGCTGATAATCCTGAAACAAGTTTCCACCTTAATATTAACTCCGGATTTTGAGGATTGGGATAAATAAGAAAATAAATATAATAAAATGTGAACTTGCCTGTGTGAAGTATCATTCATGTAAAATATAGGGGGACTCGTGTCCAAGCAGACAGCATGAAACTGATTACTATCTGCACACGCCAATTGTGCAAAAGATGAAAAATCACGATTTTTTATGGCTTCCTCCATTTGTACGATGCGTTTTGGTACAACTTCCTATTACAGTACAAAACAAAACAATGGAAAAACGATTAATCCCTCCACAAGGATCCACCAAAGTTTGTTATATAATGAAATTCAAAGTTAATGCCCTAAAGAAAAAGAGACCAGACCAAAAAAAGAAGAAGAAAGCTAATTCTTAAAGACAAAAAACCATGAATGAAATTCAATGCATCATCATTTAGAGTGACTGAGTGAAAGCAGGAAATGACCCCAATGCTATTTAAATACTCAGTTCCTGTAACAACTTTTTATGACTTCAAGACAATCATTCAAGAAGAGATACTGCACATGTTATTTAGATAGAGAAGACCAAAATGTACCTTTGCTCTATGTTGTAAAAGCAAACTTGTTTCAACACTCTCACGCATTCCTGAGGTGCTACTTGTTTCCTTTTGCCGTGAACTCACCTTAAATGAACAAAATCAATAATGAGATTAGAATAACAATGGTGCACAGGAGGACCATAATACTACAAATGCTCATAAATATAATGGTTCAACAAATGAGGTGATTATTGTAAGTTGCAGTAACATTATATATTTAAATTCTAAGTATTAAATAGTAATTATAGCAAATGCTTTTCAGCCCCATCAAACCAATAGCACACAATGAGACAGAATCCCATGTTAATCGGCTGAACTGATCTTACTCAGATAACAATCAGATCTTTTTGGGGCCTACATATAACGCTTCCACCTAAATGACATATAATAAGCACCTAAGGGTATCTAATCAGAAAGGTGAACCATTAAAACTTTTAGCTGATTATCAGTAAATGTAAATCTCATAATAACAATTAGGATGAGAAGAAACATGAAAATTGAAGAGGTGAATTTATCGAACCAAAATTATTGGTACACGTGTATAATGCATAATTTTATATAAACATTAATCTTGCCACCTGAGAAATCAGTAACCTCGTTCATAAACCAATAGAAAGTTGACAGAAAATAAAGTAATACCACAGCAATAATGATAACAAGATCGTTCCAGTGCTCCTCATCTGCAAGTTGAACTGCAAGGCTATCACTTCCTCTTTCATCCTGGACAAATTCAGAACGATTAGTCGAAATAATATCTTTCTTTCTTTCTTTAAATAAAATAATATCTTTCTTAAAATAAGGAATGCAGATAAATATCAATATCAATCTTACTTTGCCCATTATCCACTTGACAAATCCGCCAAACAAACTACGACAAGCACTGCCCGAACCTTGCCTACATGAAGAAACAAATTATGAGATGATAACATTCTTGAATCCCTGTTATATGCAAGTCCAAGGAAAGTTAAAATAGACACTATAAAAGGAAAATATGATAAGTTATTAAAAATAAATAAATACAACATGACATAAACCATAACATCAAAGACCTATCATTCGAACCAAGCAAATAAATACTAATTGACTTGAAACTGAAAATACATGTCAACTAAATAATTCATACCTAGCTATAGCAGAAAGTTGGCTCTGATCTTCTCTCAAATTCATCAGCTTTGCAAGGGAAAAAACTGTATAATAATTAAACAAAGACATGCCCAATCAATTTTTGGTAACAAACAAAAATCAGTAATCTGAAAAACGAGCTATTCATATAAAACCATATAAATTCATTACATACACTGCTTTAAGCAGGATAGAATAGAATTCAATATATAATATTAAAGTTGTCATGAATGTTCCGAGTAATGAAAAAGTTCTAAACTATAAGCAAACTAGTCCAGTTACAAGAAAACAATACAAATGACATGACAAACAGAAATTGATATATTACCAAGACAGGCAAAACCAGCCGCAGAGGAAGCCAATCCAGCAGCAGTAGGGAAATTGTTATACGAGGCAATGTGTACATGCAATTTCTCCCAATCCTTCTTCTCTATCTTAATACCCTTTTGCTTATCCTCAAAATCGCAGGCACAATTACGAATTTCCCTCAAACAATTTTGGAACCTCCCTCCAGAAAGAGAAATTTCCTACACTAACCAGCCAAAATCAATAAGTGCCATGAATCAGCACAGTACTGAAAGGATCAGAGTATTTATGAGAAGGAAGAATTCGAGAAACTCCCTAGAGATTGGACTTAAATCGAAGAAAATAGCCATGAGATTTCGAGATTAGAGTAAAAACATAATAAAATAAAACCAACCCTGATGTGTACCAAAACCCTTCTAATAGAGGGTTTTTCATGGATTTACAAAACCGAAGAGCTGCTTTTCAAAAAAGAGTCAAACCTTAAATTTTTAGTTTTTTTTTATAATTTTTTTTAATTGTCCCTTAAAAGAATAAAAGTAAACATTTCAACATCCATTCAGTTGCTTAAAAAAAGAATCATAAAACAATTTAAATTTCACATTTCAAGTTGGTCTTCCCAAAACACACAAATTAAATTTTTTAAAAAAAAAATACTAATAATGAACCAGGTGTAGATCAATTAGTACCATACACTAGTTTTTTGTGATATATATATATATATATATATATATATATATAAATATCAATCAACCAAACAGAATTTATTAATCAAGCAATGGTTGAATCTCAAAGGCAACGGTAGCATTTTACAGGTTTGATGAATATTCATTTGGGATCCCATGCAGTCACAGTTCCAAAACAACCAACCATAAAACATTGATTATTGACGCTAACTACTTGTATCAAGCTCACTTTTTTATCTTCTTATTGCAAGTGAAAAAGAATAGTCACGATTTGAAAATTGAAAACCCAGACAAACTAAGGACATGTGAGAAGAAAAAAAAGAGTGAAATGGATTACCTTGGCATTGAGCCACATGCGATCGTGATCGAAAGAGGGACTGACAGCAACAGTGGTGGTAGTACAGAGGTGATCCGGATCAAGCGTTACACTAATACTATCATTCACAGGCAAAATTAGGGTTTCGTCTCTCTTCCCCCAGTACTTAATCACCGCTATGTTGGTCGGCGTCTGCGCCGTCACCATCAACACCCAATTCACACTCTCCTCCGCCATTGATATCACAATTAACGATCTCAAAAACCACAAAATAATAGTAAAAATAAAAGAGGAGAGCTCTAGTGTTTTGCTGGTCTGATTTGATTAGAGATTGTTGTGATTAAATAGACAAGTGTCGAAGAAAAGACAAGATGTCATAGTCGCAACTCCCATGTTGTTTAAAGTCTTCTTCTTCTCTCCTCGCTGGAACTATTCAATCTCTCATTGCCTTTCACTTCATTCAGTGATTTTTTTTTTTTTTTTAATATTTTTTTTCAATTAAACTTTCGACGATTAACGATTAGGTCCATGACTTTTATTTAAATTCAAAGTTATTTGCGACTTTTCGACTTTTACATAAGTGAACGAATTGGTCCTTACATTTTTTTCCAAGTGCCAAATTAGTCCCTCTAACTAAGTTCCGTCAGTCGACTTTATTTGTATAATTGTGTTTAGGTAAAATTGTATTTTACTCTTAAACAAAATAATAATGACACATGTAGAATTTTTTCTTTTTTTAACACATGTATATTTTTATTTATTTTATTTATAGGTTTCGATTTTTGAATAATTTTGACAACAATTTTTGTATAATATTAACAAAATAATAATAATTATATAAAAATGGTAAAAGATTAAACCGGGAATGAATGGTCACTTTATTTATAAAATGAAGGGTATAATTGATATTGTCTTATTAAAATATTTTTAAAAATTTTTTAGAAAATTTTAATTAAAAAAAGTACAAATGACGTTTCATTAATAATATTTTTGGATTTTTTTGTAATTATAATGATGAATTTAATACATAAAAAACAAAACAACTTTACTATAATATGACAAATAAATAGTATTTACATACTTTAACTAAAATTATTAAAATCAATTATTATATTTAATACCGTTAAACTGTTAGAGGGACCAATTTGGCACTTGAAAAAAATGTAGGATCAATTTGATTACTTCTGTAAAAGTCGTAAACAATTTGGAATATAAAAAAGGTTCAGGACCTAATTTATAATTTCCCTTGAACTTTTAGAATTTCATGTGCTTCTCTTATATAAAACTGCTTCTCCTTGACCAGAGTCAATTTTGTAAATTCCTTCTTCTTATCTGATTTGTTATGTAAAGCAGTTGGAATTGGATACATATTTCATTATATTATTGGATTGGACGTTATTTTCTGGTACGGGTCAAGTATCTAATGGGATGCTCATGACATAATGTTATTGGACCCTCCATATTTACTTGAAATTTTGATTTAATATCTATTTAATTTTGCTAAAATTAGGATCTTAAGTTTTTGTTTGTTTGTTATGCTATATAATTAAATTTCATGATACAAAAGTTTTAATTTAATTCTATTTTTTGTTACAAAAATTTATGCTATTGTACTAGTTTTACATTTTAAAGATTTTGTGGAATTTATAAAGTGAAAAATAAGGAAATTGAAGGTGAAATTTATTTTCTGATTTTACATTCTCTTTGGTCTAGTGGGAGAGTGTCAATTCACATTATAGGTGTGATGCTTTTTTATTTATTAATTTAATTAATTATTTAATGCATAAAATACTCTTTTCTCATATTTAGTTCAATTTCATCAAGGTCAGATCGATTTTTCATAAATTTGCAGTACAGTACAAAACTACAAATAGTATATATTAAAAAAAATAACATGGGAATATTCCAATAATGTCCTTTTATTTTCATGAAATACTACCATTTTACCACTTTTGTAAAAATGGTTGAAATAATCCATAATTGTTTTAGAGATATCATATTAGAGCATCTACAATGCTATTATG
This sequence comes from Acer negundo, assembly GCA_035582765.1. Taxonomy (NCBI): domain Eukaryota; kingdom Viridiplantae; phylum Streptophyta; class Magnoliopsida; order Sapindales; family Sapindaceae; genus Acer; species Acer negundo. The sequence goes on from CM069242.1 coordinate 13,012,660, forward strand.
CATTTGGAGAAAATGGAATGCCATATAGGATAAATATTAAAAAAAGTTAGAAAAACTCTCTCCAATGTTATTATCTAAGTTGAATATGTAGATGATATGACCAAAAAAAAATTAGAGAATATAGAGTTGAGTTTCTAATTCTAGAAACTTTCCTAGAAATGCTGACTAGGATTTCTAACTCTTTTCACCAATAAGATTAAAGTTTTCAACTTTTTCCACCAATGAGATTCAACCTCATTTAATTGTAAAATAAAAGAGGAGAGATAGTATAATAATTTTTATTATTATGATTGGACATAAAATGGATGCATATTTGACTTTAAATAATTGCATTGGAGATGTTAATATGCATTTCTTTAATTTTTTTTCAAAAGTTGACCTATAATAAATAGAAATGCTGATATGACATTACTTAGAAACTCAAAAATGTATATTTGCATTGGAAATGCTCTTAGTAGTTGAAATCAAAGATGCATCAATGAACCTAAAAAATGGTCAAAGAGTATATAGTCGGTCTCTAAGTCATAAAAAATTTAAATAAATATTAGAATAATAACAATGCTACTTTGTCTAAATTTGGTGTTCAAATCTGGTATTCAAATGACGTGGCATCACTATAATCCATCCATTTAAATTATAATATAATGTTACTTTGTCTAAATTTGGTGTCCAAATATGGTGTTCAAATAACGTGACATCACTATAATCCATTCATTTAAATTGTATTTTATATGTATAATTTAAATAGATAGATTATAGTAATACCACATCATTTTAACACTAGATTTGGATACCGAATTTAGACAAAGGAGCATTATTGTTAGAATAATAAAATGTGGACGACTATTTCTCTTAAAATTTAGGAAAAAAGGGCCCACACTTAAATTATTACGGATTATCTATTTTACTTTGTAAGTGCAAGACAACAAAAAGTGGTATTTTTGCAAAAACATAATAAAGTTTTAAATTACTTAAGAAAGAAAAAAGCATAATTATATATATATATATATATATATATACATTTTGCATTAATGTATTGGTTGAATAAATGTAAAGTACATTTTTAGTGAGGATCCCACGTTTAAAAAATATATATAAACAGATTTAGCATAATTTTAATTAAACTTACGTAAGACTCGGGTTTTAATAAATAAAAATATTCAAATAATTATTGAGGATATCGATATTATTTTAAAAAAGTTATTTGTTTTTCAAAATGTACCTAAACTAACAGATTACGTTCTTTTTTCTTTTGAATTATGGCAATAGATTCATAATATGAGGAGGAAGAACACAACTTAAATCAACAACCTCATAATTTAGATATGAAAGGGTATATGATTGGATCAATTTCATCTTCTTCTTTTCTCCGAGTAAAAGAGAACTCATGTTAAGAGTGCAAAATAGAATAATAAGATGCATTTATTTAGAGGTAGTATTGGTTGTATAAATATTTATTGTCACGATTCTCACATTATATTAAAATAAAATTGATTCTACACTTGTAAGCTATTTGAATTGAAGAGGAGCATCTAATCTTGGGAGATGTCACGTGATTTTGTCCCTATTTAAATACTATTTTAATAGTTAATTACATGAATTTATATTTAAATATCTCATAAACAATGAAGAATTGAAGATGCTCAACTATGGCCATGTTTTAAGAAATAATGAATCTTTATCTTTGATAGTCTAACTTGGAATTATATTGAATTGATAAAATAAAATGGATATCCCACTAAATCCAAATTGGGGCACAAAAATATTCAAAGATGGGGTTATTGTATTGTAATTTCCAAAGTGCAATCGGAGAAGTTCTCTTCCCATCTATTAATCTATTTGTAGAAATCTAAATCCACTAACTTCATCAAGACATGTCATAAAAATAAAAACAAAATTATCTAAAGCCAAGTGGATCAAGACGTCATTTGGTGGGTTCAATTCCGATCGTTCGCAAATAACTAATTAGTAAATGTTCGCACATAACTAATTAGTAAATGTGTCACAATTAATTAACTCTTATTTTTTTTCTTTTATAAACGTAAAACCGAAAAAAGAATTTTGATTTTCTATTATAATTTAATAATACTATTTTACCTAAATTTGATGTCAAAATATGATGTCCAAATAATGTGACAACACTATAATCAATTCATTTAAAATGTATTTGATTTACATGATTTAAATGAATAGATTGAAGTGTTGCCACATCATTTGGATATCAGATTTAGACACCAAAATTAGACAAAGCAGCATTACTCCTCGTAATTTAGTTTTGTTCATTAAGTGTGACTTCAAAATCTATTGGTGGTCAAATATATTGAAAAATAGTGAATTAACAAAAATAAAAAAAAAATAAAAAAGAATCATAGATGGAAATTCTGATTGAAGTAGACTATGTGGGTGGGGGGCATCTATCAATTAAATATGGCGTTCAATTTTCAAAGGCTCAAAGTCAATTATTGTTATGAATCACGTTGGAATAATTTAATAGTGGGCAAGGAAAATAAGGGACTTTTTTTAATGTCAATCTTTCAATTGGTAGGTGAATTAAATATTTTCTCAAACAATTAAATGTGGGAAAATCTTTAATGCACCCTATTGTATGAATTTGATCACTAAAAAACGTATCATGTTATAAAAGAAAAAGTATTTGATTAGTTATCTATACCTTATGATATAATATTTATTAGATGAAATACTTGAACCCAAACGCATATTGTGGCAAAAATATATGTAGGTTAGGCAAACTAAATTAACTATGGAAAAAATAAAGTTTGCAAAATTAACCGGCCTACAGATTATAAGTGAAAACAAAGTTGTGACATGTGATTAGTGGGTCTCCAATTAAGACTTGATAGATAAGTTGATAAGTTGACATTGATCAAGTGATATGTCTCTTACTTGTAAATTTGAGTAATATCTCATTCTATAAATCTCAAATTTATTGTAATTGTAAGGGAGATAAATATTACTTTTTTTTTTTCCCTAAAGATGGTTAATGCAATTTTTCAATGAGGTACTGACCTCATAAATAGAGTGTTGTCACGTGGGTTTTTTCTGTTAACTTTTTATATTTATCTACTTGTATTTTTTACTTATGAGCCACATGACAAAACCTTATTGGTTGGTCGATACTGACCAGTCATACCCAAGTGTTGTTTTTCATTTTTTATATGATTTTTTTGAATAATGTAACCTCATAGAAGAATAAAAGGATATTTTATTATAGGATTAAGATCCTCTCCTCGATTCTTGTTTTTCCTTGACATTTTTCAAGTGTAATTAAAATACCAAATTGCATGAGAGAGAAAAAAAAATGATCAAATCTTGACTATATATATTTTATTTTGTTTATATATCATTAGATTATGAAAAATTAAAGAAAAATAAGATAAAGAGAAGTTCGTGATCCTTTATTATATGCATGTTGTAGAAAAACATAAGTAGTATTAAATAAATAAATTATAGTGTTGACCGTTGACACTTAAAATATGTGATAGATTTGGTCATTGATCACCCACTCAAACAGTCATCTTCCACTTAAGACTTAACTAGTTAAGTCAAAGACAACCATTCTCATTCAACGATCCTCTTCTTATTTTTGTAAGTTGAATTCCAGCCCAACACTCCATTATTATCTTGTATTTTTAACAAGTGCATTTTGCTATAGTGTACACTTCACCAATCTAACAATACAATTTCAAAAAAAAAAAAAAAAGAACATTTTCCTTCATATTTTAAGGTTCAACTACAAAAGAATTTACATTTTCCTTCCTATTTAACATTCAACTAATATAAAGATTAGTGTACAACTTGTCAATTACATAGAATTTAACGCAAAATTTTGTTGATGTTAACTTTAGATAACTTTCTCCTCGATCACAAAACCATGATATCAAAACTCAAAGTCTTCATATGATCAGATAACTAATTCAAAACTTAACTGGATTCCTCCTCGTCGGAATCTGGATCCACATCCACAATATCAGGAAAGGAATCCACTGATGTGTCGTCATCCACGTCAAAAACAGCCGCCTTGCCTTTCTCTGTCGTGAGAACATTTCCACCACAGCCATTAGCAAACCCGTCACTCTTATCTGCCAAGAAATCAGCAGCTCGTTCTGTTTCATCACCCAAATCATCTGGTATAGCTCTCTCAATTTCCATGCCATCAAGATCATCAGTAATTGCAGGATCCGTGGCACCTTTGGAAGACACAGGTTCCTGAAACTGCACGCTGGATCCTCGAAATTGCCGTGACTCAATCACGAATTCAACATCATTGTTTCTCATCCCCTTGTCTGCTTGCTCCTGCTTGCTTCTATCCGCAGCTAACATTTCTGTCCTATGAGCTCCAAATATTTCAGAAGGCTTCACAGAGTCCGTATTCTTAGTAGGGCTATTTATTGGAGCCTCACTGGGATTGCCATTCCCCACCCATTTGACATACAAATCGTCATCATATGAATATGGATCACCACCTTCTAATTCCTGTATGCCACTTGTAGATGGATTGCTATGTTTCTGACCAAAAGAGTATACATTTTCTGGGAATCTGTGGTTACCTTTATTGCTGGAGTTACGGATTATAGACGGAGGCTGTTCCAGGGGCAGAGCCCTAGGATGTATAATGGCCTCAAGAGCTAAAATAGCATTCTTACAAAATCCAGAAACCTTTGTTCCAGCTTCTCGCTTACCTGAAAACAATTTTTATACAGTTAAAGCAACTGCTAAGAAAAACTATTAATAGTAAACCTTAAAGGACTGAGAAACCAATAGTACTTGTAAACGTCAGTCATTTTCATCTGTCTGAAACTGATTATTTTACATGTAAGGTTGATTCATTATTTATTTATTTTTTCAATTTATTTTTTTCCAAAACATAATCCTAATAGAATTACACAATGTAAATGCTAAAACAAACACAGCCTAAGTTCAGTATCCCATGCCATTAAGTTTATGTGATCTTCAGCATTGAAGTGGGTTTTATTTTACAGGAAGGGAAAAGTTGGGATGAAGCTTGTTTATGTAAGAGAGTCAAGCCTATGTTTGATATATGTTTTATACTTTCCGCTCCATCTAAAACAAGTTATCCAGTATTGAATCTATTGCTTACAGTTAAAAACTTGCACAGGGAGTTGTGTCCAATGCATGTTATGCACAATTGTTACTTAAATATGGTTTATTGTCTACATGTCCTGGGATATACCCTCAACCAGTCCAGAATTTAGAAGTATAACTATTACTTCAAAGAGGTCAACCTTAAACATGAAGTGGGAAGAAATAAAAAGTTGATAATTAAGAGAGGAGGAAAAGATTGAAAAGGTGGAGAAATAGAAAGATGGCGAAAAGAGAAGATAGAATCATCAGATTATATTATTTATGAAAAACTGTTGCTTGATCTAGCGGTAAAAATAGTATGGGCTGACAACCACAACTCCACAAGCATGTGGAATCGACCTTTTCTAAAGCAACCTACAAAACCCTACTCAATCACCAAACACTATAGCTATAACACCTTTATTTCATGTAATCTTTTATATGTATGGTGGTGTGTCTATACATTAATATGTAAATTCATGGCCTGTGCCCTCATCCACTCTAGTTATTCAAATCTTTTAATAATATATGCATATACACGTAAATACAAGTGTACATACGCACATCTATGTGTTTTATGGTTAAGAAGTTTCTGAATCAATTTGTATCCATGTCTATGAAGGCACACAGTTGAACCTGTATCCCAGCAAAAAAAAAAAAACCATTTTCGGGAGATCTCATTGTAAAAGCCTTGGTTTCATGTGAGAATACTCTTTTCAACCATCTGACATGTTTTGACTCTCATCTTATGCACTAAACCAAAGCCTGTCATTACTAGGAATTCAAGGGATCAACAGATAAAAGAATTGTGTTCTTATTTTATGGGATTTAATAAGTAGAATTCACCTTTATATTATATTGATTAGAATTAGGATTCTTTTAGGCTTGTAATATTCAATTTTCAGATCTTTTTTACATTCAGTTTGATTTAATGACTGCAGTGTTCCTTTGGAACAATTTCTCTATTCAATTCAAAATACAGACTACCCTTGCTTCAATAACCCACTGCATTGGTCAACTATTTGCTTTTTTAAAAGCTTGAATAAGCTCTATAACACACTAGATATGTCGGCATATGTTTGGATTGCTGTTGAGATGATGAAGAAAAAAGTAAATTCCATATAACATGAAATTCCAAAAAAAAATATTACCTTTACGGAAAAGCTCAAAGCCTTGGGCTAAATATAGAGGACGGACGCGAGATGGGGAAAGAAGAGATGTCAAAAGTGCACGTAATGCTGCAAGCTGATAATCTGCCCAAGTTATGATTGGTTCATTGGACAAGAAAGTACTGTTCTCTTCATAAGCCCAACCATCTTTACAAGAATCTGTAGCTAAGGTAAACAAAAGAAGATCGACATCCGGTCGCCAGGCCTCAAATCTTAAACCACCACCCTGTGAAAAGTTGCAATTAAATGAACAGATTTGTTAGAAGTAAACATTATTGCTGGACCGTTTTCTATGATATTAAACTGTTAAGAGTGTAGTTACTCAACATGATGCCAGAGCCTATTTGACTGAAAGGTTTTGAATTCAAATCCTGAACATTCCTCAATTCTATTAACTAATGTATATAACACAGAATAAGTTGTGCTTGCAATTTTATCTAACATGTGTGTTTGTTTGTTCCACCCACATGATAAGTCAGTCAATTTCGCCATGTACATTATAAGGCATGTTTCAGTCTAACACTATCATCAGACATTTTCTTATAAAAAATGAATTATTTGTTTTACTTTGCATTCAACCCCAATAACATATTGAGTCTACCTCTGATCTCCAAGGTGAGAGGAGCCCCGCATTGGATGAGTTTTAATTATCAAAGGCTCAGCCCAATTGATTTTACTGCCTTACAACTGTGAGGAAGCCTGAGGACATCTTAGGGATTAAGATCAATGAAGGAAACCAATTTTCATCTTTGTAAGATGGAATCCTTGCAGTTTAGAGTTAGAAAAACAATGCCTGAATCCTAGGAAATCAATCATATAGAAAATCATGCCATATGTACTTACAGATCATCCTAATCTGACAGTATAACATAAATTTCAAGCTAAATTGGTGCACAATGACAAACATTTCCATAATTATGTATTCACTACACATACCACAGAGAGTAGAACTTCTAGAACCTCCAGTGCAGCTATCTTCACAGAAATTTGAGATGGATGGATCTCGGGTGCTTCGACTTCCAAACCAATTTTTTCATGCTGCTCCTCAAAAGACATAGTTGTGGAATCATGCTTCCTTTTCCTATGACTAGTTTGCGAAGCAGATTTCAGGTTTAGACTAGAACTTGTGCATCTGCTCCCAACACCAACCGGATTCAAATCAAGAAATGAATTTTCAACAATATCCTGTGCTAAGCATATTCCCATTCCTGATCAGAACATGAACAAAATAAGTAATATCACCAACTTAGTTTTCATGAGTCACAGTTATAGATATAAAGAATAACATGGAAGAGAACCACATTCAAACAAAAGATAATTCAAATTGAAACAGTAGGATAGCTAGAATAGGAAACAAAGCTCAAGAATCGAAAAGATAAGATATAAAGAACCATGAAGCAAAATAAGAGCATAAGCAGTTGATTTTGAAGATCGAGAATGACAACTTAGAGTGATTCAATAACTCACATGTGGCATAAGAAAAAAGAGCACAAAATATATATATATATATATATATATATTTATTGAAAGCAAACAGATATACGTCTACACCCACCAATAAACAAGTTGTGTTATAATAAGAACAATCAAAGTTCTCTATACCCAGTAAAATGAATAAGCATGTCATTTTCCTATTGAGACTCCACTAGATGGGTCATGAAACTATAAATCAGCTAAGGTTTTTTTTTTTTTCCTCCTTTTTGACAGGGACAACGATGTGTATTTTCCCAGTGACTTTAAAGCACAATAAATAATCTTTCTGTTTCCAACATATTCAGGATGACATATAAATTAAAATATTCACTCTAAACAGAGTTTTCTTTCTTTTTATTTAAAAGAAACTATCCTCATCACATAGTGGAAAAAGGAATGCAATAAACAAAAAATGCATGGACTGCAGATACGAAGACAGCTGCAAAATTAAACCAACGCCCAAGAATATCAGCTATAATTTTGTGGTCCGGCTTCAAAACTATACAAGCCTCACTACAAAAGTCAGGTTATGGGCCCGACACAGAAAATGCCAGATTCTCAATATTATAATTACATGGAACATAGCAGCCCAAATAAAATGAATATTGTTAAAAATTTCAACTCACTCATCCAAAAAAAGAAAGGATTAACAAGACAAATGCATTCAATACAGATACGAAGACACTCTTGCTAAAATATATTTAAAAAAACTCTTACATACCAACACCCATGAATATCAGCAATGATTTTGTGACCGAGTACAGCTTTATCCTTAACTTTGGAGATGGACTTCTCTTGAAATGTGTTTTGACAATCCTCACAACATATGCAGCATGTGGTAATAGTTGACTGCAAAAACAAAACAAGTAAATTTGCAGAGGGTAAACTTCCAAATCCTGAAAGATGAAAATAAGAAACAAAGGCAAAAAAGTAAACCATGGCTTGAAAATAATTATGCTTGTTGTGTCTCATAATCTGCTATGCTAAAGATTGCAATGTACATGGAAAGAAAGACGTAAATAAATGGCAGGTACTAGAGAAGGAAATATTATTAGGATTTCTTTATTGAAGGAGAGATAGAAATCTGACTTGAGAATAGTGTATATTGTATAATGTGGTAGAAAAGATTTGATATACAATAACTGATCGTGTCTTTGGTTATATACCCAAGAAATTGAATCTGAGCCGAGTCTCAACTCCTTAAATGCCTGCCAAAGCCATTAAGAAGTCTTTACGTTTGGTTGGGGAACCTGCTGGATGCTAGGCTATGCCAACTTCACAAACCTGATCAGACCTTCAAGCTTTAAAATTCCCATGACAGAAAGTTATGACTTGGCAAAAGTGATTCAGCATCAATCTTTAACAAGAGGTTCCATTCTTTTCTTTCTGAATGTCTAGGAACTGGAAAAGGCTGAGCCTACATCCATAGTGGAAATTGCTGGATAAACACATGTATAGGGTGGATTCATGGGCTCTACGATGGACCCTGTCATTCACCTCAGTGAAACGGCCTATTCCTGTCTATAATACAAAACTGAGCACTTATCTGACTACTCACCACATATTTCATGACAGCAAAACTTATGATACTTTCTAAGCCGCATTCTTAATCAGGACAGGAAAAAAAAAAAACCATTGTACTAAGTGTAGAAAAAAATGAAAAAATTTAAATACATTTAAAACATAAAAATCAAAAACTTAAAGAATACTATTGCATGATGTCAGATGAGGTAGAACATGTTAAACTGCCGAAAATATCTTTTAGTTTTTTCATATGACATTTAGAAAACAAAAACATGCTTTAAGTAAAAAAAAATCTAGAAAATAGTAAATTGTGGGGTAAAATTTGAGGGCAAAAAGGATAGCTATTGAACCATAATTAAGATTGGTGAAATTTGAGCAATCTCTTTAATTTGAATTTTGTTGTCCTAACATCACCAGGAACTTAACATAAATCACTTCAAGTTCAATTCTTTGCTAAATGCCAAGTTACTTGAACTTAAGCACTTACTTTTCATTCTAACTTATTATCAGCAAACTGTTAATCCTCTTCTAAAGTACTTGCTATTGTTAAAATAGTTTAATTGTTGTTTCTAAGGCAAGTTTTGAATTACATAAAATTGTGTCTTATGATCTTCAGTAACAAAAAATTTGAGTCCTACGAACTGAAACAGTATTCTTGCTCCATCTTAATTTCAATTCCTTTCTTTGTTCACTATTTATTTTTCTCAATGGCATCTCATTTTCTCATCGCATTGAACTCGTAGATTGGGTATCGAGCTTCGCCTCACAAACTAACAAAACCAGCCTCAAAGAATTTTTGCAGTGCTCTTACCATTGCCTACACTACCATTTTCCATATCTTCCAATCTTGACATCTGAACTTCTACACACAAACTGATTACTGATTCAAAAACAATACATTCAATCATTGGAAAAAAATAAAAACCATTAACAATATACAGTTTGCCCTATCATATCTTATATACAACATTAAGCTAGATAGAAGACCCAGGAAGGATAGATCAATGTCACTAAATTCTTCGTTAAGTTGTAATGGTAACCATAAAAAGAACTATGAATTTTTTGTGGCCAGTACATGCAACTAAAAACAATAAGAAAATAAAACCACAACATATATAAGCATATAACTATGAATTTTAACTAGAACTAGGCAAAACTGATCAAAGAAAATGCTTTCAGATATCATCTTAATATAAATAAATAAAAAGGACAGGCATCCTCTATAGGAAGAATGGGAATCGTTAAGAAACTACAGTAACATGCTATGCTATACCTGTGCATACCCTCTATGGTTGCCTTCAACAACTCCAAATTGTACAAGTGCAAATCTGGAAGTTCTAAACAAACAGATTCTTGCTGCTTTGAAGTCATAAAGGGCACTGCAGCACGCAGAACAGAGCCATCCACCATCATCACCCTCTCAACAAGGGCTAATAACGGGTGAATAGGAGCAGTCACCTATTTGTTAAAAAAGATAATATTTACAAAAAGTATTAGATTCCATTTCCATCCATAGTATTTCAAATAAAAGAAGAAAGAAATTTCTCGAATGTATTGTCTAGAGTGCATTAACCAGTTTTTCATTTCTCAATCAGTTGAAAATTAGAAAAAGAGAATCATAATAGATTATACATACTACCTTAACAGGGTACAAACTTGTAAGCATTTTACAACAGCAAAGTAGTAGCATGGAGATACTGGACATCTGCAATAGATCAGACCTCCTTGTTGCATTGTCTCTGGCCTCTTCTGACAATGTATGACCACCTAAGGGAGGTGGGGTTTCTTTTCCAGGCGGAACCAATTCTCTAACAGCTTCACTGCCTTTAGTTTCTGCAAGATGTGCAAACCAATTTTTGTTGATTACCCTCGAACTAGGTTTAGTGAATAAATATTAACATACACCAAAATACCAAAATTGATATCAACAGGAACAACTATGGAGAAAAATATCAACGATGACCCAGATAATGATGAGAATTTATAATAAGATTTAAAAGTATTTTAAATGAAACTTAAATGATGACTCATGCATTTATACAGCTTTCAACCATAAAATATCATATATGCAATGTACATTATGGCAGGATATTAACTTTTAGGGTAATAAAAATGTGTCCTTGAGCATAAAAGAAACACCAACCAGTATCATATATGAAGCTTTGACAATGAAGATGCACAAAATGTTCATCTATGAGTTTACATTGCCATAAATATTATTACAAAAAAATTTGAAAAAATTTGGTTTATAAAATGTCCAGATGGGTTGTAATAATAATAATGATGATGAAAAAAAATATACAATAGTAAATGAACAAAACATATAAAGAAATCCAATCTATCATATTTGGAGACTGTTTCAAGACAATCATATTCTCTTATCATAAGCAAATATTCATGTAACAAAGTAGCATACATGCAATATAAGTACTAGTGGTTTTAGACTAATAAAAGCTAAGCATAAAGCATAAAAACAGAAGGTTGTGTGATGGTGACTAAAATGCCTATGTATGGTCTCTTTGGTACAGAAATTCAATTCTTTCAATTAAATTTTTTCATCCCAAAATCCATGCATCCAAAAATGCATATGATATTCAGGTACCCTTAAGACTAGCACAAGCACAACCAAGATAGTATTACTATTCACCTTCTTCTAAACCTTCGAAGATATCATTCAGGTGAACATTTATATATAACAAGATCTTCTGCATCAACAAGCACCAGCTATCCTCGTCTCCTTTTGAATTTGGAAGTAACGCAAGGCAATAGGCAAGCTTCTGAAAGTCAAACACGAAATCCAAGAGAGGACAAATTTAAAGAAAGGTCCATATGTCCATGTCATAGGCTCATAGCATTCTTATTAAGTCAAATGGCAAAGACAGCTATATATATATATATAAGAAAAAGCACATTACCTTCATCATATTAACACAGCATTTTCCTGAAAGAAGTTTGGAAGCAATAGCAGCTTCAGCCTGCAAATAAGACAGTTTGTCATTGTATCACAAACGTAGGCCCAGCCAAATCTATTATTTCTGCAAAGTGTATCAATCAAGTAAACCTGAAATTCCTAGGCTTTTAGAGAGGTTTTTCCAGGTTTCTGTTTGAAAAAGCTATAGTGAAATGAAACTAAGACTTACCTTTTCCATAGCAGCTATATATGCCCATAATGGAATATCATATGTCCAGGAAACCATGGTTAATTAAGCTTTCAAGTTTCTATGATTTCCATGTGCTTCTAAAGTGAGCAACCACTGATCAATTATAAATCGTGGACCTAAATAACTTTGCACTTCTTACCAAAAACATTAAGATTGACAACTCTCGGCAAAACAAGCCTCAATAATGCTTTCTGCTTTCATTGTAAGGGAAGAAGGGGGTGTACATATTTATGCATATGTGTCCATACTACATAGTTATGAAAACACTTTAAAAAAATTTCAATTATGTTGGCTGAAAAATCAAATTGTCAAAAAAAATATAATATATCTTTGTAATTGTAAATATGCATGTCTCCATAGTTAAATATATATCTCTCTGTAAGAATCAGCAATGATTGGAGTCCCAAGATGTTTAGATAGCACAAAAACATTAAAGTCAAATAGTGTTAATTCTGTTACAGAGAGATATACTTGACTATGAATTGGTATATAATTTATCTTTCTTTTTTTTACCATTTGATTTTCCAGTCAGCATAATGGAAGAAAAAAAAAAAAGAAAGATTAAAGTGCGTTTATTTTCTTTCAAGTCATTCTTTATAGATTTTAGCCATTCAAAATAAATGTTGGTATTTGGTATTTGAAATAAGTGAAATGATGCATGGCATGTCAAGTGCTTCTCCATCCTAATATGTTCTTTAGATGCAAGGAATACAACTTTCAAACCAAAAAGCTATGATTAGAAAATTGAACCATTTGGATTAAATATTTCAACATTTGGGGTTTTAGATATGATAATATAATAATCGGTTTTCATAGTTAAGAATTATCCATATGAGCTTTTCAATATTTTTCATTTTCCTATTATTTTATTATTATTCACTCTCTGTGTTTTCTTTTCTCATGAGCAATGAGTAAGATAACATCAGTTTTAATAACAATAATGAGCTCTATGGAAATATCAATTTAAGAATGTTTTCAATGTGCAATTTGAAGATATAGCCACATATGTTCACCAAATAATGGTGCTAAGCATTATCTACTTTTAGATCTTAATTTCCAATTCAAATATTTCAAGCTTAAAAATATCACGTCTTTGTGATACAGTGAGATATATAAGGAAGCTAAGTATAATAATTTAAGTCATGTTTTTCTTCTTAGCAACAAAATTTCAACTTCTCACAGTAGATGCATAAGCAACTTACACTATCATAATATCGATGAACTGAAGATGGAAAGAAAGTTAAATTGGTGCATAATAAATGAACTGCTCCCTCCTGCATGTCAAAAAAGCAGATTAGTAGGTGAAACTTTAAGGCAGCCAAAAAGGCTACATAAGAAATAAATAGAGAGCAATAGTTGAGAGGGAAGTTTAAAATATTGCAGTGATACAGTAGCAAATCATCATTCACAAGTGTGCTAAAGTAAGTTGTTAAGAGTGCTTATATAATATTGTCGGGCCCTTTTCTAATAGCTTATGCTTTTGGGTTGAGTTGAGTGGTTACTAGCATAATAACAAAGCCAGTTTTGCATAGAGAACATGGTTTGAGGCCCACCATGTGATGATATTTGAATTTGTTATGTGTTTGTATTTGGGTTTGGGCAACATGGCAAGCTTACTGATCTTGCATGTGAGGGAGTGTTTAAATACTACCGGTGGGCCCTTTCCTAATAGCTTAAATTGTTGTGTTGAGTGGTTATTGACATAAACAATGTATGATAATACATATCTTCCAACCTTACCAAATTTAGTCCAGTGTGCAAAGTTGCCACTATTTGTGACCCTTATGAAATAAAGTCATCAATCTAATTGTAGCATTGACCATAAATTTACTAACAAAAATACATTATGATGGAAACTGTCCTCTACAATAATAGGTATCTCCATCAAACTAAGACTACTCACGAATCAAGCACACAACCAAGCAAAAATAAATTACTAGGACATACTCCAACACTCCTCAACATATTTATTTACTCATGAAGATATCGAAAAGCCATTCCAAAGATTATTTACAAAGTGGCCTTCAATCATATCTAGAGATCTCAGATGACAAAATTATATTAAAAGATTAACATAAGAAAATGGGTTGGAAGTATAGATAGATGGTCAGAAAAATAAACAAATACAATAAATTTCCTAGAAGAAAAAGTTAAGCAATCATATAGAAAATGGATTTTACCCATACAACTTCTGAACTATCCTCATTGAAAAGCTTCAAAACTGGCTGTACCAGTTTGCCAGCAAGGGTACTCCCATCTTTCTTCACATTTGGTAATCGACCCAACCTATATTATGAATGAAATAAATTTAGAAGCAACCATTTGAGATTTTAACAATGAAAAGCTGACTTCCAAGTACCACAAGAAAGTATTAAGCCTTAAAAGTTTCGTTTTAAAATCAGTAGTTTTGTGATGCAATAGCTGAAACAAAGTCTATTATAAAAGGCATGCAACGTTGTTAGGGGGTAATATCAGACTTCAAATATCTTAGTAACAAGAAGAAGTCAATTAAACACAGAGAGCACCAAGCAAAGCCACTATCTGCATACCTATATTTCCGTAAATTTAAGTATTTGTGACCTCAATTAAGCACACAATACGTTGAATCCATGTAAAACCGCATACTAGATGGATTAGATTCTTGACAGATTTTACTTCCACCAATGGACTCCTGGTAGGATATCATTACTTATAAGGGACTTAAATAGACCTTCACACAAACACACAAACACACAAACTACAAACTATTGGAAATTTGGCTCGCATTCCCAAATGTTCCAAACGGAATCTGATTAATACACAAGATGCCGTTGGAAAGAGGAGATCAATATGACGACAACGGTGAAAACATCAAAAACAAAGACTGGACATGCCGCCAATGTGACTGGTCAGTTGGAGTGTGTGGTACACGTGCCGGAGCAAGTGCATACGCGTGAAGCTTCTAGAAAGTGTGTGGGGACGCATGGAGGGTACGTGGGATTGCATTTTAGTTGAGGTTTGGCTAGATTAATGTTACCAGGTCTGGCTAGATTAAAGTTACCTCTTTCACCAAAAAACGAAACTCTATATTAGTTGAGGCAGGCATTTAGTGGGGCATTAAGAGCTAGCTTAACTCAATTAAATAATTTTATATACGTGAATTTTATTTTCATTTTCTATTAAACAAGAAATATATGATTGTACATGTTTCTTAGTAAACTGTAGGTTACATAGTACATTCAAATTATGTAGTCATTTCTTTCCCTTCCCTTGTTCATTTTTTAATTTTATTGTTTTTGTGCCAAAGTTTACATATCAACCAAGATGGAGAAATATAAAAAGTAATTGATGCAAACTGAAAAAAGATAAAATAAAAAAATAAAAAATTTTGAATTGATTAATTGCAATATTGGGTAATTCACACAAATAATTTATCTTCTGATCTTATAAAATTGTCTACATCGTCAATGCATATTATCAGAAATCCTTACAAATTACAATGGTGCAGTGCAAGCCCATTTGTTATGTATGCAAGCAAATGTTATGTTTTTCTTTGCTAGAAAATGCATTGACAGGAACAAAGGCAGTCTAACCTTATGAGAAGATCTGATATTGAGTTACAAGAAGCCACCTTCACAAATTGAGATTCAGTTGGTTGCTGATTAAAACAAAACACAAATACCAAGTTAGGAATTGAAGAACATTAAAAGTTGAAATTGAGATTATTGCTTAACATATTCGAAGGCACTTAAAATTCTTTAATGAAACAATTTTTTACCACAAATAAACTACTCGTATAAATAAATGCCAAAATGTTTCAGCTTGCATTTTTAATCTTCTATATCATATATATCGTTTTATCAATCTTCTAATTTCATACCCAAGTTATATGGAATGTAAAGTGTCTTAACATGTATAGCAGGACAGAAATGTGTGTCCATGTTTTTCTTAATTCCCCAATACTCTAATCTCATAATGCAAACCTAACCGTGGGGGTGTTTTTGAAAAAAAACATAAGTATATCTAAAAGTCAACATATCGATTATGCATTTTCAAAATCTAACAATGTGTCATTCACATTAAAAGAAATAAAATATATCTTCTAAAAGAAAAAAATAATGCAAACACATTTGCTGCCAATCTGGTGTCCCGGTCCTATTTTTCAATAAGTCATCCTTTTTGGTTTAACACAAATGGTAACATATCGATTTTGCATGTTCAAAATCTAGGAACATGTCACTCACATTGAAAGAAATAAAAAGTTTCTTCGAAATAAAAAACTAATGCAAACATTTTTGGTGCTAATTTTGTGTCTTGTTCTTATTTTTCAATAAGTCATCTCTTTGGTTTAACAACAGGTTTTAAAGAATGAGTATTGTCTTTTCTAAATCATATTTTTTTAATATAGTATCCAATATTTTTTGGTCACACAAAGAAGGTTTTCTAAAATGGTATCACAGACCCTTACATGCTTCATTTCTTTTCATAGACCTTATATACTTCATTATCATGCAATGATAAAAGTAGACAATATATTATATATTCAGAACTACAAATCAGTAATGAGAGACCGACTAAGTTTTCTCTGAAATTACTCACACCACTTTACAAATCCAAGAAACAACATGGCCAATAAATTAGAAATAAAAATAAAAATAAGAGAAAATTGAAATCAGGACATTCGGAATTGGAATGTCGATTCTAAGCCCTTGAAAGTTGAACCCATAAGAGAAACAACATCTTGACTATAAAGTAAACGCCCCACTTATGCAATGTTAACATAAAAAAGATTAATTGTGCTGAAGTATCACTAAATACCCAGAAATACCCTGACAAACACCAAATTCTCGGACACAAACATTCAAAAAGCTTCAGAGAAATGATTACAAAAAAGAGCACTCAAATCAAAACAGCAGTAACCCGCTTGAACACTACATTGAATCATTCAGATCAGTTAATAGGAAATGCATAAGAAATTTAATTACCATGCTTAATAAAAAAATAAAAAATAAAAAATACATACCTGGATACAAGAGTAAAGCTTGTTGAACCAAACTGAGTATGACACCAAGAAACGGTCAACATTGCATTCTTGACAAGTCAGCCCCAGCAAACAGATTCCTGTCCAACATTTATCAGACTGGAACAGAGTCATATATTTGAACAAGTAAGCATTCCACAAAACTTAGAAGAACATAAAGAAATTTCTCATTTTTATTCACAGGCTGTGCAACCATACATCCATATTGAATTAAAAAAACCATTAAATCTAAATAAATTTCCAGACTATAACTCGCTCCAACAACAATTGACAAGTACGTTAAAAATGCTAACCGGAAACTGATATATGTCTTTATACATACCAACTAATTGGTTAAGCCTTTGTTCTCTGCTATCCAAAATATAGTCTACGGTTTAAGAAACAAATAAAAAAGTAGATTAAAAGCAAGCAATGAATTTTTATGTACCATATCGGAAGAAATAAGTTTGAGCAATCTGTCGACCCATTCATCGACGGCTGATTTCCACCTCTCGACGACCTTTTTTTCCGTGGCCTGTGGAAAAGACTCTGACAACAATTTGTGAGTTCGAACGACAGAGATGACATGAGAAAGCTTCCTTGGTAGACGACAAGGTTGGTCTTCATCAAGAAGACGTTCTCTGATGAGATTTCGGAGCAACCGAGGCTTCAATTTGACATCGTGCATGTTGGTGCAGTGCTCCATCGCAGAAAATTGTTGTAGACAACACAGACACCTCGTTAGGGTTTTAGCGCTCTCTGTCTTAAACCCTAGCCGTTACTTTGTTGAAACGACAAAGTAATAAGCAAAACAAAGGATGGCAAAATTAAAGGGTCCAGACCCGACCCAGAACCGCAAACAAACAGTTGATTCGAGTCTGGACCCGACCCGGTATAGTTCTGGTTTGGTTTTTTTTTTTTTTGACCCGTGTATTTTTTGGGAAGTATGCCATATTTTCGGATATATTTTGGGCCATATTTTTTTTGGTCCTAAATTTTTATTACCCAAATTGCATAAAGCCCACAAATTGCAAGCACCTAAGACCAAATATGACAACATAATGAAACATGCAAATCCAAAATCCAATTCAACACAGAGGCCAGACCAAAAAGATCATAAACCCATATCAATACTAGAAATATAATAGTAGAAAACATTACCTAAATTAACGAGTGAAAACTGATTTACAATAGTTTTCGAAGGTTTCTAAGTTGAATAAGACAACATAATGTTGAATCCATCAAATGGCTAACCAAAATAACAACCTTTTAATCAATTAAATTTAGGTTAAAATATATTTTCTCAAATGGGTATTTTTACAATCCAAAAGAAAAAAAATAAAAAAATCTGATAAATACAAATGGATTCACCTAAATCTCAAAGCAAATAAGAACAATAAAACACCACTATATCTTTCCACCTTAGCATGTTAATCTAGATTCTTTCATCAAGAATATAATTCTATATAAAATAAAAAAACAAAAGAGTGAAGAGAAACATAAAATAAACCAAACTCTGCCTTTTTGCCTCAAAATCCTGGGTGTTGAATAAAGATAACTAATTTACAAATAAAGATAAGAACCAATCTGGAATCAAGTCATGGGTGTTGAATCTGAAATCAAAGCAATGAGAGACAAGGCAGCTGAAATAGAGTCCTGGAGTGTGTGGTCGACGACGGAGTCAGGAAGAGGTTGAGAACTGTTATGGGGCAACGGAGGTTATAGGTTCTGGTCGAAGGAGAGATGAGGCAGTGGAGAGAAACTGAGAGAGAGAGAGAGAGAGAGCAGATATGGGGTGACAGAGGTTTTTTTTTTTTTTTAAGAGCGTTTTTTCTAAAACCCATTTTAGAACCGGTTTTTGTGGGTCTAATCCGGACCCGAATCTTTACCCTTAACCTACCCGCAAATAATATGGGTCTGGAAATTAGAATAAAATATGGGTTTAGAGAATTGCGGTTCGGGTAAAAAACCGAATCGTATTAGTGAGGGTAAGGGTCGGGTCCAGCGGACCCAGCCCATTTAGCTATGCCTAAAACAAATGCAGAAAAGTTGAACTACACGCGGCACATGATTTTATTATTTATTTTTTCTTTTCTTATCACCGTTTAAAAGGATAATTATTATTTTGTCCCCTAACATTTGAGTTAACATCGCTTTACCCCTCCATTTCCATAATTATCCAATTTCTCCCCTACCGTTTTACAAATGTTAAAAAAGTGTCTTTCATACACTTAACAGCAAACTAAAAATCACATATTCGAATTCAAAACCATAAAAGTTTTTTTCCAAGAAAAAAAAACTTTATAAATAGAAAAAAAAAAAAAGAAAAAAAAAAGAATCAAGATAGAGTGGGGAGAAAAATTGTAAGAGAAAGTTTTTTTTTTTTTTCCTTGAGTTGAAGTGAGAGAGTGTCTAACAAGAAAGGAAAAAAAAGAGAGAAAATGAGAAAAAAATAAATAAAAAGTGAAGTTAATGGGTATTTTTATCACTTACAGTACTTTAATGCTATTAAAACTCAACATATTAGGGGGTGCATGCAATTAGAATTTTTAAGGACATTTAGGGCCAATTTGGTATTGCTGTAATTTTTATAATAATTACTGTTAGCTGTGATAAAGAAATAATCAGTTGTGAAAATAAAATAATCAACTGTGAAATTAATTAACAAATGTTTGGTTAATTATACTTTTAAAACTAATGTATAGCTCAAAAGCAATATACGTATGTTTGGTAATTTTATTTCAAAATTGCTGAAATTAGTTATAATGACTAAAATAGACATGATTTTAGAACCTTATTTTATTTTTTTCATTAATTATATATATTAAATAAACATTTAAATAGAATATTTAAATTAGAAGAAAAAAATTCAATAAGAATAATAAAAATATTTTAAAAAGATTTTATAAATCAAATCAATATTTAATTAGAATCTTTAATTTTAAGATGAAATAAAGAATATAAATAATTTTAATTTAATTTCATAAGGATAATATTGATATTTTAAAAGATTCATTAAATGCTGAAATAGATTATTTCATAATCACTTACAAAAAGTAACCCTCCACCTATTTCTCAAAAGGGTGCCGATATTGACACCCATAAATACGATAAGCACACCCATATTTTAATAAAAAATTTAATTACAAAAATATCTCAATAGAAATTTACCAATAAGGATAAATTAGTTTAATTAAAAATAAACTAAATATTATGTACACTCATTAATTACATCCATATATTCAACTATATCACTTTATTAAAAAAAAAATTAAAAAAAAAAAACCTTAGTTAAACCCTAACAAGCTTTCTGTATGTTCCCACAAATTCACTGCCTGATTTCTTGCTTAATTACTCAATTCCCCAATTTTTTCTTCTTCTCGTTTTTGATTGATTAGTGATGGCTTTAGTGAAGAAACTGTTATAGATTTCTTGCAAATGATAGCTTTTTATGGAGTATCCCTCGGTGCTGCTCACAAGGTCGGTGACTCTACTTGGTGGACTACTATTGGCAATGTTGACTACAACATGGGTTTCCACCAAGAACTTCCATGTTGGAGACATCATTAGTATATAACTTACTCTTCCACCTTATTTTATTTATTTATTTTTCATATTGTTATGATATTTTAAATCTGTTGGATCAATTTCTTTCAAGATTTCATTTTTTTTTTTTTTAACTGCAAAACTTTTATTTATGCAAATTAAAGAAGCCAATCAATACAACCAAAAAGCACCAACGACCACGCCCAGATAAAGGCAATACAAAACAGGGGAAACACAAACATAAAAAAAGTACCACCCAATATGTTTATATTAACAAATATAAACATATTTTCATATTAACACAATATGTTTAGATACAGCATTGGAGTACAACAATTAATTAGGTGTGTAAATAACTTAAGAGGGTTTATAAATAAATTGTATTAAAATGAAAATATTCATTTAAATAAGGATACTATTGGCATTAAAATGAGTGTTTATAGTAATGTTTTAATTTTAAATTTTAGACATGTGTGTACTTATAAATATGGGTGTGTTTATCATATTTATGGATGTCAATACTCAGTATCCTCACCCTTCTCAAAATTACTGTTAAAACTTATCAGATTATCAATTAATCACTTTTGGAAGTTTTACCAAACATCATTTTATGTCAAAATTATGAAATAAGTTGGTTTTAACCTCTCAAAAACAGTACCAAACTGGTCTGATTTCTACAGAAATCCACATAGACTTTCATTGATTTGTTTAGACATCTCTCTTGGACTTTTATATATTTGTTTACACATCTATTTCAAACTTATATAGATTTGTTATACCATTGTATGGCCCAATCAATAAGCCGAAGAGAAGCTCAATTTCAAAGCTCAATTTTTACAAAGATCTCAACTTTCATGATAAACCCAAAAAAATAACATATGAATACATAAAACTTTACGTATGAATAAGCGTTACTAAAAATAAAAATAAAATAAAATAAAAAAAAAAGCGACAATAATTTCCACTCAATTACTAAAATCAAACACAAATGAAATAAAGTGATATAGTTTATAACAATTTTGAGAGCAAAATTTAAAGGAAAATACTCAACATTCAAAATTCATCTTCACTAATTCTCATTGTTATTCAACTAATCATATAAACAAACAATAATCAACTAATTGAATAACCGAGCAAAGCTATATATGAAATATTGAAAAAAAAAAACATAACCTAACCTAAACTTTGTCACAACTTACCACCTTTTGATTCACAATTTTTAATTTATTCTCTACAGTTCCAAATCTTACGAAATTTGACATGGATAATACATACATACAGAAAATGCTACAGTAAAATTATCAATTTAATCCATGATCATTTGTTTATGAAAATATTCATTCTTTTCTTGTTTTTCGAATCTGTCCAACAGAAATCAATATTGACATTTGTCCGCTCCAAAATTTATAACAATTTTTATATTAATTTATAAATCAAGAAATTTTGCAGAATAACATTAAACAAATCATTTAATCTACATATAATTTTTCATAATTTTCTAGAAAGAATAACCCACCCAAATAAATTTATGAATTCTAGTCATTTGTCAAAATAGAGGGGTTTTAGCATGCCTTTGTATATTTTGAAAATACATAAAAATTAGCATAATGGTCTCTACTTCCATCAATTGAATAGGCTATAATTCATTATCATAGTCTCTACCTTCATCAAGTTAAGCATATCAAAAATCATAACCTAACATATTCTAGAATTTCAATCATGAAATAGATAAACGAAGGAAAATAGAAGTAATGAACCCTGGCAACAAGAAAAACTCAAAATCTTTGGAGAGAAACCTGAGCTTGTTATTGCCTTTAATATTTATACATCTCATCATCAAGTCCACCAAAATCCATGACCTAAGAAAATCCATTAAAATATAGTCCAATTGAATACACCTTGATTTTTGCAAACATTTTTAAAGTCTCAGTTCAATACACCCGGATTTAGACGGACTCTTTAAAAGTCCATAAAAATTTAAATTGAATACCACTAAATTAATATAAACTCTTTTAAAATCTTTAAATGTCCGAATTGAATACACTCGGATTTATAAAGTTATTAAATATCCTCAAGAATCCTAATTCAATACACCCCCTTAATCAATATTAAGCCCACAAAATCAATTGAAAAATGTTTATTTACACCCACTTTCATTTTTAAATTATAATGTTTATTTAACTATATGATTTTAATTGGATTTTTTTTTTTAAATCATTTTAATTGAATCATTTGATTGAAATTTAATTAATCTCTGTGACAAATTAACTAAAATAAAAGAAAAGCCAAAGTCATATGATCAATGATATAAATGGAATACAATGTTTTACGAACAAATTACTAGCTATTTGCCTAAGGTTTAACCATTTACTTTAGGACACAATTTTATTAAAAATTAACACTTACCTCTTCTACCGTGTGACCGTTAAATGTTACTGTTGACCATGAAAAAGGGTCAAAAACGAAAATTCATCAAAACCTCAAATAAAAAATTAAAAAATTAAAAAAAAAAATATATATATATATATATATCCATCATCTATATCTTAGATGAGCGATGAAGATCTATAAAAATAAAATTTTATAAATAAAAAAAATCCATTTTTGTTTTTAAATAGATAGATGGAACTCTGAGATAGATGGAGGAGATCAAATTTTGAAAAAAGTATTTTAAAAAGAATCATGCTTGGGTATTAATTGATCAGTATCCAAAATATTGACTCCACCAATGAGAGTGTAACACGTGATCCAATTTGTGAGATAAATGTAAAAAGTAAAAGAAAACAGGTCACGTGTTACATTCTCATTAGTGGGATCAATACCCAAGCATTATTCTTTTAAAAAAAATGGTGGAGATCAAAATTGGCCTATAATAATTAATTGGATGGTGGAGTCAAACTTGGTCAACATACTAGCTACACCCAAAAAGAATCAAAACTATGACTCAAGTCATGGTATGTGATATACCCAACCAACAAAGCAAATTAGAAATATTATTCATATATTGCTGATAATATTATCTATTCCAAATGTAAATGGTAAGTCACTAAAAAATTTAAGCAGCTCTTTACAATAAACGTCGTCACCATTTTTGCATTATTTTGATTATGATTTCAATTTTTCCCGTATCAGTTCTCCATTTTTTTCGACTCCAATTTCTCCTCTATTTTCCGTTGGTTCAAATGGAATTTCAGTCTTCAAATGGGTTAATTTTATTCAGTTCGACACATCATAATAGAACTTGGAATTCAGGGGACCAAATATCCATAACATTAGGCCACATCAACTCGGTGCGCCACATATAGCAACAATGACTTAAGGAGCCAAGAGCAAGTCGCCCAGTAAAGGAACCGTCTTGTCGAAGAACCCCCAAACAGGCAAATTGACTCGAACTCGACACCAACGCAGCAAATATAAAGCATTAATAACACAACAAAACAGGGTTTCAACATGTCTTCCATGAAACTCGGTCTTATATTAGGCAAAGCATTCACCCACAATCTTGACAAATCTAGTAATAAATACAAATATTTGGAGGAATACTCTCATAAGGAATGAAGATCCTCACACCATAAATGCATGAAAACTCGATTCACCAAGAATATCACCAAGATACGATCCTTATAGGATCATGCCCAATAATAATGTTTGCTTGCATGCCAAGGGCTAGGGCAGCACCCTAACCCCTATATAAACACATGTATCAAGCAAAATGAAATTAAACAATCGTGTCTAATACAACCTAGATGGGTGGTGAATGGGTTATTAATCGATTATTATCAACTTTTTTGATTAGTCAATATTAACAATAAAACTCAATTCAAACATACAACAAAAATCAATTAAAGTGTGGAAATATAAAAGAACACTTGATTAGTTTTAGAGAGATTCTAACAACCTAATTGTCAAATACAACTCACATAAACATTCATGAACTTGACTAGATGCACAAAACAAACCTAATCATCAATTAATCATACATGAATATTTATGGCTTAGTTATTTAGGGAAAATCAACATAATCATGCAAGTTATCACAAACAAACTCAATCATGCAATCAAGACTCATAAATATATGCAATAAAATGAATTAATGTATTTAATCAAGACTCATAAAATTCTTCTGTCAAACTCTTAATCAAACTTTTGCAAAACTTTCTTTAAAACTCTTGTAATTTTGAATTTTATTTCCAATTTATAAGCTCGGATGTGCCGAGACACGTCTTCTAGGAAAGTTGCATCTCTTTCATGGAGAAACACAATTTTCTACTCTAAAAGACATGACTTTTAGGTTGTTCCAGTTTGAACAAAAACAACTTTTAATTTGTGTCTCTTGAATTTCATCCAAAACTCCAACGGTTTTCACTTAATGGAGGTATTACGTGAAATTAGATTCAGTGTTTATAAAAAATAAAAAGAAAAATAGACAGACGGACAAACAACAACCTTTATTTGTTTTGCAATAAAAACTACGACCACAAAGCACGATTGATTGTCCATTTATTTCCATTAACGAAAGCATAAAATGCCATTTAAGCTCCTACAGTAAAAAGTGTTTAAACATCAATGTACGTACCTTCAATAATTATTCCTTCCATGAGGCACAAACATTACCAATTTTAAGAAAATTGATTAAATGTTTACAAGCTACAATAACATTTTGTTATGGTTTTAAGAGAATTCTGATTGCTGTTTGTAAATCCTTTTTTTTTTTTCTGATTCCAATAAAGTGGTTATTTTTTTATTGTGAATATTTAGTTCATTAAATGAAACTTTTGTTAAAAATCCTTTAATTGCTTTTATATAATTTATGGACAAGGATCCTTTGCTGAGTTCCTTCTCTATTGATCTGTGTTGAGCTTTTAAGGATCCGATGACACGTGTATATTAAATTATTGGACGGTCTAGATTATTTGCTTTATTTTATTTTATTTTTTCCATTTTATACTCTGAACGACAACGTATTAACAAAACCTCACAATTTTATCAGTCAATCCTAAAAACGTATTTCTCCACCAAATCTATTCTTTTCATTTAGAGACACTTTTCTCTCCTCTGACTTCAAGCCAGAGGCTTCAATGCTTCACACCCTCCACCATTGTTCTATCCACCTCCACTCTCCAGATTTTTTTAATTCATCTCATAAATAATTTGACACACAAATTCTACCAGCAAAACCCACAAATTCTACAAGAAATAATTCATCTTATCAATGGAAATTAAGTAAATTTCACCCAGCAAAACCCACATATAATCAATGTCAATATCATAACTGGAAAATTATTTTGTATTTCATCTCGCTATTGTTAAAGTTTTTTTCTCCACAAAACCCACTTTCCCAATCACTCTAAAAACATCATCCTATCAAAGATCACCATTCACCACCACAATTACAACATTAAAATCTTGAATCCAATAATTATTTGTTATGAGTGTGATTTCTTCTCCCATATAGATGAAAAAAGAAATGATGAGATTTGGTAGACAAACAGAAGAAAAATAAATTGCTATTTGTTTACCGGGCTCTGTAATTATTTTTGTTTTCTTTGGTCGTCGGGCTTCATGGTTTGATGAATTTAGACAGAGATCTTGGATTATAATTTGTAATTTGGTCTGGTTGGCCGTTGAAGAGCGATGAAGTAAATGGAGTTAGCAGCGCCGTTTATAAAGTGAGAGAAGAAAAAATATAATGTAAACTGTTAGGGATTGAGTGTGTTAGCTGGCCTCTATCTGTAAGTTGAGAGAAAAAACTAATTCTAACCCTCTATTTATTTACTAGAGCGAAAACAAATCATAACTCTCTGTTTATTAACTAGTCACGTGTCATCAAATCTTTAAAAGCTCAACACAGATCAGTAGAGAATGAGCTCAGCAGAGAATCCTTGTCCATAATTTATATGTTTTCTTTTCCTCTTCATAAATGTCTTAATGAATTTTAGTGGGACAACTTCTGGTATATATTTTCTAAACATGCTTAATTCATACTTCATTTTATATTTGTTAAGAATGCATTTAGAAAGTGTTATGTTTTATTCACAGTGTCTATAGGTTTTGGTCAACCGGTGTTAACTTTTTTTTTTTTTTTTTTTTGCAATTAGTTATTTAATAGGAAGAAAAGATTATGCTTTCTCAACGAATCAATGGCAGGAAACATATTAATTAATAATGTTACTAACAAAATTAGACATTGTAATTTTTTGATACAAATTATTTGATGAAAACTTGGAATAACATAATTGTTTGATATCGTTCTTAAAGTTTGACGTATTGTGTTGATGGTCTAGTTATTTGTTTTAGCGGTGACATTGTTATTTTTGTTAAATATTTAGATGACTTATAGTTACTTTTAACTATCTAGAACTTCATTTTAACCAAATAGAACTTCATTTTAACCATCTACAACTTCGACCCCTCTAATGAAGCAAAAAAAAAAAAAAAAAACTATAAATAGAGTATGAACAACGAGTTTATTGCATTTTAGATCATGACGTGTTGTGTGTTTATGTTATTATGTTCAATACAATAGTTATTTGCTTATTATGAATATTTAGTCTATTAAATGAAAATTTTGTTGTAAATCCTTTATTTTATTATAACTGGGAGCATTATGGGTCGTTTGTTTAATGAATATTAGTAAAATGCTTTCGAGTTAAGTATGATTAGATTTCTATGATTTGACTCCAGATTCATATACCTTCTTATCTCTCATGATCCCCCAACACTCTTTTAACTTGATACATATTACAGAATGTCATACTACAACCTAATGACTTTGTTATACTTCTATTCCGTCTTCTAAAGATGTATGCGTATCAATGTCAAATTAAAAATTAAAAATTAAATTTTTGTTGGACTTTTTTTAAGTAAATTATTGTTACTAGCAGTAAACCTTTTTAATGCCTTGAAGTCAATCAAATGTCTTTTTCTGTTTCAATGGTCACATATGAGCCTAATAAAGCAATTTGATGCAATGTAGGGCTTCTAAAAACAGTGAGTGGCAAATCAGAACAATAGCAATTAAGTAATTGAACACACAACAATCAAGTAACTAAACACATTGTAAATGAATTAGAGATAAAGATAAAGATTACCCGGTCAATTGAGTTGAGATACTTCTGCTCTATGACTCCTTCTTGCAAACTTCCAATAATAACCTGTCTTATCGTAAACCCTCATCCTATGATAATATGTTGCCAACAACTTGAATCTCTAGCTGAATCTAACTTATCCTTTATATTATGTCATGTTTTTCATCACGAGTTACTATTGCCAGTATAGTTGTCCAAATGACATTGTTGGGATCAAAATCCATATCATCTATAACTTTAAAAGCCTTATTAGACATATAGATCAGAACGAAATATACACCTATTTGAGGTACCCATTTCATAGCTTATGTGCTCGTTTTCGAGCATGTTTTTGTATATAATGCGTTTGTTGAGCCATGTGTAGGTAAATATTCTCTACACTATGTATTTTGAGCTTAAAGTGAAGTTTCAGAAGCGCTTTTGGTTGATTGGAGACCTTTAGGGGTAAAACGGTTAAATTCCATAAGAACAACAATTCGACGGCTTGATTTTGTTGTTACTGGCCGCGGAATTAGAGCGCCAAATCGTCTCTAGTTTTCCATAAGGATTTCTGCGTTCTTGTTTCAGCGGTTACTGACTGTTGAATTAGGGCGTTGAATTCTTGACAAAAGACCCCCATTTTCCATTTCGGCACCCAAAGACGTTGAAATGTGTCTGTCAACCCAATTTTCGGCCCTATTCTTCTCCATACTATAAATACCCCAATTTCTCACCTCTCTTTAGACTTCTTCTCCCTCTTTTACGCCCATCTCTCTCTCTCTCTCTCTCTCTCTCTCTCTTCCATTTTCTTCATTTTCTTTACATTCTTCACCAAATAAGGAAAGACCCATGCTCCCATAGAGGTCGACGTATCCCACACTAGAACCGATGACAGTTGACGAATCCCACCTTCTTGCAAAACGATACTTTCTCTTGCCGCTATACTAGTCTCTTGACTCATGCGTCTGCCGAGGTCAAACTTAAATATTCAATTTTTTGTCAGCACCTACAATGGCGGGTGACCATCACATATCATCTCTATAATACAAGTCGATCAAAACTCCGTAAAGCTTGATTGTAAGCACGACTTCACTGATGCCCTTCAAGGCTTTATATAACTCTAACCCATAGGCAAGTATGGTTGCAATGAACAACACAATTCATCAGTATGATATAAGTTTGAATATTAGCATTAAATGTTCGACGTTCGCCACAAAATTCCAATGCTTCTTCAGCAAATCCAGCAACACAGAAGGCTTCAAGGCATGCATTGAGATTGTTTACAGTTTTGTGTTCAACATTTTTATAAACTACACATGCTTCCTTGTACATATAATTTCTCCTATATAACTTAATATGGTTATTGTAAAAGCCTAAATTAACATGCACAGTAGCTTTAAGGACAATGACATTAAGATTTTCACCGACACTCACCCCAACAAGCCCAAGCAAGGAAGTTTTTGATGATGAGGCCGATAACTCTTTTAACTTTTGTATGTAAACAAAATCGTCAGCAAAAAATATTTTAATTTGTTTGGCATTTGTGAAACTTCTAGTATGCTGAACAATTTCATTGAAGTCAATTAAATGTGTTTTTATTTTTCTTTATCAATGATCAAGATTAAACAACTATACACCCTTTTCAACACCATTAGAGTAGCCCGACTTATAGAAGAGCGTAACCTCTTGCAAAATAAGACAATCAACCATATCCATTCCACGACACCAACAACAAATTAGACAGCTTTACCAATTAATTCAGTTTGATTCTTAGGATCTCCACCCAACCAAAGATCGAGCCAAAACTTCCATAATCCTCTATATCCATTTAAAAAGATTATCGGTCAAGATGCTAGGGACCGACGAGATAAAGGGTTTTATTTTTATTGTGACGATAAGCTTGTTCTAGGTCATCGTTGCTAGCGCCCTAAATTATTTATGATCAAAGATTTGAAATCTCTTGCCGACCTATCCGAATGTTATTTTTGCGAACAAAGATAATTTAAGGTGAGAGGAATGATATAGCCGTACATGGTCTATGTGCTTGGTCAAGAATAATTAGGGTTGTGAATAACGTGGACCTTGTAATACCACCAATTTAGTTTAAACATGCATAATGTGTGTATGTACTACTTTCCTTTTGTTCAAACCTACATGATGTGTGCATGCGTTTCCTTATTTTTTTGGAGAGTTTCTTTTGACAATCTAATTTTTTCTTTTTACACTTCTTTTCTAAAAACACTCCATTCTCAAAATTTAAATTTTAAAAAATTCTAAAGACACTTCATTTTGTTACAAAATTATCCTTTTTTTTTGAATTAAATTATTAAAAACAGAAATTATCTCTCATAAATCATTAGATCAATTATTACATATTAAATACTTTCTCCTAAATTTTAATTACCATATTAAACTCTCTCTTCTCCGATAAATATCTCAAATTTTCTATCTCAATTCTTTCTCAAGCAAGACTAACAGTTAAGAAAAAAAAAAACTTATTAATAAACTTGATTTTTATGAACCATATGTATGTATATATTAAAAAAAATCGAAATATGAAAATGTTTTTTATTACTCTTGTAGATATGTGATCGCCTAAAGAACTTTAATTCTTTCATTAGTCTTAGAAATTTTGAGTTTAATTGGATCTAGTTGAAACAATTCAAGTTTTCATATATATATATATATATATATATATTTTTTTTTTTTTGAAAACTGATTTTTTAATATATATATATATATATTACTGTTAGTAAAAAACTAAAATATTCATGAGTTTTTTTTTTTTTAACTATTAATCAGAAATCGATAGAGAAAGTATGTAAATATGATATGTATATATTTTAAATGGAGAGAGATTAATTAGGAGATAATGTTTAATATGGTAATAACATATTTATGGAAGAGAGTTTAATACGTAATATTTAATCTAATGATTTAGGAGAAAGATTTTTTTTTTTTCATATAAATAATTTAATTAGTTTAGAGTGTCTTTAAATTTTTTTTGTCATGTTTAGTAATTTTAGTTTAGGTTAAAATTGTCATTAATAAAAAAAATTCAATTTGGAGTGTAAATAGATAATTTGTGGATTGTAAGAAGAAGTTCTCATTTTTTTGTTGTATAATTGTTATCAAGATTCTAGTTAGGAAGTTATGTATTTCAACTGCTTGTTTTAATTAAATAAGATATATATTGAATTATATACAAAACAATACTCCTACTCTAATTTTTTCTCCTCTGTTTTTCCGCTTCTCTCACAATTGAACATATCAAGTGGGAAATGGGTTTATGAATGATGGATTTTTAGGCAAAAGAATGATTGAGGAGAATTAATGTGAATAATGGTAAACTATGGTAGATATGGGTTATGGTAGAATGAAGTTTTTTTAGGTATAAACAAATAGAATGTTGATTGATTGACATTTGTAGTGAATATTTAAAAATTGTAATAGAAATTCATATTCTTAAATGAAATAACAATGAAATTTAAAATTATAGTTAGACTCAACACATTGTAATACTTTTGGTAACATATTTGTTCATGTTATTACATTCAATAAAATGGTTATTTTTTTTAATAAGTAAGAAATTTCAATTCCCAAACCCAAATAGATGATAATATCTTTATTTAAAAAATTATCAAAATGATAACTGTTATTTCCAAAATGACCTCATAATCTTTTAACGGAATGAAGACAATTATAAAAAATTAAAAAGATTGTATAAAATAAAAGACTTCATAATAAAATAACGACATAAAAGTAGCAAAAATTAAAAAGACATCAACCTCAAATGACGATTGATGTTTTCCAACAACCCTAGTACTGCGGGTTGAGGTCGATCACTTATACTTCCAATTTCTCAATCAGAGCATTTACTTCCTTTTCAAACCCAAATAAATATAGCCTATTTTGATCCACTTATATTCATCGTTCATGATATCGTAGTATATCATGCCATGAAGATAGTCGAGAAAAACCACCTCATAATCAATTAAATGTTTACGGGCTAAAATAACATTTTGTTTCGATTCCAAGAGAGTTCCAATTGTTGTTTGTAGATCCATTTTCTTCCGATTCCAATAAAGTGGTTATTTATTTATTATGAATATTTAGTTCATTAAATGGAATTTTTGCTAAAAATCCTTTAATTATTTTGATATGATTTATATGTTTTCTTTTTCTCTTCATAAATTTCTAAATGAATTTTAATGGGACAACTTCTGTTATATATTTTCTAAACATGTTTAATTATGTCTTCATTTTATACTCGTTAAGAATGCATTATAAAGTGTTATGTTACATTCACAGTGTACAAGTTTTGGCCACCAATGTTAATTAATTTATTTATTTATTTATTTATTTTGCAATTAGTTTTTTTTAAGAGGAAGAAAATATTTTGCTTCCTCAACAAATTAGTGTCAGGAAATATATTGAAGAAATTTAAGTCGCGATTGTGGATTCATAATGTTGCCAACAAAATCAGACATCGTAATTTTTTTGATAAAAATTCTTTGATGAAAACGTGGAAAAACATAATTGTTTGATATCCTTTTTAAAGTCTTTACGGATTGTGTTTGTGGTCTAGTTAATGTTTATTTTAGTGGTGACATTGTTATTTTTGTTAAATATTTATATGATTTATAGTTTCTTTTAGCCGTCTACAACTTCAATGACCCCTATAATGAAGAAAAAAAATATATATAAAGAGAGCATGGATAACAAATTTATTGAGTTTAAGATCATGACATGGTGTGTGTTTATGTTATTACGTTCTATAAAGTATTTATTTATTTATTATGAATATTTAGTTCACTAGATTTTAATTTTACTAAAAAAATCCTTTAATTTATTATAACCGGGAGTGTTATGGGTCATTTGTTTTGTTTTTTTATTGCACTTAATGAGTATGCATTGTAATTATTAAGTTGTTTTTTTTTTTAAGTGGTCAAAAAATTAAAAAAAAAAAAAAAAAGTAAAAAATCATTATTCCATCATTCAATTCCAAATCATTGGAAAACACATTTAATATATGTTCTTACAAACTATCTTACCAAAGTGAACATATTTCCACTAAATATGACCCATGGTCGTTTACGTTTTACACTTAAAATTTAATGGGTTTGAATTGAAATTATTTAATTGTTTTTTAAGTGATTAAACAACTTAAAAAAAAAAAAAAAAAAAGGTAAGAAATCCTAACTTTTCACTCAATTCCAAATCGCCGAATTACATTTAATATATTTTCTTCAAGATTATTCTCCTAAACTAACGTATTTCAATTTAATCATAATTTTATATTTTACAAATTTATTTATTTTAACATATTACTTATGAGAAATTGCATAAAAAAAAACACATCAATCATGTCGTCACTTGTAACATGATTCAACCTTATAGAATGAAAATATATAACGATTAATATCAATAATGTTATAAATATCAAATTATTTATTTTCAAACCATTTTATCTCTAAAAAAACAAACAAGTTAACATTATATATAAATGTAATAAAAATTAAAAATAAACATATCATTCGGTTCTAGATTTCAGTTCCTCTTTTGTATTTAAAAAAAAAAAAAAAAAAAAAAACACTCGTTCTATTAATGTTTTAGGTAGGAAAAGAAAAAACCGTATTTTTTTCATGGAATTTTCTTAGGTGTCATCTGGAAACAAAAAGAATAATATTGTATCTTCCAATTATGCAGTCTGACGTGGTGTATTACGTCTTCTTACAAAAGTAGGTCCCACAAGTGATGACACACTAAAATAGAATGAATCACTAAGAAAAGAGAAAATTTTCTCTGTTCTTTAATGAATGAATCACTAAAAATAGAATCCAGAAAAACCCAAAACCACCAAATTAACGATCTCTCCATTTCCAATGGCGTTTACTTCCACTCTCAGTCTCCATCGATCCGGACTCCTCCATTCCCATATTACCCCTCTCTTTTCTCACGTTTCCTCCGATCTCATTTTCAATTTCTCCCCCATTTCTCGCAAATTCCTCTACCATGGGTAAGTCATACGCATGCCGATTCTCCAATCTTC
The DNA here is from genome assembly GCA_035582765.1 of Acer negundo. Taxonomy (NCBI): domain Eukaryota; kingdom Viridiplantae; phylum Streptophyta; class Magnoliopsida; order Sapindales; family Sapindaceae; genus Acer; species Acer negundo. The sequence continues at coordinate 13,046,754 of CM069242.1, forward strand.
TTTGTCTTTCGTTTGTTTTGCGATTGATGTTGGTTCTATTTCCATTGCATTAGCTTAGTTTCTTCTGAGAAAATTACATGTCTGTTTGGATTATAATGACAGCAAGTAATCTTATGTGTGTATTCTTGATATATATATATATATATTGTAATTATTGTTGTAGATCATCGATACTTCATTGTTAATTAAAAGATTTTGTAAGTTGTTTCCTGTAATATATATATTAAAAATTAATAGAGAACTGCAAGCTTAAAATATGTTTGATGTGGAATGCTTTTTTCCAATGCAAATTGACTATCAAATCAAGTGAGCATTAGGTCACGTGTAATTCACTTGTTAGACTTTTCAATTGTGAATGATTATTAATTTCATGAAGAGAAATTTATTTCGAAGCTGAATGGCCTTTATTTTCGTATTTGGATATGTTGTTATCTGATCTAGTATCTATGGTATTCTGATTTGGTTTATTTACCATTTACCCGAATTTATAATTGGTTCATATCGATTGTGAGATATAATTTTATCCTCATGAATAACTGCAATGACTTATGTCTAATGTTGCTTAATATTTCAATTGCTATGCAGGAACATTTTGAATGTTTCCAGCAATGGTGCAAATGTTGTGAGTTCAGCATCCCCATTGGTCAGTCACATGTTCTTGCAATCCAATATTTACTATTTTTATTGATTTTATGAGAGATTTAATTTAAAGAGATATAAAGTTGATATCATGGACCATGGTTATGCAGACACGGTTCTGTTGTCATAATCATTACCTGTACTTATGTTGATCATAAATTAGTATAATCAGTTTATGAAACTTCTTGAACCTACATCGTTTTATTCATTTTGCTAATATAAGCTAGTGAATGAATTCTAATGTGATTATGTCATATTGACAATGCATGATTACAAATTTATATCAGTGACGCCGTTACATAGTACTTGTTATTTGTTAGATGCCTAGAGGGCTAGAGGTATTTTTGGTGTCTTAAGGAATGATGAAGTAGGATTTGAAGGGTACTTGGATCTCATAATGTGTTTAGAGAATGATCTTTTTAGCACAACAAGGGAAAGATTGATTTAGCAATGACATTAAGATTCTTTGTCAATCACCCGGGCTTCTATTTACTGTTTGTTTCTAGTCCTTCCCCTAGCAATTTCATAAAAATTGGGGTAGTTAACTATTAAAGAGACTGCCTATAAAAGATAGGGAAGAAAGCATTGTGAGAATTTACCAAATCTACACCAGCTTTCTTAGTTTTGGTAGCTGAGAAGAAAAGGGATGGCGTTATGATGGCACTGTTTCCATTCTTGCCCAAGAAAATTTTATTTTCATTGTGGTATTTAACCAGAAATCATATGAGCCATTTGGAGAATTTTTACAATATTGCTGGTTTTTCATAATTTCTCACCTTTCACCTAGCAGAATTAATTAAATTAACCATTGTTGCGAAGAAATGGTCTAATAGCAGATGGAGAAGAACTTTTAGAATACTGTTAAGTGTTAACTGTCTATTGTCTAGTTATTTTGTTCATTTTTTGGGTTTTCTAAGCCAGTATATTATGTTGTTCACCATGCCAAGTGAATCTTCTAAATTCTTGCATAAGTGAGTTGGCCCATTGTCCAGTTATTTTGTTCATTTTCTGGGTTTTCTAAGCCAGTATATTATGTTGCTCACCATGCTAAGTGAATCTTCTAAATTCTTGCATAAGTGAGTTGGCCCAAAAATTTGTTATGGAAGATTTTATAGTTACTCCTATCCTTTCCTTTGCCACAAGGTATCTGAAATCTGTGGGTTTATGCAATCTTGTGTAATATGTGCTTTACTGGGACCTTGACGTGGCTGTTTATGTTAATCCCCACTTACCACCCCCCTCCTCCTCTTCTATTAAATATATGCCTATTTTCAAGTGTTTTCCTCTAACTTGTAATTAGAGGCGCTATATGGAACTGTTATCATCACTTTTGCAGCTTTGTGAAGTTGAATTTAAATTCATCGTGATATGGACTGTGCTTGTCATTTAAATTGGCTAAAAATATTTCTGAATTAAAGAATTTGGTATTTGATATTTTCTTTCTCTCTCATATATCTGTCCTGATTTTTGAAGTTTCAGAAGTTGGAAGTTTTGATAGCTATATAATGTATAATTTATGGCTAGTAGACAAGTTTATAAATATATTTTATCATGTCTTATATCATTATCACTGACAAGGTAATTTTAATTTCAGAATTCTGAACATGGTGCTGATTATGATGTTCCAATGCCAATAGTTCTGATAGATCAGGATTCAGATGCTGAAGCAACAATTGTACAACTCAGTTTTGGAGATCGTCTTGGAGCTCTTATTGACACGGTGAAATGGCAATTGTCAACTCAATCTATATTATTTCTGGAAATTGTAGTATTGTTGTCTATATACATTTCAGAGTAACACTGAGCTGTTCAACAATGGGGTAGCCTTCACCTGTTTAAGTTCCACACTCATTACACATGTTTAACACAGTTTCCTATTTGAGTGGACTCAGCGGATGAATATCACTTTGCTAGAAACACATCTTATAATAATTGTAGTGTTGCTTGGAAAAATGAGGTTGTTACTTCCTTGTGGAAGGATCGGGAAGGATTTTGGTTTCTCCATGTGAAGCAATTGCCTAGTTAAATTCCAGCAGATTGCTTCTCATATGGGGTACTTTCCATATGTTGGAGAGTAACAATGGATATGTAGTTGTTTACGAATATAGATGATCACCGGTCACCACGAACATGTTTAGTTGGAGATAAAAATCTGTGGATATCAAATGTGCTTTTTTGGCCCTCTACTGTGTATGAATAGTCTTGATTTTGGGTAAATGTGTCCTTGCAAATACTTTGGAGATCACTTGGTTTTATTAATACAGATTTGTTTTGGGTATATCTTTGATTAAGAATTAAAGATTGTCGATTGCTTTTGTTATTGTATTCTTCATTAAGATTGGAATTTGAATTGTTTTTGTCTATATTTGAGCAGATGAACGCACTGAAAGACTTGGGATTTGATGTGGCAAAGGGAACTGTTCATACTGAAGGATCAGTCAAACAAACAAAATTTTTCATTACCCGACTGTGAGTAAATTGTCAAAAATTATATAATATTACTGGTTTCTTACTCTCTTCATCTTGTTCTCTAAGTTCAAAAAAGATACTTTTTGTTGTTTTGCATTGAATTAGAAGGAGAATAAGTTTGGTTTTTAGTATTCTTCTAATTTGGCAATATTTCCAATATCAAACATTGAACTTTTATCATGGTCCGGTTTATAAGTCATATCCTATAATATTATCTGTGTGAAAGTTCTTAGCACTTTGTATTTGACTTTTTTTATGCTAGAGACACCGGGCGCAAAGTTGAAGATCCTGATATGCTAGAGCAAATTCGACTTTCCATCATTAACAATCTTTTGAAATATCATCCAGTATGTACACTAAGTTGATACCCTTACATATTTTATTTGCATGTTTATCTGTGTGTTTGTAGGGAAGGGGGTTAAATGTAATAATAATTTTCTTCTAGCTATCCTTGAATTTTTAAAGTAACTTTTTTCGTCAAATGTCCTGATGTTTTTTTCCTCTGTTGCTAGGAATCCAGTGAGCAACTTGCCTTGGGTGAGGCTTTTGGAATAAAAGCTCCTGAAAGAAAGGTGATCATATTTTCGCTTAACAATATTATCTTTCTCATAACCAGAATTTCCATCAATTAGGACTTACCTGCTTTCTGTTTGGTGGACAATGCATTTGTTGCAAATGGATTGCCAGTATTAACTTTGTAAATGTCTATATTCCTGGCCTACTGTAGCCCAAATATCTGGTAGATATTAGTTTTTGTTTTGGAGGAGAGCTGGGGATATGTAAGATTAAACTAAAAGGAATTTTTTTTTTTCTTTTATAATTTGGCTTATCGTATATGATTCATTGTAGATCATAGGTACCACATTAGATAATCAATCCTTCTGTGGCTTCCTTTGAGCCATTTCTTCTCAGTTGAGAGCATTAAAAATTTGTATAAAATAGACAACTCTTCAAGCTGTTAAGCTGCCAGTGTGCTATTATGGTGTCATTTTTAGGCTATACAGATGCTTCTTTTGTTGTTAGTTGCCTCATTTCCATGTAGTTCTTGTATTCTTTTGGTTTAGCATGCTACTTGCCAATCTCATAACTCTATTGGTATAGTTCAAAAAAGTATTTTTTCTGTATAGTATTGTTGAAGATCTCAAATACAGCACATTGTTTTTATCATCTTTATCAAATTGTTTCTGTTTGTGCTGGATTGAGCAAATTCAAATAAAGCTTATTTTCTGATAAACGTTGCATTTAAAAGCAATTTCTTTGTTTTCATTATGGTTTTAGTCAACATGAGGTTTGTTAGCTTAGTTATCAGCAGATGACAGCCTGTACTGATGTCCTCCCTTGTTATATATATATATATATATATATATATATAATATCAATTAGTGATTTATTTTTTGCCTTTTTTTTTTCTACTGCAGCTTGATGTTGATATTGCCACTCATGTACATGTCAAGGAAGATGGACCCAAGAGGAGGTTTGCTGCTTCCAAAATTGTGATTAAATTTGCTTTTAGCAATTATTTGCTCTTTTGTTCTCGTTAAAATCTGCCGAAGATTTGAGGATTATTTTAATAATGAGTGAATGCTTACCAACCTACATAGAGGTATTTGATAAGTCATTTTCTTACAAGATTTAATCTGTATATGACCAGCTTGCTCTATATCGAAGCAGCAGATCGACCTGGATTACTAGGAGAGGTCATTAAGATCATTGCTGATATCAACATCGATGTGGAATCAGCTGAGATTGACACAGAAGTATCTTCACTTCTCACTCCCCCGCCTCTCAACCCCTCACTTGCACACAGTCCTGATCCCCCGTCTCTAATATCATCACTTTTCTTCATTCATCTTTCCACACAAACGCATAGTCATGGTCTTGCACTGTATTTCATCACTTTTTCTTCTTTCATCTAACAGGGTTTGGTAGCAAAAGATAAGTTCCATGTCAGCTACAGAGGTGCAGCACTCAACAGTTCCTTATCTCAGGTAAATTGTTTATGTGCAGGCATAGTTCACATTTAATAGACATCCTCTACAGAGAATATATTTCTTAACTGTTTGCCTTTCTACAATGTGTGATCTTTTCAGGATCAAATGATCCATTTTGGATTTTACTTCTAATTTTATGCGCAATTTTTGTCGTGACCTTTATTTATTTATTTATTTTTTCCTGAACCTGCAGGTGTTAGTGAACTGTCTGCGTTACTACCTTCGAAGGCCAGAAACAGATATTGATAGTTACTGATGCTCGGAAGACTAACCTTTTAGCTGTAAATGGGATGTAACGGTTCATGTAACAAGTAATATGTGAGTTCAATGACTTCATGAAGTTGTATTTCAGCAGTCATGTTCCGTAATTACATTCTGTGGGATGTTTATGGAACTGACGACTCTCGTAGTACATTTGAAAACATGAGTTTTTTCATAAATAAATATATGGAAATGTTGAAAAACAATAAACTTTACTCTTCATAGGCACTGTGTGTGATAATTTGTGAATTTTTATATTTGATTTCTATATTGAAAGAGTTACAATAGGGTATATATATATATATATATATATATATGAGAGAAGTTTTCTAATTAAGCCTACAATTAAGTTTATAAATGCTAACTAAACAATTACAATTAAGGTTATAAATACTGACTAATTAATTCCTAACAATTAACTGATCAATTAGTCAACTACAATTAATTACAAAATCAACGGTTGATTCCTAAATATCCATTTTACTCCTAGAATTGCTCCGGTCAACACTTTCTAACATTCTCTCTCGAGTTGGTCAAAAAATGTCTTTCATGACCGGCTTACAACATAATTTATCAAATTGTTTATTTGGTAAGCCTTTCGTGAGGATGTCTACCACTTGTTATGTGGTGGGTAGATAGGGCATATAGATCTGTCAATTATCTATCTTCTCTTTGATGAAGTGTTTGTTTATACCCACATGCTTAGTTCTATCATGTAGAACCGTATTTTAAGCTATAACATATATATATATATATATATATACACACACACACAAAAGAAGTTTCCTAACTGAGCATACAATTAAGGCTTAGTCTACAATTAAGTCTAACTTAGCCTATAATTAAAGCTATAAATACTAACTAATCAATTACAATTAAGGCTATAAATACTGATTAATTAATTCATAACAATAGCTAGTCAACTATAATCAATTACAAAATCAACAGCTGATTCCTATAAATCCTCCTAGGATTTTACTCATAGAATTACTCTAGTCAACACTTTCCAACACTCTCCTTCAAGCTGATCAAAAAATGTTTTCCATGGCCATCTTGCAACATAACTTGTCAAATTGTTTCTTTGGTAAGCCTTTCGTAAGGATATCTGCCACAAGTTCTATGGTAGGTAGATATGACATACAAATTTGTCCATTATCTATCTTCTCTTTGATGAAGTGCTTGTCTATCTCCACATGCTTGGTTATATCATGTAAAACCAGATTGTGAGCTATGACATATATATACAAAAGAAGTTTTCTAACTTAGCCTACAATTAAGGCTTATCCTACACAATTAAGCCTAACTTAGCCTATAATTACGGATAAGCCTACAATTAAGGCTTATCCTACACAATTAAGCCTAACTTAGCCTATAATTACGGATATAAATGCTACCTAATCAATTACGATTAAGGCTATAAATACTGACTAATTAATTCCTAACAATTAACTAATCAGTTAGTCAATTAAAATAATTACAAAATCAAGAGTTGATTCCTAGAAATCCTCATAGGATTTTACTCTTAGAATTACTCTAGTTAACATTTTCCAACTCCCCCCACTCAAACTGGTCAAAAAATGTCTTCCATGGCCAGCTTGCAACATAACTTGTCAAATTGCTTCTTTGGTAAGCCTTTCGTGAGGATGTCTGCCACTTGTTTTGTAGTGGGTAGATAAGGCATACAGATCTGTCAACTATCTATCTTCTCTTTGATGAAGTGCTTGTCTATCCCCATACGCTTGGTTCTATCATGTAGGACCTGATTGTGAGCTATGACAATTGCTAACTTGTTGCCACAATATAGTTTCAAGGGAGAGAAAACTTGAACCTTTAAATCATCAAGAAGCCTTTTTTATCCAGATTACCTCACAAATTCCAAGGGTAGCTGCTCTGAATTCTGTCTCGGCACTACTTCTTGCTACAACACCTTGTTTTTTACTTCATCAAATCCCCAAATACCCTCTAACAAAAGTACAATAGTCAGATGTAGATCTCATGTCTGTTATACTACTAGCCCAATCTGTATCTGTGAAAACTTTAACCTGAAAATGACCCATGTTAGTAAATAGTAGTCTTTTCCTAAGTGTCCCCTTTAGATATCTTAGGATTCTTAAAGCTGTCTCATTATGTTATGCTCCTAGTGAATGTAGGAATTAACTCATCATGTTGACTGCAATTAAGATGTCAAGTCGAGTGTGAGCTAAGTAGATCAGTTTCCCTATTAACCTCTGATATTGTTCATGGTTTACTTGACTTTCTGGTTAGCACCCCCAAGTTTCAGATTTGGTTCTATTGTAGTTTCTACAGCCTTGCAGCCTATCATTCCAGTCTCTCCCAATAAATCTAGGATGTATTTTCTCTTAGAAACAAAGATCCCACTATTGGATCTAGCAAACTTCATCCCCAAAAAATACTTTAAGTCACCTGGATATTTGACTTCAAACTCTTGAGCTAGCAACTCTTTTAGTCTTCTTATTTCCTCAACATCATCTCTAGTCACGATGATGTCATCTACATAGACAATTAAAATAGCATTCTTACCTTCACTTGAATGTTTAAAGAAAAATGTATGGTCCCCTTAGCTTTGGCTGTAACCGAATCTTCTCACAACCTTTCCAAACTTCTCGAACTAGGCTGTAGGTGACTGCTTCAATCCATACAAGGATTTCACCGGCCTACACATTTTACCATTCTTGAATTCTCCCTCAAACCCAGGTTGAGGAGTCTATGAATACCTCTTCTTTCAAATTGCCGTTCAAAAAGGCATTTTTTTATATCCAACTAGTGTAAGGACCAACCTAGATTTATAACCACAAACAAGAGGATTCATAAGGTGTTGATCTTGGCCATGGGCGTAAAAGTCTCATGGTAGTCGAGACTATAGGTTTGAGTAAAACCCTTGGTAACAAGACGAGCTTTGTGTATTTCTAAGGATCCATCATCTCTACATTTATTTATGAAAACCCACTTACATCCCACAATTTTCTTCTTTTTTGTTAACTTGTGAACAACCCGTGTTGTATTTTTTGCTAGTGCATTTATCTCTTCCATAACTTCTACTTTTTAGTTTGGCAGTAAGCTTGATAAACTTCAGGTGTCAATTGTCATGTCACTATTATTGAGACCTATGTGTGTGTGTGTGTGTGTGTTTTTTTTTTTTTTTTTTCCTTCTGTAATTTGTCTTAAGTAATTGAGTTCAAAAATTTAATAGTTTATTGCTCATTCTCATCTTTAGGAATCCACGTCCTTTGTGAATGGTGGAAATCCATTTGATCCTCTATATATTTACGATCAAAATTCACGATTCGCGTCAAATAGTAAATAAAGTCAAAACGGAGATGAATAGTTGAATATTATTTAAAGACTAACACACTCATAATTTACATACAACATAGTGAAATAAATATAGAAAGCGTACTATAGTGTCTACAATTTGGCATCGTACAATGAACGCATTTGTCTGCATCATGGTGCAACCTCTCAAACCGTCGCCCTCGCCCCTGCCCCCGTTGCCCCCATTGCTGAAGGCGCCCCCTTTGCTTCCATCGCTAAAACTGCCCCCTCCGCCCCTCCCGTCTCTGCCGTCGTAGCTCTGGCAGTCACAGTTCGTGCGACTGGACAACAACTCATCATCACTGTTGTCATGATCCTCCTCATAGTCGTACTTCTCACTGTGTCTTTTCTATCAATAGTAGTCTTGGTTACCGCTGCTGTCACTGTTGCCGCACAATCAACATGCGCATGTGTCACCGTCGCCCTATCGGTTGCACAGACGACCGTCGCTCTGGCCACCGCTGCTTAGGCATCTGGGGCTGTGGTGGCCCGTACATTAGCCGAGCGATTTTTGATTACGGTCGAAGTTCCTCTACGTCACATTTGGTGCAAGTTATGTTTGAGAACAATTTTGAGTAGACATTTGATCAAAATTGTGAATGGTGGAAATCCATTCGATACCGTCCATTCGATCCTTTATGTGTTAACGATCAAAATTCACGATCTGCGTCAAATAGTAAACAAAGTCAAAACGAAGATGAATAGTTGAATACTATTTAAAGACTCTAACACACTCATAATTTACATACAGTATAGTGAAATGGATATAGAAGACGTACTATAGTGTCTACGATTTAGTATCGTACAACGAACACATTTGTCTGCAACACAGTGCAGTCTCTCAAACCGCCGCCTCCACTTCTATTGCCCCCATCTCCTCCGCCCTTCTTGTCTTTACCGCCGTCGCCATGGCCACCGCAGCTCGTGCGACCGGAGGACAACTCATCATTGCTGTTGTCGTGATCCTCCTCGCAATCATACTTCTCACGGTGTCTTTTCTATCGATGGTAACCTTGGTTGCCGTTGCTGCCATTGTCATCGCACAATCAATAGGTACGCGTGTTGTCGTCGCCCTATCGGCTGCACAAATAGCCCTCGCTATAGTCACCGCTGCTTAGGCACCTGGGGTTATGGCGGCCTGTACATTAGCCGAGAGATTTTTTATTGTGGTTGGAGTTCTTTCCCGTTACGTTTGATGCGAGTTAGGTTGGAGAACAATTTTAAGTAGACATTTGATCAAAACTGTGAATGGTGGAAATCCATTCGATCCTCTATATATTCACAATCAAAATTCATGATCCGTATCAAATGGTAAACTAAGTCAAAACAGAGATGAATAGTTGAATACTATGTAAAGATTCTAACACACTTATAATTTACATACAACATAGTGAAATGGATATAAAGGGTATAATAAGGTTTAAATGTGCTCGCTGCAACGATAGTGTCTATGATTTGACATCGTACAACAAACACATTTGTCTGCAACACGGTGCAGCCTCTCAAACAACTACCCGATTTGCCCTATTTGTCTTTGCCGCCATCGTCGCCCTAGCCGCCGTAGCTTGTGCAACCGGACAACAACTTATCATTGTTGTTGTCGTGATCCTCTTCGCAATTGTACTTCTCACGGTGTCTTTTCTATCAATGGTAGCATTGGTTGCCGCTATTGTCACCGTAGCCGCACAATCAACAGATGCAGATGTCGTCACCTCCCTATCGACTACATAGGTGACCACTACTCTAGCCACTACCGATCTGGCAGCTAGGGCTGTGGCGGCCCGCACATTAGTCGAGGGATTTTTGATTGCGGTTGAGTTTCTCTGCGTCACGCTTGATGCAAGTTAGGTTTGAGAACAATTTTGAGTAGATATTCGATTTGTGAATGGTAGAAATCCATTCGATCCCCGTCCATTTGATCCTTTATGTATTTACAATCAAAATTCATGATCCGCATCAAATAATAAACAAAATCAAAATGGAGATGGATAGTTGAATACTATTTAAAGACTCTAACACACTCATAATTTACTTACAACACAGTGAAATGGATATAAAGGGCGTATTAAGGTTTAAATGTGCTCACCGCAACGATAGTGTCTACGATTTGGCATCGTACAACGAGCACATTTGTCTGTAACACGGTGTAGCCTCTCAAATTGTCGCCCTCATCGTCGCTGCTGCCCCCGTCTCTGAAGCCACCCCCTCTACCCTACCCGTCTTTACTGCTGCGGCCCTGGTCGCCGAAGCTTATGCAACCGAACAACAACTCATCATTTTTGTTGTCGTGATCCTCCTCACAGTCGTATTTCTCATGGTGTCTTTTCTATTGACGGTAGCCTTGGTTGCCGCTGTTGTCACTGTTGCCGCACAATCAGCAGGCGCGTGTGCCACTGTCGCCTTATCCGCTGCACAGACAACCGTCGCTCTGGCCACCGCCCTTCAGGCAGCTGGGGCTGTGGCGACCCATACATTAGCCGATTGATTTTTGATTGTGGCCGGAGTTCCTCCGCATCACGCTTGATGCGAGTTAGGTTTGAGAACAATTTTGAGTAGACAGCTCTCTAAATTTTACTCAAACCTGTGGTTGTAAATCTAGGTTGGTCATTACACCAGTATGTTCCTAGGGATGGATAGGTGGGAGATATTTGAAGTAAATACCTTGTAATTTTCGGATAGTCTATGATAGGATAGGTATTTGGCTATAGGATGTGTGGTACATTTCCGAACACCTTTCCTATTGGCTATGGTAATATCAAGATCAGTAAAAACATTAGGTTGAGAAGTAGAAGGAAGATGAGTGACAAAGACATGTTGAGAATCAAAAGTATTACCTAGTTTATGCTTATCTGTAAGAGGATCGGGATCAGACCTTGATAATGATGACTAGTCTTATACCAGATGAGGTTGTTCTCTATTAGCCTAAGACTTCCGTCTAGTATAAATTATAGGATAATTATCCTGATTAGGATTCTCACTAAGTAATGTTTCTCCCTTAGACTAGAATCAGTAAGATCTAATACCATATCAATCCCTAGTTGTTGGTCATTAACCCATGTTTTCTTTTCAAAAACAGATTCTTTATAAGAAGAATTTGGATAACTATTAGGAAAGGAAGAATTTGGATAACTATTAGGAAAGAAAGAATTTGGTATAACTGAATTATTAGTTTCCAAAACTAGATTAGTATCCAAAAAAAATTTAAACTCAAACTCATATTTATTTTCATTCTCTCCCTAAAGATGAGTTTTAGAGAAAAAAGGTTTTTGTTCAAAAAAAGACACATCCATACTAATATGTTTTTTTGTTTGTTTGTTTGTTTGTTTGTTTGTAAGGGGATTAAAAACTTATACCTCTTTTTATTAGGGAGATAGCCAATGAAAACACATTTTTCAGCTCTAGCATCAAGTTTAGACCAAAGTAAGTACGGTATATGTACAGAAACAGTGATACCAAAAACTTTAAGAGGGAGATTAGAAATTAATCTATTATTAGAAAAAAAACTGTTTAAGACAATGTATGAGTGTCTTATAGTTTAAGATGTGTGAGGACACCTTATTAAAGAGGTATGTAGCTGTTAGAATAGCGTCCTGCTACAGATATTTTAGGACATGCGTTGAAAGCATGAGAGCCCAACTTACTTCTGAAAGATGACGGTTTTTTCTTTCCGCAACCCCATTTTGTTAGGGTGTATGGCGACATATAGGTTGATGTTGAACTCTTTTTTGTTTTAAAAAATTTCCAATATATTGGTTAAAATACTTTGTGTCATTCTCACTTCTTAAAATACTGATTTTAGTATGAAATTGAGTTTCAACAAGAGTATAAAATTCTTGAAAAAAAATTTCGACTTCAGATTTGGAATTCATCAAATAGAGCCAACATAATCTAGTGTAGCCATCAATAAAAGTTACAAACCAATGTTTTCCATTTAAAGTAGGAATTTTATACGGCCCCCAAATATCACTATGTATTAAATAGAAGGGCGTTGAGGCCCTATATGGTTTAGAGGCATAAGGTTTGTGAGTACTTTTAGAAAAACATCAAATATCACACTAAAATTGAGAAGGGGATAAATTTTGAAATAAAGTCAGAAACAAATGTTTTGAATAAACAAAACTTGGGTGACCTAATCTGAAATGTCAGATCATTATCTGCTCTTTTACAAGCAGAGAACGTACATCACTGTTTAAAAACATAGCCGACTTATTTATACTGTCTTTAAAATAATAGAGCTCATTCTATATCTTAGCACTGCCAATCACCATCCCCGAAGTTTGTTCCTAAAATTTACAAAGTGTTAAAGAAAAAAACAACTGAACAGTTAGAGTCAATAGAGAGTTTACTAACTGACAATAAATTACAAGAGATATTAGGGACATGTAGGACAGATTTAAGAGTGATATTGTTAGAAATTATGACAGAACCTGTTCTAGCAATGGATGACAAACTGCCATCGACAATCCAGACCTTTTTGTTGTTAGAACAGAATGAATATGTATCAAAAAGAAAGGAGACACTTGTCATGTGATCTGACACGCCGGAGTTGATAACCCAGGGTGTAGAATTAAAGTGACTCAAATAGCTAATAGAAAGATTGTCTGATTGGGTAAGAGAAGCACTAATAGGATTAGTTACCGAGTGCGTAGAAAAAATCATGGAGGTAATTTATGCCATGTAATGGAGTACTGTAGCAAAGTACTGTAGCGAGAAGAGAAGAAAAGAAAAAAAAATTGAAACAATAAACCTAAAGAATTATAGGCTCTATACCGTGTGAATTTTTATATTTGATTTCTATATTCAAAGAGTTACAATAGGGCATATATATATATACAAAAGAAGTTTTTTAACTTATTCTACAATTAAGTCTACAATTAAGGCTATAAATGCTAACTAATCAATTATAGTTAAGGCTATAAATATTAACTAATTAATTCCTAACAATTAGTTAATCAATTAGTCAACTACAATTAATTACAAAATCAATAGTTGATTCCTACAAATCCTTATAAAATTTGACTCCTAGAATTACTCAAGTCAACACTTTCCAACATAATTTGATAAAAGGGTTTTCTATTGCATATGAAAACAACTGGACATGTTAGAAGTGATCATTTTTCAAAAGCACTTGTTAAGTGGTTTTATACTTTATTTATGTGAATTGATGAAATTGGATATGACACCCGATAAAATACATTTGTCTTCCACCAATAGTTCAAGTTGAAGGGTAATATACCCTAATTGCAAATAACAAATGCGTATACAAGTATACAACTACACGTCTAAAAGTACAATCATTTGGAAGGATTTATATGTGAAAGTTCTTGGTTAAATTGATTGTAATATCACATTTCATTTAAAGTTGAAAGTTTAATATGGTATTTCAAACTTGAATTACACTACACTTTTGTGTCGTTGTAAGACATTATTCACAAATTCTAAGATCATCAATAAGAAGTTAAGTGGCTACAAGTTTATTGGTTGTTAAAAATTGATAGTTTATTAAGAACTCCACTCATATCATTCATAATTTCATATACTTCTGCTTTTTTTGTAGCAGTTGTGAGTGTAGAGTCCTGTTAAAGGATTAGGTAGCCTTCTTTTCTCTCTTTACGAATACTCCATTTACGATAATCATATCCAAAGAAATAATAATTATCTAGGTTTAGGACCGTGTCAACTGAAAATAAGAAGGAAAAAAAAAAATCCACGATTATGTAATATAACGCTACATACCCCACTATGTAATATGTATGACTGTATATAACGTTACATAATCATGATCGATCCGATTAGAGAAGAAACAGGTAAACACAACACATTTTCCCTGCTTTTAAGTTTTAACCAATTTTCTACCTGTGCCAGTTGTTGCCATGTTTTTATTATTTATTTATTGATATAGTAGTTGTAGCCATGTTGTACCTAACTAATTCAATTTCTTTATTCCCTTTCTTCTCAAGCAAAATATATAGAGTTTAAAGCACACCACTAGGTCTATAAATCTCTTGTAAGAAATAATAATATCCCTAGATAGAAGAAGTCCTTGAAAGCAATTGAAAGCCATGTTCTTGAAGTTGACAGTTGTGTTCATTGTTCTTTTGCAGAGCTATGTCAACTTGGCTTCTGACCCTGATCCAGTCACTGACTTCTGCATACCCCAAACAGATACTGCAACAATTCTCCTCCAATGCAAGAACTCATCACTTGCCACAGTTGATGATTTTGTATTTTCAGGTATAAAAAATCCTGGAAAGTTTAGTGAAACCGGGTTATCGTCCATTCCAGTCAATGTCAATGTCTTTCCTGGCTTGAATACTCTAGGCATGTCAATGGTGAGGGCTGACTTTGAGATCGGTGGCGTTAACGTGCCACATTTCCATCCAAGAGCAACTGAGATAGCAGTTGTGCTAGAGGGAAAAATCTATTCGGGGTTTATCGATACAGAAAACAGAATCTATGCTAAAGTGATTGAAAAAGGTGATGTTATGGTGTTTCCAAGGGGACTAGTGCACTTCCAAATGAATGTTGGAAGCACAAAGGCAACTCTTTTGGGGAGTTTTGACAGCCAAAATCCTGGATTGCTGAGGATTCCATCTGGAATTTTCGGTTCAGGGATCAAAGAAGAGCTTTTGGAGAAGGCTTTTGGCTTGAATGCCGAGGAACTTGCCAAGTTAAGGAAGAGGTTTGGTCCCCACTGATTGGAAAATTTTGGAGTCAACTTCAATAAGGGAGCATGAAGAAACCAAACATTTTCATGTACTGATGATTGATGGAATAGAAATTCACAAGGGTAAAGTGTAATTACATTTTTTTTCATATTTATTCCAATTTACCCATCATTTCACGGATAGTCTTTTTCTTTTCTTTTTTTTCTCCTTAGATCATCCTTTACTATCCAGGTGTGACTACTTAGGTCACATCTTAATTTGTAGGATTTTTCTATACAGGTTTGAATTTAAAGTCACACTTTACATTGCTGGATTTTACTATGCAATTGTGCATCCTTAGACAGGGACGAAACCAGAAATATTTTTTTAGATGGGTTGTGGAAAATTTCATATAGATAAAAAATTATACTATTTAATAAAAAAAATTATTTTGATGGCGAATCTCGACGGTACAAGAGAATTTTTATTAGTTAAATAAAAAAGTATACATAGTCAGAGAACATAATGAGTAGTACCCTCAAATATATATTATAACTAAGAAAAAACATAAGAAAATAAAAAGGAAATGCACATGCAATGTAAACACAATAAGATCCTACTTCAATGTTGACTTTTGAGGCTTCAAAGAAACAAAAACATATATTATCTAATCCGAATCAATTGTAAAAACAAGTTCTCTTTTAATATAAATAATCATACAATTCTCAAGAAACTTACCATCCATCTTGTTGTGTAAAGAAGTTTTGACAAGTTTCATAGCCCAAAAAAAAACTTAATTTTTCAATTAATTTTACAACATAAACTTTAAAATAAAAATAAAAATAAAACTTACGCTTTTAGTTTATTGTTAAGAGGTTAAAATATCTCAATTTGATTTTTGAATCAGGAAGGGGTTAAAATTTCTCATTTTGATTTTTCACTTAAATAAGGAGATACAATGAGCTTTAATGAGTTTAATACATGTTTTCAAGTTATTGTCCTATTATTAAGATAAAGAAAAATATGATAAATTAAGTCAGAATCGGAATTAGAATATACTCACTTTTTGATTCTGAGATTCTTCGATAGATGTCCTTCATTTATTATGATCGAATGACATTTGACATGTCATCTTCCACGCAACAGACACAGTAAGGTAACCCGTTAGACTTTAAAATTTAAATTATTATGTTAAAGCCCAAATAATAATAATATATAGTTGTTAACCACCCCTCTTTAATAATGTTAACACTTCATAATACAACTAAGCAACCAACCAACATGTGTTGTTTATATTAAAAAAAATTATTTACTTTATAATCGAACTAAGGATTCAAACTTGGTTGTTTATTATTCAAACTTCAGAAACCGTAAGTGGTGGTGAACGGCAGAGCGTAGCCCAGCTGGTAGATGGACTAGCTTGGACTTAAAATGTGAGAGAATAAGTGTTGTCGGGTCTTCTATAATACATAAAATGATTTGAGTAATATAGAAGTTACTGATGACTGATTAGGGAGAAATGTTATGAGATATTTTTCATTTTAATGTAATTACTTTTTAATTATAGTAATTGATTATGATTTTGTAATATTTACCTAATGTGATATGTGAGTTGTCAAAATTCGGTAAATCATAAGATTTTTTTGTGAATGATAAGGTCTTGACAACTCACATGTCACGTCATTTGAGTATGATTTTAGACAACCTAACATTACTCCTTGTTTAATATCTTTAATTTACTAAACTGCTTATGTCTTTTTATACCGATTCAAGGGTATTTTTGTCGTTTGCTTCATCTATCACGATGCGGCAAAATTACAATTTCCGACACGAAAGCAAAACCATACTTCTCACATAATTAAGTTTAGCTGCTATATTGTTTCAGTTAAGTTTTTGGACAGTTAATTTGAGTCCTCCTGTATATATAATAGCTAAATCCTAAATATACAATATTAAAAACCTTACTCTTTAATTAGCGTTTCTTCCATGGCTGCAGCAAAATCTGACATGCTCGTAAGCAGCATTGAGAAGTTCTTAAAGGCGTACAACGACCGGTTGCAAGCACAGTCAAAGGTAGTTGAAGCTGAAGCAAAATTGATTCAAGCTGTTGATACTCTACCACGCATCTCTTTGGATCAATCGCAATATATGAATTTGTGAAGATATTTATTATTATTATAATTATTATTTTCTTTTGTTAGTTTTTATTTTTTTTCATTCTTAGAACTTTTGTTGTATTTTAGGCGGGATTCATACTCCAAAAGCTCTCTGAGTCTGGTTATTCTATAAAGGTCAATGAGATTATACAAGAATGGAAGATTCAATGTGGCGGAGCTCCACCACCAGTAGTTGCTCTTTTTATGAATCTCAATATAAATTATTGAAGATATTTTTTTTTCATCATTAAAACTTAGTGTGGTGCTATTGGTACACCCCCTACCAATCTATATATATATCCCACTTTTTAAAATTTTGACTTAAGAAAATAAAATAAAGTGTTTTTATTAATTGTTTTGATTTATTTCCAAAACTACCCAATTTACTTATTTTTCAAACTTAATACACCCCCATCTTTGATCTCTGTATACCCCTTCTCACCTCCATTAAATGATTTATTTTTTCTTCTTATTATTTTATTTTATTTTGATTTTTTTTTCTTCTTATTTCATGGTGGAAGAGAAAAAAAAAGATAACAGGGTCGCTTCAACACAACGATAGCTTAATATCATTCTAAAAAACGATTCTTCCATATGCTTGATATCTTTCGAAGACTATTTCATAATATTTTTGTATGTGTGTAAGAAGCAACATTTAGGATTTAAGAGTTAAAAAATTAATTAAAAAAAAAAGGTTTAAAAGAACATGGTTTTTTTTTTTTTTTTTTTTTTTTGAAGTTTTAATAGTTTACTTTGTCCCTTTAAGTAATTTTGATAAGAAAAAAAAAAAAATACTGCATAATTAAAAAAGTGGGGCATAAATAAACAGGTAGGGGGTGTGCCAATAACACTACTCAAACTTATGTGTAAATTATTTTACGGTTGGATTTGGAGAGTCCGGTAAAACCCCTGCAGAAGTCCAAGGCTTGAGGTCTGCAGAAGTCCGAGGCTTGAAGTTCTCTGAGGAGTTGGTCAAAGACGGTTGGCTCATCCGAGGCGTGAAGCGTGGACACAATGTGTAGGGTTTGGTTCCCACTTCCCAGTATCAACTATTTAGTGAATGCAGTGGGACGTAGTTATGGAGGTTTTGGATTTGAAATAAGCCTATAATATCTATGTTCGTGTTTATTTGAAGTATTTACACAGACAATTTTTATAAACTGAAGTTATAATTCTGTTCTAAGTTTTGTGGGTACATCATCATGCTACAGGCTTTCTTTCACATTGTTTATGCTTTTAATTGGATATTGAATTGGTTCTTTTCTATGTTTTGGTTAGATAAATCATTTATGCTGTTAAGTTGGGAATTAAAAAAATGCTTTAATTGAATATGTATCATTTTTGTGTCGTTAAATTTGATATATGTGAATTCATCATTATTATTTTTTTCATATGGGATTTCTTTTCGTATACTTTGGTTGGCTACATAGCTTTTTAATGGCTCAGAAGTGGATTTGCCAAACTTGTGCTTTTGTTACGGACCAGATTCTCCATATGGGATTTCTTTTTGTATATTTTGTTTATAATTGTTATTTTTAGGGGTGGACACAAAAACCGAAACCTAATTAAACCGAACCGAACTTAACCGAAAAAAGGTGTTTAGTTCGGTTCATAGTTTTTATTCGGTTCAAACCAATTTAAAATTTAAAAACTAAATTGAATTTCGGTTCGGTTTCGGTTTTGGACAAACAAAATCGAACCGAACCGAATAAACCGAATTGTCTTAATTAATTATTTTGTAAGGTTCAATTTTATTATGAACTGTTTGTTGATGATGTTTTATTTTGAACTACATTATGTACTACATTTTTGACTTCTATTTTATAGAAGTCATGAAGATTTTATATTTTGATTAAGTATGTAGACCGAATATGATTTATATTTTAGATTTTGGATTGAAAATTGAGTTTTATTTTGTTTAAATTGTTTTTTACATATTATGTTTTCTTAAAAAAGTTTAAGTCTAAATGCCAAAAATACAACTTAAAGGCCCAAAAAATTAAAAAATATATATACAGAAAACATTCAAAACCCAATTTGCCCAAAACCGAATTAAACCGAACCGAACCGAACCGAACCGAAATAAATATGTTCGGTTCAATTCGGTTTTCAGGTTCAAAACGGTTCAAATTGATTCACATTTTCAAAAATCAAATATATGTCGGTTCAATACGGTTTTGGCCAAAAACGAACCGAATCGAACCATGCCCACCCCTAGTTATTTTACTGAGATGGACTGGGACATCAGTAAAAAAAAAAGCAAGATTAAAATTTTGTAAGCGGACATGGCAATGTTTCTGAACAAAAATAATCGGTCTTGGACAATTCATGTCAATTTAACAATTTCAAAACCCTAGTTGCATACCAAGCTTGAAAAATGTACTCCAAATTTAAAATGGAACTTCAAAATGACAAGAAAAATTCAATATCTACTCTTCTGATTACCGTTTCTGCGATACAACACAACATATAAATCCAAGTTAGAATGGAAACTTACAGGGAGCTCTAACAATAATGAATTATTTTAGTTTAAAACCGTAATCTCAGCTTATCAGCCTCATTAAAGCATCTTATAGGATGATAACCATTATTCATACTATTACCTATTTACTCTGATTTCTAACTCGTAAATAATCATATCAAACAATTTTGAATTGCAGAAATTAAACACACAAACAATCTGCACATGTAATTCCTTATTATTAATCTTGACACTTTTAGGGTGACATTTTTAATTTGATAACTCACTCTAAGGGTAGACCTGGTAAAATTTCACACGACCTATTAACACAATCCAAACCCATTCGAAAATAGCGGTTGATGGGTCTAGTTTATTAGATCTGGTTGTTAATGGATTATCCCATTAAAACACAAAATATAATGGATCGGTTTTGGGTTCACCTTTGAAAAACCATTAATTCGTTAACAACCCGTTAATATAAAGATTTTTTATATGAAATTTATTAAAAAAAAAATCTTTGTATTTTGGGCAGTGAATTCATTTTGGATTTCAAAAGACTTTCAAATCGATGATTTTTGTAGAGTTCATAAACTTTTATAGACTTTACAGAATTATAAAGACTTTCATAAACTTTGATTTTAAAAAACTTTCATAGATATATATAGACTTTCATTGACTTTTAAATATAATATATACTTTATTGTAACAAAATTATATTTCTCATGTTAAAAAAAAAAAAAAATCTCAAAAGAATAAAAAAAAAAATCATTGTTAATGTCTATGAAACTTGACGAAAATATTCATACCTATTTACGTGATTTTAAAAATTTTATTTGTTTTTTTTTTTAATTATATTTTCATCATAAAGACAATTATGCACCTAAAAGTGTTTATAATTAATCAAAATACGTATGTAAAATATAATTAGTCAAAATATTATAAATTTTCTTTTACAAATAAAGGTAGCAAACCAACAATAGTATTAACGTTTACATATCCCTATAAAGTATGATAATGAGTATAAACAGTCTACCAAAATTTACGATGAAAAGAGAAAAAAAAAAAAAAAAAAGGCCAATCTACTCAAATTAATTCAAGTTACCAAGACAAAACCTAAAAACTGCACACAGTTGAAGTTATCGTTTAATTTATTTCAGTGTTGTTTAGTTGCTTTGAAAATAGAGATAAAAAAAATGAAATATTTCGTCCTTAATTTTTAATTTATATTATTTTTTAGTTTAACTTCCCTTTTTTTTTTGGTTATAGATTGGTGAATGGTGGACATTCTGGATCTAGTGGTGGTGTTAGGATTTTGTTTTTTGTTTTTGTTTTTGTATTGACTATATATAGAGTAGTATGTCACCTACTTCTACATTCTGTATTGTATTTGTGGTAAAAACATTTGTTTGTCTGTCTGTCTCTGGTATATATACATATATTTTACTGGAAAAAAAAAAAAATCAAAAACTGTTTTGATTTAGTTTATATTGCTTGTTGATATGCTTGGTTTTAATGTCTAATTGAGATATTACATTAGTCTACGTTTTTTTTTTTCCATATAAATCAAAAGGTGTTGATAATTTGTATGTATTTTGTATTTGTACGAATCAAATTAATAAAGTATGTGTATTATATATCAATGTAATTCATGCAAGTTGTTGTGTGATGAATAAATGAAGCGTGAAGTGTGTATCACTCATGTGTTGTGCATAACAATGGTGATGATTATTACTAATTTGTTGTGTAAATTTTAAACTATATATATATGTTAAAAAAAAAAGGTAACTAATGCTGCTTTGAAATTTTTTTTTTAAAAAATTAAATAGAATCTCACGTCCAAAGCCCTATACTTCGGAGGAAATCGAGTATATAGTAATGATTTGCCCAACAAAAAGTGAGAGTGATTGGAAGAAGCTAATCCATATACAATTATTATTATTATTATTTATTTATTTATTTATTTATTTTTTTTGGGAATTTAAAAGATTCAAAGATTTTATGAAACAGTAGTATAAAATAAATGCAATGTTTCAGGTACATTAATTTCCTTATAACAAATGTTACGTTAGATTGGATATCAATTATCATAAAAGAAACCTAGCAAAACCAATATGTTTTTATGTAAATTATGCATAGAATAGAAATGTCACATCTATGTAACAAAAGCGCTTACCTTAAAATTTCTAAAAAAAATTTGTACTTATTTGGTCGGCGGCCAAATCGGGAAAGCCGGAAAGGAGACAGAGAAATTAGAAGTTGTATGTATATATAAATACATGCTTTTGACATATTGATTAGCCAAAGTTTTAACTAACAAAATAGTTTTGTCTCTGACTTTTAAAGTAATCAACTTTGGATGCAAAACACCACCCACCACCTCCGCCACCAACCACCACCGCTGTCCAGGGTTTGAGGATTCATTACTTAATTACTTATTAGCTAGCTAGGGGTTCCTTTTATTGGGTCAATGTAAAACTTCATACTGTAGTTCATATCAATATCATTGATTAATCATAAGATCGAGTGATGTTTACTCGATGAACTTCTAGTTATGGGATTGTGCATTTCCCTCACATTTTTGTGAGAGGAGTTTAAGTCAAGCATTGTTCATAACAATATAAAGTTTGAGGAGTTTTTATTTCTCATTTGTGAGGTAACTATCTTATTATAATCTCTTTGTTTATCGTTCAGCTTACACTCGTTACAAGTATAGATAAAGTCTTCTCCTCCTTCGTAAAAGTTGTTTGTAGAAACTGATATCTGAGTCGCACTCATTGCCACTTGGGCTACTAGTGTATGTTCAGGCTTTGGACTACATGTATTGGAACCCAATAAAGACCTAATTCGATATTGCAGGAGAGACCAAAATCTGTATTGTCTAGTAACTTTACTCCATCTAAAGATCACAAAGTTGGCAGTTAAATCAAACTCTGAAGTAATCAATATGGGACCCTAGCTAGATAAATGGCAAGTGTTCAGTTAAGAAAATAAGTAATAAAGTAGGAAAGATTATTATTGTATCACTATGTCTCAGGTATGACAGCCTTGCAAAAAGAAGAGGTCTTGATGAGTTGATCAAGAGTAATAATCTTTATGAGAGACAGAGAACGAAATCAACTGCAATTGAAAATGGTTGATAATATTTGCAGGAGAAAACAGAGGTTAGAGATAGAGAGGGAGCATCTCCAAACGGCTCTCTAAATCCTCTCCTTAGCTAAAATAGAGAGCGAATTTGGTTTTAGAGCACTCCAAGAGACTCCTTAAATGACTCCCTATTTTAGAGAGACACCAAGAGTCTCTCTAAATGTAGGGAACCATTTCAAGTTCCTTTTCTTCTCTCTCTTATTTTTTTATTTATTTCTAAGTTGATTGATCTTTTCTCTCTTATTTTTACAATTTAAAACAAAATAAATTTATTTATATTTTAAATTTAAAAAATATTAGAATATTAATAACTAACTATAATAGGGAGGATGGTATGAAAAGTTGCTAGTAAAAATAGTTTTTTTTAGCTAAAATAACTAAAATTTAGAGAGTATTGTTGAAGATGCTCTTAGAGACGGTGTAAGAAGTACATAGCTTGAGAGAGGAGAGGGAATATTGGGCAATGTGTTGTCTAACATGGGTAGTAATTTTTAATTTTAAAATTTAAATAAAACTTGATTGACTTGGTTTTGGGTTTGGGCCTTTTGGCTGTTGGAGCATCATCCATTCTAAAAAATACAAAAAAAAAATAAAATAAAGGATCTCTCATAGAAAAAACTTAGATTTACATGAATTTGTACAGTAATAATAATAATAATAAATTAGACATCAGTTTTGAAAAAGGAAGAAAAACGATTTTTTAACAAACTTTTTGATTATGTAATTGAAATGTAATTCGATCTGAAAATTAGATTAATTTAATTATAAATGATTTTTAACATATAAAAGAGAGACACGTTACATTTGTCTTGTGTGACCGATCTTAAACAATATTTTTTGTTTTGGCCCCCTCAAAACCGAAATCCTAGCTCTGCCCCTATATATATATATATATATATATATATATAGTTTAAATTTCTCCAATCAATCCTGTTGGTCTTGCAAAATCGTGCTGGTCAAAGTGATAACTTGACAAAAGATAAAAATAAAATAAAATAATGAAAGTCAAAAGCTAGCATATAAAAAATAAAAAACACATTTGCCATTTCATCCGAAAATGAAAAATGATTGTTTTTTTGGTTAAACGTCAATTCCAAATCCTATAATTCAAACCCATTTGATGCAGAATTTGGTCCATAAATATAACCAATGCAAGTAATCAAGATAAATATTTCAACAGCTTTAGTATATATTAATTATTTAAAAGTTGACGATTTGGAGAATGAGTACTAAACTGATGAGAACTTTTTGATCTATATTCAACTGATCAATTTAGTTAAATCACCATCAAAGGATTGAGAACTTTAAAAACTTTATAAATTAATTAATAAGCATGCAGTAGCAAGAAAATGTATATAGCTCGATAAAACTATTTATTGTAATTTTAGTTGAATCAATCGAATAATTGTTATAATTAATTAAATTCTTAGTGGTTTGTAGCCCACCCCTACTACTATTTTGTTTCATGATAAAACTATATATTAATTAATTATGGTTACTTTGAAATATATGTTTGAGGACTTGGAAGAAGTAGTTGACTTGCAATAGTCCTTAACAAAAGTCTAGCTAGTTCCAATGAGGGTCTTAATTAAAACTATTAATTAATTATGGTTACTTTGAAATATATGTTTGAGGACTTGGAAGAAGTAGTTGACTTGCAATAGTCCTTAACAAAAGTCTAGCTAGTTCCAATGAGGGTCTTAATTAAAACTATTAATTAATTATGGTTACTTTGAAATATATGTTTGAGGACTTGGAAGAAGTAGTTGACTTATAATATTCCTTAACAAAAGTCTAGTTCAAATGAGGGTCTAAGTGTTGAATCGCGAAGGTTTGATGTTGGATGGAATCGAATCGGATGAAATATTGATTATAACAGTACTGTATAATAATATTAATTAGTATTGGCACTAATGCACTATATAAAACATCGACAACTAAATGGATTATACCCGGGAGCGAACCTAGGAAAGTTTTTACGTCCGGACTAAATTATATATATAGTATTTTTTTTTTCCTTGGTACGCACTAATATTATAAAGTCTCTTTAGCTATCGATAGTTGAATTTATTTACTTTTATTTAGACAATATGTTATAATGCTTAATCAATGACTCACAAATCTTGTACTAAATTTATTAAATTCGGTGTGTACCGTAGAGAAAACCCTTGTTATTTTATTCCTCAATGTACACATATATAATGAAGTGCATGACATGCTAGCTATTGATTAAGGATAATTTATATATATATAATTCTTGATGAAAGTATTTGTTTATTTTTTTAATAACAAGATGACACCGATTCAAGAATGGACACTGTAAAAATTTATACATAAACAATTGTTTAAATTTGTAGTTAAAAGATTTATTTAAACTTGTAAATAATTTAATTCTATAATATTAAAAGTCATAATATTATGTGTATTTTTATAACCTACTTTGAAAAAAAATAGATACATTTCACTAAATAGAGAAAATATAATATTAGTGTAATATTATTAAACCTTAAGGATTTTATGTAATTATCCAGTTATATATATATATATATATATATATATATATATTTTTATTTTTATTTTTTTCTGGAGGGCTGCCCGGGCTACAGCCCGAGGCAACCCTCTCATATGTACGCCCCTGATTATACCACAACCACAAGGTCACAAGAGCTTTTGCTTTTCTATAATTAGTTGAATTCATAACGGATAGATTTGACGGAAGTTGAAGTTGAGGTGATTTTGTGATATATTTTTCGATATAAGAAAGTATAGAATATAGTGAAAATAAATCCAAACAAATATAAGAAAACAGTTGAGTTATGATAACCTGAATTTTGTCCAACATCATCTTGTCTTTTCAAGAATTGTTCGAGTAAGATTTAAAACATTTTTTTTGAAAGAAAATCATGCATGTTAATTAGTGGAAGAAGGAGAGCAATATATGAGTTTATGAGCACTTAGTCACCAACTTTGAATTTCTAATTAATACCAAATAATGAAGAAACTACGATGACTAATAATGGAAATGCACCCAAAAAAATGCTCATATCATGATCAGTCAAAAGATGATAATTAATTAGTTTTTGGTTAGGTAAAAGAAAACCTATTCTACAAATCTTATCGTTGTAGAGCAGGTTAAACATTTTTATTTTTACTGTCGTTAAACTTTTAAAGATATTGTAAAACATCAATATTATTAAAAAAAGACCGATTAAGATTTATTTTTCTTCTCATTATATTTCACATTAACATCCTATCACATGTTTTAATATATACTAAAGTAATAATTTAGAGGAGCAGCAATTTTTTTTTTTCTAAACTCTCAAAATATTTATTTTGTTTAAACTATTAGACTGAAATCTAATGGTTAATTATCAAGTGTTTATAGTAATTAACATTTCCAAACTTCAAATAATGTATACAAAGTCCCTTTTTTTTCTTTTAACGTACTACTTTTGTAGCTGTGCAAGTTCTGTATAGTAGCTTAATCCCATTTTTCCTGGTTTTTTTTCTCTAATATTAAAATCACACTTGGTGTTCTACATATTTTCCCTTCTTCAGAGATATAATCCCAAACGTAAAATTAACTTTCTTTTAAATTTCATGTTCCAGTTTCCAATCCACCAACCTCTTCAATGCTTTTTTCATGTTAGTGGATTGACCTGATATGTCTTGATCATGTACATTGATGGGTTGAATTCAAATTCTGCATTAGAATTCCATTTTCAATGCAAAAAAAATTCAATAACCCTTTGTGATTTTTCCATCACTAATCTTTCTATATAAGCAGAAGCAGAAGCACTTCTAGCATAAGCTGAGTTTCAGTGCTTTTTTTCCAAGCAGAAAAACTTAACAGGATTTTCAATGGATTCTTCAATATCCTTCTCTGTCCTCTTAGCTTCTCTTCTAATCATCTTGTTGATGTTAGTGAGACTCTGGAAGACTTCCAAAGGCAAAGGCAGGGTTCCTCCAGGACCGAAAAAGTTGCCTATTATCGGAAACTTGCATCAACTGACTGGCAGTGGTTTGCCCCACCACGCTGTGACTAGACTCTGCAAGAAATTCGGTCCTGTAATGAAATTACAGCTTGGTGAAGTAGTTGCTGTTGTCATTTCTTCCCCTGAAGCTGCGAAAGAGGTGTTGAAAATGAACGAGATCAGCTTTGCGCAGAGGCCTGAAGTGTATGCCGTTGAAATCATGGCATATGATCATTCAAGCATTGTGTTCTCTCCTTACAATAATTATTGGAGACAGCTGAGGAAGATTTCTGTCCTGGAGCTCCTGAGCACAAGGCGCGTTCAATCCTTCAGGTCGATAAGAGAAGAGGAGGTTTGGGATCTCGTTGAATTCATATCCGCGTCTCAGGAACGTTCAATAAACCTCAGCGACGAAATTTTCACCATGACATGCAACGTGGTTTCGCGGGCAGCATTCGGGAAAAGATGCAAGGATCAGCATGATTTTACCACGCTCCTCGGGGAAATTGTCAGACTGGCTGGAGGTTTTAACATTGCTGATTTGTACCCTTCGCTTACGTTTCTTCGAACCATGAGTGGTATAAAACCTGCATTGCAGAAAATTCAGAAGAAGATTGATAAGATTCTTGGAGATCTTGTCACTGAACATCAGCTGAGAAGAAAAGAAACTACCAACGGGGATGTTAACTCCGATGAGGAAGATCTTCTCGACACTCTCCTGAACTACGCAGAGGCTAATAATTTCGATTTTCAACTCACAGTTGATCAAATCAAAGCTGTCATCATGGTAAGACTCCTGTAAATTATTTTCCTGATAACGTAATGCTGAAATATTATAACTGACCAAGCTTTAATCAACGGTGAATTCGACATATTTTCCAGGATATTTTCTCTGCAGGGAGTGAGACTTCAGCAACAACAATAGAATGGGCGATGTCAGAGCTACTAAAAGACCCGAGAGCAATGGAGAAGGCGCAAGCTGAAGTGCGACAAGCATTTGGAGGAAAGAGCAAAATCGAAGAGGCAGACATTCAGAAACTCGATTACCTGAAATCTGTCGTCAAGGAAGCTTTAAGGATGCACCCTGCAGGGCCCTTACTTCCAAGAGAAGCAAGAGAAACATGTGAAATTGGTGGCTACACTATACCAGCCAAGGCCAAAGTCCTCATCAATGTATATGCAATAGGGAGGGATCCGAAAAGTTGGAAAGATCCTGAAAGCTTTCGACCTGAGAGATTCGAAGGTTCCTCCGTTGATTTTAGAGGGAACAACTTCGAATTGCTTCCGTTTGGCGGTGGAAGGAGGATTTGTCCAGGAATATCATTTGCCACTTCAAATATTGAACTTGGGCTTGCCCAATTGCTGTACCATTTCGATTGGAAACTTCCAAACGGGAATAAACTCGAAGATCTTGATATGACTGAGAATTTCGGAATAACGGCTAGAAGAAAGAACAATCTCCATGTCATTGCCACCACCAGGATTCCTTTCAGGAAATGAGACCAGTAATAGTGTTCTAGGAATACATTATGTTTGTTTTTGGTGTGATAGGTACAAGAATAAAACTGTCAAAATAAGAAATTGTCAAATTCAATTTCAATAAATAAAAATCTTCATTAATGTTCCTGGTAAGAACACAATTATGTTTGGGAATAATCTGTTAAATTAATTTGGTATTTATTGTACAAACATGATTTAACCTGGTACTACGAACATGTATTTATACATTATGATTAATTAACTAGTATTATAATTAATTTGGTATTTATTGTTCAATTATTTATGGATGTAGAAAATAAATTTAAATTTTCAATTATAAAATTATTTATTTTTAAGTAATTAAGTACAAGCCCAAGGGACATGCTCTACTGGTAGATTTTTGTGGGGTGAGTTGCCTAATTCCTATCTTGCTTCTTTAAAAAAGAATTATTCAATATCTATAGAAGTAATTTATCTTCTTTAACTTATTCATTCTCTTACAAGTTGTAAACTGCAATAAAGATTTTCCTTTTCTTTAAAAAAATAATTTTAAATTCTTACCTTACATTACTGCTTGTTCTTTTTCATGAATAATTTCATCTTCCATCGGTAACCTTACCCATTTTAGTCTATATGGACTTATCTTCTAACAATTTTCCATCGGGTATCAGACGTTGCAATTTCTTGGGCCAACTTCCTTCTTTACTTAGTAATCTTACCCAACCCAACTAAACTTATTGGACCTTTCTTACAATAATTTTTCAAGCCCAAGTTCTATTTTGGTTTGGATTGGTATGAATACTATACTCTTTGGTTTAGATCTTTCAAGTAACAACTTTATTGGTGAGATTCCTTTTCGGCTCGTGAACCTTACACATCTAACTTATTCAGCTATGAGCGAAAACCAATTAACCTGTCTGATCCCACTTTGGCTCATGAATTTGAACCAGCTATCAACTCTAAATTTAGGATAGAATCAATTGATGGGGCCAAATTCCATCTCAAATTAGCAACAATCTTGAAAATCTTTACCTTTATTCAAATAATTTGAGTGGCACAATGGAATTGGAAATGTTTCTTCGACTCAAAAGTTTAGGAGCATTAGATCCCTCATCCAACCGTTTATCAACTGCTAATACCAGCTCTCATAATTTCCAGATTTTTTGCGCCACCTAGATCAATTGGGTGACCTTGAACTTTCCTCTAATAATATATCTGGTCAAATCCCTGGATGGTTCTTAAACATAAGTGAAAATAGTTAGTATTCTTGAACCTTAATTTCTCACAATCTTTTAACTGACATTGTTCTTCCATGGACAAGTCTAGATTATTTAGACCATAGGTTCAATAAGTTGCAAGGCCCACTTCCCATTCCTCCAATGTCCACATATCATTATCTAGTTTCCAACAACGAGTTGTCAGGGGAAATTCCATCATGGATGTGCAAATTGAATTCTCTTTTTGAGTGGCAAGCTTCCAAAGTGCTTAGGCAATTTCAGTTATGGACTATCAATGTTAGATCTGCAGAACAACAAATTTTATGGGAGCATTCCTCTAAACTTCAACAATGGAATGAAAGTCCCATTGTAATGACCCGCTGCCATTAAATGATAATTCAAATATGACCTCAATTTAAAGTCTATATATATGGTCCTACTATTATTGGTTTCTTTCAAAGGTCTTACCTGGAGTGTGGATATGATTGCCCCATCTCTCAATCAATGAGCAAACTTAAAGGCCGAAGTAATATTTTTTAACCTATATGACAAGTTAATTTGACGATTGATTGATTGATTGATTAATCTCTCATCCAACCGATTTATAAAAGAAGTTATATAGTTTGATCTAACCATCAATTACATAATTTACATGTATTCATATAATTGTCAAAATGATCAATATTTTTCATTTTTTAATAGTCTTCTTAAAAATTGACATGAGATGATGCACCCGCTATAACAAGTCTTTCATCTAAACATTTTTACACACGACAAGATTAGAAGACCTAAAGAGCCTAACTTAGAGTAAAATCCACCTAATACATGGCATCATGATTAATTTGGTATTTATTGTACAAACATGATTTAACTTGGTACTACGAACATGTAATTATGTATTATGATTAATTAACTAGCATTACGATTAATTTGGTATTTATTGTTCAATTGTTTATGGATGTAGAAAGTAAATTTAAAATTTTCATTATAAAATTATAATTTAAATTTTCAATTATAAAATTCTGTATTTTTAAGTAATTAAATACAAGCCCCAGAGACGTAGCTACCAATTGTATACAGTTTCAAAAAAATATCAGATCTAGATAGATAGAAATATAAATACCATAAAAAATATATATATAATTAAATACAAGGGTATTTTAAAGATAAAAAGGTTTCATTAAAATATGAGTATGACAAGATATTTTTTGGATGACCATAAAGCCACCTTTTCTAAATGCTCCAATTTATAAAATGAAATGAAGTCGATTATTTATAAAAAAATAAAAATAAATAAAAACATATATAAACATTAAATATATATATATATATATATATAAATTGCCTTCATCCCAATAAGCAGTTCAGATCATGTCATTGTTGAAAATTCCTCATTAGTTTAATTTGTTGATTCAATGCTATAATTTACTGCTTTTTTGAAATAAAAAATAAAAAATAAAAAATAAAAATAATTTGAAGCTGCCTATAAAACCAACTCAAATCCTCTTCCTTGATTGCCCACCGCAACAAAATCAATCCTTTCCTATCCTTCTTGCTCATATTTGAGAGCTAATGCCTAATTGAATGGATCATGGGGTCATCCTTTAGTTTCTTCACATTTACGTACTTGTCTTTTCTGCTCTTCTCTTTTCAGCTTACTTCTTTTAGACAACCACTTTGTCACGACAAAGAACGTTCTGTTTTGTTACGATTCAAGGAAGTCTTTTTTTGTTTTAAGCACTGGAATCTAGAAGCCCACTGGCCCTGACTAATCCGGATTGAGCCGGGTCGGCTCACTAAGAGGTAAAGCTCTCCCATTGCAGGTTTTCTCCATTCACTCGAACTCGAGACCTTGCTTAAGGGGAAGGAGTGTCAAACCACTAGAACTAACCTACGATGGTTCAAGGAAGTCTTTTCATTCGTAAGTCCTACTACTTTACTTGTTGGGCCAATACTGAACTCTGGAATCTGGGAGGAAATGGTGATTGCTACTCATGGGACCGCGTCAAATGCAACGAGGATACTGGTTATGTGATCAAGCTTGCCCTCGGTAGTAGTTGTCTCTATGGTTCTATGTCTTCTATCAACTCTACCAGAACCTTGTCCATCTTCAATGGCTTAGCCTTGCTTATAATTACTTCAATTATTCTGAAACCCCTTATGGAATCATGAATCTTTCAAGGTTATTACATCTAAACCTCTCTGATTCTTACTTTTCTGGTTAGATACCACCAGAGATGCTACAGCTCTCCAACTTGGAGTCAGATTGTAAAACGACATGCTCTTAAATACTAAAATAGTGGACATGGAAACTTATTGTATTGGAAGAATTACTCATTGTAACCTCAGCTATCATATAATTTCAGTAACTATTTAAGTAATTTAATTGTGTAAAGTGAACATATAATGTAATCAATCCAAAATTGAACAACTGTTAGTATGATGCACTAAAGTCATCATTGTTCTGTATGAAAAGTAATGTTCTACCGGTCCCTAAGTATATATCCAATACAACAGATAACAACTTTTCTGTTTTGCCAACATTTAATTTAATTGAGATGTAGTTTTGACTTTAAAAGGATGTTAATTGTATCAAACCATGGGTAAAATTCACGAGTGATCATCTAAAACCAGTTGGGATTTTTTATTTATTTTTAATTTTCTTCTTGATTATAATTTTTTGATATATTCATCCCATTTCTAAAGTAAAAAAACAAAACTGTATTTGTCATTTTCATTATCGCTGATCTCTTAATTTAAAACACAACCCAGTAATATTTGACATTTTCTAATTGAGTGGTCTTGAATATCACGATATTGGGGTTTAGGAAAATGACTCCTTAGTCAGCGGTTCGAATCCTACCGAAAGCAAAAACTTCAATAAAAAAAAAATATATATATATATATGGTCTATAATTCTAGATATGTGAACCGATAGATACTATAAAATATATATATATATATATAGTATGTCAGCTCATATTTTGACTCACTGATACAATATAAGTTTATAAAAAGTAATACTAGACTTGCAATTTTTTTTCCCAAATATTTATAAAACGTGAGGTGTCAACATCACATCACTCACCATATAATGTTATGATTTATAAAATGTTAACACTCTGTTTGCTATAAATATTTGGATAAGAATTTGTGAGTTTTTTTGAGAAGTCTAACGCTGCTTTATAAAAAGATGATTGAGTTTATGGTATCTAGTTCTAACTCTTGACGTGTCAATTCATTCTGCAATAATGCAAATATGGTAATTAAGGCCTCTAAATTCTCCGACCCCACTATTATTCCTTTTTCTCAGAAGCAAACATTTTTCTAATAATTTTGCATATATTTTTATTTATGTTCGCACTTCAGTACTTCATACGCAAGCGTTTTGGCCCATCTTTCAAAAATTAAATTGCTTGTCAAGAGTCCACCACCAGGATTCTTTTATATGGCATTCGGTTAAACAGCGGAATAGTAATCGGAATAGAAATGGAAATGAGAATGGAATGAAAATCTGATTTGTTTGTTTAGTTGGGACTTTAGAATTAACATCTGAATCGGTATTATTTTGTTTGGTTAATAACTGAATAGAATGGAATTAACTGTATTTTAACTAAAATACCCTTAATTAAACATTAATAATAACATGATATATTATGGATAATAATAATAAAATTTAAAAGTATATATAATATTATATATATTATTATAATATATAACAAATTATATATATATATATAAATTATAATATAAAACATGTTATATATAAAATATATATTATAATAAAATAATATATGTTACATTATAATATATATAATATAAATATAAACATATATAATATAATATATATAATATATATTATTTATTAATATTAATATTATTATGTATTATATAATACGAATATTATACATTATTATATATATTTTTTGGATAATAATAAAAAATTATAAAAGTATATATTATATATATAATTATATATTATTTAATATAATAATAATATATATATATATATATAATATGTATAATATATTATACATATTATAACAAATATATTATAAAAATTCTTTAAAAATAACAAATTGTCAACTTCAATCTTCAATTTCAACAAATTAAAATTTTCAGTAATATTCCTGGTAAGAGCATAATTAAGTTTGGGAATATTATGTTAAATTCATACAAATTCTGGTTTGTGAATATTCACATCTTAACTTGATCGGGCATCGTATCGGTCTATCGGTCGTGTTAATTTATGTCACGTATATATATGCATTATAACAAAATTTCTTATTATTTCAAAATAACCGGTACATAATTCAAGCCTTTAGCCTCTCTCATGGTGTTTATTGGATACAAAATGTCTTGAAACTCTCGTGCCAAGCACATCCGATCTTTCAGATTAGCAACAGAAGAATTGGTTCGAATCTTATTGAATCCGTTTTGGAGTCTTCAGTCAATCTGGGCAAGGACCTCTAAGGCAGCATCAGGTGCAAAGAATAGGAAGTAGTGGTGATACACGAGACTTTGCTGCGGTTGACAAATCCCCTTACTCTAATGTCTTCACTCTATTAGCAGAACGAAGCCTGCATTGAAGACATACACGAGATATGACAGAGTTCATGGAGGAAATCTTAAATGACCGCACAACATGAAACAGAAATGCAGCTAGCAGCATTAGTAGATCCCGAGAAGAAGATCGTAGCTGACGTGCTTCTAGAACTCAAGATCAGAGTTTCAAATTGAAACAAATGCCATCATTGGATTGCAGACCTTTGCAATTACTACCGGCATAGATCTATCTTCGCTTACATGGATTCAAATTTAACATTCTCCCATTTTTTTGCAAAAACAACAGTTTCACTAATGACAAGGCTTTGCTACAATCCTCGAGTATCACCGAGTAAATAAAGATTTATCATAATAATTATCTAGAAAGATGAGTGAAGCAACAACATGAAATTGCATGTCAAATAATCAACCTAAAAGATATGACATGAAAAATCCCGCCCAGTGTATATGTATGAAACGCTGCATGTTGACAAGACAAGATGATATCAATGGTTCTATGCAAGTAACTAAGATAGTCTTCTAAAACAGAGCATATGCTAAAAGAGTTAAAAGTAAACATTCGTAAATAAACTACAGCATCTTAGGCTAATCAAGAAAAATCAACAGCAAGGTATTGTTGCATTTACCGTTCTCACTTGAATTACCAGAATTTGTTCTGCAGGAATGTCCTTTGGAAAAGCCCAGCAGTTAAAACGATAGAACAAGTAAACACAAATTTAAGGGTTATCTCCCATATCTTTGCCATGATTCTCTGATTTAAAGTTGATAGTTCTGGCTTTGTCAAACCCTTTTGGCAAAAGGTGTCTAATTTCCATCTCATTGAGTAGCTTCATAGCCAATTGATCTTTTCCACACCGGCAAAGTTCCCTGTAAAGCTCAGACAGGATACCTGTATCTGGAGCTACACATCTTTCAAGCATTTCCTGCATGATCTGGATTGCACCGTCAAAGTCCTCGTTCTCACAAAATGTAGATATCAACATCTCGAAAGTATGTTTATTCGGATGACAACCACTCTTTATCATGTTTTTATACAGCTGAAAGGCATTCTCGGAATTCTTCCTCACACACTGCCCAATGATAAGAGCTGAAAAGGTCGAAGCATTCGGAACTAAGTTTCCCTTATCAAGATCTTTAACCAAATATGCAGCTTTCTTTGTCTTACCCACCTTGCATAGACCCAGTATCAAGGCATTATAAGTCAGTATATCGGCCTTAATTCCATTCCTCACCATATCCTCATAAAGCCTACCTCCCATCTCACTATTGCCGGTTTGACTAAACCCATTTATCAAAGTATTATAAGTCACAATATTGGAAACTACATTCATGGATTTCATCTCATTGAAAATCCTGTTTGCTTCATGCAACTTTCCTTCCCTGCAAAAACCGTAGATAAGTGTATTAAAAGTGATCACATTCGGCTGCACACCATCTTTCCCCATCGAGTGTTTAAGCTTCACAGCCAAGCTCAAAAGACCCTTATTACAGTACCCTGCAATCAATGTATTATAAGACGCAATGGTCGGACTAATACCCATGTGTTCCATCTCCTTAAACACTCCAACCGCGTTTTCAAGCTTCCCTGATTTACAAAATGCATCTATAACCATATTTAGAGTATAAACATTCGGGGAAATCCTACATCGCCGCATCTCTTTGTAGAACCCCAAAGCGATATCAACCCTATTCAAATCAAGCAATGAACTAATATACTTATTACAAGACTCAACAGTTGGCAAAAAACCATAATCCTTCATTTGACAAAAAACATCAGTAGCATTCCTAAACTTCTTCATATGAGCATAAGTCTTAAACAACGAATCAAAAACACGTGGCGAAGAATCGCACATTCTATACGAATACAAAACGGCATCAAACAACTTAGCAGGCAAATCAATCGAACCCGATACATGAATACCTTTCAAAATGGACTCTGCAGACTTAAATTTCTTGCTCTTGGTCAAAATATGGAGGATCATCGAATGAGTCTCGAGGGTATGTGAACTAGGCTTGTGGGTATGAACCCAATTGAAGAACTCGAGTGAAATAACATAATCTTTTTGAATTTTCAACAGAACATGCTTCACTCTAAATGGTGTCAAATGGGTTATCAATGAATTCAATTTTTCCCAATCAGAGTGAACCAAATGACTATAAGCAATGTTGACAAAATCAAGGTCTTGGCCTTTTGGTTCTGGGACTGTCCGATGAGGAACTGGAATTGGGCTCCAGTTCTTTTTCATTGACTTCCCAGAAATTGATGGGTTTTCAAAGGTGGGGTTTTTTTTCACTACAATTGAAAATCGACGAATTTGGAAGCTATTCATAACGTTCTAACATGTAAATGTGAAGATGGGTTCTTTATAGTTGAATTTGAAAATTAGTTACCGAGGTCCATTAAAGCTCCATGGCTTGGATGACAGACGATGATTCTTCTATAGTTCCTAGAGAAGCTCCAATCCCTTGCCTCACCAAGGTTGTTTCCAACTTGTGATTCTTCCATTCCAAATTGCCCAACAAGTTCTTCAAGGACTTTCAAGACTTCTGGAATCTTTGGCCGGATGTTAGGGTTTGACTGAGTACATTGCAGAGCCAGCTCTACCGCTTTTTCCAAATCTGATGCATCAAAACAACCCTTCAAATCCCTGTCTACTAGCACTTCCAGCCTCTTCTCTTCATGTAAGGCTCTAACCTGCACAATTCATTTAACCAATTTTATAACATAAACAAAGGGTAGAACTTGAGGTGGTTCCATTTATTGTCAAAATGGTTATTTTCTAAGTGACAACATGAAGAATTAAGACTTTATCAGTGCACTATGGCAAAGAATTAACAATATCTGAATGGCTGCCAGCTTATTGCAACAATGCACGATTCTTTCGGCCAATCATATGTTCATACACATTATTAAGCAGAGATGAAATGGACCATATTTAGGAGTATAGATTTGTTTCTCAAGAAATTTTAGTACTCTCAACAGTCAATCAATATATAAAAACATAAAGAACTAGAATTCATTGATAAGTCATAAGTGGAAGAAAGAGGCAAGCAATGTTCAGAATAGAATCCACCCAATTCAACAGAATCAGCATTACATAGATTATTCATCAGGGTTAGCTTCTCACTCTACTAAGGACTCTGATGAAAAGCAAAGAAATACTTAAAATTCTGGGCAAAACATAAAACATAAAAAGATGAATTAATGAATATGTGCCCAAACAAGCATGAAAAGTAAAGCACTTTAAATGTTGACTTGTGTAGCAGTAGTTCATAGTTTTGTGCTTTTTAGTAATCTAGTGTAAAATAACGTAATTTATTGCATCATTATAGCACACAAGTCATTCTCTTTGTGATTTGGAGCAGTCCTACTGCAATATTTTACAATTACAGGGGACACAAGAAAAACAGGCCAAAAGCCATAACAAACCCAGATAACAAACACCCTCCCAAAGTAAAACAGAGACTCTAGCACAACAACCACTCTGAAGAAAAAACAGCCACAAAACACAACAGCAATCAAAAACTAACAACAACCAGCAGCTGAAACAAAAAATAACATAAATTCTCATAAAAATATCTCGAAATATCTCTAACAAGAATTCAAAGATAAAAACTAAAAACTAAAAAGCAACAATAAGCAAGCGATTTTACCTGAAAATGCAAAGAAGAACACGAATTTAATCCCTCCAAATTCTGGAAAATTGATGAAACACCGTCCTTGATCTCTTGAGACTTATTCGCAAAATTCTCTTTCTTCTTCTTCCTCTTCTCTTCTTCTTCTTCTTCTTCTATTCTTCTTTCTGCGTTTTCACTGTCAATTTGAACTGTTGAAGTGGCCGATTGAGCCCTAACCCCTAATCTGATATATTTCATTAAAATATCATTTTGACCCCTAAAATTTTAAAATTATAATTTGACCCCGTTTTAAACTAAATTAATTATGATTTTGCCCTAAACGTATCCTTATCGTATCCCCTAAGTATCTTCCGGTCAAACTTATGAAAAAATCAACGGATACACCATTTGGCGTATTAGATACATATCCTGGAGTATCCGGAGAGTATCTGAACGGGATACGAGTTTCCTCCACCAAATGGAGTATTCGTGCTTCCTAGTCGCAAATGGTTATCATGTTACTCCACTTTTTTCATATTATTCATTCCATGGACCTGTTTTTAGAGTCATGCTCTTCGTGAATCGTGGGACATTACCGGATAACAAGTAACTTTCAGTCACGGTCTTGTTACAGTTCATGAATCTGATACATTTGTTATATATGGAAGATTTTATGTTTACTTGTATCCTTTCCTTTCCTTTCCTTTGCCACAAGGTATCTGAAATCTGTGTGAGTTTATGCAATCTTGTGTAATATATGGAACTGTTATCATCACTTTAAATTCATTGTGATATGGACTGTGCTTGTCATTTAAATTGGCTAAAAGTATTTGGTATTTGATCTTTTCTGCCTTTCTCATATATCTGTCCTGATTTTTGATGTTTCAGGAGTTGGAAGTTTAGATATCTACTATATAATGTATCATTTATGGCTATTAGAAAACTTTATAAATATATTTTATCATGTTTCCTTGTTATCTTTAACACTGACAAGGTAATTTTAATTTCAGAAGTCTGAACAAGATGCTGATTATGATGTTCCAATGCCAATAGTTCTGATAGATCAGGATTCAGATGCTGAATGCAACAACAGTTTCGGAGATCGTCTTGGAGCTCTTATTGAGAACTGCAGTCAATATACAAAATGATCCATCTCATGAAACATCAATATAAAAACACCCAAAACACAATAATGTAATTAAACCAAGACTTATCTTACAGATTCAAAGTCTTTTAACCAAGTCATATATGTAGAAGAGTTATTCTACAGAGAAAGCAATAAAAAGCAGTCTGTTACATTAATTTAGACTAATTAGAGCAATGCATTTAGCATTTCATTCCAGAGATCAGGCACTCCAGGGAGGCACCAGTGACTGCAGTCAGAGGAGAAGTCTCTCAAATGCTGTCTCTCTTTTTGGTCCATTGCCTTTCTATAAACAGAAGGATGTCCATCTCTTCTAAGACCTGACATTTCTGTTATGTCTTGCAAATATACTGGAAATCTCATTCTTCTCAGAACCTCTTTCACTACTATCATTTGTTCAGGAACATGTTTGTGACTGAAAAAAGCTAGAGGTGTCTTTTGCTTGTAACATTTCCAACCGTTCTCTCTGTTGAAAAACAAAATACATCATCATTCATCATATTAAATTACAGTTTAAAATACTCTTGTTGTAGGGAGAAACCAGCTTCATCAAAATCGAGGGTTTGAGGGGCAATTTGAAAATTTGATAAAATTCAATAGAAAAAATATAAATAACTAAAAACGGTAGGGTAAAATTTAAATAAACTTCTTAAAAAAATCGTGGGCTTGTGGGGGTCGTGATACCCTCTCATCATAAGGTGGCTTCGCCACTGCTCGTTTGCATGATCCACGTGACAGTTATGATATATATACCTGTTATGCCTAGGTGACATGCTTCGGAAAATGACTCTGGTTCGGCGAGGATCCAGATTCAAATCTACCCACCTCGCCCATGTAGAGAGTCCTTTTTGATATGCTAGCATTGGATTCATTTCTTTGATCAAAGATTTTCCTTCCATGTAATAGTCCCACCTGTATTTAGTTATAATCGTTCGATTATATATTGATATCATCCGTTTGTTCATTCAATAAAAGAAAATTGTATTTATATCTTACGAGCTCCATTTTTCAGAGTGAGTCCACCAGTGAGCAGAATCAAAGACAAGAATGTCAGCCCCTCTCCAATATCTTGCATTCTCTTCAATCAAATCCAAATGCAGAATTCTCTTGTTTTCAGGTCCTTTCTTCAGTTCCACTAGCAGTGGAGCCCAACAAAACTCAATTGTTGTCTCAAAATCCTGTAGTGAGATGATCAAATTAAGTTGCATATATAATTTCATTCAACAAAGTTGTAACATATATAGTCCACTTGACAAGTACAAAATTTCAGAAACACTTTTACAGGAAGCACTTTTATTCAAAAGTTTTTATCAATAAAAGCACTTCCAAACACACAATCTCAATCTCAAGTAGTACTAATTAAAAGGAAATCAATGAATTGAAAATTGAAAATCTTACCAAGGCATGGAAGGCCATGGAAATACCATTATAGATGACCTTTTTACTCCCAATTGGAACAACTCCCTGCACCAAACACACAAGAGACTCCCACTGGTTCCTCATTATTGAGTCACCCACCAGCAGAATCCTTTTCCTTCTCATTTTCCCAAGAAATTTCAGTGCATCAAACCTGTTCATTTTACATTAATTAATCATTCTAATCAACCATATTCCATCAATTTTGGCCTTTGTGCAATCCCATGCAAAGATATTTAAATATAAAAACAAATTAAAAATTAAATACAAATACAAATATAGAGTGGGAGATTCCAACACCATTGTTCTAGTCAAACTTCTTCTAATATCACCACCGCCACTGTCCAATGTAACTTGATGGCGTGGCAAAGCCTCCTTATGATGTGATGGGGCACAATTTTTTTTTTTAAAGTTCATTTAAATTTTACACTATTTTTTTTTTTTTTGTTATTTATGTTTTTCTATTAAAATGTTTTAAAATTTTCAAATTACCTCGGATCCTCCAAATATGATGAAGCTAACTTCACCCCTGTTTGGTGGTAAGAAGTCTTATTTAGTCATACAACGTTAAAGATTTGGATGGCTGCTATTGCATATGGCATTTAAAAAAACAAAAAAACAAAAAAAAAAAAATTTGGTCTGATATCATGTAAACTAGCCTTAAATCCAAAAACTTAAACTATTAGTTACAGATCGGATCCTAATAACAGTAGTTAAAACACTTTTAATGTTCACCATATAAGTTTACTTGG
Organism: Acer negundo; assembly: GCA_035582765.1. Taxonomy (NCBI): domain Eukaryota; kingdom Viridiplantae; phylum Streptophyta; class Magnoliopsida; order Sapindales; family Sapindaceae; genus Acer; species Acer negundo. The sequence goes on from CM069242.1 coordinate 13,088,021, forward strand.
TCCGAACTGTGCCTATAAAAATTTTAACTAAACTATTATGAACGGAACAGCTTTAATTATATAAAAAGGAAAGCAAATATTGATAACTTTAATTATATAAAAAAGAAAGTAAATATCGATAATATTTTCAATATTTTTATATTTCGTGATGTTAAAATGAGGCGAGAGTCCTCAGCTAAAAATGGTAAAATGGGGTACCTTGGAAGTGAACAATCACGGGGCTTCCATTTCCACTTCATATAGTCAGAATCGGGACGTCCATTTTTCTGACAAGTAACGGCGGTGCTGAGATATGGACAACTGGAATCATATAAAGGATAAGAAGGATCATAAACCCATTTGCCGACCGTCAAGTCACACCTCCGCTGTGAATCAGAGATCCGTGTCTGAATTATGTCCAGCTTATCATCCTCATCGTCGTCCAGCAGCCAAGTGAAGTCATTTTCTATTCCAAACTGCGATGACTTGCCGCTGAAGAAGCATAAGAACAAGAAGAAGAGAGAGAGAAAGAGAAATAAGTGAGGCCTTGGCCTGCTAAGGTCAGCCATCGAAGGCAGTGGAGGTTCAAGTGAAGTTTGAAACACAATTTAAGGTGGTGGTGTTGTGTTGAACATGTTTTGGCAGTAGCATGAGTTGCGGTCTGGTGGGCCATTTTTCTTTTTCTTCTTTTTAAGTTTTTACTCATTGTTTGACATTATACCCCTTTATTGTGTTAGCTAGATCGTAACATGCGGTACATTTTATTATTTTATTGTTTATTAAAGGAGTCCGATCCTCCTATGCCCAAATGTGTTGTTGAGATCGGTAACAAGATTAATTCAGCAGAAAATCATAATCCTATTACCTATAGTAATATGCATGTTTACCTATCGGAGCAATACCTTTAAGGCTAGGTGTTTGGTAAATAAGTGTTTGATAAATTTTCCAAAAACAACTTATTTTACAATTTACTTCTCAAATAATCAACTTTTGAGAAGTTGGTTGGGGGGTGCTTTTAAAAGCAGAAGCTAGCCTTTACCTTTAAATTGTCCATAATGCCCACACTATTTTAAAAGAATGACAATAATGCCCTTCTATTTATTAATGATTTTTAAAAACCGAAAATTAATTAAAAAAAATAGAAAATAAAAATAAATAAATAAATAAAAATCGAATAGTGTTACAGACCACCACCGGAGTCCGAGTTCAGAGGAGATCTGGCGACAGACCAAGGACTAATCGGACGGCTTTGAAGTCGCCTACGCTGATAGCCCGTTTAAAGTCGAGTCGGGTTCAGATTCAATCGACGAAATATTATCGTCAATTTGAGTGAACATGCTCAATCCCCCATTTGAGAGCATAACCACCATCGTCGGAGCATAACCAGTCTCTGCAGCGACGTGAAGGAGGCTAGCAACACTCTCGGTGGAAAACTTGGCAGAGTGAGAGACGGTTCGACGCTGAAGCAGAAGTTCCAGATGCTGAGTTTTGAAGCTTGAGCGAGTCGACTCAATCCACCAAAGAGACAGAGTTGACTCGGTCCAACTCGTTTTGTCATTTTGTTAAAATTGCCCTAATTTGAGCATGTGCCTATTTTTGTCATTTTACCAAACATATTTTTCACCCATTCAAAAGCAAAGCAATTTTAAAATTTAATTTACTGTTTGTTAACTTTTTTACTAAACCAATTATGTTTTAAATTAAGCTATAAGCATATCACTTTTTAAGCAAAGCAAACCGAAAGATAGTCTAACTCAAGTGGAGTCTTATGTGGGAGACTAGTGGATATATGATTTTTTTTGTTTAATAACTATATATTGGCCCAGTGGCCCACTAAATTATGACTAAAATTGTGATTTGGTTTAATGCAGTAAGTAAATAAGATGGGTAAATTAATAGCTAGGAGCTTGGAATATGAAAGATAATTACCTTTTCGTCCAAATTGGTTTGATAGAAAAAGTACTCATTCAACCCGATAGAAATTGTATAGTAGCAAGAATCAGGAAATATTAATTACAAACCAGGTCAAAATCATTGGTTTTGTAAGAAGTTGGGAAGAAAGAATTTGGTGTAAAAAATGTTGATCGGAAGATAAAAGATAGATTGAAATTGTTGTTGGCGTGACTGGCGGGAGTGTAGGGCATGCACATGATAATAGGTCATGGTTTCAACTTTGAACCTAAAAAAGGCTACTAAATGGAGGGGATATATGATGATCGTTTTAGTAAATGAAAAGCAAGCATGCTCCTATTCAAGTCCCCACCAGTCCACCACCATTATTGCTTCTCACCCTTTAAGGTCAAAAGCATACCTAATCGACACTTCAAATTAAATGTTTTGTGTTGAGATAATTACGGTGCTTGCTAATTAGTTGCTTTCCCAATTTTACTTGTTCATGAATTACAGTTACTCGTAGACAATATGAGGATGACCCATATCCAATGGTTTGCCTTTCACATCTGTACCATAAAGTCGTGGATTCGAGTCTATTCTCCTTCACATATCCTAAATTATTGTAATATTTATAAAAAAATAAATAATTACTATTACTCATAAAATGAATTTTTCAGTTATTTTATGACAAGCTGATTTTTATAGCAATAATATGGGATGATGTGGATGAGGTGATAGTTACAAATTTGTTGCCATATAATTTAGACAATATAGTATTGTTCATTTGGATAACGTAGCATTTTTCTTTTAATTGACGAGAATCCAAAACACTATGGAAAAAAAAAAAATCATAAATAGTATTTCAACCGCTATTTTCAAATTAATTATTTTAAACTAAGTTGGAGTTTGAAAGTATGCAAATACCCCTGTCATGGAAATGGGGCAAGATAGCACCTTTTTAACTTGGATTTGTGCAACTATCACCTTATTACTAAGTCTTGTTTTATTAGCACCAAAAAGGGTATTGAGACCAAAATGCCCCCACTTTTAATTTTCATTTTCAATTTTTAATTTCCCTCACTTTCCTCACTTTGACCGAACAACTCATTCTTCCTCTCCTTTCCTTTCTTCCTCTCCTTTCTTCCATTTCACAGCTCATTCTTCAATTTTCAATTTCGTTCTTCCTCTCCTGACCATTCGATGAAATCACTCAAAAAAATTTTTGTTGATTTCGTAATATTAATTTCGTTTTCATTGATTTTGAGTTTTTATTGTGATTTTGTTGTCAATTTTGATGTGAATTGTGAGTTTGTTGAATCTGGATGGGGTTGTTTGAATCTGAATCTTGAATTGGTGGGTTTGGGTTTGGGTTTGTCAGTCGGAGAAGATGAACAGTCGCCGAAGTTGGGATTTTTTACGCTTATTCGAGACTTAATTGTTTTATTTCGAGACTTATTTGTTCATTTCGAGACTTATTTATGAATACTCGGGACTTGTTATGCTTGTTCGAGACTTAATTTATGAATATCCAAGACTTATTACACTTATTCGAGACTTAATTTATGAAGACTTATTTGCTCTATTTTCGAGACTTATTTTATGAATATCCGAAACTTATTCATGAGTTTTCGAGACTTATTAATACGTTTCGAGACTTAATTCATGTTTTTTCAAGACTTATTCAGTTCGAACTCCATCAATGGTGAAAGTGATGAGTCGACGACAGTGCCGGTTGACTCCGGAGATAGCTGGATCTGAAAAATCAAATGATGCCGAGTTCGTTGACGCCATCGGTTTCGACAGATTCGCAACGGATTGTCATAGATTGGACGATGAAGATTCGATGACGGTTTTGGTTTGGCTTCGGCTTCGTTTCTCTCTCTACACAACTCGAAAATGTAAACAAACACTTCGGTTACAACGATTGGCACTCGACGAACGTTTTCCCAATGGTTTTGTCAGTCAACTCGCCCGCTGGCGGTGGCACCTCCATTGAAGCTCCGTCAATGGAGGTTTTTGAAAAAAGAAGAAGAAAGAAAGTGAATGACTCATAAGAGAAAGAAAAGAAGCTAGGGGGTATTTTTGTCCAAATTCCATTTTTTGTGATATTAAAACAAGACTTATTAATGTAATGCTATTTGCACAAGCCCTCCCCCAAAAGGTGCTATTTAATTTTTGAACCCAAAAGAGGAAATGTATCACGAAAACTACTGAAAATGTATATCATGGTAAATTGATTATGTGTCATAAAAAAACAACTGAACATGTATAATTGTACATAGACTTTCCTTTAGAAAATCAACGATGTATGTTCATAAGTCACAAAATAATGCAATCCTATATACAGTCTCCGTTTCTATCAGGACATCCGTATATAACTTTATCAGGATATTGAATGTGAACCACTCATTTATAAAAGTGATTTGACAAGTGCATACATACCAAGTTAAAGTATGTAAAACGAGTGGCTCACATCCAATGTCCTTATATAATTCTATCGGGGCATCATCATATGAAAATTTCCGATCCTATATATATATTACAAAGACTATAAATGCATTTTAGTGAAATATTAACACATATAAATTTCAAATCATGAGACTTATGAATCAAAAGTGCTGTTGGCTCATGCGTAGATAAGTAAATATCGCTTAAATTTTGTTTATTATCACTTTGTGAGTTGATGAACATATTGCCTTCGAAGAAGTTTAACAATGATGAGTGAGTTGGTTTAGCTAGGTTGAGAGAGGGAGAGTAACAGAGAAAAAAAAAAATGTTAAGAGGCAATAAATTGCTTTTTCATTCTACTTAATTAATTAATCTCTCAAACTACATTTGACCGTTAACCGTCGGGGTATAAAGTATAAATGTTGGTCACCAACCGGCGCTCTTAACGGTTTCATCAACAAACCTTGTGTTTTTCATTAACAAAAATCTCTTGTTGGAGGTTTTTATCTAATTCTAAAATCACTTAATTGTTTTGGTTATTTATTATTTTTTTTTTTATTTCATCAAATCTCTCGGATGGTTTTTCAAATTTCTGCTTAGAGCAAGTATATTTGTACTTAATAGACCCCTCCTAATTAATTACAATGAATTAAAAACTGAACCCTAAAAGTTAACATTTTATGGACATAGTAACTAATGACTAGATATGCACGTTTGGGGAATGGGGATGGATATAGGTCCCCCCATCCCTATCCCCATCAAATTTCACAGAAGAAAATGGGGATTGGGAATTTTGGGAGGACCTATATCCATCATCATCCCCAATTCCCCATTTTTTCCGTTTTTCCCGTTTTTCCCCCCGTTTCCCCCGTTCCCTGTTTCCCCATTTGACTAAAATTTACAAATTAAATTAAAAAAACAAACATTCCATTACAAATATAAAATAAAATTCATTAGTGCATTTTATATAAAATGTGTATATATATTTAGGAAGTTAGGTTTTCAAAGAATAAACAAAAAAATTAAAAATATATATTATATTATATTTATATATGTTTAGGGAAAATGGGATAGGACCTCCCCCATCTCCATCCCCATCCCCATTTCAATATAATTGTAGGGAAAATGGGGAAATGGGGATGGGGAGGGGTCCCCCCATCCCCATTCCCATTTCAATTTGGAGATGATTTTCATCCCCATCCTCCTCCCCCAAATAGGGATGGGGACACGGGGAATTGGGACCCTGGGAAAAAATATACATCTCTACTAATGACTAATGAGGTCTAGTGACAATACTAGCACCTTTCACATTTTGTGTAGACACGTACCCCACATGAAAAGCTTTTTGTTATTTACAATTTATCTTTAAGAATTTCGTTTAAGTAGCTCAAATCTTTTTGGAGTTTCTTAACGTTCTTATGTTTTTTTTTTTTGTTTTTTTTGTTTTTTTTTATATTTTTTTTATTATTATTATTTTTTTGTGTTAATAACCAACAAGCTTTTATAACTTTTGATAGCTTTTGATGTGAAATATTGTAATAATTGTGTGTTTAAATGTTATATAATAATAATAATAATAATAATAATAATAATAATAATCGTTAAGTGTGCACATACAAAATAAAGAGAAAATCTTCCAGGGTCTATCTCACCAGTCACCACTGTGGGATGGACCAATAAAATAGTGCCACATGGCACAATTATTAAAAACAAAATACCACTTATTTTCCCCTTCCCCTCGGACAATATTATATAATGGCATGTTCTTCTTCCTCACAAAGCAGTTTTATCTCCTCAAACCTTTAATTTCTCGTTCATTTCACTCTTTAATTTGAATATTAAAGAGATTTAATGATAAGTTTTTGATATTTATTAGTCATTATATAATTTTAAGTATCATTATATTTATTATTTATTAGTCATTATATAATTTGAGTAATGGCAGAGGCAAAATGTCGATTTACAGGGGGTTTTGGCTTGTAAAACTAGGTTACTCCTAGTAGAGATTGAGTCGGATATTGCGGTTGTGGTAGGATGGATTACAGATTCGAAATAATACGATTCGGATGTTGGATTAGTAATTGATGCTATTCGCCGGTTTATGTGAAATTATCCATCATGTATTGTTAAATTATCCATCTGTATGTATGACAAAAAAAAAATTGAAAATAAGAAGAAGATATTTTAGAATTTTAGGGTTTGATGGTGTGCGAGACAAAAATTATTTTGAAAAGCAGGAGATATTTTAGGGTTGTAAAATAACCAATAAGGATAAATTATGTTAATTAAAATTCAATTACACGCATCTTATATTTTAACTTTTATTTTTTTTTTTTCCAAGAAAAGAAAGCTTATGAGATAATTACAAGTAAAAAAAATTATAATAGTTAAGCCCTAATTCAAAGAATGAATCTCTGTTTATTCTCTGAAAAAAAAAATTCAGTTGTCCTCAAAATTCATAATTAATACACCATTTATAAAGAAGACATCACTCTCAACTCTAAGGACTTTGAAATCCACAATGGCATGGGCCTTCAATTGGGTGAAGATATTGCCACCTAAATAAATTATTTAGAAAAATTACGCAAACTTACCGTAGTTACATGAATAATTACACTAAAACCGTTAAAAATAAATCATAATGACACTAAAATCCTCTTGACCCGTTGACTAATGGTTAACCACTGTTAGTCAATCATGGAAAAAGAAAAATGTTTATTTTTCCTTTATTCTAGTATTTTGAAATATTATATTAAACAAATTAATAAATTAAAAAATGTATATCTAAAAAAAAAATCAAATAACTGTAAAAAAGAAATCAATTTGTTTTGAAAAAAGAGATAAAAAATAAATAAATAAACTAAGAGAAATTTTTTTTTAAAAAAAAATAATACTACAAAATCAGAAAAAAAAATATATTTAAATAAAAAATTAAAAAAACAAAATGATATCTTCAGATCTCCATCAGAGGAAATCTAAAATTTCCATTAATGGAGATGGCTTATTTCCATTAATGGAGATTTTGGTTCCAGATCTTTTCCAAACATGGAAGAGATCTGGATTCTCCATTAATGAATATTTTTGATCCGAATCTGCTACAAAAAATGAGGTAATCTAGAACCATATCTCCTCAATGGAGAATCTCTATTATATATATTTTTTCTCTAATCTTTTTAAATAAATTTTATTGTTTGTGTTTTTTAATGAGATTGTGATGATAAAGAAGATAAATGGTGGAAAAGAAATAAGTAGAATTATTTTGGGTTGTGATTTGCTTTGTACTAGGTTGCGATTTGGTCTCTAAAAATTGAATGAGGGGATGAAGTAGATTTTTTTATTAATATTATATTTAATTAATAGATTGTTAGGGTTGATGTAGAAATATGTTATTGGACATTTTTTCTTTTATTTTTTCATTTATTCAAGGGTGAAATCCATTTTAATCCCTCTAGTTTGACCTATTACACAAACTGGTCCCCCGGTTTTCAGCTTTATCTTGACAGGTCCCTATAGTTTCCAAAAATCTATATTTAGTCTCTACCGTCCAATTCTGTTAAGGTTTGGAAAGATTCCATTAAAATGGTAACTTACATAACAAATATAAATATCTGATTAAAAAGTCATTATTAATTAATTTAATTAAAAAAATAAAAAATAAAAATCCTATCTCTCTCTCTCTTCTTCCTTTGACAGATGATTTTTGCAAGCAATTTCAGAATCTTTCTCACTAAGAAATTCAAGTTTGTACGGAGCACCGACTAATCTATCACCATTCAACAATTCTCCAAGAGCTTCCTTCTTTTCCTTCACAGGAGCTGCAACAAACCTCCCTTGATAAATTAAACAAATTTCCACATTTACATGTAGAGCTTTTTAGGAGAGAAATCAAAAAAGGCGCAAACCTGATGAACAAAAGGGTAGATCAAAATAGCGGTATGTCTCACTGTCATCAATACAAATAACTACATTAGCCAATAAATTTACAAAAATTTCATCACCAAACCATATACATTGTCCAAATCAGCTCAAATGAATTCAACTGAAATATTCTAAATTATCAAGAATCAAGATAATGTTTCAATGTTTAATCTTTAATAGAAAATTACATGGAAACTGTTGAATACAAAACAGATAGGATCATCAACTTAAAAAGAATTTTGAAGACAAATTAAGAGAGTTTCCATCCATGTAGGGATATTTCAAACCCAAATTCATCATAACAAAAACACCAAAAAGCCCATACGAAAACAATCGATCAAGTCCACTACTTAATACTAGGGTGGATTTATTGTAAACTCATTGCTAACTAATAGAAATCACAAGTAATGAAAACATGTCATCTGTTTCCGAATCCGAAATATGTACGCATAATTTCATTTAGAGCAAAGTCATTCACTACTAAATTCAGTGATAGCAAATATAGACATATGAAATTTCCAATCTCTCTAAACCAATCAATCTGTATCAGTAACTAACAAGATCGAATGCGATTGAATCAATCCAAACCAAAGGTCCAAAAACAGATCAAAACAGCACAGACCCAGATCCAACAACCAGAAACGAACAAAAATAGTACCTGGGGTTGTGGAAAGGACCCACTTTGTTGGCGTAGAGAGGGACATCGTCTCCGACCTTGAAGCGATGGTTAGAGCCGTCGAATCTCACACAGGTCTGGAGACTGAAAAGGGTGACCAGAATTGCCACCACAGCATGCGAAGAAGAAGCCACTGAAATTCACTCACCAGAGAGAGAGAGAGAGAGAGAGAGAGTGAGTGAATAGAAATGGGTTTCGATTCACGGGAATTTGAGGGAAGAAAAAGTGGGTGTGCGTTGAAGTGGGTGTTGCGAGATCTGGGTGATGGTGATGTTGAATAGTTGAAATGAAAAACACTTCCCATAAACACTTCTCCAGATTTTAATTCTTAATTTCTGATGTTTGTTTGAATTTAATTTTTATTGTTTTATTTTTTAATCAGGGGCAGCAGGGTCATTTGACCCTCTGACCTGTCAAAAAACACTTTTTCAACGGAATTTTTAACGGGATAATACTGAAAACCGGAGGACCGGTTTATGTAATAGATCAAACAAGAGGGACTAAAATAGATTTCATCCTTTACTCAATAACAATTTAAAAATACCAAATTACCGTTCCCTAATTAGTGACTAACTGTTCTGAATGGTTAATCAACCATTAGTTGACGGATTAGTGTTATTATAATATTTTACCGATTTTAGTATAATTATGCATATAACCAGTATAAGGTCGTGTAATTTTTCCATAAAAAATGAGTGTATAAATAATTTCTTTCCAAGCTACCTAGCCATCGCCACTTCTTCTTTGACTATTATAGTCAGCTCCTACATTATGACGTTCCGTTCGCCTGTTGACTCTCAATATGGGCAGAGATGCCTTTTTACGGCCAGACTTGTGTGCAGTTCTCTGCCTTTAGGTATGTAAAAATAGATAAGCAATAAATCGTCAAATTATTAACAAGATTTACCGATTGAAAGGAGTTGTACAATAAAGTTAACCACCACCAGAATTTTATCTGGACTACGTTTGTAGAATATTGGAATCAGCTGACTGTGTAATCACTGTTCTCTAACAAACCAAAATGTGCATATGCAACATCTTTGCAGTGTCCAGGAAAGAACTTGAAAAACATCGGTATAAACTGAGCCTCCAATAGCTTCTCATTTATACTCTTCTTCAGTAGTATAATAGTTTTAATATACTCTTTCACAAACTGAGACTTGTATCTGGCAAACTCGAGTCGTTTGCAGCCTTGGCGAGCTCTGCAAAGTTGTCCATCGATTTCTACTTGCTATTATGAGTCGTTTGCTATTCTTGAGTCTAGAGGTAAAGTATTATGAAAGAAACCATAGTAAGGCAGGCCCGCTGTATTTTACAAAAATAATTTTTTTTTAATGTAATTTTTGTTAAAGGCTAAATAAAAAATATTGTATTTTTTTAATTGCTATTTTATTACGACATTTCATTCGTCTGCTGGCTCTCTATCTGGGTCGAGATGCCTTCTTATAGTCAAACTTGGTCACGCTTCTCTGTCGTCAGGTATGTAAAAAAAAAGATAAGCAATAAATTGTCAAAATATTAACTAGACTTACCGCATGAAAATGTAAGTTTATTCGAAAATGTGTACATAATACTAGAAATCTCATCATTGCTGTCCCAAAAATCTGTAAATCAATGACACTCAAAACTTGAGTTTCAAAAGTAAATTTATATACGGTAAAGAAAAAAGGATTCAACTGACCATGTTATCATTTGTCTCAAACAAACAAAAAAGAGCAGACACAACATCACCCCAATGTGCTGGAAAGTACTTGAAAAACTTTAGTATCATATTAGCAGCTAATAGCTTCCTCTTTATACTCTTCTTCGGCAGTGCAATGATCCTAATATACACTGCCACAAACTGAGACTTGTCTCTGGAAAGCTTGAGTCATTTGCCGGCATTGATGAGCTCTGCAAAGTCGTCTATCGATTGCCACTTGCTATTCTGAATCTAGTGGTAGAGTATTATGAAAAAAAAAACCATAGTGGTTTCTCAGTCTTTATTGGCTTGAGGCTCCTGATTTTTTTGTTCTATAAATAGATTCATCTAATTATGCATGAATCATTATTGAATTTATGCTTTATTACACTGCATTTTATGAGATGATTCATCGACCTAATATATTGGAATCATATATCATTGATATTTCTGTTCTCTCTTTCTCTCATCCTTCCACTTATCCGCATACTTTTTTTCTATTTTGCTTTCCGATTTAGAACTTCACAACTCATAATCCGATTGATTTTTTTATCTTTATGCAAAAAAATATATGTCGGTTCAATACGGTTTTGGTCAAAACCGAACCGAACCGAACAGATCCATGTCCACCCCTAGTTGTTTGTAGTCTTTTATTGTCGTTTTATCTAGACACCGGACTGTCTTGGGTAATACTTTTGTGTTGCCCTGGACCTTGGGTGTCGACATTGTCGTCGGATTCAAAAATGTTAAAATCATCATTCTACATGTTCAAACTGTCTAAAAAATTTGGAGGATCCATTTCCTACGATATAAATATTAACGTATTAAGTATAAATTTTAAATTTTAAATTTTAAAAATAAGCATAAATAATAAATATAAAAGTAAGCATAAATATAAAAACTAAGTATAAATATTAAATATAAAAGTAAGCATAAATATAACACCCAAGTATAAATATAAAAACTAAGTATAAATATCAAATATGAAAACTAAGTATAAATATTAAATATAAAAGTAAATATAAATATTAAATTTAAAAACTAAACATAAATATTAAATATGAAAATAAGTATAAATATAAAAGCAAGTATAAATATTAAATATAAAAATAATTATAAATATAAAACCTAAACATAAATATTAAATTTAAAAACTAAACATAGATAATAAATATAAAAGTAAGTATAAATATAAAACCTAAGCATAAATATTAAACATTAAAACTAAACATAAATATTAAATTTAAAAGCTAAACATAAATAATAAATATAAAAGTAAGCATAAATATACAATTTAAATATAAATATAAAAACTAAGCATAAATATTAAATAGAAAAACTAAGCATAAATATAAAAAATGTACATAAATATTAAATTTAAAAATTAAGCATAAATAATAAATATAAAAGTAAGTATAAATATAAAAACTAAGCATAAATATTAAATTTAAGTAAAATATTAAATTTAAAAACTTAGCATAAATATTAAAGAAAAACTAAGTATAAATATTAAAATTTAAACAAAAATGAAATTACCTTTGTAGTTTGTAGAAGAAATGTTGAGACTTGAGAGAACGAGAGTAGATAAATATTTGGTGGAGAGCTTAGAGAGTAGAGAATTATTGAATTAATGGTTATAATTTATATTAGAGAGTGAGAGTATGTAGAGACTGGAGGGAGATTAAGAGTAGAAAGAGAGAATGAGAATTGAGAGAGAATGAGAATCGAGAGAATAGAGATAACAGAGAGTGTAAACAAAATTGGAAATGGAATGGGTATTTATAGGGAAAATGAAATGAGGGTAAAATGGTAAATAGGGAGAATTTAATTTATTTATAAAAAAAAAACCTTTAATCATATCTATTGGTGTCAATATCGGCACCCGTATCAAAAATAAGTAATGTTACTTTGTCTAAAATTGGTTCCCAAATCTAGTGTCTAAATGATGTGGCATTATGTAATATTTTCATTTAAATCATGTAAATTTAGGGGTCGTTTATTTTTTCCACTTAAAACTTAATGGGTCTGAATCATAATTATTAAGTTATTTTGTTTGTTTTTTTAAGTGGTCAAACAACTTAAAAATACCAAAAAACAATTTAAAATAAAGAGTAAAAAAATCTTGACTTTTCACTTAATTGTAAATCACTGAATTGCATTAAATGCAATCCAAAATCTTTTCTTCCGATACTATACTCCATATATAACATATCTCCAATTTCATTATAATTATATATTGTATAGAAATCTTTATTTTAATATATTATTTATTTTAAATAGCTTTAAAAATAAAAAAGAACCATAATCACTTCTTATATTTGTGTTTAATATCAATACTTTATTATGATATTAGGATAATGCATTTATATATTATTTATTGAGAGTGTTTTGTGTGAATTTTCCTATTGTCTCTTTTATTTTTTGAAAAAAAAAAAAACTTTTCTTTTCTTAGTAAAAATAAAGTTTGTTTGTAATCGAAGAAGAAGATCATGATCATATGTGTTCATATATAATTATTATTTTTGGATTGTTTTTATTCTATATTATATGTATAATTGTTTAACAAGGATATATATATAAAATTATTATTTTCCAGACAACATTATTTTTAAAAAACAAACATGTTGACAGTACATTTAGATGTGAGAAAAGAAAAAACAAACATGTCATTCAGATTCAGGTTTCAGTCACTATTCAGTCTTCAAACAAAAAAACAAACGACCCCTTAATATAATTTAAATGAATGGATTTTAGTGATGTCACGTCATTTAAGCACCAAATTTAGACAAAGTGTATTATTATATCATATTAACACTTAAAATTTTGAAATTATAATTTAACCACGTTTTATACTAAAATAATTATAATATTACCCAAAAAGTATCCTTAATGTATACCTCACATATCCTTCAAGTATCCTCCAAATATTCTCTAGTTAAACTTGTAAAAAAGTCAACGGATACGCCATTTGGCGCATCAGATACGTATCCTGAAGTATCTGAACCGGATACGAGTTCAATACGAGTTACCTCTACCAAATGGAGTATCCATGCTTCATAACTCATAAGTTTACCTTCATGGGAACAAATACAATAGTGCATCCAAACTTTTTCAAAAACAACATTTTATCTTCACGTTTCCCCCAAACATCATTTTATCTTCACGTTCCCCCACACCCCCCTCCCTTTTTTTTTTCCACCCCTCTTTTTTTTTCCACCTAAAGAACTAATTAGTGCATCTTTAAAAAAAAAAAAATTAAAAAAATTATATCATAAAACTTTCCTTAAATTAATTAATTATAAAAAAAAATCACTGTTTAGGTTCGGATAGCAAAAATCACATGTTAGAATTTATTTTGTTTTTCGATAACCAAGGATTTATTATGCTTCTCGATTGCCAAACATAATCGCTGTAAAATACGAATAAGGATGAACAGTAGAAACATTTCAATTTCTATCTGTGTGCGCTTGTAGCTATTGGTTTCATATGAAAATTAGAAAACCCTAGATTTTAGAGTTCTTTTAGCCCTAAACTGCAGTTTTGTAACACAATTGTTTTCTCAAAAAAAAAAAAAAAAAAAACTCCAGCTTTTTTAGGGGCCGTTTGGTAACGTTTTCGTTTTCTATTTTTGTTTTCTTATAATTTGAAGTTTTCGAAAAACTAATTTTTATATTTTTTGGATTCGAAAACGCGTTTGGTAACAATGGTTGAAAACGATATTCGAAGAATTAAAACATAAAAAACGTGTTTAGTATAACATTTGGTTTGAGTAAATTTTAATACTAAAAACAGTTTTCAAGAATACTGTTCTCAGAGTTCTCAATTTTTTGTTCATTAAAACTGAAAACTGTTCTCAATGTTTTATAAAACAGTTTTTTGAAATCATCCCACGAAACGAGTTTTTTCAATTTTTGTGACTTAAAAAACAAAAAACAGTTTTTGAAAACTTAAACAAACAACCCCTTAGAGTTTCTAGCCAGTCCACTCACACCTCTCACGAGTCACTACCAACAAGGATGATATCCAAATGCATGATGTGAATAACTTTTCTAACACGACGCGAGTCTAATTCTCACTAAATTAAACGATACAATATCAAATATGTGATTTTTTTTTTTCAAGTATTACAATTTATGAGAACTATTACAATACGAACGCCGGGACCTGTTAAAATCAAACAATATATATACTGTCCGTATATCTACTCCATATGAGAGATAACTACTCCCACAAATCGAAAAGAAAACTCCCACACATGCTTGTAAAAATACGTATAGTGGAATTTAAATCCCTCACCCATAATGTGGAATGGAGATATACAACCACTTGTACTAAGAGGTGATGTGTCACATATGTGAATTTTATTTATATATAAAAAAAAAAAAACAATAAAATGATGATCGGATAGTTAAGAATCAATACAATAAATTAAAACTTGTCTGGTGTTTTATTATATCAACATAAAGAAATTGTAAACTATGGACATATCAATAAAACCTTTTCAACCAAATAAGCCCCCCATCCACAAGTTCCAAGTTATGACACATTAGTCAACTAAAGTCAATTACACACTCTTATCCCCTTCTATACCTTACCAACTTCTTAGTTTAGTTTTTGTCCCATCAATCCCTCCCAAAATCTTGCATATATATAGTCACTCACATGCACTCAAAATATAAAATAAAAATGGGAAATATGGGATTCTCTCCTAATATGCAGTATTAAGGCATATATTGACTAAATGAAATTTTATTAGAAAAAAATACCAGCCGTAAAATATCTCAAATTCAAGTCAGTATACGGCGGTATATATAAAAATTCTATAAATAATTTATCGTACTAAGGTTTTATATGTCTCGAAATAATTATATAAATATTTTATTATTATTTTAATACTTAATATATTAAATTAATATGTGTTTGAAATATATATTTCTATTATCCATAAAAATAAAAATAAAATAAAATTCAATCATTTCCGTGTAACACAAAAAAAATAAAAAATTGAATAATAGAAAGTCAAAAAAAAAAGGGTATATTCTCAAAGTACGAAGACTCCGTCACAATCCACAATTCACAATCCAAACCTCCATTCTTCCAATCTTCCACCAAAATTCATCGTACCCTATAAAAAAAAAAAAAAAAACACACTGATAACGGTCCCGATTTATTTGCCCAAAACATCAACGGATCAGATTTGCGTCAGCAGTGTATACTTCCTTCTCTCCCCAAAATTTACCCGGGACCCACTTATTCTCTCTCTCCGAAGAATCTCCACGAGGCCAGCTTCAAGCCTTCAAGGGTTCTCTTACTCAGATTATGTACTTTCTCTCTCTTTCTCTCTCTCTCTTCTCTGAATACAACCCTCGTTTCGATACGAACTCGTATCTTGCTCGATCGGTCAATGCCGGTACGTTCCGTTTCTTCCCTACCTTTCGCTTCTTCAATTTCTGCGTTTTCTGATTGTTTTAGGGTTTCTTTCAGGTGAAATTTTGTAAAACCCTAATTTTTTTTTTCTGTTAGGGTTTTTCAAGTCCGTCCAAGTTTAGCGATTGTTTGGTTTTAACTTGTTGATAAATTTGGGATAATGAAAGTTCTGTTTTGCTACTTTCGTAGTTCCTTTGTGTGATTGGTCAAAATGCTGAATTTTGTATTTTGTAAATTTGTTCTGAATTGTAGTTTTTTTTTTTTTTTTTTTTTTTGTTCTTGCTTGCTGTTTACTAGGTTTCATATTGGAACTGCTTCTCAATTTGTCAATCTTTATGCGTAGTTTAGTTGGTGGGATATCATTAATGTTGAAAGCATCTTTAAAATTAAGAATTTTAGACATTAATTTTTTATTTCTTTGTATGGTATTATTTCTGTTTTAAGAAATTAGCAATTATATGGCTATAAGAAGGTAGCTTTGGCTCAATTGTGCTAAATTTTCATCGACTATGGTTCTCATAGAAGTTCTCTCAGCTGCAAATTTTACTGTAATATTGTGTTGAAGAAAGAACTATAAATGAGCAATACCTTGAGACTAATTTTAGCTTGTGGTTCGTGTAGACAGTAGATATGGTTGATATGTTGATTTTCTGCTGTCTATTTACAGATTTGTGATGTGTTCTCAATTCAGAGATAGTTGCTTGAGTTATTCAAACAAGTTGCTGAGAATTAATGTCTTGTGTAGAATGAGTTGGATTTGAGTTATGGCAGGAAGTGTGAGATTTGAGTCTAGTTCAGCTAGTCCAGAGGATTTGCCTTTTTCAGGGGGTTATCCCAATGGGCAGCGGGGGAATTATTCTTTTGATAGGTCTGGAAGCTTTCGGGAGGGAAGTGAGGGACGGATATTTGGTTCTGCATCTAGTATGTCTCGGGGGATTTCTACATCGACAGGGGATGCACCATTGGTGTTACAGTGCTTGCCACTAGATCCTATTACAATGGGTGATCAAAAATATCCACGGTTGTTAGGTGAAATAAGGAGAGTTTTGGGGATTTCTTTTGGGACCACTGTAGAAGACAATTCTTTTGGAGCTGCTCATTCAAAGCCTCCTCCACCAGTGGCTACAGAGGATTTAAAACGGTTCAAATCAAGTGTGTCAGATTCCATTATTAAGGCTCGGTAATTATATTTCTTATCGAAAATACCTATCGGTTCTTAAGATTTTCATATTTGTGTTTTAACATGATCTGTATTGTTGGCATATGCTTTTCCATTGTCTGGTTATTCCCTGTCATGGTATGACACACATGAAGTTGTTTCATGTAATGGGAGAGGGAGATGTGTTACAATGTGCTTATGTACATGTGTGCAGAAAAATAAAGATTTTGTTTATCTTGGTATTGGATGGTATATAATTGATCTTAATTTTGTTTATTTTTCTTAAAAAACTTTAAATGATCCTGATTTATTTATTTATTATTTATTTATTTTATTTTTTATAAAAAAACTATAATTGATCTTGATGTTAATGATTGAAATTATTCTTTACATTGTTGGCTATAGTTTGTTTTTGTTTTTGGTGCTAGCTCGTAGAATTTCCATGTACCAGGCTGTGCCTTTATTTTTTAAAAAATTGTGGACTTAAATGTGTCTCTTCTGGGTTTGTTGTAATTTGAAATTCAGCTAAAAAAATGAAACATTTTTTGATTCAGGGGCAGGGTTAAAAGGCTCGAAGATTCTATACACAAACTGACCAAGTACTGTGAATCTTCAAATTCAAAGAAGCAACAAAGGAATGAGATGTTAACAAATGAAAGATCTGGTGGGTTGAATTTGTTGAAGGGAACTTTGATGCAAAGAAATTCTCCTGACCTTTTGACTCAAAGACTGGAGGACAGGACTAAAAATATAGTTCTGAATAAGCGAGTTCGCTCTTCGGTAGCCGAGACAAGGGTTTGTATATTAAAGTTATTTTAGATTGTTGTTTATTTGCTTCATAAAATAATCTTCTACTTCAAATCATCATAATGGTAATGTGAGTTTTACAAGACTGATATGTTGTTTCTTATAAAAAAAATAAAACAAGAAGAAGAAAGACAGATGTTACATCATTACTGCGTTGACTCTGAATATATTATCAATAAGAATATTTTTCTTTTTTTCTTAAAAAAAAATAAATTCTTGCTTGGTATCTTGAACAGTCCTTGCTTTTATAAGTTACTGACAATATCTCATCAAATTCATGATTTACCATCACTAGTATATCTTCAACAGTTCAACTACCACGATAGTATGATACATTTTTATCTCTTGTTTAATTTTTTTAGGCGGAAGGTCGAACCAATATTCCTGCAAGGCAGCCTCACTCTATGGTAAAAGATAGAGATATGCTTAAAGACGGTGGTGACGTTTCTGATCTGGTTGAAGAAAAGATTCGTAGACTGCCTGCTGGAGGGGAAGGGTGGGATAAAAAAATGAAAAGGAAACGTTCCGTAGGCACTGTTTTTACCCGACCTGTTGACAATGATGGAGAGCTTAAACGAGTCATGCATCATAAACTTAACAATGAACCTGGTCTGCCTCCCTGTGATGCCCAAAGCTTCAGGTGGAGAACATCTTAATTTTGGTCTTCCCATGTTGCTTTTGGTTTCTCATTATGTTGTGAGAAATTTATTCTGATTTAACATCACAATAGATTTTTATTACTGTGAAAAATATCCAATCATGTTTATAGGCATCTTCTAGAAAAACATTATTTAAATTCTATTTGAAGCTCCGTAGTTGTTTTGAAAAACAGTGGATTTAAGTAAAGGTAACTAGGATAGCTGTGGCTTGATAAGTTTTGAGAGTTAAACCATTTCACCCTCTGACAATATTCAGTATGAGTGCCAAAAGAAAGTGCAATTGTCTGCTTATCATTGTTCTACAAACACACACGCACCTCACAACACATGAACAAATATTTTAAGATATTTTGAAATTATCTTCTTTCAAAATTAGGTCCAAAAGAACTGACTTTGTGCTAAGAAAGTTCATTGAATTGAACTAAAATTGATTACTTCTGAATAATTGAACTGCATTACTTTTATCATGAACTTTCTTTATGTTTTTTTTTTTTTTTTTTTTTTTTTTTTTTTTCCAAATGCGGTGGTTTTCTTTTCACTTTGATATTGCTATTAATTGTTCTTTGCTTCAAAAACCAAACATGAAATGTTCTTGGAATTTCATGGCAGATCATCTTCTAGTGGTGCCAATGGCATCAACAAGTCAGATAATACTTCCCTACCTGCTGGTTCAAATGTCCGCTCAATTCCCAAGAATGACTTGGAAAAGGTTACTCTTTCAAGGGATCCCATGGCCGGATCAACTAAGGAGCGAATCAAGGGAACCAATAAGTATGTCTTATTTCCTTGAACTACTTGTGTTAATGTTTGCCTGACTTGTTTATATGATACTTTTGGCTTTCAGCAATTGCTTTTTTTTTTTTTTTTTGTCTCATATTACTGGCCGACTTTTTCATGTCTGTTTTGTCTGTAATTGTGTTATTCAGGTTAAATATACGTGAGGATAATCATATTGTCAGTCCTGGTCCTTTTACAAAAGGAAAGGCTTCGAGGGCACCTCGAACTGGTCCTGTAATGGCAGCAAACTCTTCTCCTAATATTCCCCGCCCATCTGGAGCAGATGGCTGGGAACAACCTCCTAGTATAAACAAAGTAAATTCTGTAGGTGGAGCTAACAATCGCAAGCGACCTATGCCCGCAGGATCATCCTCTCCGCCCATGGCTCAATGGGTTGGTCAGAGACCACAAAAAATGTCTCGTACGAGAAGAGCAAATCTAGTGTCTCCTGTCTCAAACCTTGATGAAGGACAAATGTCATCAGAAGGGTGCACAACTGATTTAGGTGCTAGAATAACTATGGGGACCAATGGGTCACTTACTGCCAGGGGTGTGGCTAATGGTACCCAACAATTTAGAGTGAAACAGGAAAATGTCACATCTCCAGCTAGATTATCTGAAATTGAAGAATCTGGTGCTGGTGAAAATCGTGAAAGTAGATTAAAGGAGAAAGGAATAGTTAGCAATGAAGTAGAAGAAAGAGCCACATCTGCAGCTCAAAGTGTTGGTTCGTCTGTTTTGCTTGCAAAGAAGAACAAAATACTCATCAAGGAAGAGAGTGTGGATGGCGTGCAAAGACAAGGGAGGAGTGGTAGGGGCTCATCATATTCTAGAACTAGCATTTCACCATTGAGGGAGAAATTGGAGAATCAATCCTCGTCAAAGCCACTCAAAAGTACAAGGCCTGGTTCTGATAAGAGTGGAAGGTGCTTTATCTTTCTTTGTCAGTGGAATCAAAGTTCTGCCTTTTGTATTTTAATTTTTCCTTTTTTCCTTTCCTACTTTCCTTTTCCTTTCTGTTTAGGCTAGTTCTCTCATATTTAATCTTTAACTTGTTTCAGTAAGTCAGGGCGTCCCCCAATAAAGAAACTGTCAGAACGCAAGGTCTTCTCTCGTGTAGTACATACATCAATCAATGGTTCCCCAGATTTTTCAGGTATAATATCATACCAGTCTAAAAATATTATTAATCATTTCCAGAGTAGGTATGTATGCTTTGTATTCTGAATTTCTGATGGTGATACTCCAGTTATTTACATTTCAGGGAATATAAAAACAGGTGTAAACTTGTAAAAATTTGTTGACCCTTGGTTTAGTGGCTGAGATAGAGAAGGAACTGAATTTAATTTTTTTTGGGGTTTACAAAAGATGAAAGCTCACATAAACTTCATAAAAATTGAGTCAAAGTTCTAGTTTCTGTTTCTTCCAAAATAATGGAAATATGTGTTAAGGTATTTGATTTCCTCTACTTGTGTGTCTTGTGAAAAAAAATGAGCATTATGGTTTGGGTATTCAGTTGAACATGCTGATAAAGTTACCAAAACTTACAATTTTTTAGATACATTTGTAATACACACATCGTACATGCTTGTGTGTATATAAATATGTACTAGATGTGTATTAACTTGCCATAATCAAGTTTCTTGTGTATATTTCTTAGTTCTTACTTTTTAATGTTCAGTAGAAACATATATATGGTTCCTGTTAGAAAAAAGAAATATATAACCATTTGGCTTGCTGAAAATTATAGCTCATAGTGTACTTTTGCATTTGATGTCTCAGGAGAGTTAGAAGATGATCATGAAGATATCTTGGCAGCTGCAAATTTTGCTTGTAACTCCAGCTGTATGTGTCTGACTTTGACTTTGTTTTGCTTTCATGCAGATAAATACTCAATATGTATTTTTCATGGGTGTATGTGCCCCTATTTTCTTTTTCCTATCATATAGAAATAGTTTTCATGAAGTCAATTTTTGCTTTTGTAGATCTTGCCTGTTCTGGTTCTTTCTGGAAGAAAATGGAGCCGCTATTTGCTTCTGTCAGCTTAGAGGATATATCCAACTTGAAACAACAGGTGATTACTCTACAGCTACACAAATGGATTTGGCCATAACTTTTTATTATGTCAAAATGATCACTATCAAATCTTTTTATTCTTCTGCTGTGTGGTCTTGAATCAGCTAAAATCTACAGACGAATATCATGAAAGCTTATCTCAGATTTGTGACCGTGGCAATGATGTTATGGTAATGTCTTGGAGCAAAATATCTGCATGTTTTTGCCACCTTGATAATTATGTTTTCTTAACCTTTATTTTTTAAAAATCTAAATCAAAATCTCCCAAACCTGATGTAAGTGAGATTTGAACCCTAGATCTCTTGCACAACAAAAGGCCTAACCAGTTGAACTAACTAGTACCCATAATTATGTTTTCTTCTAAAAGTTATTTCAGATCATATCCCATTTGGCAATTAACTAATTTTACTTTTAGCCTTTTTTTATAGGCAAATTCCATCTTGTAAAATAGATTAAATGTGCAAAGATGGGTGCTTTACTAAAATTGGCAGTTTAAGCCTGAAATAACATCTTTTCTATGAAGTTCTTGAGATAACAGTCAACATGCAATGACATTCTAATTTGAAATTCCTTAAAGGGAAGAAAATTCTATGTAAAGTACATTTTGTATTGCTTAAAATCCTCTGGCATTCTATAATTCCATTTTACTGATTTATCCATGCCATCTGTGTAGGTAAAGTGCAATGGATGTTGCTTAAATCCACTGTTATTAAATAATTTCATTTTATTGCTCTATCCATGCCTTTGTGATTTTCAACTGTTTGGCATCCTAAACTTTGCATTCTCAATTATTTTTTGCTTCTGTTTTCTTTTTTTTTTTCCTTGGGTGCATTTTCTCTATGGTCCTACTCCCAGATGTCCTAATCTTACAAATTCATTTATAATCCTAACATTTATTTCATCTCAGATTCAGAAGTTTATGCACATCTGTCTGGTTGGCATTAGTCTTAAGAACTTCAATCAGTATAAAGTTAGAAACACTTGCACAGAATGATAGATTCTATATATGGATGAATTCTTTGAGCTGTATTTCTGAAGTTGTACATTCTCCACAGGGTGATCTTGTACATGGAGAAGATTTTCTGCCTTACACTCTTGTATCTGGAGAAAAGGAAAGAAGCCTGCTAGATCAATTTCAGGAAAAAGGGCCTGCAAGGATGCTTGATCTGGGTGATCAGATTCAGGCAAATGGTGATTTTGTTGGAAGATTGGACTCGGATAGCAAGAACGAAGATACTCCATTATATCAAAGAGTATTGTCAGCTCTGATTGCAGAAGATGAAACTGAAGAATTTGAAGAAAACAGCGGAGGGAGATATACTTATAGTAGAGATGATTTTCCTGGCAGTACAAGTCTCCTTATTGATGCTGAGTCTAGAAAGAGGGACAGGATTCAATATGATTCCATGTTGGGTCAAGTTCAGAAGCAATGTTCTTTTGACGGATTGTCCTGTAATGGGAATACTACCTTTAATAGGGGCAGAAGCATCCAAAATGTGTATAATGATGATTTTTCCAATGGAGGGAGTGGACTCATGCATGGAGAGACTAGAATTTTCTCTGAGTTTTCTGAAAATGCTGGCAATGGGACAAGAGCTGCTGTACATACAAGTGCGTCTAGCATTTCTTCCCTTGATTGTCAATATGAGCAAATGTGTCTGAGGGACAAACTTATGTCGGAGCTGCAGAGCATTGGCCTATATCTAGAATCAGTGGTAAGGTTGAAGTGTACAACAATGTTGTGTATGAGAGCATTAATACTTTCTTCTCAATCAAGTTAAAGGATTATTTTTATTAGTTCCCTCTGCCCCTTGTATTTTGTATTTAGTTTTTTTATTTTTTTATTTTTTTTATTTTTTATGTTCTATGATATTGCAGTTAAACAAGTTAATGTTGTTAGATATTTGCATTTGAATCAAGTAGTACATATCTTTCTCTTTCCCTATGACATTCCGGAATTTTCTTTTTTCCTTTTTAACATGTAATTGTTTTCATTTTTTATCGTTTCCATGTCACAGCCTGATCTAGCAGATCAAGAAGATGAAACAATTAATCAAGATATTGTTGAATTACAGAAGGCACATCTTCAACAGGTTATATTTTTTTGTTTTTGTTTTTGTTTTTGTGCTGTATATATTTAATTTTCCAAAAGTGTGCTTATCTCTTAAAGATGAGTTAAAATTATAGAATTCTGGTTTTCTTATTAACTTTCTTTGACAATTTATGCAGTCTTTTTTGAAAATCCCAAGTTATTGTCCTCTTTATAATGTCTTTTTCGTATTTGCTAAAGGCATTTTTTCTGTTTATTTATTAATCTGTTGTTTGATTCTGTAGGTTGGTAAGAAGAAGGAACACTTGAACAAAATACTCAAAGCAATAGAGGAAGCCAAGGAAAGAGAAGAACGGTAGGATCTTCAATGTTCTATGGAAATTTTCTAATGTTAGGCTTTTAAGTGTTTCAATATGCTCATTAGTCAATTTTTTTTTTTCCTCCAAACTTTCAGGGATCTCGAGCAGGTAGCAATGAACCGACTTGTTGAGTTGGCTTATAAAAAGAAACTGGTAATTTTTCCTGTCAAATCTTCCATGTGACTGAACGATTTTAGATTTACATATCATAGTCTCATACAGGTCCACTGTGGTTCCTCACAGTCACAGATGAAATTTCTTATTATTTGATGAGTCTGTGTGGGACTGTGGGGGTGGAGCCGTTGAGAGAATTTGATGTAATTTATTGTCAAGTCTGTGTTAACTTAATTTACTTGTTTGTGATTGATAACACAAATGATGCTTTGTTTTCTGAAATGCCCGAGTAGTTTGCCTGTTGCTGAATTTTCCCAATTTGTGGTTGTCCTCATTGTACCATGGTTGGATTTGCTATGTTTTGTTGGTGTGAAATTAAGATGCCTCTTTGAATCATAAATGCAGGCCACACGAGGAAGCAGTGCTTCAAAAAGTGGGGTTGCGAAAGTGTCAAAGCAAGTCGCAATGGCTTTTATGAAGAGAACTCTTGCTAGATGTCTGAAATTTGAAGAAACAGGCAAAAGTTGCTTCACTGAGCCTGCAATTCGGGATGTTATTTTTGCTACACCTCCTAGGGCAAATGATGCAGAATCTACAAAAAGTCATGGCTTGGTTTCTAGAAGTATGCCACCTGAAACTGTTAACTCTCATATTTTGCCTCTGTCGTCAGGTTTCCCACTGACCATTTTGTTTAACAGTGATTTTAAGAAACTTATTAGTTTTTTAATATGCTTTTTTAATGTACAAATAAGTTTTTGGCTAGTTATATACTTATATCCTGCAATTTCTCTAAACGTTAAAAGCGTTGTGTTTGGTTAGAGGCCAGCGTATATGAAATATTTGTGACCCACAACCCCCCCCCTAATTTTGCTTCCATGTTTTGTATTTTTCATCATAAAAAATGTTTAAATGATATGATATTTTATTTCGTTTCACTAGATAAATTGTTGTTCTTCTTTTTCAGGCTCTGTTCCAGTTAGGGCTGAGCAGCGTGATTTACATGAAGATAAATTTGATAGGGGTTCATTTGATGCATTTAGAACTCGTACCCTCTCCAATGACCAAGATTTTATCAAAACTGGTCCGATATTCAACCGAGGGAGGAAAAAGGAAGTGCTGCTTGATGATGTTGGTGGCAGTGCTTCCTTGAGAGCTGCATCAGCCATTGGTAATACTTCAATTGGTGGGGCAAAGGGAAAGAGAAGTGAAAGAGAAAGGGACAAAGATATGGCAATCAGAAATTCTGCTGCAAAACCTGGCCGTGCTTCAATGGGTAATGCTAAAGGTGAGCGCAAAATGAAATCAAAACCAAAACAGAAGATAGCGCAGCTATCAACTTCAGGAAATGGATTCAGTGATAAGTTTGCAGAAGCAACTCCTTCTCTGCACTCTTCAGCTAATATTTCGAAAGAAGTTGTTAACAATGGTGTCAATAAGAAAACAGACGGTGAAGAAGTAAAGGAGCCTTTTGACATAATGGAACAGCTAGGTGAGCATCAAGATCTGAGTAATTTTCTAAGTAATTTAAACGAGGACGAAGAGCTTGGAGACAATGACTTAATGGGTCTCGAAATACCAATGGACGATCTCTCGGAGTTGAATATGTTTTGACGAAGGTATACACTGTACATTCCCATGGTGTTTATTCAAGTGTTTAGGTAAGAATGATAGTATCGGTGTGCCTCTGGCAAATTGGCACTTTGTAATTATATCCATTCTTTTTGTATACTTCTCTAAAGAAGTTATAGCAAATACTCTTAATTGTTTGTGATCTAGATGAATTATCTGTCCCCCTTGTAACAAATCACAGTTTCTTAAAGAGCCATTTCATTTGTTCCTTTTCTGTCTTTCCATCTCTCGTTAACATATTTCTTACTGGACCTGGTATCTTGTCGTTGTCTCACTGCGCTTTGCCGAAAGGGTATTTCCTGGTTCTCGCAGCTGGGATCTTTTTGCATAGTTCATTTCTCAGCTCGGGTTGTTTTCTCTGTAATCACATATTATTATAGGATGTGGGGATGTTCATTGTCTATTTCATGTCGTCAAAATGTGGAATAAATTGTGTCAATCTGACATCTAACAAGACCACAACTACTAGATTCAGATTCCAACCCTAACAAACATACAATTTCTCAATGTATCATAGTATTTTTGATTCTACAATGTATCCATCTAGTACAACCAACATTTCACCTAATACGTGAGCTTCAAACCTTGCATGATGCCTCAAGGCGCAGGGGATCTGAGAATTTTCTCAGTACTCGGTAGGCAAATTACGTGCAACATCCCATCTCAGTTCAACCTTCTTTGCCTGCTTCTTCATTAGATTATCGTGATAGCTGTCTAGAGCCAGGCACTCTGCAGATCACAAACAGAGTCAGAAAGTACCTTGCATAATGCATACAGACTTTGAACTTGGTATTTTAACAGAACCAGTAAGCATTAAAACCAATGGGAACTTTTCTTTTTTAAACCAAAATCATAATGTCGATTTATACCCCTATTGCTATACTTGTATTTTCCATATATCGTATATAAGTATACTATTTGCTGAGTAAGACTGAAATGACTTGCTCCACAGTTCGCGAGACAAAAGGTGCATTTGGAAGATAAAGACCCTTATTATAGTCCTCTTTGTTAAACTCTGTCTGTGTTAATGTTCTCTTGTAACTCTCAGCAGCTGATCGTGGAGGACCCCTCGCAATAGATACCTGTAATCCACTAAAAGAAACTGTTATCTAAGGAAAAGTAAATGGATGGTTCCCCATTTCGAATAATATGATTGCTACAAATAGACTGTCAAAGTTTAGTAAAAGAAATTGCTATGCAGACAAAAACTTAGTGAAGGACTCACCCAATGTCTTTTTTCCAACTCAAAAAGCCAAAATCTCCACTCTATCGTTGCTTCTCCATCAATTTTAACAGATATGTCGGTCCAACTAGTATGATGAAACTCTACTTTGTCCAACCCGTATGACAGTCCGCTACCCATGGCTTTGACATATGCTTCTTTCAGACACCAATATCTACAAAACCAATGTACATAACAATTCAAATATGTTTTGTAAAACAATTAACCAATATGTTCCCTTGATCTTGTGGAAAGCTACAAAATTATTGGGCGAAAATTAACACCTGTATATATTCGGAAGGTTTTTCAAATAGGATGCTATACATGACATGCAAATATACCTGTAAAACTCAATCAGAATTTCATCATAAGTGCCTGCATTCGTTATCTTATGCCATTCCTGACTTGAAAAGTATGATGAAAAGTTTTGTATGAATTCTGGAATTGTCTCTCTATGGGGAAGCATATACGAAACGATGTCCAATCCCACAAGACACAGAGGTTCAGATGCTATTGCCACATAGTCACCGTGATGGGACACATTGAAGTTAAAATTAGGGAATCCCATGCCAATTTTATCACATTCCTGAGAAACAAGGATCATACACAAGGTATAGCTAAGCAAACCGAATGACATGCTAGAAGTATATGCAAGATATGTAGGAGCACAGGAGATTGGTCAAAAAACGGAATAAAACAACAGTTCTTTCAAGTTTCGTAAACACAAATGCTTGAGTTACGATAGACAAGAAAAAGATAGAAGAATAAAAAAAAAAATCATAAATACTTGAACTTTGAGATTTCTTATTATTCAACAGCTAAATAAGTCATAATCTGGAACTTTTATTACATATTGGAGCTCCACCAGCATCTAAGGAAACATAAAATGAAACAAATCAAATCAAAACTGACTACAAAAACTATATATATAACAAATTTCCCTTTTGCTACTATTAATTAGAGGTTTCATAGTACTCCACATGTAAGTGAACAATCTTCTAAAATTGTTGAGAAAATACACGAATAATGTGCACTAAAAATCTTCTCTTTTCTATAAACATAAATTTACAGCATTGCTAAAACGAAGAAGCTCAGATTCATAGACTTAATACAGCAAAAATCAATCTACATTCATAAATAGTTTATGTTTGAAGCCCTTGCTTGGGAAACTATAGACAATATCTAACATAAAAACACCATTAATTGTATTACAGAAACAAGAATGAGAAATTTTAACATCCAATCATACCAAATAAGGCTTGCCTTCAATCGTACGCTTTATGATAATCTCATCATAAGGGATTCCCAAAACTTCATGCACAATACCATATTGAAGCAACCGGCTTACAAGCGCCCTTTTCCTATCTTCCCATTTCACAAATCTATAAATGAAAAAAATATCAAAACCAAACACCATAGTACTGATGTTAATATCTTCAAATAGTCACAAATTTAAATCATGATAGTAATAATATACAACATAGAACAATTTACTAAAGACAGTTTAGTAAACAGAATATTTAGTGATTATCATGCCATGCGAGGACCAATAACTAGTGAAAGAATTGAATTGTCTATACTCTATACATAGAATTAAATTCTGTATGTGCAGAATCAGTCTGTAGAGACTGATCTCTGCACCTGATAGAAAGTTTTGTAGTTTTAAATCATAAAGTTGGTCTTTTTACTGCACCCAGATGTTCCCTATGCAAGTCTGTAGCTAGTTAAGGTAAAAGTTATAGCATTTTCTAGGAAACCAAACAGAACCCATATTTTATTTTCCTCATCAAACAAACAGAAACATAAATATAATAACAAAGAGGAAGAGAATCTTCTGACCTGGTGATGGAGGAGTGCTCATGTTGAGGAAGAAGAGAAACAGCCAAAGAGAAGTCATGGGGTGTTGGGTCCCACTTTGATATGTCCACTACCCATCTCTGAACTCCCTTCTCCATTATTTATACATTAACACACATTTATATTCATATAAACTGATATACAGGCATACAGCTCACAAAATATAGATACAACCAATGAAGACAGGTTTTATTTATTTATTTTTTTTCTTTTCCTGTAAATAAAATGGAAAAATGTAAACTTACCTCCTGTGTAGAATAAAGAATCAATTTGGATCAAATATGCTTTTAAGAGTTAGGCTTTCACTTTCATTGAAGTGGGTTTTGGATGTGTGGTCTGTCCAGCCAAGCTCAGCCCAAATAATGACTATTCATGATTATTTATTTATTTTTTTAATTATTATTATAACAAGGGGTACCTACCCTGATAGCTATCAACTTATACCGCCACAATCAAAATGACCATTTTTGATAAATAATGTTACACTAATGGTAATTCCATCCAATTCCATCAAATGGGTAACATTTTGGTAAATACGGGGATGATTTAATTTATTTTAGATATTTTTTAAAAATCAATTTTTTTTGAAACAAATAATTATATTTAGTGTGTGTATATACGTATAGCATATCTCAAACATATATATATATATTCAACTTATCTCAAATATATATTTTAAAGAATTTTTAGATTTTATAGCCTTAATCTTCTTAAAAAAAAAAAGAATATATATATATATATATTTTTTTTTTCAACTTATCTCAAATATACTTTTTAGAATTTTTAATTTTGTAGTCTTAATCTTCTAAAAAAAGAAAAAAAAAAAGAAAAAAAAAATATTTCTTTTCGACTTATCTCAAATATATTTTTTTAGAATTTTTAGATTTTATAGCCTTAATTTTTTCAATATATATGTTTGAGATATGCTATACGTATTTATACACACTAAATATAATTATCTGTTTCAAAAAATAAAAGAAAAAATTGATTTCTAAAAAATATCTAAAATAAATTAATATCATCAATTTATTTACTAAAATACCACTCATTGGATGGAAATAGATGGAATTAGATGGAATAACTATTAGTGTAACGGTATTTATTAAAAATAATCATTTTAAAACAAATTCCTCATCCGATGACCATTTTGATACCAGTGGTATAAGTTAATGGCCACGGGATAATTTTACCCTTTTAATAATTAATTTCTAAGAGAATAATTCGTATCTTCAACATTAGTACTTTGCTTTCATTATCGCCTTTGTTTTTATTTGTAGCGAAGTTTCTCTGAAACTGTCGTCTTTTTAATCAGCAAATTGTACGAATACAATCAAACACTCATCAACATCAACCCATTTAGCCTTTTAAGTTTTGATTCAAATTTCTGGTTCAGGTTCTAATCTTTCTACTTTTGGTTTTCTTTGGAAGCAAAAACCAGAGAGATGGGTGTTGGGTTATCAGTCTTGATAGCCTTTAAAGCAACAGTTTTGTTTCTCATTTTTGCATATCTGAGCAATTCAGGTCTGATGTTTCTGTCACTACCATTTTTATATGCATCACTGGTTTCAGTTCTGATTTCATTAGCTTCTCATCCATCAATCAATCTTCCAATGCTTTTGGGGAAGAGACCTAATGGGAGTTTCCCAATTTGGTCAATCATCATGTTCAGTCCTTACATATACTTTGTTAGAATCTTTTCTTTTATAAGAAGATTGAATAGTGGAGAAGAGCCTTACAGTGAAGTTTCTCAAGGGTTATATGTTGGTGGGTGGCCATTTGCTCCTAGCAAATTGCCTCCTGGTAACCCTGCTATTATAGATTGTACTTGTGAGTTTCCTAGATTAAAGGAGTTTGAAGGATACCCTTATCTTTGTGTGCCCACTTGGGATACCAGAGCTCCTCAACCTGGGGAGATTGAATCTGCCGTCAAGTGGGCTTGTCGAAAGAGAGCTCAGAATAGGCCTGTTTTCGTCCATTGTGCATATGGTATGATGTCCAATATCCTTGATCATTTTGTTTATAATCATGTGTTACTGGTTTTGATTATATTATTCATGTTATTGATTGATTGCTATTTAGTTTTTATGCTATTGAATCTTTAGACTAATTTGTAAACTATGCTTGTTAGTGGTAAATATATGCTTTCTTATTGCTGCTGTTATTGATTGTTTTCGGTGTTACAAGTTTTCATTTCTAACATATTGTAGGTCCTGCACTTACTTTGCAGGTTAGTTTAATAATGTTTAGTGATGGACAAATTCAGATGAAAAATTTATATGAACGCAAATGTTGTCTGCTGTCAACATCATAGTTTATGTACATGTTTTTTTACTTCATGACAATGCTTAAAAGTATCCACTTGCGCTTTACATACACGGTACTCCACTTGTAAGCATTTCATATACATCCATCTGGTTTTGATAAATTTTATTTGTGTGTTGATTTTGAATGACGCTTTCCATACCCAATCATCTACAAATTCTTTTTTGTTTATTCCAATTTTTGTGTGTTAGCATTTAACGCATCATTCACTTCACTTTTAGTCACAAATAATGGATTTATTAGCATTATTAGCATTTTTTAAGATATATCAATTCCATCACAACAGACTTGATTTGTTCCCTTTCTTTCTATTTTTCATTTGTTTGATATGTGCTGATAAGTAACTTGATTTTGCAGTTTCTAGCTTAATAATCGATTGTTCAATTCATTGATCTTCTGTTACAATTTATCTTAGCTTATAGTGAAGTTTGGATCAGAAATGACCTTTATAAAATTTACAGAAACCACTTTGCCTATACTCTTCGTAATAGGTGTTACTTCCATTTGTTTTTGTGAAGGTGAGAGTAGTGGAGGAATAAGGAACTTGGCATTTCTTATTACTAAGTTTTATTGATATAGGCAGGGTCCTTTAAGCTCTAGCTGCTAATTTTATGGCCTCAAAATCGAATGAAATCAGATGATTTCTATAGAGAACAAAGAGAATAGAGAGAATCAGATTGAGGTGACCTGTTTATTAGTTTGATTACTTAGGCTGTGGATGCCCTGATATTTTGTAGGATGAAACTTAATAATGGAGTTCCTTGCCCACCGGGATGACTTGTGGATTGAAGTGGTTTCATAAGTGTGATTATGTTTCCTGATTTAAAAACAGTTCTGGTGTTTGGATTGATCTCAGAATGTCAGGGGATAAATTTGTGTGAGGGACATAACCTCATATATTTTAGTTCTTGGATGATGCTAATAGTCTAAATTTGTCATTGAAATATGCGATGTTCATTACAATGCCAGCAGAGAAAGTTTGAAACTTCTACTGCAATGGTTTTCTTAGGTCCTGGTCACGGTTTTATGATAGTAAATTTGGCTGTCACGTGAACAAGTTTTACTTGTCAGTTGGAACATAGAAATCTCCGTAAATGACACTAGGTCAATGTTAGAAATGTTTTTGCATTGATACTCTTAATATTTAAACTGGAAAAATGATGATAATGCCATCTAATGCTTCCCTATAGGTCATGGAAGAAGCGTTGCTGTGATGTGTGCGCTACTAGTGGCTTTAGGTATTGTAGAAGATTGGAAACAGGCTGAAAAGTTCATTCGAGAAAGAAGACCTTATATCCGAATGAACGCTCTCCACCGCACAGCACTGGAGGAATGGTCATTAAACCGCTTATCTACTCCAAAAAGGAATGAAGAAACAAATGTAACCTCCACAATGCTGTCCCGAACTTCTGGACGTTCACGATCCGATAAGTTCACGATCTGATGCTGACCGTACAGAAAAGAAAAGTGACTGACATTGTATCTTAACTTTGATGGTTTCTATTGCTTGCTTATCGTTTAGCACTCCGTTGTCATCGACTCTTAACTGATTTTGTTAATATTAAAGAATTTTTTCAAGATGTAACAGCCAGAGAAATCTTCTTCTGCATTTAAGGTGTATAATGATAATATTATTAGTCGTTTGTTGTGAAGATTAACTTCCTAGGTCAGCGTTCGAATCTTATCAATAACGAAAGCTTATTGATGTATTATATATCCAAAACTATTGAGAAAGATAGTAATACCATCACTCTTATATACATCAGATGACATTTATGTACATAAACTCATAGTCAGTTCAGTGAAAATTATAATACTGTCAACAGGAACACCACCAATTGTTTTCCTGTTAGTATAAAGAAACAGACTCTACAGAGCTAGTGTGCTCAGTGACTTCTTAGCATCACCATCGCTTGTGTACTCAGTGACTTCTTGTTTTCTTCAATCTTATTAAAGAGTGTAATGTTCTTGGGATAGGCATAAAATGCGCAAGACTAGGAAGAGCTAATATCCAGTGTTATAATCCTCAACTACGACCTCGCTTAGCTGCCTCTGCACTGCTTGTAGTCAGAAAGGACTCTCCACAACCACACTGCCCTTTTGAGTTGGGATTGATGAAAACGAACTCTGATCTGAAACATACAATAAAATTGATAATAATAAAAATGAGAAATAAAGCGAAGGAGATTGCAAAACAAAAACTTGAATTACTAGCTTCTGAAAATCAAGAACTAATGCAGGCAGGTTTGCCAAGCACTATAGCTTCAACGAGCTTGATTTAATTATAAATATATTTTGTTGATGTGAGCTTAAGGATGTGAAGAATCAATAAAAGTTGTCAAAAATAATTCTAATATAGGGTTTAATACCACAAACATAGTGGAAACAAAAGATAATTCAGTATAGTTCTCAAGTATAGGCTCAAATAATCATAATATTGTACAAACTAAAGTACCTGAGTTTGTCATCTACAAAATCCATCTTGGTTCCTATAACGTGCATCAGAGCCTTTGGATCAATCAGTATCTTAACACCCTTGTCCTCAACAAACTCATCGAACTTTGCTTTCTCATCTATATCAAGGTAAGAACATTTTAGAAAACGAGATGTAAGCCATAGAAAACAACATTCTGAAATATATATAAAGAATAACTATTACACAAATGAGAAGTCAAATGATAAATCGGTAACTGTCTAACTATTTTCAAGCACTACAATGGACTTCTCCGTACATGTCCTTGTTAGGACCAGCCATCAACAGTAATTGGCAGCATTTAGTGTACAGACTATACACTTGCAGTAAAACCTATGTGTGGACCGCTACTAGCAAATGCTATGAATGCTTTCATCATTCATTTTACTCTCTTCAGGGTTATCTATGTAGAAGCACAGACTCAAGCAAAACATAAAATCATTTGTTCAACATATCAAATTTCCAAACACGGAGACAGTCACTGTCTCAGTTCTCACTTATAACAATTATCTGTGACCACTTCTTTATTTCTTCAGTTGAAATACAGCTACAGAAAAAGGAGTAGAGTGTAGCAGAAACTAAAGTCTTTAAAAAAACTAAATACTTGAAATCTGACAGTCGTGATGAATCTTTATCTGCCAGCTAGGATTTCGTTTTTGTAGGCTATAGCCAGAGTCCTAATGTTTTGTAGAACCCATAAGAAGGAATATGTTTTTGAGAGATAATGATCAACTCCAGCTTATCCAAGACACATCTATCTCAAGAAGTCAAGATGCTCTTGAGAAACAGGCACATGCATCTGGATGGGTTGGAGACTTGGAGTTGATCATTATCCGTCAAAAGCATATTCCTTTCACAACGGTTTTTACAAAACATTGGGTACTTTTTATTGCCGACCAGAACATCGTCATAGCAAATAAAGTTTCATCACAACTATCAGAGTCCAAAGCCTCTAAAAACTCTTTAATTTGTGATACACTCTTCCCTTTTTTCAGTATTTGTTCTACCATTGAAAGAATCTAATGTTGAGCCCACCTTTACTCTTTAAGGGCATCAAAACAAAAGACAAAAAAAGTATGTTGAACATATCAAATTCACAAACACACAGATATCATTACAATCATTGATTATAACAATTATCTGTGTTAAGTTCTCCAATTCTGATTAGAGATGAGTTAAGCTGAACCCACTTCAAGTTTCATATTCCAATCAAACTACAAATGATAAACTTGCATATAAAAATTTTCCCAATTCCCAATTCATAGATTTTCAACAACATGTTTTCGATGAAAACGTAAATTGTCGTAAAGTAGGAGGTTTCAAAGCTAATTATTAAACCTGCATAATTGAGAGTGTAGGATAAGCCGTTGCAGCCGCGAGCTTTGACGCCGAGCCTGAGAAACGGTTGCTGGCGGTGCTGTAAAAGTTGACGGATTCTAGAAGCTGCTGCCTCCGTCAATGTTAAGACTTGACGTCCGATTGCGGGCCTCATCTTCTCCGATACAACTCTTGAATATGAAGAAGCTGCCATTTTTAACTTTCTCAAAACCCCATCTTTTTTTATCGATTATAGATTAATGTCTCCATATATAAAAAGCCGACACAAATCACTGAAACAAGAAGAGAACAGAGAGTCAGAGACTTATAGAGAGGAAGAGATTGTAATAAAAACGGTACACACACGTGTGTGGTTTCGTCATTCTATTAGGTAATTACGTTATTTATTTATTTATTTATTATAGTCGTTACAATAAAATTGTCGGAACTAACCAAGAATAGATAATACATTTAAAACTCCGATAACTATTCTTATAAATCGAGAGAAAACTCTATATATGTGCTTCTAAAATAAATATGGTGGAACTCGAACCCCTACCCACCAATATGGCGTGACTCGAACCCTATTTTTTATTTTAAAGATTTTGAGATTTACCTTTTTATGTAAAAATTAAAAAAAATCTATATTGTGCTATTTTATGAATGATTTCATCGTTTCATTACGTTGGGACTTGTGAGTGCAACTATTTGCTATAAATATCATTTTAATTAAATTATCGTCGAATAAGTAGAAGATTACAAAATTCAAAGATTTTCATTTGGTCTGCTAGTTTTCCAAGTTCGATTTTAAAGTGAATTTTATTAAAGATCAATGTTGATATTAACTAATTTTTGTAATGAAAGTTGATAGCTTCATGATTTAATTTTTGTGTTACACATGGGCATATATATATATATATATATATATATATATCATAGACAGAAAAAAAAGATTAGGAAATGAAATGATAATTTCCCAGAAAAAGAGAAAAACATAATTTACAATAATGTTATAATTTTGTCAAAGTTTACGTTTAACCATATGCAATATTTTGATTGCTAGTAACCAAATGAAAAATTTTCTTTCACCCATAATCGAAAAAATTACTAAAACACCCCACCATCTTCTCTCTTCTCTCTCTCTAACTCTCTAAGTGGGATTGTCTAATTTGAATAGTGAGTGGATGAGAAATTAAAAATGAGAACCTCAAAGGGTTGGCGTAGCGGTAATGGCCAGCTTGTGATGTGTGGTTAGGCGCACTATCACATGTTCGATTACCCATAGTATCAAACTCTTGGGGCTAGCCCCCAAGGTCTGTCGGTTCAAGGACGAGTTTAGGGCTTAGATGGTCTCCAAATCAGCGGTTTAAATCCTATCCAGACAATGATGAGTTTTGATTTACCCGCTAGTATCTTTGTGAGGCCAATGGTGCGGGCCGGAGTTTCTTATCTGACATACTTTACAACAACCAATAAACAGACCACTACGAATCACGCAGTTGGGGGAGGACATACAGATAGATACCTGGACGAAATCCGAGATTCTTGATATCCCAAAAAAAAAATAGAAAAAAAAGAAATTAAAATGAAGGCATCTTGGTGATTTTACCATCCAAATGATTAGTAACAATTAAACTATAAGATGTGGCTAAACAATGTTTAACGAAGTTGAAGGCTCATTTATGAAAATTCCCCCCATATAAATCCAAAACCCAGTTAGCAGTTACATACTCAAGCTCAGTCCAGTTAGGTCAAAATTACTTGGATCACAGACAAGACTTTCAGCTCTCCTGCTTCTTTTCAGGTCCCATCACTCTCTCTCTCTCTCTCTCTCTCTCCCTGTAACTAATAACTCCTTTTCATTTTCTGTTGTTTTTGACGTGATCATCATTATTTTTTAGTCTCGATTGACCGATCGAGAACTTGTTATTGGTGGGTTTGTTTGTTTGTTTGCTAAAATACAGGATCTTTTCGTTTTCCTTTTGAAATCTTTGTGGACTCTGTAAATCATATCTGTGTATTGTTGTAATTAATATTTGGTCCTTCATGATCTTTTCTGTTTCTTTTTGTTTTTGATGTGATCATCATTAGTTTTTAGTCTCGATTGACCGATCGAGAACTTGTTATTGATGGTTTGTTTGCTTGCTAAAATACATGATCTTTTCGTTTTCCTTTTGAAATCGTTATGGACTCTGTAAATCATATCTGTGTATTGTTGTAATTAATATTTGATCCTTCATTAATTTGGACCAACGATCTGTGAATCTGTGCATTTTGTCCTGCTTCAGGTAGCTTTCAAATACGAAAGCTATTATGAGAAATATCAAATTCACTGGTCCCCTTTATATTTTTCTGCCTAGTTGTGTATGTTTTTGTGTGTGTGATGTATATGTACAGTCATTATCAGATCACTACAGCACTGTCCTGATGCCAACTTTTATCTTCTAGACTGAGAAATAAGAATTAACATCAACTTTTTGTTAATCAACTTTTTGTATGAATAATTCATCAGAGGACAAATTCCCACAACAGATCAGTATTGACCCAATAATTTACCTTTATATGTATGTATAAATGAATTATGATACAGACGGGTGGAACTAGAAGTGTTTTGGGGGTACAAATTACAAAAATTTAAAATTGGTTGAATTAAAATATAAAATACATAATTTTTTTTGGTGGGACCCCCTCGCCTCCATTGTGTTCCGCCTTTGGATACAGAATAGGAATCTGTTTCCAGAATCTAATTATTGCATGATGAGAAATTGAGAATCCATGTAGTTGATAATTATTGTGTCTAGAACTTTTGTTTTAGGTGACATGAGAAGAATAGTTCTTCTGATATGTGCAAACAATATGGTTTCAGTACTGTGTGAATTGCCAATACTTGACTAAGCAAAAAAAAAATTTCCTTTGAAATTGGGTTCGGAATTAGACACATTTCACAGACAAACGATTGTTTTTTTTTGCGAAATTTGCATCAGAAATGAAGCTAGTGAATTTTTTCTTTTATACATATTATGATTCCTTCCATTACTGAGAGAAATAATGCTCAAATTACAGTTGTGATAGATATTAAAATCATTCATGTTGTTCTTCCTAGATATCGAATTTCCATCTTCATTGAAGCTTTTTCAGTTGCCAAACAATGAAGTTGAATAAGTCATTCAAAACTCATCAAGTGAACACTACTAAATACTAACACCTTTAGATGTTCAAATGTTAGTAGTGTTTGTGTGATGCAGTAAAAATCTTTTTCATTGTTTAATTGAATGGCTGCCACATTGTTGGTAATGCATTTCTTCTTCTCATGTTAGCATACAGTTAATAATACAAACAAAGTTTTGAGACTTCAATTGTGTGCAATCTCTCTTGACTCAAAAGAATGAGTGATCAATTTATATTCTTGAATAGCATAGTCTTAGTGATGATTACTGAAGCAATAATTTTCTGTGTTGTTAGTAATTTTATGTAAATGCAATTTTCTGTGTTGTTAGTAATTTTATGTAAATGTGAAAGTTACTAAGCTTCCCGCAACAAGTTTCTGTTTGTTGGAAATTTGTTTAATGGCATCTTGCTTCTGGCATTTTTGATTTCATCTTATTATTAGTTTATTTTGCAAGCATTAGTAACTTGCTATTTTGGATTTTCCATACATGTTTTTGCATTGATACACTAGCTTTGTTCTTTCAGAAAGTGCTTATCTGACCTTAAGACGATTGCCATTGTTAATTTAAATCATGAAAGGAGCTTAAATTGAAAGCTCAGAAACATGCTCGACTTCATCTGTTACCTAGTTTCTTATGTGTTTTATTCATTGATTTTGACTCAAGGTGTAAGCATGTCGACTGTGAGACTTCCGACATCTTGCTTATCCGTAAGTGCATCTGGCTTTCAACGAAGTTCACTTCTAGGCAATTCATGTGCCTTAGTCAAGAACGCCAATTCTCTGGGTTCTGTTAGGAGTGTTTCTAAATCATTTGGCTTGAAGTCTTCTGCATTCAGAGTATCTGCAATGGCAACTTACAAAGTAAAATTAATCGGACCAGATGGCGAGGAGAACGAGTTTGATGCCCCGGAGGATGAATACATCCTCGACTCTGCTGAAGAAGCCGGACTTGAGCTGCCCTACTCGTGCAGGGCTGGAGCCTGCTCTACTTGTGCAGGGCAGATAGTTTCAGGGTCTGTAGATCAAACAGAAGGATCATTTCTTGACGATAATCTGATGGAGAAAGGTTACGCGCTCACCTGTATCTCATATCCAAAATCAGACTGTGTGATCCACACACACAAGGAAGCTGATCTTTGCTGAATGCCCGAATAATGTTTTACGATCTTGGCTTTTGCTTCCTGGTTAAAGACAACACGTATTTGTGCTAGAGTAGTAAACATTTCAGCCATTCCGGAAAAATGGCATCCTTGGATTTTCATGTTTGATGATCTTTAGATCTATGGCTTGTAGTAGACTTTATACATTAGTGTTTGGAGAAGTTTTAGCATCTTAGAGATGAGCGTGGCTGTCGCTTACTCTAAACTCAAATTGAGGAATAATGGGGAAACATTTAGGATACAACTGGCTATGGTTTTTGAATTGTATTTGGAAGATGTTTCTGGATTTACATAAGTCAAATTTGAAAACATTGACAAGTTTATTTTTATTTGAAAACAGTTTTTAGCTACTGTATCAAATGTTTGTCTCTCACCGGTTTTCCAGGAATCGGATTCTTACGTGGTTGTTAATCTTATCATGTCTCTTAATCGTCCTCACTCAGAAATTGGTGCTATCATCGAAAGGTATTTTGGATTTGCTGGATGTATTACATGTTGTAGAAATCCATTTTATATACAGGTTCATGCCCTTGTTAATTTAGCCTTGTTTACTGTTTAGGAATTATCATGGATTGATAAAATTGTGTTGAGGATTTTATGTTTTCAGAAATCCATTAGTTGTTGTTTCCAAGAATCGAAGGAATTCGTTTAGAAAAGCGATTGATTTTGTATATAATCAGACACTTGTAATCCTTCTCATTAGTGAAAAATCTGTTCATTTTTGCTCATGCTTTACTCTCCATTAATGGAGCTCTAGCACAGCTCAATCACATTCTCTTTTAGAACTTCTATCGAACACTTTTACTCTTCTATCAAACACTTACGGTGTGTTCACGGTATCACAGCTATAAAAGACTAAGGTCAATGGCTATACATTCATCAACTTCCAATGCACTGAATTTGAGTCAAAACTCATCAATGCGTGGCTTTGACAATGGAGTTCACTTCTCTTATATAGATCCTGAACTTCAGCCTTCCAATCAAGCTTGGAAAAGCTCTACATCTATTGGAAGACTCCAATTGACTCTGTATTTCTTGTTATTCTAGATCTAGCTAGAAGATTATCTCTATGGTCTGAATCAACCTTTAAATAAACTTGTTAATGATGAAACTATCAATGATTCTAGAGAAGTAGTAATTAAACAACAGATCAGTAAAGAATTTACAAACAGGAAAAGAATTGACAAGGTACTCATGAGCTTGGATTTATTCGACAATAAATGAGAATGTAATTGGTCAAGTTACTTGTTGTCAAACCTTTTTTAACTTAAGAGATTGTACAATAAAACAAGAAAACAATAAAAAGACACAAGATTTTATACGGTTCGAATCAACATTCAACTTCCATTTTCATATTCGTATCAATGGTGAAACACTCTTTCTCAATTCGGCCTTTCTTTTTCTCTCTTTCACGATCTAAAACCCTAGAATTACTATAGCTCGACCCTCGTGTGACGTCACCAGACCACAACAATACCGATTTAGAATTCACAACCCAACTGTTCCATAAACAATCTTTGAAACTACTAAACTATATCCAATCGCTTTATGCAGCTTGACTAACTAATCATACTTGTAAAATGAGGCTAAATGAGAGCATAAATGTGGACAGTAGTATTAGTTTGCTAATACAAAATAATCGATGCACAACTTCCACAGAATATTCCTCAATCATGGGTGCTGGTACACCAACATGATGCAACCTTCTTGTAATGTTGGGGATTCGAACCGATGAACGTGAAAACGTTGTGTCTAATATTCGCCCATAACTCATAGCAATTAATAACGTCAATATAGTAGAAGAAATAGATGAGAGAAAAATAAACAATCACAACACAAGATATACGTGGAAAACCCAAATCGGGTAAAAAACCACAGGCCGTCAAGACGACAGAGAAAGTTCCACTATATGATAAGTTATTACAACCATATACTTTATGATTATCTCTCTCACCTCAACCCCAAACCACACTCATAAGATCCTTACAGAGTACCTCCCAATATCCCCTAGGGTCCCCTGAATATTACCCACGGATCTCTAACTTGATCCACTGATATTCCTTTATATCCCTCCCCGGATATTTCTATGGGTCTCCCCGATCTCACCACTCTCTCTGATGTTACATGGTGTTTTTTTGCTGCACACATAAATAACCTAATTACAATGTTTTATTTATACTAATTACAGGGGGTTAGGAACTAACAAGGAAATCCATCTCCTACACATACAAGGTTCACTTGATCCACATAAAAACTATTTCCTATTTATGACAAGTCTTCTTATAAAGAGAAATCATCTTCCTTCAAGCACAAGGCTTTCCGATTTCGCATGAAGACAAATTCTTTTTCCTTCTCCATCGAAGACTTCATGATTCGCGTAAATTTCCATCGAAACCACTGTGAGTCCCACTGTCTGCAGTACATCGGAAACCACTGGATTTCGACCGCTGTCATTACCGCTGTGCAATCCACAACGCAAGGCACATCAGTCCTTCAATTCTTCACGAACACAGCCTTGACTGCTCCCATAACTACTGTCAAAGCCACAACGATAGGGAAATCAGTTTACTTCTTCTTCGTCTTTCGTCTTTAGGTCTTCCCTCAAACACCTAATCCAACTTCCAAGCGTATCTCATGTCTCCAGGAAGCTCTACATTAGTTAAGTCTTGTTTGGTTAACATTCGGTTCATTCGAGAATACGAGCCAAAACCTAACATGCAATATCTCCATATTCTTGGATTTCCCACACAAGTGCTCAAATTCATGATGGTATAATACTTCGGGCCAATTCCTTGGAATTAGACACATTTCACAGACATGAGTCTATTGTTTTTTGTGAATCTTGGATCAGAAACAAAAAATAATATTAAGTGTAAACAAAAAATTTTCCTTCGAAATTTTGTTCAGAATTGTTTTTATTGATAAAAATGTTAAGGAGGATATCTAGAATCTGTTGTAATTTCATGTCTTCAAAAATTGTCCAAACTTTGTTTGTTTTTGCTTTCAAGTCTTCTCTCTTTTGTTTATTGGAAGCAAATTCGGTTTGCCCATGTCTGGCCAAATTTGCTTTGGAGATTTCTGGTGAATTAGTTTGGGTCTAAGGTTTTCATTCGTGTAATTACTACTTAAAAAAAAGTATAAGACTTTATAGATAATTCTTTAGATAACAAATACATTGATTGCCGATAGAAAAGTCTCCATTGATCTGGACAGATATTCATCATCATTAGTGAAATGTTCCAGTCCTTCTGTAGCAAGCCCTTCCATAAGA
This sequence comes from Acer negundo, assembly GCA_035582765.1. Taxonomy (NCBI): domain Eukaryota; kingdom Viridiplantae; phylum Streptophyta; class Magnoliopsida; order Sapindales; family Sapindaceae; genus Acer; species Acer negundo. The sequence goes on from CM069242.1 coordinate 13,130,464, forward strand.
CCTAACAACAAATACTGTGGAGAAAGCCACATGATGCTCATCGGTATACTTGTACCATAATCATGATAGTGTGAAAATGATACATATTTGTCCAATATATGCAACCCGTGAACCTTAACCCGCCATACGGCACTACATAATATAGATATCATCATTCCACCCCAAATTCTCATCATGTTTTTCTTCAGTTCAGCTTTAAGAAATCAATTTGAAAGTAAGCATAATGGAGACAGTTTACTGGAGACCAATTCACGTGCTAAAGATTGAAGTAAAATCAAATAAATTAAAAACTGATTTGTAGATTCCAATTTGATCCCTGAAAAGAAGAAAATGTGTTCCCAGCTGATAGCACCAAGTCAAATACTATGAAACAAGACCACATAGGAACCATTTTCAAAATATGTTTAGTCTTCTGCACCATTCTTACACTGCAAAGCCTGCTAGCCTTTTCTTGTGCTTCTTGTCCAAGAGTGGATTCAATTATGGCAGTTTTGTCTATCCATCTGCATATTCAGTATTATTTATTAACTCATATAAAAACATATATACTACTTTAAGTACACTTATAGGATACCACTAATAAGCGAACACACGACAAAGGAAGGTAGATACATGTTAATTAACTGAGTAATTTGGCTTGAGGCCACAACTCTAATTCATCATTATTGTGAAAGAAGTGATTCGGAGAATACGGGTATTCCATGTGGCGTTTCACTATGGCAGCTTAGACAACGCGAATACAACCAAAAGGTTTTTGAGTAATAGGAGCTGTTTCTCTTTTGTGATATGAAAGAGTAACCAATAAAAACATCAAATATGCTATCACCAGTACACATCCTGAGATAATCAAACGCAACGGCCATAAACAGATGAACAAGGGTAATGAAAACAACAAACCAGCACCCCCGACAAAACTCAACCACATTTCTTCTCAAGCAATTACTCTTTTCTTCATTATATTTTACTGATTTGGTTTATGGGCTTCCAGTTGCTCAGCAATAAATCGACTTACAAAAAGTATCAATCCAGCTCTACCCACTGCTATAGATATCAGTCAAATTATGATGACTTGTCGCAGAAAAAGTCTAGGTGGGAATGCATTAAAGCTTATCATCTCAAAGAACGTTAATCCCTGCAACAACAATATTAATTAATTAATATATATTTTATTGGAGGCCTTTTGGGTTAAAAATGTAAAAATTAGAACAATTTAGCGGGAATGAAAACGTGAGAAGAAAGATAAGAGATCAGGAAGATTTTTGGTTGCAATTTAATCAATAATTTATTCGATTCAAAGAAAGCCTTATATAGGCATTACAATAGCAACTATCCAGAAAACTAAGAGGGTCTCTAAATTCCAAGGCATTACAAGGATAAAATCCAAATAGGTCAGTAGAAAGTTTCAATTCCAACCCATTGAATTTGCCCCAACTGAGAGAGTCTTTGAATTTAGTTAACTATCTGTGCCATCGGAGAGCCCTCTAAATAGAAAGATGCCAATTTGACCTATTGAGGAGGAGCAATATTTTTGAAGTCAAAAAATGGTTCCACCTTGTAGATCCATCTAGTGAGATCATCTTCACCAAGTTTGGGAAAGGAGAATTTGTGTTGGGTGTGGTTTCGGTTGAAATTAGGGTTGGGAATGGTGGCTCCGGTTGGAGAGGTATGGGTGGTGGTGGGAGCAATATGGTGGTTGTGAGCATGGTTGGTGTGTTTCTAAAATGAACTCTCTTTGTGAAAGACACGCAGAGATTGAAGTTAATTCAAATGATTTGAAGGGTATTATGAATTTGGACGAAGCTAGACTTATAACGAGCTAGGACTTCATAGACTTCCTTACGAAATCGTGTGTTCATAGAACCGAACGGCTCTGTTACCAAATTGTTATGAACAATTTAGTGGAAACAACTAATTTGATACCCTTGTTCACTAAGTACCCATGAATCCATCTATTACTAACTTATTTAATGGAAACAACTAATTGAAGTAGACTAAGCCTTCGCCTATTAATCTGACCAAGGGACCTCTTCAATAATGCATGCGTGCTCATCACTACAACATAATATAGGTGCACATATCATCATAATGTATCTTGATTAGCTCTACTTATCAATAATTACTTACACATGCGTAGGCATAAATTTAGCAAAAGAGAATCCTTTTGAAATGACCGGAAAGAGTTTGGGACAAGTAAACCATAAAAATTAACAGTAACGTATACAATGCCTCCTGGCCATTCACAATCCCTACAGCTATTTTGAGGTTGTTTCCACTTCTATCTTAACTGAAAAATGTTACAAACACCTTCAGTGTAGCTTTCTCTGTCAACTTGTAGCTGAATACCAACCTTGCATATTCATTATTAAACAACTATTAATTAAAAATCATCTTAAATTCTAGATGGAGGAGTGTCTCCAGTTATGTCCTCATAGATTGCCTAGGTTATCTGTAAGTTAATTTTGTTTTTGTCAAAAAAATAATTAAAAATCATCTAAAATGTGAGAAAGCCTATTCAGATAAGGGTTTACACTTGTTACTGTTCGGGCCAGGCCGGGCCAGATCAACAGTAAGCCCAAGATCAATAGGATTCTAGGCCCAAATGATTTTGAGGCTTTATTAAATCAATTCAAAATAACTGATAGACATAAGAATGAAACCAACAAATTTGCCAACAACTCTCCGCAACCATAAGGCAAACTCATTTACATGATGATATCAAATAACATATCAACAATTCAAAATATACAACATTCAGGTCAAATTCTAATATATTTTTTTCTTTTAATTTCTAAATGCTAATATATTAAAACAAAGAGAATATATATATATATATATATATATATAAATATATATATATAAATCTTCTAGCCATGTCTTAATATAAACAAGTAAAAAAGAAAAAGTATGCAAAATGTGAGGAATATGGATACCTGATGCAAATGCAGCTATCTTGCAAAAAGCAAACATTATATTTGATCTAGGAGAAAAATTGAAGAAAATATATGTTTCTGTTGAAAAAATCAAGCATAAATATCAAGAATTGAGCATTTACATATGGATTATGTGTGGTTATTTCTGTATACTCACTTCCCTCCATGATAACAAGATTATGATATATCTCATTTTTCTTCTTTCTGGCTTTAGAAGCAGATCGAGCTAAGAAATGAAGAAGAAGCTTGTAGGAGCCGGAGCTCAATGGCATGAAGGAGGAGGCCGTCACTTGTGGGTACACTAAACTTGATAACAACTTTCAAAATATATATTAGAGGTTACATTGTAAATGTGAATTGTGATTTGTGAACAAGTAGAACATTAAGGAAGGTTTGGTTCGATTTGTATTTTTATTTTACTTAATGTGTTTCTGTTTTGAGAAAGTAGGATAGTGAAGTAAAGTCTGAACTCTGAAGTTATTATTACTTATTTTGACAATTGGATTTGTGTGTTTAGACTAGAGCACTTGTGGAATCTGTTTTGAGGAAGTAAGATAGTGAAGTAAAGTCTAAACTCTGAAGTTATTATTACTTATTTTGACAATTGGATTTGTGTGTTTAGATTAGAGAACTTGTGATTTCTGTTTTGAGGAAGTAAGATAGTGAAGTAAAGTCTGAACTCTGAAGTTATTATTACTTATTTTGGCAATTGGATTTGTGTGTTTAGACTCAAGCACTTGTGATTTCTGTTTTGAGGAAGTAGGATAGCGAAGTAAAGTCTGAACTCTGAAGTTATTATTACTTATTTTGGCAATTGGATTTGTGTGTTTAGACTCAAGCACTTGTGATTTCTGTTTTGAGGAAGTAGGATAGCGAAGTAAAGTCTGAACTCTGAAGTTATTATTACTTATTTTGGCAATTGGATTTGTGTGTTTAGACTAAAGTACTTGTGAAATCTGTTTTGAGGAAGTAGGATAGTGAAGTAAAGTCTGAACTCTAAAGTTATTATTACTTATTTTGGCAATTGGATTTGTGTGTTTAGACTAGAGAACTTGTAATTTCTATTTTGAGGAAGTAGGATAGTGAAGTAAAGTCTAAACTCTGAAGTTATTATTACTTATTTTGGCAATTGGTTTTGTGTGTTTAGACTAGAGAACTTGTGATTTCTATATTGAGGAAGTAGGAAAGTGAAGTAAAGTCTGAACTCTGAAGTTATTATTACTTATTTTGGCAATTGGATTTGTGTGTTTAGACTAGTGCACTTGTGAAGTCTGTTTTGAGGAAGTAGGATAGTGAAGTAAAGTCTGAACTCTAAAGTTATTATTACTTATTTTGGCAATTGGATTTGTGTGTTTAGACTAGAGAACTTGTGATTTCTGTTTTGAGGAAGTAGGATAGTAAAGTAAAGTCTAAACTCTGAAGTTATTATTACTTATTTTGGTAATTGCATTTGTGTGTTTAGATTACAAAACTTGTGATTTCTGTTTTGAGGAAGTAGGATAGTGAAGTAAAGTCTGAACTCTGAAGTTATTATTACTTAATTTGGCAATTGGATTTGTGAGTTCAGACTAAAGAACTTGTGATTTCTGTATTGAGAAAGTAGGAAAGTGAAGTAAAGTCTGAACTCTGAAGTTATTATTACTTATTTTGGCAATTGGATTTGTGTGTTTAGACTAGAGCACTTGTGAAGTCTGTTTTGAGGAAGTAGGATAGTGAAGTAAAGTCTGAACTCTAAAGTTATTATTACTTATTTTGGCAATTGGATTTGTGTGTTTAGACTGGAGAACTTGTGATTTCTGTTTTGAGGAAGTAGGATAGTGAAGTAAAATCTAAACTCTGAAGTTATTATTACTTATTTTGGTAATTGCATTTGTGTGTTTAGATTATAGAACTTGTGATTTCTGTTTTGAGGAAGTAGGATAGCGAAGTAAAGTCTGAACTCTGAAGTTATTATTACTTAATTTGGCAATTGGATTTTGTGAGTTCAGACTAGAGAACTTGTGATTTATGTATTGAGAAAGTAGGATAGTGAAGTAAAGTCTAAACTCTGAAGTTATTATTACTTAATTTGGCAATTGGATTTGTGATTTCAGACTAGAGAACTTGTGATTTCTGTATTGAGAAAGTAGGAAAGTGAAGTAAAGTCTGAACTCTGAAGTTATTATTACTTATTTTGGCAATTGGATTTGTGTGTTTAGAGTAGAGAACTTGTGATTTCTGTTTTGAAGAAGTAGTATAGTGAAGTAAAGTCTGAACTCTAAAGTTATTATTACTTATTTTGGCAATTGGATTTGTATGTTTAGACTATAGCACTTGTGATTTATGTTTTGAGGAAGTAAGATAGTGAAGTAAAGTCTGAACTCTTAAATTATTATTACTTATTTTGGCAATTGGATTTATGTGTTTAGACTAGAGAACTTGTGATTTCTGTTTTGAGGAAGTAGGATGGTGAAGTAGGATAGTGAAGTAAAGTGTGAACTCTGAAGTTATTATTACATATTTTGGCAATTGGATTTGTGTGTTTAAACTAGAGCTTTTGTGATTTCTGTTTTGAGGAAGTAGGATAGTGAAGTAAAGTCCGAACTCTGAAGTTATTATTACTTATTTTGGCAATTGGATTTGTATGTTTATACTAGAGCATTTGTGATTTTTGTTTTGAGGAAGTAGGATAGCAAAGTAAAGTCTAAACTCTGAAGTTATTAATACTTATTTTGGCAATTGAATTTGTGTGTTTAGACTAGAGAACTTGTGATTTCTGTTTTGAGGAAGTAGGAAAGTGAAGTAAAGTCAGAACTCTAAAGTTATTATTATTTATTTTTGCAATTGGATTTGTGTGTTTAGACTAGAGAACTTGTGATTTCTGTTTTGAGGAAGTAGGATAGTGAAGTAAAGTCTGAACTCTGAAGTTATTATTATTTATTTTGGCAATTGAATTTTGGTGTATAGACTAGAGAACTTGTGATTTCTGTTTTGAGGAAGTAGGATAGTGAAGTAAAGTCTGAACTCTAAAGTTATATTACTTATTTTGGCAATTAGATTTTTGTTTTTAAACTAAAGCACTCTTGATTTCTGTTTTGAGGAAGTAGGATATTGAAGTAAAGTCTGAACTTTGAAGTTTTTATTTACTTATTTGGCAATTGGAGTTGCAGTACATGTGCTTTACACGTCACAATCCACTTCCACCTTTCATTTTCTTAACCTATAGTTTAATTTAATTTCATAATTTTTATTAAACTACAATATATTAATAGATGTAAATTATCAGCTGATGCATGCTAATAGAAGATCTTGATGTGTATTGATAATGAATGTTTTTACATTGGAATTTGGAGGTAGAACTCTATCAATAGATTAGAGAAATTCAAGATAACGTGGATAATGGATATATTAGCCAACATCCAAAATATATGAATACAAGGTGTGGTGAGTCTAGAATAAGCTTCATTCCGGTGATATATCTCATAGTTGGAGATGAACTCTTATAAATAATTATTTGATTTTTAATTTTTTTAATGTATTATTTGATTAAAAAAGTTAAATATTTTTTAACATGTAATTTAAAAATATTATTAAAACAAGTGATAAGTACAGGTTATTGAGGGGAAACTTGGACATTTCATGATATTGACCAGCCAACCATTAACTTTAACGGTCGATTATTAGGTCAAGGGTATTTATTTATAATTTTGATAAAAGTTCAATCGAGCAACACATACATCAAATGTTAGGGTATCTTATTGCAATTTGCCCTAAAATAAAAACAGAAAAAAATGGTTAATATTAAAAAACCTTCCTTCACCTTTGAATTATTATTGGATGTAGTTACAAATACCCTTATTTTTAATTAAAGTAATTTGTCGTCAATTTGTATTGGGATATTTCTGTAATTAATTTTTTAAAATAAAATATGAGTGCACAAACCATATTTAAAGGTGGCAATATCGGACAAAAAGTCACTAAAATTGGATCTCAAATCATCGGTTTAACCTCTAAAAATTAATAGTGTTGGACTTTCAAAAAAAAAATAAAAAAGAATGATTCTATTGGCACCGTATAATAATCTAATAATGTATCCTTTTTAAAAATCCTAACATTTAATTGGTTTCTTTCCCAAATTACCCTTATTTATTTTCCAAACTTCACACACCCCTCCAGCGCACCCCCTTTCTTCAGTATCTTTGTAGGTTCGTTCGATGGTCCTTGTTGGAGAGTCAGGTTTCTTGGATGGATATACTGTCACAATTTTTTTCCCTCTCATTTCTTCCTAGCGATTTCACAAGCTTCCCATTTCTAGTCTTCTTTATGTCAACGCCTTCAGGTTTTTCGATTTTCTCGGTTCTTCTGAAGATGCCCCCTTCCCACAATCAGAGATGTGATTTGGTGCAACATTTGGAAAAATCATGGAGTTTGAGCCTCTTTTTCGGTGGTTTCAAAGAAGAAGGCAAGTCGATCTTGAGCAGTTCAATTGTAAGGAGTCTTAGCATCCACATCAAAGGCAGGAAATTTAGCAGATTTAACAAACAAAAAAACAAAAGAAAAGGCGTGAGCAAACATAATGGGGTGTGTGTAGTTTAGAAAAGAAATAAGGGTAATTTAGGAAAGAAATTAATTAAATTTTAGGATTTTTGAAAGTGGGACATTATTAGATCATTATATGAGTGTTAACAGCACCACTAAAAAAAATGTTTGGACCATATAAAACCTATTAATTAATCAAAATATTAATTTAACGAATACGGAGATATTAAACCTGTATTATTTTCTTTAATTTCAAAAATGCATTTTACCTGGCTAATTAATTGAGAATAAATTTGAGATTCAATGTATACATTTAACCAACTAAAATTTCATTTAAGGTATATTATGCTGAATCTGCTTCCAATTCTTGGCTCAAAAATGCCAGCCCATTTGGTGATATTCACCAATATTTTCACTTTAAGCAATAAATATTTCAAAAAATTGCTACAATGTGAAAGAAACAAATTGAATTAGGCAAATCCAAGAGACATGAACTAGATCTATCCAGTATCCAAAAATAATTAAACCAAAATTTCTTCCTAAACAAAATCTTCTGATAAAACAAATCAAATTCAAACTAGATTTCCATCGCCGCCGGTGGGAGTCACCTATGTGTTGGTTGCCCTAGTGTAGATCTGCTGGCTGGAGTGTACCGATATCATTCTAATGGATCCTCTTGCCATTAGATCTTTGATTGCTTTACGTGCAAGTGAGCCATTAATCTGAAGAATGCAATTGAAACAAGAATATATATCATTAATCAAAACCGTTGTTTAATAACGATTACTCACAATAAAACAATTACCTGTATTCCAAGAAACAACTAGATTTATCTTGAACAGGTATTTACATGTTATTTTAATTTAAGTATTGCCTAAACAATCTGTAGATTCATGAACATAATCTATAAACACAATTTGCTCGTTTTGAACAACCCAGGCAATTCACACAAAGTCAGGAAAATTTCAGACAGTACAGAGCCGTTAAAAAGCGATAGTTAACGAGAACATACTCTCAATCTGTCGGACAAGATTGAAGGAGTGATAAGCTTGAACTTGGGAGCTTCAGTAAGAAGCTTGTCATAAGTCCCCTGATCGAACAAAACCATGTTGTTCACCTTCTCCTTTTGCTTTCCTTTGCTCCATTTCTGCACATCGAACATCAATCTCAACATTAACGAACTTCAAAAGAACTCAAGATTAAATACTATAACCTGAAAAATCCTCTGTAAATGCCAATAAAACCTAATAAGGTTGACACTACTTTAGCAAAGAAAAGATTAAAGGGGCATTCGATTCACGATTGGAAACCAATCCCCAAAAAACCATAATACTATTTCGATTTTTTACTTAACAGTTTGGTTACAATCTTAGGATTATATTAAAAAACGACTACCGCTTATACATTTTGAACAAGCTATTAGGATTATATTAGAAAACTATTTCGTCAACGTAGACTGAATAAAACAATCATAGATAATAGCTTGATTTTCATACTATAATAGCTTATCAAATGGAAATTGTCTAACATCCTACACATTGCTTTTTAGGATTTGATTGGATTTATATTGCATAATACAACATCTTTCAATGAACATACAATACACAATAACATTGAATTATACGAAACAAAAACTTGCATTGCTCTCTATCATGCTCCAAATACACAATCAGCTACAATTAAACAAAATGGAGTTCAACAGAAAGCAAAGACTAATGTTATTACCTTCTTCTTCTGCTTGCCGCCGCCGGATTTCACTGGCTTCGATGACGGCGGTGGAGCCTTCTCCTTCTTCGGCGCCTGCACCAAACAAAAGAATGAACATTTAAAATCGAGTACGTATCAACAAAAACAAAATCTGTGAAGATTAGAAATAAAAAGAGAGATGATGATTTCATAGTTGTTTTGGTACCATGAGACTTGACGAGTGAGTTAGGGTTTGAGAGTTGAGAAGGAAGATCAATAATTTTTGGTAGAATTTAAATACAGGGGATTGCTAGGGTTTTTGACGAGTGTTTGGCTGCAAATGAAGGGTTATGTTTGGGAACATGGATAAGTATCGAGGTTTCTTGGATAAGATCGTTCCGCTCCTATTCACTAATTAGTTGCTCCAGGTGTTTGGCCTATGCCCATCCGGCTATCCCGGTATTGGGAGCCGACTTCCCCTGATTATAGAAATAGACATTTGTGTTGTGTTTATAGTGTATGATCTCAGCAGACATCACTGACAAAAACATGAAAAAATAGTTTTTAAGTATGAGAACTTCTTTTTCGATTTTTTATAGATAAAATATTAATATATATATATATAAAAAGAGAAAATAAAAAAATAATAGTCTTCTGTCTTACAAAACTTTTCACTTTCTTTTTCAACTATATTTTATTATTTTAAAATATGCAAACAAAAAATTTCATCCAAATTCATTTAATTTTATTAATAAATCTTATCAACTAATGGTGTGTGCATGTCTAAATTTTATATTCAAGACCATCTTGTTTTAATAAAATCCTACCTCACAAACTTTATGTCAATTTTATGGTTGTAGGATCACAAAAATGATAGAATTAAAATCATGTTTATTGAAGATAAATTTTTTTTTAAATAATAATAAATAAACAATAATTAGGAAAACAAAATGTACAAAAAAAAATTAGAACTATATTAGATTTTAGAAGGTATTGATATTAGACCCAATCCCACCAAAATTTACTAAATTCCCCACCGGACACCAACATAAAAAATATGGTTTGGTAGTACGAGCGTCCATTCAGCGGTTAATATCCTGATTCGAATCACCGTCACCAAAAGTGGTATATAAATATATATATATATATATATATATATATTCACCTATGCACAACAAACTTACATATTGCATGTGTTTTTCTCGGATGGACATATAACTATGAACATACTTAGAGTACATTTATACATCTCATTACTTTTTTGACGTATAAGCATTATTTAATCCAATTGTAATTTTTTTTCTGACAAAAAGTGATAATGTAGATAAGTGTGCTCTATGCTCATAGTTATATGCCTACAAAACTCCTGATTGCAATGATATGCCAAAAATTTTAACAATTAAGACAAACAAAATATATTGAATCAGTGATATAAATTATTTTGAACCATGTTCCAAGACAAAATAACTATGAACATAATTATAGCACATTTATGCATCTCATCATTTTTTTATCGTGTAAGCATTATTTAACCCAATTGTATTGTTTTTTCTAACAAAAAGTGATGAGGTAGATAAGTGTGCTCTATGCTTACAGTTATACGCCTACAAAACTCTTGCAATGATATGCCAACAATTTTAACAGTTAAGACAAACAAAATATATTGAATCGGTGATAAATTGTTTTGAACCATGTTCCAGGACAAAAGCCAAAAGGTGGTATATATTTACATTGTAATGATATTTACACGGTTGGAAGAATCTCAAGAGCAAATGTGAAAGTTGCAGCAGCAAGCACAAATATCCAAATGAAAGCTAATAATATCTTTACACTGTACATGAGACTTGAAAAATGAAAACCTCCTTCATGAGAAATTCGCCATCAGAACTCTGCAATGGTGTAAACGAAGATATTTCAATCAAATACTAGATAACAGCAGCCAAAAAGTTAAGAAAACGGAAGACAATGGACCAGTGTTTTGAATGAGGAAATTGAGTTTTAAAGATAATGATGTAAAAGATTACTCAATTCGGTTTGCAGAAACCTACCAAGTTCAGGCATTCATGGTATAAAAGCTTTCGTAAAAGATAGGTGGGTGCTGGCTGGTTCAAATGTAACTAGATCACAAAAGCCGATCCATTGTGCATCTGCAAATACAACCAATTTCAAGTAACAGTTAACAGAGCAGGGATTTTGACTATTGGGATAGTGATTAAACAAAATGTTGTCAATTAAATGATAATAACAAACCTCAATAGTGAATGGAAGTTTAAAGGCTGCATGATTTTTGCAAATCAACCATCCCAGTGTACAAAAGAACATTTGCATCCTTAGCTTGTGGTTGTTCACAATTCCCTCAGCTACTGTCTTGATGCATAGAATTATCTAAACAAGATACGATATTATCCACTTCTTCATATCAGTGACTTCTCCGGTTCTCCATCCATGTCTCCTATCAAAATCTTACATGACTTTCCAGTTCAAAATAAGAAATCAAAAGAGCATTGTTACTTATCATTACCATAATGTACATAAAAAGGCAGAAGTAAGCTCAGCAAAGCAGCAGATATGAAATAACACATGAATTAACATGAATGTGTTATTAAAACCAAATAGAACCTTAAAAAAATTATGTTCTTTTCCTTCTAAACGAAGTGCTTTATGTTACATACTTAATACTGTGAAAAGAGATACTATTATTAGCAAAAAACAAAAAAAAAGTCAAAACATTTGATGATAAATTTTCAGAAAAAACTTAAAAAGAACTCGCTTATATCAAACCCAAATTCAAAAGCAAAATCATGACCAAACTGTCAAATACTAGTACGAAACAAGATAAAAGATGTTTACAGACCATGGAGAAAGAACATACAGAGGAAAAAGCAGAGTATGTTCCCTTTATAAGAATCTCTACTAATTGTCCAAGTGATTAAAGATTAAATGCTGCTCCCAAAATTATTGTATTAGATTCTCTGTAGTAAATATAAATAGAAACTATAGATGTAATACATACAATTCATCAAATTGTCAAGTTGTATAAGTTTTTCTTCTAAAATACTAACATTGAACTGAAAATCAACATAATTTAAAAACGAAGATAAGCAAAATCTCAAATCATGAATGGTCGGTCAACATTTCGACTATTGAAACCAGTAAATCAATTAAGAAAGATGGTACTTTTTCAATCTAAGAACAAGAATGCCTAAAACATGGAATTAGACATTATTTGAACACACTTCTTAAGTTTTTAAGGTGCAGCAATCTGCAGCTTTTTCAGTAGATGCACAAACCCCTATCTATGCATGCTTAAATGATCAACCACAAATTACATTCAATTTTAAATTTTTTGGAAAAATTACTATATACTGATAGTTTAGAATGCCTATATATATATATATATATATTTTTTTTTGATAGGAAACAAAAAATATATTGCATAGAAAGAAATATTACAAAATAACCCTATACAAAGAACATAGGATGCAGCCATATACAAAGAATGAACAAGAAGTCCACCTAGGCTGACAAAAACCACATAGGGAACCAAAGAAGGCCTACAAGCCAAAAACAAGGCCTACAAAAGAAAATGGAACTCAAAACAAAGCTAATTAACCGAAGACACCTTCCCAATTAGGGTGAATGCCTATATGCTTTCCAACACTAAAGGATTTTTCTTTTTTTTTTATCATTTAATGACCCATTACAACTTTAATACCAAAAATATCGATTGAATTTACTTTTTAAATTGAATATAGTAAAATATAATATTTGTCACTAGACTGATGAGAGATGAGTTAGTTACCACTTCATCTTCAAATCAAAACTTGAAAACCATGCTCCTATTGAACTTATAAATATATGCAATTTAATTACTCAATCAATCACAATAATAGTTTGAATGTTGCTTGCCTGGTACAAACATATCAATATGATTACCTCATGTTAACCAAACAAATGAAATTATAGTACACAAGTACACATCAAAATAGAGAATCAATATAAACAAAATATGTTTAAAATAAGGTATGAGCAAAACATACATATATATATCGAACTAATATAACAAATTGGGGGCTCAAGTGAAACTGTGCATACCGCATTTACAATGTGTCCGAACCAGAACCAATTCAGGTTGGAAAAAGAAGAGAACTGTTGCTAGGGAAATGCATGCCTGGCCAGGAAATCAGCATAGAATAAGGCTATATGACTACACTGCCTCATGTAGCTAGGTTTCAGGACTTGCTTGAGACTTTGATCAATTGCTGAGCTGAGTACTAATCACACCAACGGCCAACCATCTCTCCCCTATATTTTGGTAACAGCAGGCAGATCCTCATTAATTATATGAGCATCCATTCCTTTAATACTCATCTCAGAGCTTATAATCTGGGCCTCTTTCAACCTGTCTTCTTGTTTTAGGCCAGTGGTAAGCTCATTGCATATAGAGAGGCTTGGGAGGAAACCATTCTCAAACATTTCTCTGTACCAAATGTAAGCTTCACCAAAATTATTATGTTCGCAGTAACCCTTAACCAGTATGCTGTAAGTATCAGCCTTAGGGTTCAATCCTTTGATCTTCATGTCACTGACAAGATCTTCTACTTTGGAAAACTTTCCCTCTCTTAAGTGCCCCAAAATCAAGCTATTATAGGTCATCTTGTCAGGATGAATTCCTTGCTCTACCATCTCACAATGAAAAGCTAATGCCTTTTGAAGATCTCCATGCTCTACATAACAGTGAATAAGTGCATTATAAACAACCAGATCGGGAGACAAATCTAACTGTAACATTTCACTGAAAAGTTTCTCTATAATTACAATTCCCTCCTTGCAACATCCCCTGATAAGAGGATGGAAAGTCTTTAATGAAGGTTTGATGCCCAATTTCTTCATATTTTCATATAGCTCAAGACACTCCTGGGTGTTTCCTGCACTGGAATGACCTGAGATTAGAGAGTTGTATGTAATCACATCAGGACTAAGACCAGTACTTATTATTTGGTTAAGCAAGTCTTCAGCTTCCATTATCCTTGCCTTTTTGCAGAGCCCATTAATAAGGACATTGTAAGTTACAAGTGTTGGAGCAATTTTACTTTCAACCATTTCATCAAAAAACTTAAAAGCATCTTTGATCCTCCCCACTGAGCAGGTACCATCAATGAGCATATTATATATTTGAGTGTTAGGTGAAACCCCTCTGTCTTCCATATCTCTGAGGACTATTTCAGCTTCAAGAAGCTTACCATCCTTGCATAAACAATTTATGAGAGAACCATAGCTTACAACATTCGGTTTCATCCCATGATATTCCATTTCTTCAAGAATCTGGAAGCACCTATCAAAAAGGCCCATCCGTCCATATCCATTAATTAGGGTGTTGTGTGTCTCCAGATTTGGAGAAATACCCTTCTCGGCCATCTTCTTTACCCATTCCTCTGCCTTATCTATCTCTCTTATTTCACAAAATTTATCAATCAAAGAATTGAAAGTTATGCAATTTGGCCGCACTCCACGATTTTCCATTTGTTCAATAGTGAAAATGGCTCTATTTATGTCACCTCTTCGACAATATCCATTCACGATCGTGTTAAACATCACATCACTCGGAACAAGCCCATTTTCCATTTCTTTTCCCAAAATCTCCTCAGCCTTTTCAATCTTCCCTTGTTTGCACAACGCATTCAACAAAATGCTACAAGTATAACCGTTAATCCTAGCTCCTTTCCCAATTGCTTCTTTATACAGAGCAATCACACCCTCACCATCACCAGTCCTAGAAAATCCATGAAAAAGAATACTATAGGTAAACCCGTCAGGCACGAACCCATTAGCTTCCATTTCTTGGCAAACCTTTTTAGCCTCCTCCATCTTCTTTGCCTTACAAAGCCCACTAAGCAAGGAATTGAATGTAACCAAATTTGCCTCCACATTCTCAATCTTCATCCTTTCTCTCAAACCAAATGCCTTCTCCAACTCCGCAGCCTTACAATACCCATCAATCAACGTATTATACGTAACCCGAGTTGGCACCAGATTTCTCTTACACATTTCGTCGAACAGCTTCTCTGCATCCCTCATTTTCTTTTCTTTACACAAGACACCTATCAGAACATTATAAATAAACACATTAGGTCTCACTCCTTTCTTCTTCATCAAATCAACAACCTCTCTTGCCCTCTTTAAATCACCAATCTTCACCGCAGCTTGTACAGCTTTTCCATAAGTGAACTTATCAGGCTGAAAACCCGAATCAACAATGTCCTCAAACAATTCAAGAGTCCTGTCAAATCGGTTACAAGTCACCAAACAATCAAGCAAGAGATTAAGAGAAGCTAAAGAAGGAAACCCACCATCCTTTCTAACAGAAGAATAGAGTTGCAAGGCTTCAACGGGCATTTTAGAGGATGATAAAACTGATAAGAGCATGTTAGTGAAAAGAGGTTTTAAGGAGGGTGAAGAAACAGAGAAAAGAGTGAAGAGATCGTTTGGTGAAGAGAAGGATGACGTCTTAGAGAGAATCAGTGTTTTGATGAGATTTTCGGCGGTTGCTGTGCGTTGTTGTTGGAGCAGGATTCGAAGCTTTCGCACTTGTTCTTCGCGTTCTTGGTGGGTCGTTGAGTCTGTGCAGAGGGACAGACAAGAAGCAAATGAAATGGGGTTTTTGTGGTGTCTGTGCGGGACATGGAGGAGCAGTTTTCGAACAAGACGCAGCTGTGTAGCCATTGCCTTTTTTTTCGTGCGCCCTTCAAAATGATTTTTCAACTTTATTATATAAATAAAATTTTGCAATAACATTGGAGGTGGCGTTTTTGCCGTACATTATTAATATCATCATTTTGTCGTCACCTTTTTAATAATCCGTTGACATCTGTTTTTTTAAAGAAATTGAAGGTCTTGATTTATTGTTTTAGTTTTTATTTTTTTCACACCACAAAACACAGTGGTTTTGCCATCTGAACCAAACTGATGCCTTTTCAGTTTCCAATGTACGAAACCAAACCACCCCTTTGCACTGTAAGAAATTTTTTAGAATAATTTCGACCGTACGAAATTGTTCATAATCTGCAATAGGATGTGAAGATTTACAATCTAAGAATCCCCAATTCATCAAATATACTTACCACTTCTACACCAGAAATCTTGGTGATTTTTTTTCTTTTTGCCATTTATGTATAATCTGTAAATTATAATGAGATTGTGATATATAAAATAGAAGAAATGGATTTTTATTTTTTTATTTTTTATAATTACATAATGAAATCGATTTTATGTTTCAAAAAAAATATATATATATTGATTTGTATGTATTATGAACTTAAAATGCACCAAATCCTTGCCTAGAAATCTCCTTTCTCCTTTCTCCCTTCTCCTTTCTCTTGCCGCCTCTTGCCGCCTCTTACTTACCTGCTAGAGCTACCAAGCCCGATTTGAAAGACAACTAGGGGAAACAAATTCAAATTAAATTCAATCTTTCAAGAGATTGATGAGAGAAATCGTCACCAGAACCACCCACACGTAAAATGCACCAAGTCCTTGTTTATAAATTGTCTGTGATAATTAAAGAGTAATAAAATTTTGGAATTTAGAACCAAATAATGATCTGAATTCTTAACGAAAACTACAAGAAAGATATTCAATCTTTTGAGAGACTGATGAGAGAAATCGTCGAATGGAAGGAGATGGGTTGCTAGGGATTGAAATTGGGGAATAATTTGACGATAGCAAGACGACTGTGTTTTGTGGTCTGAAGACACAAAAATTAAAACATGAAATCCAGGCCTTTGATTCCCTTAAAAGGACAGGTGTCAGCGGATTATGAAAATATAAGGATATTTAAAGTGAGGAGAGGATCCTGATCCACATTATTAAACAAGTGGTACACTTTTAAAAATCCTCAAATTTATTTAATTTCTTTTCCAAATTACCCTTATTTATTTACACCCCTTCATAATGCACGCCTTTTACAATTCATGGCTTCTTCTTCATTTTTATTTACAGGAACGCACAAAGGGAAGCAAGCTTTATGGATTCAAAGGTGGTACAATTGGGATCATGAAGTGTAAATATGTTGAATTGTCTACTGAATTTATCTACCCAGTTATTATATATGGAGTCTGGCACTGCATCTATACCTTCATTCATGCACATACCACACACGAAAAAAAAATAAAAATAAAAATCTCTCATTCTCACACCGTTCTCTCATATGTTTCTTCACTCTCTCATCTCTCTCTAATGGGTGGTGTTGGGTGTTGGTTTTCGACTACTCTTATAGAAACATATATTCTACTCAACCTTCAAAAACAATTATAAATCCTACCACACTAAATCTGAACCAGATTTTCATCTAACTCGGTCACAAATTATTTTCAAACATTATAGAAGAAAAGTTGAACATAAAGAACAAAAATAAGAATATCGAAGAAGAAAAAAAAAATCGTTTGGTTCTTTGGAAAATCATCTCGGAATTTCGTAACATGAAAAGCCATAAATAAGAAAAGAAAAAATAACATTTGTGAGATTCCTCCATTTTCTTCTGATTTTCCAGAAACATATGTTAAAGAATTCTGATAAAACCGCCATTAGCAGTCAAGTGAAAAAAAAAATTGAGGTGTGAAGTTTGGAAAATGATTAAGGGTAATTTGGTAAAAAAAAATAATTAAATTTTAAGGTTTTTGAAGGTGGGGCATTATTAGATCATTATATGGTTGCTAATAGCACCACACCACTCTATTAAACCGATTTCCAAACCCAATTTTTTTTTTTTTTAAAAAGAAAATTTACACGATAAAAATATACTGAATAAAATTATTATAAATAACAAAAAAAAACACACACAAATAAATACTTTAAAAGTTTAAAGGGTCATATGATCTTTACCTCCAATGTTGATTGGTGGTAGCAAATTAGCAATACCAATGCCAGTGATATATAAAAATCAAGAAAATAAACTTTTTTTTTTTCATAATTACATGATATCAGTAAAGTAATTACATGGTATGCCCCCCTCAAACTTACAAAATTAAATTGTGAGTTGAGGTCGAGTCTCCCTCTCTGTCAAATATTGAATTAATTGTAATATATATTTTTTTATAAAAATACAATTTTCCTTTGAAAAAAGAAAATGAAAACAATACGAGTCATATGCTCTTATACAAGATTTATTTAGTTGCAGAGGTAATTAATAGTTATATCCAATCCAAAAGCTTGATAAATGTTCCCTGAATTAATTGCATTTAACATATTCTTTAAGATGCATAGCTCTACATACAAGAACGACATGCCTTAAAATAATAAATAATAAAATCCATGTTTCAATAGTTGAATCCATGAACAAAAAGGCAGCTAATTAAAAGAAATTAAATGATTCTTCATTGATTGATTCTTGATTTACTTGTGCTGCATCCCTGTCCCTGTAGATGACGATTGATATGAACACAAGGTAGACAAAACTGAGAGTAGTCCCATAAATTGCTAAATATTTATAGTAGAGGTCAAGGTCGAGGTGACTCTCGTTCTCGTTCGAGGTGTCAAGGAAAAGCTTCATGTTTGAATAAATGCAGAGTATGTTAAGTGCGCTTCCAATACCATAGACAACGAAATTATTGATTGCTAGTAGAAATTTCTTCATTGACCTGGACAGATGATCATCATCCGTTGCAAATCCTTCCAGTCCATTCATTGCAAATCCTTCCATAAGACCTAACAAGAAGAACTGTGGAGCAAGCCACCAGATGCTCATTGGTATACTGTCCATCCAATATCTATATTCGTTTTTAAATATATCCAACCGGCGAACCTCAACCCGCCATGCTACAACACTGCATAGTATGGATATCACCATTCCACCCCAAATTCTCATCATATTTCGCTTTACTTTAGCATCAATAAACCATTTTGAAAATAAACATAATAGAGACCGATTATTGGAGACCATTTCACGTGCTACGGTTCGAAGTATGGATCGAAGTAAAATTAAATAGATCAAAAGAACATCTGCAGATTCCAAGTAGCTTCCCTGAAGAACATAAAACGTGTTCCCTACGGATAGTACCAAGCCAAACACTAGGAAAGCAGACCACATAGGAACCAT
The DNA here is from genome assembly GCA_035582765.1 of Acer negundo. Lineage (NCBI taxonomy): Eukaryota > Viridiplantae > Streptophyta > Magnoliopsida > Sapindales > Sapindaceae > Acer > Acer negundo. The sequence continues at coordinate 13,149,691 of CM069242.1, forward strand.
TTTCAAAATATATTTTGTTTCCTGGACCATTGTTACACTGCAAAGCCTGCCTGCATTTTCTTGCTCTTCATGTCTTGCATTTTCTTGTTCTTCATGTCCTTCAATAATGGCCGCTTTGTCTATCCATCTGCATATTCATTAATTCACATAAAACATATACACGTCACTTTAACACAGACACATATTTATATATATATATATATATATATAATAAGCAAATAATTATATTGATGAATACATTGAGGCAAACCAAGAAAATATTTGTTATCCGGACAAAACTATATATGTATATATTTTTTTCTCTCATGAGACATATTTTATTAATGTTATTTATTTATTATTAGTTGTTATATGCATCTACTCTTGTATAATCAATTGCCATGAAGTCTCTAATTTAAAAATTTTAGGACTGTATTTATTTCTTTTTTTAAATTGACCTTTTTAAAGTGATTCTTGAAGAAATTATGTTTCTTTTTTAATAATAAGATGACAGACACTAATTCAATGACTAACTACTCAAGAACAATAAAAGATATTTATATTTCACTAAAATTTGACACAAAGAAAATAATTAAAATGTTATAAGATATCATGTTATATACATAGATTCTACTCGTGTGAAAATAACATTGGTTGAAAATAAAAAATAAATAAATAATAAAAAACAAAGAACTATATAATGTTTTATTGCCAAAAATTTAGCAATAATGACTAAAATTAATGATAAATTCTAATTATATATATATATATTACTTTTTTTAAGAAAGCTGACTGACCTGTAGCTCGATACAGCCTTCTCATAGGTCCACCCATGAGTACATGTGATGAGTTATGGCATACTAACTGTTATACCATGAAATTGGGAGCCTCTAACTATTGGGCTTTGACAATGTTTCAAGCATAAGGTCAAAAAGCCCAAAAGCCCATTTTAAACGTTATTTAAAAGGAGTTGGTCGAAAGTTCGAGACTTTCGGCCCAACCACGGTTTAAAGATACTTCTTCTAGAAGGTATATGGTTCATATTTTAGACGGGTCCTTTACATTATGACACTCTTTCTTGGACCATTTGTGGGAAAGGCATCTAGTTATTAGTTTTTGTGGAAAGAGCATCAATTAATGGATTCTGCCAAAATTACCCCTAATATACACATGTGAACTTTGAATTTGGGGGAAAAGTTTTTATTTTATTTTATTTTTTTAAAATAAAAATAGTTTTGACTGTTTGATAGAGAGAGAGAGACCCATTTTTGTTGTCATTGATGGTGACGAGTTGGAGAAGGGACTACGGCAAATAGAAGAAGCCAGTGAAGACGAATCAAAGAAGCCGTCGCCGACAAATTTCAATTTGTTTATGAAATCAAAGAAAGACGACGAGAAATTGAAGGTATGTTGGTTTTTAGGTTTTTTTTTGGGGTTTAGATTTAGTTTTAGTTTAAATATTATGATTTGTTAGTTTGAATGGGCTTGTTTTTGGTATTTTCGATTTAGAATCACCATTGTTAGGGTTTGAAGCTTTTTTAGAGTTGAGGAAGATGAAGAAGAAACTCGGTTTTGAATCCGATACTTATTGGTCTCCATATGAGACATTTTAGTCTCAATCCGAAACTGAAATGGCTAAATATCTGAGACTTTTTCAGTCTCAATCCGAGACTTTTATCTCTTAATCTAATAATTTTCAGTCTCAATCCGAGATTGAAATGGATAAATATCCGAGACTTTTTCAGTCTCAATTTGTGACTTTTAACTCTTAATCTGATAATTTTCAGTCTCAATCTGAGACTTTTTTGCACACAACCGAAACATTTTTACATGCCCATTGACTGTTTTTGTTTAACTATATGCAGATGGTGAATTTTAGGAGAAAGTTGAAGACCCTAGAGGATGGAGTGAGAGAGACCAAATGAAAGAGGTTGAGAAAGTGAGAAAGAAAGTGTAAAGTGGCATGCATTTTTTTTTTTTAGAGTTGAGAAAAAAGAAAGAAGACAAAAGCTAATAAAAGTAAAAAGAAAAAAAGTTAAAGTTAAAGTTGTTGAAGGGGTATTTTTGTCTCATCATAATTTTTGGTGCTAGAAGCACAAAAAATATAAAGTTGGTGATATTCACACATTGTTTACCCCTATTAACACTATTTCGAACCACATACTGGACTTGTCAGACACAATTCAACATATCAGACAAAATCAAACCCCTTGGGTTTTGACTCATTAAGTTAAACCAATCGCATTAGTCTAAGTCATGTGAAGTCAAGACATAGTTCTAGGACCATATAGGCCTTTCGGTCATATAAACCTATCTTGCTAACTTATGCATCAATATATATTCTATCACAAGTCTTTAAACCTCATATAAACCTACTAGTCAACTAGAGGACGTTTGTGTCAATCAACGAGCGGAGTAGAAATATCAATGCAACACATGCCAACCAGGCATACAGTTGACTATAATTACACTTAATGTAAACACTCGAGAACCAGTTAGAGCACTCGAATATTAAGCACTTAGACACGTTTCCTCTCCTATAAAAAGGTGAGCCATGTTCACTAAACATGTAAGATTTCTACTTTGTTATATCATCTCTCTAGACTTTATCTCTCGGAGAGAAAAGGACAGAAAAATGGAAAGTGGTGATGGTACAATTAAGCACACAACGATCCCAACACTAAATACTTAGAAAGTTTAGAGTTCTTGGTCCATTCGTTCGAAATGCAAGAGCAAGTGAGAAAGGAGTGAACACTTGGACATCAATGAAAACCACTTCCATCGACAACATACGAGTCGAAGAAAGGCGAGCACATGCAAAACCGAGAACCCTTCTTAGCCATCTATCTCACCTCCTTGGGGGAGGAGAATGTTTTACTATTCACCAACGTTTGAACTATGAAAACCTTACAGTGGTAGACAATCAGGAGAGGATGTTGAAATTACACAACGTGTGTCTAATACAACATAGAGAATACAACATAGAGAGGGGTGAATTGGTTGTTATCAAATTAGTTACCAACTTTTCGACTTAATCAAATTAATCTCAAAGCATGACCAAAACCAACCAAACATTCAACAACAATAATAAATGTGGAAATATAAAATCAACACAAGATATGATTTACGTGAGAAACCCTCTAACTAGGAAAAACTCACGGGCTAACTTACTAGCCACTACGGTCCGTCAAATCCATTGTATGAGATATCGATTACAACCTAGGTTGATCTTCTATCACACTATTCTCGGAAGAACTCAAATACCTCTACCACAAGCCTTTTATAGTGATCATGACCTTACTTGTGCACTACACCTTGCAGTCACAAGACTTTAAACTAAATGAAGAGAATAATGCAAGTCTATGTGAATATGCAATGATATTCAAAATGCAATACAATACTAGACAACACTATATGCTTAATTAGAGATTTAATGACAAGTCAATAAAACCTAATTATCAATGTCTAAATGATACGTTCATAAAGACTTAGCTAGATAGCATAAAACACTTAGAATTCTAGCTATCACAATCAATCACAATCCACCACAATCCACCACAATCAATCAATAAAATGTCTCACAATATATTCAACATATACTTAACATACATTCATGTGGTAGAGACAAAACATATACTCATTCATTAAATGCAAATCCTAGAGTTATAACCATCACAAAACAACCTCAATCAATTTATAAATGATATCCACGAAATTATTCACCAAATGTTCATCATATATTCAACAAAAATACTTAACAAAGTATTTAAAATTATAATCAACATGTATTCAACATTATATTCATCAAGAGATAATATTCAAAGCATTTAATCATGTAATAAATGTTAAACCTAGGTCAAGTACATCAAAAAATGAAATGTAGATGAATATGAGCTTACCTAGTCAAGAACTTGATGACCCATGTTATGTAGATGATGAATAATGAAGACGATGCATGGATTTGAGGTGTTGGAGAGTTAGAAACTCAAGCTTAGAGCTTTCTCTCTCTAGAAAAATGAAACTTCTCTCTTTAGTGTTTTATTTTCGTGGCTAAAATGAAGAGGAAAGAGAGGTATTTATAGAGAGCCAAATGAAATTACGTCGTTTTGGGAAGTTTTACAAAAACTCTAGGCAAAGTCGATGTACATAGGGCGACTGTACAACATTGACTTACGGGAATATAAGACAGCAAAAAGTCAATATACGGTCACTCTACATAGGGTGCCTGAACAACGCCCATCTACTGGAATCGCACATGACAGCGCATCAGCTCGATATTCAAGCGCCCTAAAACATGACCAAACGACATTGAAATTTATCGTCTAATATGCCGTTGAAAAGGTATGGATGTCTAATTTCTACTCCTTTTTTCCAGAATGATATTTCAATATATGTAGAAAGAGTTATGATTATTTAAGTGACCAAAGGTCAGATTCAGACAAAAACAGAGTTGCCTTATTTTAGTGGTCTCTTTGGAGATTTTAAAACCAATCCAAACGGTCATGAAATATTATGAATAATATACCATTGTAAATGTATGGGTGTCTAATTTGTTCAAAATGTTTCAAAACACAATTTGAATCTTTGTATAAGACGTTATGGTCACAAGACAATACAAATGTCAGTTTTTAAAAACATTTAAAACATTGAAAACCAATCTTTCGAAACTAGGCACATTACTCTAAATAACCAAAACCAAATCTAACACAATTAAACAATATGCACACGACAAGATATCACATGATGAAATGCAATGTGCTCTATGGGATGCCCGAAAAGCTTTCCATTGATGATCACCTAAGCTACCCGTTACATAGCAATCTCAATGTGGTTTGTCATCGAAATAAGCCAACCAAAAACCGAGGAGCTTACAGATGCTATGGGAAATAGGACGATTAAGGGATGACAAGGAGACGATTCCAAGGAATCTCCCAAGTGGTCCTAGGATGGAAAATTTTTTTTAATGGCATTGAGGAAGAAATATTGAGGAAGTCCTTTTCGAAGAGCTTCAAGATGCCCAATATTGTCCTGTATACGGAACACAGAGATTCTATTAGACATGTCAACTAGGGGTGGGCACAGTTTTATGATTTGATATAAATCAAATCGAATCTAAAATACGTGTTTAAGTTGAGTCACCTTGTTAAGACGAATTAATTCGATTCAGAAAAAGAATCGAGTTTATGCAACTCATTAACAATTTTTTCTTACCAAAAACTGTGTGTGTGTATATATATATATCCTCAAAGCTTTAATGATTGGTTTTGATGAAGTTCTAACATTGTTTGATTTACTTTTAATGTGTAAAGTTTCAATTGTATTGGAGATGAGCAAATGACATCATGCAAGGTTCTTGTATTTTGAAAAATTCATTTTACATGCATGGATAAATAAAGATAAAGCTTTTGGACATCAAAGAGATATTTTACTAAAGGTTGAAGCAAACAAAACTAGTTTTAGAATTAATTGTTTTTTATTCTGTAAATTAGTTTATGTTTGCATATGGTTTGAATGACTTGGCTCAAATGACTTAATTTTGATCTTAGGATACTTTAAACATGTTTAACCTATCATTATAAGTGTTCTTGGACCCCATCTAGATTGGTTGAGACTTTATATTTTATTTAAACATGAAAAACTAACCTAGAATGCATTATGGCAGGTTAGGGGTATAAGTGCACTATTTTGAAACCATAGGGCCAAAATCGTAATTTAGCAGGTATCAAAATGAAACGTTTCAAAAACGTATGGGCCACAACATAATTTTCATAAGTTCCAATGGTTACGTTTTCAAATTTATTACTGAGGGACTTTTATAAGGGTCAAAATGAAATTTCCAAAACTAGAGGGACCGAAATGTAATTTACCATTACAACGGTTAAAATGGCTAGTATTATTTTTTCCCTATAAATTCAACACCCAAACCATTTTTGAGTCTTCTAAGAGCTTGCAAACTTTCCCATCATTTATAGCAAGTCTCTTAGTATGCGAACCAATTTTATTCATTAAATCATATCACACATAATATGTATATATAGTGCTTAAATCTTCTGTATTTACTCTCTGTGAGAGAGATTCTTTTGTGTTAAATCTTTCATCTTTGTATTTAAGTGTGTGAAACACTTTGTTAGGAGAAATCCAAGTGAGAGGTTCACTTGGTAGAGATTTGTGTGTTATCAAAAAATGTGTATTGTGTAAGAAGTTGTGGTCTTAAGGACCTTCATTAGTGGAGTATCCTCTAGTTTGGTTAGCTTGGAGGAGTGGAGTAAGCATGTTGACCGAATCACATAAAAATCGTTGTATTAGCTTTTTCCACCTTTATCTCTTTACTTTGTGTAATTTTTAATTATTAAAAATATTTATTTAAATTTGTACAACACACTAGAATTATATTTTGTGGCTAGGAAAGTGATTTAATTGTTTTAATTTGATAGATATTCTAGGGTTACCTTTTGGTCCAATATATATATATATATATATATGAAAAAATGTATATTTTATACATATTATAATTTTCTTAAGTTAATATATATATATATTTTTATTAAATATTATCTATAGATATTAACATATATATATATAGTAATTTTTAATCTAAGAAACCCTAGAATTAATTCTAAGAGACTAAAGGGTTGTTTGTTTTTCACTACTTATATCTTTATTTGATTAAGAACTTAAATTAAGTGGTTTGTGTTGATTGTTTTTGTGTCTAAAATCTTAAATTAAGTTTTAAAAAAACAAATTATATAAAAAGTCAAAATTTTTGACGTTTCACTTATTTAATAAGTCATAATTAACATAAAGACAATTACTTCCAAAATTAACCTCGTACAATTAATCTATTACCAAAAATACCCATAAACAAAAAAAATCCCAAATATCCTAAACAACTCAAACCCTAACACTAAAATTAATTTCATTAAACCCTAATCCTAACTAACCTAACCCTAGAATCTAGATTGATCTCTCCTTGCATCCGAAGGGAGGAGGCTGGCCGGCCTCCATCGCCACTCTCAGAGGAGGCCAAGCGACCTCCTCTCTATATAGCAGCGAGTTCCCCGCCATTTTTTTTCTTCTTTTATATATTTTTAAAATAAAATATTTAAATTAATAGATGATTATAAATGAAAATAAATACATCTTCTTGTTTGAAAGAAGAAGGTAAATACACTTTCAATTAGTTAAGATGATGGTAGAATAGTAAAACCAAAACCATTTAATATTTAAGTTAGGAGTGGTGATATTGGCACACCCACTACTGAACTATTTATACCCCACTTTTTAAATTATTTAGTATTCTTTTTTTTCCTTTATCAAATTACTTAAAGAGACATACAATTTTTATTAAGAAAATCTTATACAAAGTAAAACTAATAAAACTCCACTTTCCTTTTTTCAAAACCCTAATGATAAAAGCTTTAATAACATATATTATTTCAAATCACTAAATACATATTTACTATTTTTGTTTATATTTTCTTTCAGATCTCGATTTCATATTTCCATGTTTAGATTTTATTGTTTAACATGTTTGTTTTATTTTTCTTCTCAAATTCCAGATCCATGTTTTCTATTTTTTTTCTCTCGATTTATTTTCTTTCATATCTTCTAAGTATATTATAATTTGTATCAATTTTTTTTGTAAATTTTATTCCGGATCTTCCAAAGTTAGTTTAATATTATTTCCAAAAAAAAAAAAGAAAAAAGAATGACACCAAGAATCGCAACCAAGAAAACCTTTTCTCTGACGAAACAAAACCACACCAAAACTCTAACTCAATCGCTCAAAAAATCATCGGACGTCAAATATCGCACTCACAATCTACCACAAACAATCCAATCAACTATAAACATAAATCGCATCTAATAAATATGGTTTTATCATGAAATAAGAAGAAAAAAACAAGTCATGGGAATGAACAAACTATATATAAAGATTAGAGATTATGTGTATTTTTATTTTTATTTTTATTTTTTTGAAAAATATATGGGATGTATTAAGTTTGAAAAATAAGTAAAAGGGTAGTCGTGGAAATAAATCAAAAAAATTAATAAAACCATTTAATTTTATATAATTAAATTAAAATTTTAGAAAATTGAATATAAATAGTTTAGTAGTAGGGGTGTCAATAGCACCACTCTTAAGTTAGATGAGCTCAAATAAAAAAAAAATAAATAAATAAATAAATGAAAGTGTTTTAATCGTTACTTGATATTAAAGACTTGAGTAAAATAAGGTCTTAAAAAAAAACGGCGCCTAAAAACTCTCAAGTCTCACCTCATGCTTATCAAGTTTTAGACTTTCATCTCCTGCATGCGCTCAGTCTTACGGTGCCGCACTCGCACAAAACTGCTCACACAAAACACCCTCTCTAAGCCATAAGCTCACAACCACTCACGGCTCACCCGTAACATCTCTCTCACAGTCTGGCATAGTGCACCCTCACAAGTCCCAAGCCACAATCGCTCACTGCTCACCGGCCACTACGGCCATACCTCTCTCTCTCTCTTATCTAATAGGTTCAGTGATGATCGACTCATTCAATTTCTCAGTGTCGTATCTAATAGGTGGGTATTCCATGTAATTACCTGAGTAATTTGATTTGAGGCCACAACTCTAAAGAAGGGTATTCCATGTGGCGTTTCAATAGGGCAGCCCGGACAACTCGTATGCAAGTAAAAGGCTTTTCTGCGATCCTAGTACTAGTAGCTGCTGCTTCTCTTTTGTGATATAAAGGAGTAGCCAAATAAAACAGCACAAAAGTTATCCCCATCACCCACCCTGTGGTAATCAAACGTACTTTCCATTCAGAATTGAATAATGGAATAGCGACCAATGAACCAGCAACCCAGGCGAAAAGATACCACTTGTTTTCTCGAGCTCTTACTCGTTTCTCGTTTATGTTTTGCCGATCCGGTTCGTGGGCTTCCGATTGCTCATCGTTTCTGTTTTGCCGATCCGGTTTCGGTTCGTGGGCTTCCAATTGCTCACAAGTAAATTCTTCTACAAAATCCAACAGTCCACCTCTACCCACTGCTACTAGTATCAGTCCAATTATAATCATCAGTGAATCAATATACGATTCTGACAATACATGTGAGCTTGCAAAACCTAAGATCGATAATCCCTACAACAACATTAATTAATATTTATTCATTATATATGGAGATAATTAACCTTAATTAGCTCTATTTATTAATAATTAATTGCACAAACTTACACATGCGTAGGCGACAACTACACAAAAGATGATCCTTTTGAGATGACCGCCACCAAAGGCTTCTGAGATGTAAGTGAGAAAAATCAACATTAAAGCTGACAGTCCCTCCTGGGAATTCACAAACGCTGCAGCAGATCTGAGATCGTAAACTATAGCATATCTGAGACTGTTTTGTTCAGGTTCAGCGTTTAATTGTGAATCAGTGAATAATGTTATAAGCACTTCCACAATAGCTTTCTCTGCCAACTTGTAACTGAATACCAAACCTGGATATTATAATAAATATAAAATCGAAACTATCATTCATATAAAAGATATATGCTTTTAAAAGCTCTATTTTAAAGAAGTGCTTCCAAAACCTATAGTTTAATTAACTACTTGGATAGACTGTTTAAACACTAATATATAAATAGAGTAAAAAAGAGAAGCTGCAAGAGTTTCATAAAAGTTTGCAATTAATGTGTTAATTAGGAATTAGAGAGAACACAATTATGTGTAGTTAGCTATTATTACCTGATGCAAACGCAGCAGCCTTACAAAAGCAAAAGTTAAATTTGATCCAGGAGATACATGGAAAAAATATTATGTTGGTGCTGAACAGACTAAACATAGATTCCAAGAATTGAATAATCCGATATGGACTCTTGGTCATTTCTGCACGCATGCTAATTACCGCCATACCAAAATTAATTATGTAAGATTCTCAAATATCTTCTTCTTCTTTCTCTTTCCTTTTGCGTATGTGATATGCATTTAAACACATATATTATACATACAAAGTCAATGTGTTTTCAAACCAAGTCAACTCTGTTAAATGTTCTTTTTTTTTTTTAATAATATCTATTAATCTGGGACCAGGTATTTCTTTTTAAAAAAAGCTCGTCATTGATAGGATTCAAACCGTTGACCCGAGAGTCATTAATTGCAAGTTTCGTAAAAGCTTGCAATTAATGTGTTAATTACGAATTGGAGAGAAGAAAATTCTGTGTATGTTAGCTATTATTACCTGATGCAAACGCAGCAGCCTTAGAGCATCCGCATTTGAATAAATAGTGATATGTCAACATTGTCAAGTCAATTGATTCACATGTGGCATATAATTAAACTTGATAGATATTTAAATGAAAAAGTGGTCTCCAATACTTCATTTGTAGAATACAAGTTTTTAATGACATCTTAATTTATTATTGGTTTCTTTAAATATACTTTAGAATTGTTGAATAAAATAAAATAGAAAACAAGAGTGATTGATAGGCCAACAAGATAGCTGTCCAACAGACCCTCTGAAATTAGAAAGTCCTGTTGACAGTTTCTAAAAAAAAAGTTTTCACCTCAGCTTAAAATTGTACTAAAAATATTGCTTTGGAGATGAATTTTTTAACAAAATAGATATTCATCCTACTTGACATCTAACTTTTTCACGACTCATATTATCATCGGAGATGTTTTTAGATAAACAAAAGTTAAATTTGATCTAGGAGATACATGGAAAAAATATTATGTTGGTGCTGAACAGATTATGGATTTCAAGAATCAAGTATTCCAATATGGATTCTTTGTCGTCATTTCTGCAAGCTCGCTTCCCTCCGTACCAAAATTAATAATTTCTAAGATTATGTAGAAATATTATCCTCTTCTCCTTTCTCTTTCTTTTGTATATGTATAAAAAGAGTGATTCTATGTGTAACCGGGATTACGTAACCTTTGTGGTTCTGTAGTGTATTTTTTATAAAAAAACATATGAGGTTCGCATATTTAATACGTGGAACTAACATATTTTTTTTTTAAGAATACATTACGAAACCATAAAGGTTGTCCGACCCCAGTTGTAGAAATCATTTCTCGTATAAAAACATACAAAGGCAATGTGTTTTTAAAACAAGTTAATTCTGTTCGTCTTCTTGCATTATTGGAGAGCTCTGATTTTTCTCCTGATTAGTGATGACTGATGACTGATGAGTTTCAGTACTGATGGCTACAGTCTACCCCGGGCCCCGACGATTGCAAGGTTGTCAATTGTCATTTTACCTCTCAATGAGGTGGCAATTGAAGGAATAAAATGAGATATTTAAATAAAATATTGAAAAAGTGAAAACAGTATAACATAAAATTTAAAAAAAAAAAATTAAAAAAAAAAAAAAAAAAAAAAGGAGACATTTAAGGGTCATTAGTTTTTTTTGAAGACCGAATAATACTGAACTTTTATAAAGACCGAATAAAGATTGAAATTTGAAATAAAATAAAATGGTTTTTTTTTTTTTTTTTCTTTTCCTTACATCTGAATATATTGTAAACATGTTTGTTTTTCAAATATAAAATTGTCTGAAAATAAGTAATTTTACATTTATATCCATAGTAATAAAAGGAAATAATTTAACATGCAATGTTCTTTATAACATTTTATATGTTTTTTTTTTTGTTTTTTTTTTTATTTTATTTTACAAACAAAGTTCAATTTAACAAAATAAAAAATTCATCAAAAAATATAATTGTGAATGTTCTGCAAACAAAGTTTAAGTTTAATTTATTGTCAAAAAATAGTTCAAGTTTAAGTTTAAGTTCAATTTTGTATATTGTCCACGTTTCCGGTGTATATAATTCATGAAACCATTTTTGTTTTTTTTTTTTTGGTTTCATGGATCATATGCACCGGAAACCAAATTAAAAAAAGGTTCTTGATTTTTTTATATACAATTATTATGTAACATCTTCAAGTCACAAAATCTACTCAATATGATAGATACATTTATGGAGCACTATACGGATTGTTATATTATAATAATAATAATAATAATAATAATAATAATAATAATAATAATAAAGAGTTCTTAATGAGATTTGGTAGGAGAGGAATTCAATTGTTCAATCCTTGAAAATTTTCAATATGAGAAGCAATTAGGGGTTTTTTTTTTCTTTCTAAAACCTGTTTAAAATAATAAATATGTTAAAAGAAAAAATTTTACACTCATATGAAATTAAGATAAATTTGGAAATATATCTTCTTTGGGATGATAGACTTGGAAGAGAATATTTTAATTGTAATCCAGTGATTTGGAATTAAGTTAAAAGTCAGGATTTTTTACTTTTTATTTTTAAGTTGTTTTTTGATATTTTTAAGTTGTTTGACCACTTAAAAAAGCAAACAATAACTTAATAAGTTCAATTTAGACCTATTAAGTTTTATGTAAAAAAAAAAAAACAAACAACCTCTTACGGTGCATCTAATAGGCGTATTTTTAGTTCTTATTTTTCGAAAAAGAAAATAAAAATGAAAATAGTGTTTTTAGTTTCATTTTCAAAATCTAAAAACACGTCCGGTAACATATGTTGAAAATTGTATTATGAAAATAAAAATGGTAAAAACACGTCTAGTAGAATAACTGAAAATATAATATTAAGTTTGCATATATATATATTACATTATAACCTAAAATTATAGAACATTTTGGTTAAATATTTGGCCAATTTAACTTTTCTATCATAACTCATAACAAATAATAATCAACTAATCAATCACTTAACACTAAACCCATAATTTAGAAATAAGTATAAATTTTATTATTTATAAATAACAGTAATAAATTTAAAAAATAGAAAAAAAAAATCGTTAATAAATAGCACAACCAAACTAATAAAATGTGGTGGTATTTATATTATTTGAGTAATATTATAGAACCCAAAAAATTAATCAAAAATTCAATCCAAATGATGTAGTAAGTGAGTTGTCTTTATCATACAAATCATAAAATGATATGGTAGGAATAATGTTATGAAAATATTAGAGATTAAATTATCTGTGTCATTTTGCATTTTTCAAAAAAATAATAATAAAGGAAATTAAAAAACAAGAACCTCCTCAATGAATAGATGGAGACGTGATGCCTCCTCTCTCTATGAAGGAGGCAACGCCTCTTTCTTTTGGGAGGCAGGTCTCCTCCCACCTATGTTGGAAGAGGTTACAATGCCTTCTCCTTTCCATGAAGGAGGCATCACGCCTTCTCATTTCTGGTGTCTGGGAGGACGACGTGAACCTCTTGCTGCAGAGGAGGCTGTCATCGATGGCCTCTTAAATTTCTTGTTTTATATATATACACATTTTAATTAAAATAATATGTTTTAATATTTTAATATATTGGTTTATTTTGTAATTTTAATTGTGGTAGATTAGTATAATTTATAAAAATTTTGAGACTGTATTGAAATTTATTTACTTTTAAATATTTTATGTGTAAAAAGACAATTTTACCCATATACTACCATTGGACTATTAAGTTGACTGTTCAGTCAAACCATTAATCAACCTTTTACGGAAGAGGTTTGTGCAATAAACGGGAAAATTGAATATGTCTGTAATTTCATCTAAAATCAGGGAGTTTGTGTAATTAACCCTTGATTTTAGTGTTGTCCATACAAAAACAAAAGCTGCAGGGTCATTCATGTCTTTAAAATTCCTGTCAAGTCGATGTTGTCCTTTCGTTTTTTTTTCTTGGTGGCTGTATGTTTTTGTTCCTCTTTCTAGCCCTTACATTTCTACAGAGAGAATTTATTGCAGATGACCTGATTGGAAAATTACATTAAAAACAAAACTTGTAGGGTCAGTCATATTTCATCATGACTATAATATTCCATCATATATATATATATATATATATATATATTTTTTATAGTTTTATTAATGAATAAGTATCATCAACCAACAACTGAACATTTTACATAAAAAAAATCTAAAGTCGAAAACACTTATACAAGCAAAAAACCTTCACAGGATTAAACCAATATCCCATCTATACCCCAAGCATTACAAAGAATATCATTTCCTCTAGTCTTTTTAAATCTACCTTTTATAGCAAACCGGATCCACACCTCCCATCTAATACGTTGGATAAGCTTCTCTTCAATGCACGGATTATTGTTATACCGCAAAGCATTATGATTCCTCCAAATATTATATATTGTAAAGCAAAAACTAGCCGACACAAATAAGCCTTCATAGTTTTACCCTTCCACTCCTCCAACCCAAAAGAAACCACATCTTCCCAGTAAGTAGGAGGATTAAGCACTCTACATAAACTCATAACCTGCTGCCAAATTCTGAATATTCAATTATATCGTCCTTTCGTTTAATTTTTTGGTGGCTGACTGGCTGTGTACGTTTAATTTTCTTTTCCTTTTTTGCCCTTACATTTGTATTCCCTAGAGATAATCCCTAAGATTTTTGTTTTTAATGCTATTTCCAAAGAGAAGGGATTTGATGTAGTCTTCGAGGATCGGAAGCCGTTGATTGTCATCGTAACCGTACATCAATGGAACCATTCTTGCAAGATTGAGACAGGCCCTCGTGAAAGTTGCTGAAAATGGATTTGGTGATAGGCATTGCTTGTGGAGGCTCTTCCATGCATTTGAAATCTTGTCGATAGCATGATTTCTTGCACATTCGGCTGTCGTCCTGTCCTGGTTTTCCATCATGTAGTGATGTATGTACGACCCATCTTTACCTTCCTGATTCTCATCCTGCATATATACGGTGACAGATTTAGGAATTGAGATTATCTACCGAGTTTATATATATCAGGAAAAAAAATCAGCTGACCAGATTCAGATGTTACTATCATTACTGTCGGCAACAATTCTCTTCAGGGTCCACCAATAGTAAACAAAAATTAATGGGAAAAGATGGGAAAATATATAAAGAAGCGGTGAGAGAGGTGGAGTCAATGTGGGTAATGGGAAGTCAAATTGTCATTCTTCGTTTTGATACATTTATATCCGGATGAACTAACAATATAAAATTTTTATATATATATGGTCCAATATATAGTGATTAGATATATGGTATCAGATTTATATTTATATATATGTCTGACCCACAATAATGAATACAAACCCTGGATATTAGTTATTAAACAATAACCAATTACTATTAATGGTCGTCAGACATGTATAATCTTCATATATATTCTATTCTTAATTTGTTGGCTCTTTTATCACTCTTTGTAAATAAATTAAAAAAAGGAGATGCAAAATGGGTAGGCTATTATTACCTGATGCAAATAGAGCGGCCTTACAAAAGCAAAAGTTATATTTGATCCAGGGGATCAATCGAATAACGGTTTTGTTAATGTTGCTGCCGAACAAATTAAGCATAAATTTCAAGAATATAGTATTCCAATATGGATTCTTTGTGGTCATTTCTGTATGCTCCATACCAAAAATAATTATTCAAGCTTCGGATATATCTCCTTATTCTTCTTTCTCTTTTCTTCTGCATATGTAGATAAACATACAAAGTCGTCGTGTTTTTAAAACAAGTCAATTTCTGTTTTTAAAACAAGTCAATTTCTGTTCTTCTTCTTGCTTTAATTTAATTTAATTTTTCAATTTTCTTTTAAGAAGAAAAAACGAGTTGATCATGACACTCAACTTTTAGCAGTTGATGCATGGACAGCTAATAAATGCCATAAAATGAAAAAGAGCTTGGAGACAAATTAGTATGTACAGACTGAGACAGCATTAATTGTCAGCATATATAAGACTATAATAGCTGAGAACTATCTCCGATGCAAGCGTCGATTATCCGATAAAACTTGTTGACGTAACAATAATGTTAAAATAATTGCTTTCTTTATATTATAAAAATATACTTGACAGATAACCAATTAAAAAAGATTCAAATCACAATAAATATGTATATATGTCTCAATTTGGTTGGTTAGACATAAATCGTGATCTCAAAATTTGACAGTTAATTTGAGTCTACTAAAAAATTGGTTTCCAATATTTAATGTTAAGACCTTTGCTTATTAATTGTTTTTTAATGGTTCAATAAAATTTGTATATGATTTTTTTTGGGATTTTAAATATATGTTGAGTCAGCAACAAAATGGATGTACAACAGACTGTGCGAAAGTGGATAGTCATGTTGACAGTGTCCACTTTTTTTTTTTTTTTACCACATCAGCTTGACATTGAGAAGTGATGACTGCATTGGAAAAGTATAATTGTACTCGGTGTATGTTTGGTATGGCTTTTAAAAGGATCAAAAGAGTTTTTTTAATGCTAGAAGCTATTTTGAAGTTTTTTTTTAATTGTTTGGCAAATCTCAAAATAACTTTTTTAATATATGCATTATCTCAATTATCCTTTTAAAAAAACCATTTTATGTCTATTTGGAGAAGTTCAAAATTTGGAAGCTTCTCCAAGAAGCTTTTTTTTTTTAGCTTTTTTAAATTCAATTGTTCAATCCTTGAAAATTTTCAATATGAGAAGCAATTAGGATTTTTTTTTTCTTTCTAAAACCCGTTTAAAATAATAAATATGTTAAAAGAAAAATTTTTACACTCATATGAAATTAAGATAAATTTGGAAATATATCTTCTTTTGGAGGATAGACTTGGAAGATAATATTTTAATTGTAATCCAGTGATTTGAAATTAAGTTAAAAGTCAGGATTTCTTACTTTTTATTTTTAAGTTGTTTTTTGATATTTTTAAGTTGTTTGACCACTTAAAAAAACAAACAAAATAACTTAATAAGTTCAATTTAGACCTATTAAGTTTTATGTAAAAAAAAAAAAACAAACAACCTCTTAGGGTGCATCTAATAGGCGTATTTTTCTTTCTTATTTTTCGAAAAAGAAAATAAAAATGAAAATAGTGTTTTTAGTTTCATTTTCAAAATCTAAAAACACGTCCGGTAACATATGTTGAAAATTGTATTATGAAAATAAAAATGGTAAAAACACGTCTAGTAGAATAACTGAAAATATAATATTAAGTTTGCATATATATATATATATATATATATATTACATTATAACCTAAAATTATAGAACATTTTGGTTAAATATTTGGCCAATTTAACTTTTCTATCATAACTCATAACAAATAATAATCAACTAATCAATCACTTAACACTAAACCCATAATTTAGAAATAAGTATAAATTTTATTATTTATAAATAACAGTAATAAATTTAAAAAATAGAAAAAAAAAATCGTTAATAAATAGCACAACCAAACTAATAAAATGTGGTGGTATTTATATTATTTGAGTAATATTATAGAACCCAAAAAATTAATCAAAAATTCAATTCAAATAATGTAGTAAGTGAGCTGTCTTTATCAGACAAATCATAAAATGATATGGTAGGAATAATGTCATGAAAATATTAGAGATTAAATTATCTGTGTCATTTTGCATTTTTCAAAAAAATAATAATAAAGGAAATTAAAAAACAAGAACCTCCTCAATGAATAGATGGAGACGTGATGCCTCCTCTCTCTATGAAGGAGGCAACGCCTCTTTCTTTTGGGAGGCAGGTCTCCTCCCACCTATGTTGGAAGAGGTTACAATGCCTTCTCCTTTCCATGAAGGAGGCATCACGCCTTCTCATTTCTGGTGTCTGGGAGGACGACGTGAACCTATTGCTGCAGAGGAGGCTGTCATCGATGGCCTCTTAAATTTCTTGTTTTATATATATACACATTTTAATTAAAATAATATGTTTTAATATTTTAATATATTGGTTTATTTTGTAATTTTAATTGTGGTAGATTAGTATAATTTATAAAAATTTTGAGGCTGTATTGAAATTTATTTACTTTTAAATATTTTATGTGTAAGAAGACAATTTTACCCATATACTACAATTGGACTATTAAGTTGACTGTTCAGTCAAACCATTAATCAACCTTTTACGGAAGAGGTTTGTGCAATAAACGGGAAAATTGAATATGTCTGTAATTTCATCTAAAATCAGGGAGTTTGTGTAATTAACCCTTGATTTTAGTGTTGTCCATGCAAAAACAAAAGCTGCAGGGTCATTCATGTCTTTAAAATTCCTGTCAAGTCGACGTTGTCCTTTCGTTTTTTTTTCTTGGTGGCTGTATGTTTTTGTTCCTCTTTCTAGCCCTTACATTTCTACAGAGAGAATTTATTGCAGAGGACCTGATTGGAAAATTACATTAAAAACAAAACTTGTAGGGTCAGTCATATTTCATCATGACTATAATATTCCATCATATATATATATATATATATTTTTATAGTTTTATTAATGAATAAGTATCATCAACCAACAACTGAACATTTTACATAAAAAAAATCTAAAGTCGAAAACACTTATACAAGCAAAAAACCTTCACAGGATTAAACCAATATCCCATCTATACCCCAAGCATTACAAAGAATATCATTTCCTCTAGTCTTTTTAAATCTACCTTTTATAGCAAACCGGATCCACACCTCCCATCTAATACGTTGGATAAGCTTCTCTTCAATGCACGGATTATTGTTATACCGCAAAGCATTATGATTCCTCCAAATATTATATATTGTAAAGCAAAAACTAGCCGACACAAATAAGCCTTCATAGTTTTACCCTTCCACTCCTCCAACCCAAAAGAAACCACATCTTCCCAGTAAGTAGGAGGATTAAGCACTCTACATAAACTCATAACCTGCTGCCAAATTCTGAATATTCAATTATATCGTCCTTTCGTTTAATTTTTTGGTGGCTGACTGGCTGTGTACGTTTAATTTTCTTTTCCTTTTTTGCCCTTACATTTGTATTCCCTAGAGAAAATCCCTAAGATTTTTGTTTTTAATGCAATTTCCCAAGAGAAGGGATTTGATGTAGTCTTCGAGGATCGGAAGCCGTTGATTGTCATCGTAACCGTACATCAATGGAACCATTCTTGCAAGATTGAGACAGGCCCTCGTGAAAGTTGCTGAAAATGGATTTGGTGATAGGCATTGCTTGTGGAGGCTCTTCCATGCATTTGAAATCTTGTCGATAGCATGATTTCTGCACATTCGGCTGTCGTCCTGTCCTGGTTTTCCATCATGTAGTAATGTATGTACGACCCATCTTTACCTTCCTGATTCTCATCCTGCATATATACGGTGACAGATTTAGGAATTGAGATTATCTACCGAGTTTATATATATCAGGAAAAAAAATCAGCTGACCAGATTCAGATGTTACTATCACTACTGTCGGCAACAATTCTCTTCAGGGTCCACCAATAGTAAACAAAAATTAATGGGAAAAGATGGGAAAATATATAAAGAAGCGGTGAGAGAGGTGGAGTCAATGTGGGTAATGGGAAGTCAAATTGTCATTATTCGTTTTGATATATTTTATATCCCGATGAACTAACAATATAAAAATTTTATATATATATATGGTCCAATATAGTGATTAGATATATGGTATCAGATTTATATTTATATATATGTCTGACCCACAATAATGAATACAAACCCTGGATATTAATTATTAAACAATAACCAATTACTATTAATGGTCGTCAGACATGTATAATCTTCATATATATTCTATTCTTAATTTGTTGGCTCTTTTATCACTCTTTGTAAATAAATTAAAAAAAGGAGATGCAAAATGGGTAGGCTATTATTACCTGATGCAAATGGAGCGGCCTTACAAAAGCAAAAGTTATATTTGATCCAGGAGATCAATCGAATAACGGTTTTGTTAATGTTGCTGCCGAACAAATTAAGCATAAATTTCAAGAATATAGTATTCCAATATGGATTCTTTGTGGTCATTTCTGTATGCTCCATACCAAAAATAATTATTCAAGCTTCGGATATATCTCCTTATTCTTCTTTCTCTTTTCTTCTGCATATGTAGATAAACATACAAAGTCGTCGTGTTTTTAAAACAAGTCAATTTCTGTTCTTCTTCCTGCTTTAATTTAATTTAATTTTTCAATTTTCTTTTAAGAAGAAAAAACGAGTTGATCATGACACTCAACTTTTAGCAGTTGCTGCATGGACAGCTAATAAATGCCATAAAATGAAAAAGAGCTTGGAGACAAATTAGTATGTACAGACTGAGACAGCATTAATTGTCAGCATATATAAGACTATAATAGCTGAGAACTATCTCGATGCAAGCGTCGATTATCCGATAAAATTTATTGATGGGATAACAATGTTAAAACAATAGTTTTTTATATATTATAAAAATATACTTGACAGATAACCAACTAAAAAAGAATTCAAATCACTATAAATATATATACATATTTTAATCTAGTTGGTTAGATATAAATTGCGACCTCAAAATTTGATAGTTGATTTGAGTCTACTAAAAAATTGGTTTCCAATATTTAATGTTAAGACCTTTGCTTATTAATTGTTTTTTAATGGTTCAATAAAATTTGTATATGATTTTTTTTAGGATTTTAAATATATGTTGAGTCAGTAACAAGATGGATGTACAACAGACTGTTTGAAAGTGGATAGTCATGTTGACAGTGTCCACTTTTTTTTTTTTTTTTTTTTTTACCACATCAGCTTGACATTGAGAAGTGATGACTGCATTGGAAAAGTATAATTGTACTCGGTGTATGTTTGGTATGGCTTTTAAAAGGATCGATAGCGTTTTTTTTAATGCTAGAAGCTATTTTGAAGTTTTTTTTTTTAATTGTTTGGCAAATATCAAAATAGCTTTTTTAATATATGCATTGTCTCAATTATCCTTTAAAAAAACCATTTTATGTCTATTTGGAGAAGTTCAAAATTTGAGCTTCTCCAAGAAACTTTTTTTTTGAGCTTTTTTAAAACATATGAATTGTCTTAATTACCCTTTATAAATTTTATATATACCACCATAACTCTTTCATTATAAACACATTATCAACACCTTTTTTATAATTTATTCGACCAAAAGCTATTTCTAAAATTACATTGTTAGCACCTTTTTTTTTTTTTTTTTTTTTTTTTTTTTTTTTTTAAAAAATCTACAAAGCTTCAAATTTTAAAACCATACCAAACACACTCTCAATCTTTGTTTGTCTTATATAGCATCTAATTTTTTAACAATCCACAGTTGTATTGGAGATGCTTTAAGAGTTAAGACTATACGGTCAATATATATTTAAAAACAGATTCATTTGGGAAAAACCTTTTTTGTTAGAAGCTCTACTTTAAAAAGATCTACTCTAGAAGCTCAAATTGAAAAACCATACCAAACACACTCTCAATCTTTGTTTGTCTTATATAGCATCTAATTTTTTAACAATCCACAATTGTATTGGAGATGCTTTAAGAGTTAAGACTATACGGTCAATATATATTTAAAAACAGATTCATTTGGGATGATAAATCTTTAATCGTTTTACTATAGTCTATCAACAACAATTAAGCACATTAAGTGAGATTTAATTTGTTTGTGTTTTCTTTTTTCCATGAGATGTTAGGAATACTCTCTTGGGCTAGACACTCGCTACTTCCATTTTGACACATGTTACATGTACACACATATATATATATATATATATATATACGGTCCCGTTCCTATTAAAGTATCCTTATATAGTTTTATCAGGATATTGAATGTGAGCCACTCATTTATAAAAGTGATTTGACAAGTGCATACATACTAAGTCAAAGTATGTAAAACGAGTGGCTCACATTCAATGTCCTTATATAATTCTATTAGAGCATCCTCATATGAAAATTTCCATATATATATATTTTACTCATAAAACTTGGAACCCTATATCATAAACGAGGATCTATAAACTTGAGTTTATACAGCCAGCTTATTTCACATTCTAACATTTATTCTCATATGAATACTATAAATAGAACAACCAATCAAATTAGCTAGTTAGTGTTCTGTCTATTATATGTAGCTAGCTTATATATTTCCTTCAAATTTTTCTTTAAAAAGAACAACATAATTTTTACTGTCACTTGTTTATTCGACATTTATTCTCCCCATTTGTTGCTGTTTACCTCTATTAACACTATATATATATATTTATATATAATAAGAACCATCAAATTAGCAAGTGTCCATTACATATAGCTTGTATATTTCCTTCAAAATTTTAAATTATTCTGATAAAAAGAAAATACCCTAATTAATGAAAAAAAAAATCATATTTATTTCGTCTTCTATTTTACCAAGAATAAGTAACCGTCAACGTTTGCGTGTGGATACTTTAAATTTATTTTAAAAGTGAGTCAAGTGATTTGTCAAAATAAAAACAGAGGAAAGTCGTATAGAAAGAAATAAAAGACATAATTGGAAAATTGGAGAATTGGCAAAAAAGGCGATGGGGTTTGATAAAACAATTTTCACTCTCAAGTCTCAACCTCATCAAAACGATGTACATTTACTGCTCATTTGTCTTCATATGTTCCGACGAATCCTTCAATTTCACCAACACAGATTCCATTACGTTTTCATGTGTTTTTTAGATCTGGTGTGGTGTGATAACATCACCATTTCTACATCATAATAGGATTTTTTTTAGCATCTTCATGGAACCCCCCCAATTGTTAAGGCCATAGCCTCTCTTCAGACACTCTCACTTTAATTGTTAATTTGTGGCCATAGCCTCTCTTCAGACACTCTCACTTTCCATTTTGACACATGTACACGAGGAGGATCTATATACTTGAGTTTATACAGCCAGCTTATTTTCACATTCAACATTTATTCTCATATGGACACTATAAATAGCTAGAACAACCATCAAATTAGTTAGTGTCTATGTCTATTATGTAGCTTATATATTCCTTCAAATTTTTCTTTACAAAAACCAACATAATTTTAACTGTCACTTATTTAAGAGAGAGAGAGATGACTGTTGGTATATATCTTCATTTTGTATTTTTCTGGTTAAAAATGTTTATTTAGACAGCACTGATAACAGTGATGACCTCGGTTCAGTTCGGTTCCGAACCACCGGTTCTAGTTCGGTTCCCTATTTTTGTTTTTTAAATAACAAATTACAAAAAATAAAAGTTTATTTT
Source organism: Acer negundo (assembly GCA_035582765.1). Lineage (NCBI taxonomy): Eukaryota > Viridiplantae > Streptophyta > Magnoliopsida > Sapindales > Sapindaceae > Acer > Acer negundo. Next base: position 13,172,685 of record CM069242.1, read on the forward strand.
TAAAAATAAAATATAAGAAAGGAAATTGTAAAATATAAGGCCGTGACCCATAACCCTTGTCAAAGTAAGTATGTTTTCATTTGCCATCTCCTCCTTTTTATATGGGTTAGACCTCTCTTCACTTTTTTTTTCCATTCATTGATATAACATAATGGTATTCTCTTCAGTCTCAACTTCTTCTTTAAATATGGAAAACATGAAGAGAGTTGGGAGGTCTATTAAGATCTATTTAAATTAAATAATGCTTGTAAAAAAAAAATCAAATAATGCTAAGGCATTTAATTAGATAATTACCCCACAACTCAAGTTCTAGATATTCCATACAATCAATACATATGATACGTAAAATAACAAATGAGGAAAAACACATGCATCAAGTAGAAACACATGCATCCAAGCCACACGCCAATGGCTCTAATTAAATACTATTTGATATTGCCTTTGCAGTACATACTTGAATATAACCGATTGATAGTACAACATCTGGATCTTGTTGAAAATAAGCCATCTCTTCCTTTTCCATTGTCACCCAAACTTCAATTCTATATCATCTTTTCTATCTATGAACAAAAATCATATATGTATAATAATTTTCAAGTCAACACCACCTCATTGTATTACTATCAGCACATTTTAATGAAAATCGTTGGATTTAAATGCTTTGACTTGGTTGCATGCACTTGTCAAAGCATCTTTTAAATCCAATGACTTTCATTAAAATATGATGATAGTAATACAACAAGAGGGTGCTGACTTAAAAATTACTGTATATATATATATATATATATATAATCTCATTCACATATTCTTCTTCCCTAATCTTGGTCATAGAGTGATTGTTTATTATCATGGTTGTATTCAATTTAACATCCCACATCCAATAAATAAGAGCAGTGAAGAGATGCTTAACCTATATAAAAAGAAAGAGATGTCAAAGGAAAACATACTAATTACTTGAATAAGAGTTATAGGCCACGGTCTAATACTTTGCAATATTCCTTCTCTTAAAAACACTTTATTTTTATAAATAAAGTATTATTTTTTTAATAATTTTTTTAGAAAAAAATAATAATTAAAGGAACCGTTGGTCCTAAAACCGGTGTGGAACTGCCAGTTTTAGATACCTTATTGCAATTTGCTCTTTTTAAAAAGGTTGTGATTGCTTTTTTCATTTTGTTTAAAAATTGCTGGCGGTCATGAAAAAAGGAAAGTCTATGTGTTTGATATGGTTTTTATAAGGATCAAAGGCGCATTTTTAATGCTAGAAGCCATTTTGAAGTTTTTTTTTTTAAGTAGTTTGGTATAGACCTGACAAGGTTCCGGTTCCAACCGTGGAATCGGAATCTGAACTGAAACCGAAAAAATAGAAACCGGAACTGGTTTTTCGGTTCCGGTTCGAATCGGAGGAGGCCAGTTCCGGTTCCGGTTCCAATTTTTTCGAAACCGGCGATTCCAACTTTTTTAATTTAAAAAAAAATATATATTAATACTAAACCTAAACCTAAATCTTCTTGTCAGCAGCCGTCAGATACTTCTTCTTCTTCACGATCTCTTCTTCTTCTTCTTCTTCTTCTTCTTCTTCTTCTTCGATCTCCTCTTCCTCCTCTTCCCCCTCTTCTTCTTCTTCTTCTTCTTCGATCCACCCCAAATCCCTTCGATCCACCATAATCACCATCAACTTCGATCTACCCCAAATCCCTTCAATCCACCATCATCACCATCGACATAAATGAAACCGAAAGAAGACCGATCCATGTCGATTTGTTGTTTTTGTTTATTAATTATTATTGTGTTGACTTTGAAAGGTCGATCTTCAATCTTCATCCTTCATGTTGAATATTATGATCTGATTTTGATTTTGATTTTTTTTTGTTTTTGTTTTTCTTCTGGGACAGTTGTTGGACTGATCTGGGCTGGGGAGGTGGGGTCTTGGACAGTTGGAGTTAGAATCTAAAGTTCAGGACTGAGTTTTATTTAAAAAATAAAAATAATAATAAAAAAAAAAGAGAGAGAAGGTTCAGAACCGCTGGTTTGGCCGGAACCGGTGGTTCTGGTTCCACCAAACCTTGGAACGGAACCGAACCGAAACCTTGTCAGGTCTAGTTTGGTAAAACTCAAAACCCTTTATAAAAGCCATTTTATATCTACTTAGAGAAGCCCAAAATTTGGGCTTTTCCAAAAAGTTTTTATTTTTATTTTTTTTAAACGTATGAATTGTCTCCATTAGTGGTGGCCACGGTTCGGTTTCGGTTCCGTGGCCACCCAAAACCGAAACCGTAACCGGAAAACCGGTTTGGTACACGGTTTCTAACCGGCGGTTTTACGGTTTCGGTTTCGATTTCGGTTTAAAAACTGACGGTTTTGGGTTCGGTTTCGGTTTTTCAAAAAAAAAAATTCAAAAAAAATGCCACGTGTCAGCTTCTGATTAGTCGATTTTTTTAAATTTTTTTTTTTATAAAAAAACCGGCGGTTTAACCGCGGTTAAAACCGCCGGTTTTTGACGGTTTTTGGAAGTACCCAAACCGAAACCGTAACCGGTTCAACCGGTTTTGAAACCGCCGGTTTCGGTTTCGGTTTCGGTTTCGGTTTCGGGGCGGTTTTTGGAAGTACGGTTTCGGTTAAACCGTCAGTTTAACCGAAACCATGGCCACCTCTAGTCTCCATTACCCTTTATGAATTTTAGATATTTCACTATACAAATCTTTTATTATAAATACATTATCAACACCCCTCCTGCAATTCACACAAACAAAAGCTATTTTTAAAAATACAATGTCAACACTTTTTTGTAATTTACAAAACAAAAATCTTTTTTTATTAAAAGCTCTACTACAAAAAGATCTATTCTAGAAGCTCTACTTGAAAACTCATACCACACACACTAATCACTTTTGAAAAAAGAAATTCAGCTGGCTGTATCTTTGTGGAGTCCATTTTATATATGGGTATCCCTTTCATTCATGGATATCTTTTTTATACAATAGTCTGTCGGATATTCATTATTCAGTGTGTTTGTGCTATCAAATCCCTTCTAATTGTTATTTCTAATCCATATCTTGCATTATTGTTGTGTTGCGTGTAGTCTAAATAGTCATTTTATGTCATTGTTGGCTTTATTTCATTTACCTACTTTTGGAATGTCAAATTGTGCTTTGTTGGACATTAACTTATAAGAAAATAATGACTCATCAGTCATCACACATAATTCAATGTCATCACTCATCAATTCATCATAATAGTAGTAAAGCTGGTAACCCCATTCATTATTAGTTGTGATTAAAATCAAAAATCTCCCTTCAACTTTCAACTATTATTGGATTGATAAACAAAAATGCGTTTATTCAGAAACCTAAAGGGAAACTTGTACATTCCATTAATACATTTAAAAATAAAATAAAAATAAATAAAAAATATAAATAAAATAAAAAAAAGAAGAAAAAAGGTAGGGGTAAATACACTAAGACCCAAGTTTGTTATAAATACTACTATTAGAGAGCAAATATACATTTATCTACTCAGACATCTCTGCTCTTAAATTTGAATTAATAAAAGGAGCAAATTGCCCATAGCTATTAAAATTTTTAAATGATATTTTATTAAACGTTTATAATAAATGTATTTTTCTTCAAGTTGTTGTTTAATTTTTTTTTTTTAAATATTAATTTTAGTATTTAAATTAAATAGTCTCTCTACTAGTTTTCTTTAACAATTCAACTCATATTAGACAATTCCACATTAATAACACAACATCGCATCAAACTAATGTAAATCGTGAAATTTTACCATTAATAAATAGGAAGCCCTATCACCATCATTAAGCATTATTCTTGTTCATTAGGTTTTTCATAGTTGATTTAATTAGAATTGTTTTGATTTTTTATTTGCAGGACAAGTAGATTAGAATAAATAGTTCATTAGGTCATTTACTATCCAATAATAGATGTTTGTTGTAGGTGATTTTAGTGTATGTTTTATATTTGTTGGAGAATTTACTTATAATTACATAAGTTGGATAGAGATGTTCAAATTATTAGTAATAATAATTTAATATACAAAATAATTAGTTGTATTTTATGATTGTTTGTATTAGAAAGAATTATTCAAAAATATTGTTTAGGATTCAGTAATTATTGATATCTACGATCTTTAAAAAATTATAAAGCATAAATTCAATAATCATTCATTGCATTTGTATTATATCACATGTTTGCATAAAAAAAAAAAATAGAGTGGTGCTATTGGCCCCCCACTGCTGAACTATTTATACCATACGTTTTAAAATTTTGATTTAATTATATAAAATTATATGGTTTAATTAATTTTTTTGATTTATTTCCAGGAGTACCCTTTTACTTATTTTTCAAACTTAATACACCCCATATTTTTTTCAATAAAAATAAACTTCATCTCTAATCTTTATATAGTTTTCTCACATTCATTCGTAGAACTTGTTTCTTCTTCTTATTTCATGGTAAAACCATCTTTATTAGATGCGATTTTTTTTTTCTTTCTATAATCAATTGGATTGTTGGTGGTAGATTGTGAGTGAGATATTAATGGTCTAATGATTTTTTTTTGAGTCATTGAGTTAGAGTTTTGGTGTGGTTTCGCTTTGTCAGAGATTATGTTTTCTTGTGCGATTTCGTTTTTTTTTTTTTTTTTTTTTTTTTTGTAAATAACATTAAATTAACTTTGGAAGATCCAAAATAAAATCTATAAAAGAATTGATACAAATTATAGTATACTTGGAAGATCTGAAAGAAAATAAACCGAGAGAAAAAAAAAATAGAAAACATGGATCTGGAATTTGAGAAGAAAAAAAAACAAAATTGTGAAATAATAAAATAAATAAATATTAAACATGGTAAATATGAGATCGAGATCTGAAAGAAGATATAAATAAAATAGTAAACATTCAGTGATTTGAAATAATCTATTTCATTAAAGCTTTTATCATTAGGGTTTTGAAATAAGGAAAGTGAGATTTTATTAGTTTTACTCCGTACAAGATTTTTTTTAATAAAAATTGGTATGTCACTTTAAGTAATTTGATAAAGGAAAAAAAAGAATACTAAATAATTTAAAAAGTGGGGAATGAATAGTTCAGTAGTGGGTGTGCTATTGGGTGTGCCAATAGAACCACTCAAAAAATATATCACTTTCTGGTTAATAATCTTAACTTCGCTAATGCAAGGATGTAATAAGCAGTAACTAGAAAGTAGAAACCTTACGGGATGTACGAGTCTTGTACTTCTAGTATTAAAAAGGATTTAAGTTCTTTTAAATTTATAAAAGGGTCATTATTTCAATTCCCAGTACTCTTTTTTTCTTCGAAATATTACTTTTTAATAAATTTTGTTTTTATCTCATATGGTCCCTAATATATATTTTTTAAAGATAAGAACAGACTGACTTGGAGGGAAAAAACATCACATACGATTATATGCTGAAAAAACTTCAACATAACCATATATAGATAAATAAAAAAGAAAAAAGATTGAAATTTCATAAGGGTAAATAGGTTATTAATACAAATATAAAATTAAAATTCTTGGGTGTGGTTTTTGGCTGGAGGCGGTGTGGTGGCTGAGAACAGTGTCGTAAACTATAGACAGTTCCGTTCGCTGTGAAAGAGAGAGGCATGAGCCTCCCCTTTCCATGGAGATCCAAGATCCAAATGTGGTGTTTGGTTAATAATGAAACTAGAGGATGATTTTTAACTAATAATACAAACTATAGGAGTTTTTAATAATATCCCTAAATAATTATTTCTTATTGATTTTGGGACAATCTATCAATCAAGCCCCTAATGGCCTAATTATGCTAAACCGATTATTGAGTTATGAGTCCCATCTTTCTCAATTTCTTGTATTTTCTGTTCAAGGCCCACCACCAAAATGATGCCAGTTTCCTTTTTCTTTTTCTTCTCCTTTTTTTGTTTTTTATTTTTTCTACTTGCAAGATTGGCCACCAAGGTGGAAAATTGTGTTGATGACTAACAAACAAATAAAATAATTTAATCTTAACTGCACCTTATTAAAGACATTGATAAATCACAAAAAAACATTATAATACATATAAAATTATTCAAATCAGTAAACAATCCAAGCTTTTCCTTTTATTTATTTATTTTTTTAAAATTGTTTTTTAGAAGAGGCTGCCACCCATAGACACAGAAAGGGCAGCAGCAGAACAAACAAACAACAACAGAAATTAATCAAGCATATCGGCCTAGACATCACTAGCAACGCACAACGGAAATTCTTCCATCTAGAAGAAGTCACCATAATTCTTTAGCGCCTGCTTCGCAAGCCCATGAGCGACCATATTGGTCTTCCTAGGGGTAAAGGTGACCATCAAGCCACCAGCAGCCATCCTCAGTGTATCAATATCAGCAAGGATCATGCCACACATAGTATTTCGGTGACCACCCTCCACCACACATTTAACCACCACTTCAGCGTCAGACTCAAGAACACAGGGAAACAACCCACAGTCGCGACTAAACTGCAAAGCCCTACAAATTGCCACAGCTTCAGCAATTTGAGCATTACAAGTAGCAGTCATAACTTGAGAGTAAGAAGCCATAACCAGACCAACAGCATCCCTGATAACAACACCAAAGCCAACTTTTCATCCCACAACATCACTGGCAACATCACAATTAATTTTATAAAAACCAGGAAAATTTAGGGACCAAAACACACTCAGCTTAATTGGGGGGGGGGGGGGTTCCCAACACTGACTTGCAAGCCTTAAACTCAAACAGAAAATTAGAAGCCCAAGAGATCACCATCTCAAAATCCTTTTGAGGAGCACTATGAACGCCACTATTTCGAAGAAACCACACTCTCTACACAATGACACAAAAAAGCTCTAACTTCACTGCTCAAAAGTGGGGAGTAGGTCAGGATCAGCTCAAAGAAATCACCAAAATTACCCGAAACATCGACCTTGCTGGGGAGCCAGGCTTTGCGGGCATGCTTGAGCTTTTTGCAACCCCACAAAGAGTGGAGAGTCGATTCACCGCACTTATTTCACAAAGGGCGGACATCATGAGCAGCCACTTTCCTATGATGGAGGTTTGACAAGGTGGGAATCCAATTATAGCACGCCTTTCAGATAAAAATCTTTATTTTATGCGGAATTTTTAAGCTCCAAAGCTTATTCCACCAAACCACATAGTGTCAACCGAATTGGAGGAGCAGGCAAGAGGCACCAAGTCACGAGCCATCTAATACCCACTCCTAACACTGTACGAGCCACGCACATCATAGTGCCACAAAAGATAATCTCTCCAACTACAAAAGCCAACCGGGATGCTAATAATTGCCAAGATATCATCAACACAAAAATGCTACCTAAGGACCCGTAAGTCCCACCCACCAGAGTCAGAGAACAGCTGCTTAACCTTCGCATTTACACCTAAAGAAATTGGGGGGGGGGGAGAGAGAGAGAGAGAGAGAGAGAGAGAGATAGAGAGAGAGAATTTTAAAAGTAGAAGGATCCATTGATCGTTGTAAATACTGATAGAAGACCCATCTCATACACACCATCTCACGCCCTTAGCGAGAAGCTGCCTACCCCAAACTAAGCTATTCCAAATAAATGAAGCTGAAGATGTCTTTGGGGCTTCCATGAAATTGCAGTCCCTGAAATAGCACCCTTGAAGAACCCTAACAGCTAACAATTTCGGCCTCTTTAGAATCCTCCAGCATTGGTCTGCCAAATTTGCCTTGTTAAAATCTTCCAGCTCACGGAAACCTAACCCACCTTCCGATTTAGACATACACAGCCGAGACCATGAGCACCAATGCATTTTCTTGATAGTCTCGTTGCTACCCCACCAGAAATGGGGACAAAGCCAATGAATTTCTTTGATAAGCTCTTTTGGAAGCCGAAAAATGCTTATGGCATATGTTGGGATTGATTACACGATAGCTTCGATTAATATTTCCTTTCCACCAACTGAGAGCAACTCTTCACCCCACCCTTCAATCTTGCCCCAAACTCTATCCACAATATCCGAGAAAAGAGCCCTTTTCTTTCTCCCCGAAAAGCATGAGAGACCAAGATATCTGTTGTGACACTCAACCAGCTTCATGCCGACAAGAGAGGCTATCCTAGAACCATCCGCTGCAGAAAAGGATAGGCTTACACAAACGACTAATTTATCAAAGTTTATCAACTGGCCAATGACTTTAGCATAAATTTCAAGCACCCTTCGCACTCCCAGGTAGTTTGAGTCATTTGCTTTTGTAAAGATCAGACAATCATCAGCAAACGGCAAATGGGAAACAATTGGTCCTCCACGGCTACACTCAAAACCAATAATTTTACTTTCCGAATGAGCCGTATTAACAAGATTCGAGAAACCTTCATCACAAATAATAAAAAGATATGGGGAGAGAGGATCTCCCTATCGGAGACCTCTAGTTGGCTTAACGAATCCGTAAACCTCACCATTGAGATTAAAAGAAAAGGAAACAAAGGATACACACCTCATAATTAACTTTACCTATTTCTCCGGAAACCCCAACTTCATCATCATCTTCTGAAGGAAGGTCTACTTGACCATATCGTAGGCCTTGGACTTGTCAATTTTTAACGCCATTGAACAAACTTTCCTTTTCCTTTTCTTAAGCCTATGAAGGCGTTCAAAACCTATTATTGTGTTGTCTGTAATCTGCCGACCTGAAATAAAGGCCCTTTGGTTTTCAGCAACTACCTCATCAAGCACATTCCTGAAGCGATTCGTGATAGCCTTGACGATGATCTTATACAAAACATTACAGAGGTTGATGGGCTGGTATTCCGTAATCTTTATCGGATTCCAAGATTTTGGGATAAGGGTGATGATGGTTTTATTCATTTTCTCCACTGAACCACCATCATTTAAAACTGACAGGCAAGTTTTTGTTACACTAGGGCCAATACTATCCCAGAATTTGTGGTAGAAAATGGTTGAAAGGTCGTCTTCGCTAGGAGCTTTCATGGGATCCATATCAAAAATTGCTGTCCGAACCTCATCACTTGTAAAATTCATATCCAGAAACTGAGCCCTAGACATTGCCAACTTTGGTTTGATGCCACCTACAACAGCCTCTAAGCCTGCTTGGGAAGGGTTGTAAGAGCAGAAAAGTGCTGAAAAATGCTCCTCAATAATACGCTCCATATCATGCTTCTTATCCCACCACTAACCATTGTCATCAAGGAGGCTTTTGATTTTATTTCTGGCCTTCCTTGCTGAAGCTTTAGCATGAAAGAAACGGGTATTGCAATCACCCAACTTGAGCCACTCCACTCTTACACGTTGCCTCTAATACCTCTCCTCAATAGCTAAAGCATTATCAAGCTAAGCACCCAGGCCATTGATCACTCTCCAAGATTCCAGCCTCTCGACATTACAGGCCACCCTAAGTGCCTCTTTCTTTTTAGCAATATCGTTCCTTTAGGCTCTCCTTTTCTCAATGTTCCACAAGCTAAGATTTCTCCTGCATGCCCCAATATTCCTAAGAACAGTCCCTAACCCATCACAATTCTCTGCTGGCTTCCAAGAGGACAGGACTATTTCTTTACAATCACTATCATTAGCCCAACACTCTTCAAAGAAAAATCTTTTACCCTTCCTATTCCTGTCAACAATAGCCGAGCATGACCCCTCTAAACCATCAAGGACAAAAGGCCTATGGTCAGACCCCCAAAAGCCAAGATGCTTAATCACAACATGTGGAAACAACAGTCTCCAGTCATCATTGCACAACCCTCTGTCCAACCGTTCCATTATAAGGGACTCATCACTACGTTTATTACTCTAGGTGAATCTTAGCCCTACGAAACCCATATCCTCCAAATTAAATATCTCCAGGGCTTCTCTAAAATTCGAAATCTGCTGCCAAATCCTGCTGTTACCACCCAGTTTCTCAGAATCCCACAGTATTTCGTTAAAATCCCCAATAATCGCCCATGGGAGATTTGATAAGCCAGCCAATCGTTTCAAAAGTATCCAAGAGTGCACTCTTTCCGCCTGTATGGGGTGGCCATAAAACCCCGTAAATCTCCAACTCAGCCTACTGTGCCTAATTTCCACATCAATATGGGCTTGAGAGTATGTCAGAAGAACAACATCAACATCACTCGACCAGAACAAGCATAATCCACCAGCACTACCAAAGCTGTCCACCACCAATTTGTTCTCAAACCCAAGCTTTGACCGCCACACTTCCAATTTCGAGTGCTTGCACCTGGTTTCCAAAAGAATCATCACCTTTGGATTGACATCCCGCTTATGGTAGACAATCCAAGCTTGTTAGGTGATTATTTTTCACAGCAGCCTCAAGTACTACTATACTAAAGCAATTAATTCCTTTCAAAAAAAAAAAAAAAATACTAAAGCAATTAATTGACTATAATTTCCATTATCTTAAAAACTCGACTGTTTTGCAAAAGCAAAGACAAATTAAAACTCTGATATTCGCATAGAAAGCAGAAGAATAGAAAATGCTTTATTTATTTTTTGTGGCCCATAAGGACAGGTGGATGCAACCTTCTAACCTCAACCAATTTGTGTTTACAAACAATTGAATACGGTTGAATTTAGTACGTAAGTATAGTAGTAATTATATTATGATTTAGTACGGTAGAAAACAGTCAAAAGAACAACAAAATAGGGGTATGTATATATTATAATCATTTTTAGTTACTTAAGGTAAGGTTTATGTTATTACCTGAGTCTTTTCGTCATTTATATATTTACATATCTATTATTTGATTTCAAAATGAAAATAATATTCATTATTGGAACACTGTCTAAAAGGATTTAATTTTCAATAATTCATTTTTTTTTTCTTTTTCTAAAACTATCTAAATCAAGCCCTGAAATGATTCAGAGACAGACTTTGTATGATGGACAACGTTAATATTCTTCAAAGAATCTGGAAGCACCTATCAAAAAGGCCCATCCGTCCATATCCATTAATTAGGGTGTTGTGTTTCTCCAGACCCATTTCTCTGCCTTATCTATCTCTCTTATTTCACAAAATTTAACAATCAAAGAATTGAAAGTTATGCAATTTGGTCGCACTCCACGATTTTCCATTTGTTCAATAGTGAACGTCACCTCTTCGACAATATCCACTCACGATCGTGTTAAACATCACATCACTCGGAACAAGCCCATTTTCCATTTCTTTTCCCAAAATCTCCTCAGCCTTTTCAATCTTCCCTTGTTTGCACAACGCATTCAACAAAATGCTACAAGTATAACCGTTAATCCTAGCTCCTTTCCCAATTGCTTCTTTATACAGAGCAATCACACCCTCACCATCACCAGTCCTAGAAAATCCATGAAAAAGAATACTATAGGTAAACCCGTCAGGCACGAACCCATTAGCTTCCATTTCTTGGCAAACCTTTTTAGCCTCCTCCATCCTCTTTGCCTTACAAAGCCCACTGAGCAAGGAATTGAATGTAACCAAATTTGCCTCCACATTCTCAATCTTCATCCTTTCTCTCAAACCAAATGCCTTCTCCAACTCCGCAGCCTTACAATACCCATCAATCAACGTATTATACGTAACCCGAGTTGGCACCAGATTTCTTTTACACATTTCGTCGAACAGCTTCTCTGCATCCCTCATTTTTTTTTTCTTTACACAAGACACCTAACAGAACATTATAAATAAACACATTAGGCCTCACTCCTCTCTTCTTCATCAAATCAACAACCTCTCTTGCCCTTTTTAAATCACCAATCTTCACCGCAGCTTGAACAGCTTTTCCATACGTGAACTTATCAGGCTGAAAACCCGAATCAACAATATCCTCAAACAATTCAAGAGTCTTGTCAAATCGGTTACAAGTCACTAAACAATCAAGCAAGAGATTAAGAGAAGCTAAAGAAGGAAACCCACCATCCTTTCTAACAGAAGAATAGAGTTGCAAGGCTTCAACGGGCATTTTAGAGGATGATAAAACTGATAAGAGCATGTTATGTCGGAAAAATTCCATCATGTGGGGCCACATATGTAAATATTAAATGTATTATGCTATCTTTGGTTAAGTCTAAATTAAAGTGATCTAATTAAGATTTAAAGTATTAAGGCTTAAGGGTATAATTGTTATGGAATTAATGTGTAGATACCATAATACTATATCTAATTTGATGAGGGGCCGAATTAGAAATAGTAAAACCTATAATAATATAATTATTATATATTAGGGTTATGGTCCCCAAATTACACGATCCATCAACCGAGAAACAGAGAATAAATTTAGGGTTCATAAAGATCGTGATAATTGGAAGATCACAATCCGTCCACCAACTCCGGCAATGGATTCAGGTACGCTTCCGCTTTCTTTTATCTCCCTTTCTCTTGAATTGATATGGGTTATAAACATGAACATAAGGTTTGATTAATTATGATATAAAAACATGTTTAGGTTCAGATTCGGATTAATTATGTGCCTATTCATGTTGATTAGTTTTTAATCAAATTACTTACGAGTGGTATCAGAGCCACCTATGATCGATTCTTGAGATTTTAAGAAAATCTTTGATGATTTGTTGTGTTGTTCAACTGCTTTGTTGTCAATATATGTTGGATCCGTAAGAACAAAAATTCTCAAGAAATTATTTGTGTTTAATTTGACTGGATCCGATTGGCACATGGATTTAGACTAAATTATCACTTGATGTATACAATATTGTCTGCAGTATTTATATTATATATATAGAAAGTCACTTGAGTTTTGATGTGTTTCTCGATCAGATTAAGATAATATATATATATATATATTATTTTTGTCAATATTGTTTGAATTTTGGTTAACATATCAGATTTATATTGTTTATGACTGATTGTTGGTAGAAAATACGAAAATAAACATATATTTTGTATACAAGTCATTGATCAACGCATGGGTTTGATCTGGTATGTTGATCTGATATAAACATATATATTGCTTGATAGATGTCACTGTTATGTTGTCAGTAGAAAATAAAGAAATAAATGCATGGGTTGATATGTATGTTGATTCAGTTTTGTGGCAAAATTGTTTATGAATGATTTTTGGTAGGGATTCAGTCTCCTTTGCCAGACCCACGCCACGTGATCGGGTCGATCTCACAGACCCACGCCCACGCGAACGGATCGATCGTTTTGAGTTGGCTACCGCCGTCTCGTGATCGGTCGTCGGTGTGGGTTGTGCCGCCGTTTTGATATACCTTTTATGGTTAAATAAAGTAGTCCATCATTCTAAATGGTCTAATTGAAACAAGATGTCGCCAAAGTGACCTCTCTTGTGTAGATTGTTCATTAGGGATCTTGGATATTTGTATGTGTGTAAATTTATGCGGGAATTAGCAGGCCCAAAGGAAGGTTAATACTTGGCCGAATTATATATATACACCTGTGATGGTAAACATGTGGCGATTATAAGGTTTTACATGTGAATAATAAGTCGATCCAAAGATAGATTTATTATTTGACATGAATTATTGTTAATGTTTGATCACTACAACAAGAGTACCATTTACAATTAATATTACTGTGCAAAGACTTAATATTAATGTTGTGTTAGGTATCTTGAGATGAGACTTACCATTATTTGAATTTGTTGATTATTGTATTTGGTTATTAATGTGAGCATGTTTGTTTGTTTGTTTTGTTCTCTTTACAGTTAGTGTTTCTACTATATCTGCTAATATCAACTCTATTCCCATGCTTAATGGGACCAAGTTTAAGGATTGGAAAGAGAACATAGAAATTGTTCTCGGCTGCATGGATCTAGACCTTGCACTTCGGAGTGAGCAGCCTGCTTCTCTTACGGATGCAAGTTCTCCTGATGACAGGAAGAACTTTGAGAAGTGGGATCGCTCAAATCTCATGAGTCTTATGATCATCAAGCGCGGCATTCCGGAGGCATTTAGGGGTGCGGTATCTGAAGAGATAACCAAAGCCAAAAAGTTCCTAGCCAAAATTGAAAAGCGTTTTACGAAAAACGATAAGGCAGAAACAAGCGCGCTTTTGTAAAGCTTGGTTTCTATGAAGTACAAAGGCAAGGGAAACATAAGGGAGTACATTATGGAAATGTCTCATATTGCTTCTAAGCTTAAGGCATTGAAGCTCGAGCTGTCTGATGACTTGCTCGTACATTTGGTATTAATATCACTTCCTGCACAATATGGTCAATTTAAGGTCAGTTACAACTGTCAAAAGGAGAAATGGACTCTTAATGAGCTCATTTCTTGCTGTGTGCAAAAGGAAGAGAGATTGAAGCAAGACAGGACCGAAAGTGCTCATTTGGCTAGCACCTCTAAGGACAAGGGCAAAATGAGTGTTAGGTCTGACCATGGTAGTAAATACTACGACAGATATGGCAGTTTAGGTGAACATTTTATATTCTGAATCGAGTGCCAACTAAAGCAGCTGCGAAAACACCTTATGAGCTTTAGATAGGCAGAAAGCATAGTCTGAAGCATTTTCACATTTAGGGATGTCCAACTGAGGTAAGACCTTACAGGCCACATGAAAATAAATTGGACTCCAAAACTGTGAGCAGCTACTTCATTGGCTACTCTGAGCGATCTAGGGGCTATAAGTTTTATGATCCCACACTTAGGTCAATTTTTTGAGACGGGAACTGCCATATTTTTTTTTGAGGATGTTGAGTTTGGGGGGAGAAATAAGGTTAGAGACATTGTCTTTGAGGAGGAATCGGTTTCAATTCCCACTATCGCTTTTGACAATGTGTAGGTTTCTATACCTGTCATTAATCAAGAAGCGAATCCGGATTCTCAACCAGACAATGTTGATCAGCCCCCTATTCAAAATGAGGTAATTGTTCCTGAGGAACAAACTCAACAACCTCAAGAACCAGTGCCATTAAGGCGATCCACTAGAGAAAGGAGAAATGTTATTCCGGACGATTTTATCATATTTCTCCAATAACATGAGGAAGACATTGGAATGGTGGAAGATGATCCAATCAACCTCCATCAAGCCATGCAAGGTTCCAACTCTCAAAAGTAGATTAATGTCATGAATGAGGAGTATAAGTCTATGCAATACAATAAGGTTTGGGAACTTGTCCAATTACCAGAAGGTGCGAAACTCATTGGTTGTAAATGGATTTTTAAAACCAAAAGGGATTCGAAATGTAATGTGGAGAAGTATAAGGCTCGTCTTGTGGCTAAAGGCTTTACCCAAAAGGAAGGGATTGACTTTAAAGAGACTTTCTCTCCAATTTCAACGAAAGACTCTTTTAGGACAATCATGGCACTTGTTGCACATTTTAACCTTGAGCATCATCAGATGGATGTCAAGACGACGTTTCTCAATGTTGACATTGACGAAACAATTTATATTGTGCAACCAGAAAACTTTGAGTCGGGAGACCCAAAGAATATGGTCTACAAATTGACAAAATCTATTTATGGACTCAAGCAAGCTTCCCGTCAATGGTACCACAAGTTTCATCAAGTGATTATGTCGTTTGGTTTTGAGATAAACGTTGTTGATAATTGTGTGTATCACAAATTCAGTGGGAGTAAGCACATATTCCTGGTTTTATATGTCGATGACATAATGCTTGCCACAAATGATATAGGCATGTTGCACGAAACCAAGAGATTTCTATCAAAGAATTTTGAGATGAAAGATCTTGGTGACGCCTCTTTTGTATTAGGGATCCAGATATAACGAGATCGATCTCGGGGTATTCTTGGATTATCACAAAGGAGCTATATCGATAAAGTGCTCAAAAGGTTTGGCATGCAGGACAATAAACCAGGTGACACCCATGTCGCTAAGGGAGACAAGTTTAGTCTCAATCAGTGCCCTAAAAATAACCTTGAAGTTAAGGAAATGCAGAAGATTCCTTATGCATCAGCTGTAGGTAGTCTAATGTATGCTCAGGTGTGTACGTGTCCAGATATTGCGTACATTGTTGGTATGTTAGGCAGATATTTAAGTAACCCTAGGATGGATCATTGGAAAACAACCAATGGGGTTATGAGGTATTTGCAGAGAATAAAAGATCACATGCTCACATATAGGAGATCGGATCAGTTTGAGATCATAGGATATTCTGACTCCGATTATGCTGGATGTCATGGCAGTAGAGTTTGTAGCATGCTATGAGGCATCCAACCTTAGGATATGGTTGCGGAATTTTGTCACTGGGCTACACATTCTAAAGGGTACTGAAATACCACTCAAACTATATTGTGACAATAAGTCAGCAGTGCTATATTCCAACAACAGGAGCTCATCTAGGTCAAAACATATTGACATTAAGTTCCTAGTTGTAAATGTAAGAGTGCAGAGTTGACAGATATCCATAGAGCACATTGGGACAAACTCCATGATAGCGGATCTGCTTATAAAGGGATTACCACCCAAGGTCTTTCATGAGCATACTGCTCATATGAGTGTTATTTTGTGTGAGGATATCACATTATAGTGGGAGTTTGTATTATTTTGTATTTTATTGCTTTATGTTTGATTTTGGACATACTTATGCTATGTATTTGGATATTTTTCTGATCAGAAATAAAGTATTCAGTTTATTTCACTCTGTTACATTATGTTAAACATTGATCTCACTAAGGAATAAAGTAGGACCAGTTGGAAACAGACATGTATAGATCACATTGCATGTAATTTCCATGCTACGCATCCATGATTGATCTATGTCGTTTGGTTATGTTGGTGTACGTGACCATTGATGGGTTTAGTCACGCTAAATGTGATGAAAACCGCTTTGATCCTATAACAGCATAATCAATGGACGAGATTGTTCGGATATACCCTAAAATTGTGATAGCAAAATTTTAGAGCTCATAAAGTCATACACATTTGTATAATTACATATGTGTCCCAGTGGGAGATTGTTGGAAAAATTCCATCATGTGGGGCCACACATGTAAATATTAAATGTGTTATGCTATCTTTGGTTAAGCTTAAATTAAAGTGATCTAATTAAGATTTAAAGTATTAAGGCTTAAAGGGTATAATTGTTATGGAATTAATGTGTAGATACCATAATACTTTCGCTAATTTGATGAAGGGCCAAATTAGAAATAGTAAAACCTATAATAATATAATTATTATATATTAGGGTTATGGTCCCCAAATTATACGATCCTTTTGAGTTTGTCTGTATCCCCATCAACAGAGAAACAGAGAATAAATTTAGGGTTCATAAAGATCGTGATAATTTGGAAGATCACAATCCGTCCACCAACTCCGGCAATGGATTCAGGTACGCTTCCGCTTTCTTTTATCTCCTTTTCTCTTGAATTGATATGGGTTATAAACATAAACATAAGGTTTGATTAATTATGATATAGAAACATGTTTAGGTTCAGATTCGGATTAATTATGTGTTTATTCATGTCGATTAGTTTTTAATCAAATTACTTACATGTTAGTGAAAAGAGGTTTTAAGGAGGGTGAAGAAACAGAGAAAAGAGTGAAGAGATCGTTTGGTGAAGAGAAGGATGACGTCTTAGAGAGAATCAGTGTTTTGATGAGATTTTCGGCGGTTGCTGTGCGTTGTTGTTGGAGCAGGATTCGAAGCTTTCGCACTTGTTCTTCGCGTTCTTGGTGGGTCGATGAGTCTGTGCAGAGGGACAAACAAGAAGCAAATGAAATGGGGTTTTTGTGGTGTCTGTGCGGGACATGGAGGAGCAGTTTTCGAACAAGACGCAGCCAGAGGTGGCCATGGTTTCGGTTAAACCGACGGTTTTGTCCGCGGTTTAACCGAAACCGTACTTCAAAAAACCGCCCCAAAACCGAAACCGAAACCGGAACCGACGGTTTTAAAACTGGTCGGAAACCGGTTGAACCGGTTATGGTTTCAGTTTGGGTACTTCCAAAAACCGTCAAAAACCGGTTGTTGAACCGCCGGTTTTTTTTATTAAAAATAATTAAAAAAAATCGACTAATCAGAAACTGACACGTGGCATTTTTTTTGAATTTTTTTTAAAAAAACCGAAACCGAACCGAAACCGAACCCAAAACCGTCGGTTTTTAAACCGAAACCGAAACCGAAACCGTAAAACCGCCGGTTAGAAACCGTATACCAAACCGGTTTTCCGGTTACGGTTTCGGTTTTGGGTGGCCACGGAACCGAAACCGCCGGTTTCAAACCGAAACCGAACCGAAATCGAACCGTGGCCACCACTAGACGTAGCTGTGTAGCCATTGCCTTTTTTTTCGTGCGCCCTTCAAAATGATTTTTCAACTTTATTATATATAGAACTAATTACACCAACCTCCTTGAGGTTTGCCTTAATACACACGGAAACAACTTTATCAGTAATTGACACTCACCTTCCCTATCGTCAGTCAACTGCCGTCTAATCTAACCGTTGACTTATATAATGTACACGTCAGATCTAAAAAAAGAAAAAATACTGATACACCAAAATTAAAAAAATAGAAAAAATCTAAAAAAGAAAAAAACTCAAAATCTATTTATAAAAAGGAAAAATAAATATTTTTTTCAAAGAAATATAATTAAAAATTTTAATGTTTTTTTTCACTAAATATATTTTAAAAAAGATTGGTTTCCACCGTCCATCATGAGATCAAATTAAAAAAAAAAAAAAACGAAATTTAAATTTTTTTTTAAAGAAAAAAATCATATCTTCATAGCATTCAATAATTTCAAAAAAAATCAATTCCAAAGAAAATTACAAATCAATCCCAAAAACAAAATCCACAAATCTCATTCAATAATTCATAGATTCTCCTTTCTTCTTCAATCAATTCCAAAAAAAAAAAAAATCCACCAATTAATATCATCTTCCTCAATGACCTGGAAAAAAATTCCAAACATAAAATAAATCACAAATCAATCCCAATAACAAAATCCACAAATCTCATCCAACAATCATATATTTTTTTTCTTCAAACAATTCAAAAAATAATTCGAGAATCCTTCCCTTCCAACTCCCCATCTTCGTGGTAGTCTTCACACGCACCAGAGCCACCACCCACTCCGTCATGGCCACTCACCGACCCGTTCCTAACAGGTCGATCACCGCACCTTCACACGCGGAGGATCAGACATTGGATCTGGTATCTTCCTTTTTCTGGATATGAAACTCCATCTCCAGATATATATATAATTTTTCGTATTTATTGGCGATGATGGTGTTTGGATTTTGGATAATTGATTTCTGGTAATGTTTGGATGGTGGTAGTGTTTGTGAGTTTGATTTTTGAGTGAGTTTTAGAGAGAAAAGAGAAGGGATAGTTGAATTTGAGTAAGTGTGACGCAACATGAAATAATGAAGGAATAAGAATACCAACATTTATATTCCAAGATAAACTGGAATCCACCAGAAAAGAGGAAAACTCTTAAAAGAAATTTTGAATTTTATTGAATAAAAGTTGCTTAGCCTTTCATCTTACAAGCCTATTTGAAACAAACGAACCCTAATCCTTATTGAGCAAGGAAATGAGCCTAATTTAGGGAAAATTACCAAAAATAGCAAAATTGGGATAATTGTGGAAACAAATAATTCTAAAGACCTAAATCAAGCCAGAATTGACGGTAGACGATTCTGACTTGTAAAACTCAACTTATTACCAAAACAAAAGTTTCCTAAAATAGCAAAAAGGGCAATTACGAAATGATGAAATTTGATTGCAAAAGGGCATGAAAGGCCGTGACTATTGTAGACCTCATCGATTCGCTTTAACTATGAAAGTTTCGCACCGTTTCGACTCCGTCGCCAGCTCTAGTAGAAATCATTTCGTGAATTTCCGATGGTCCATCAAAGCTATAAAGGACTCCGCCACCTATTCTACATCACAATGGTGGGTGGTGGTTGGTGGTTGGATTTGAGGTGCCCGCTGGCGGGGAGACCAACGCCGATGTCGTGGGTGTGGGTTTTTGGTGGGTTTGAGTGTGGTTTTCTGGTGTTGATCCAGAACATTGTACAATGAATTTTTTTTTTAAAAAATTGTTTTTTGTTAAATTGATGAAGATTAGGAATGATTGAGGTGTTTCATTTTGTTGTGGATGGAAATATATGGAGAGGTGTTTTATTTTGTGAACAATATAAAAAGAGGTGTTTGATTTTCTCACCTACTCTGTAATTGATGATGATTCTTACTAAGAAGAAAAAAAATGGTGAACAATATATGAAAGAGGTGTTTGATTTTCTCACCTACTCTATAATTGATGATGATTCTTACTAAGAAGAAAAAATGGTAATGATGACCAAATAAGAAGGAAACTGGGATGTTCTGATGTTGATGTTCTATGAAGGAAACTGGTGTTGATGTTTCCGGACCAAATAAGAACCAAATTATTTGTTTATTTTTTGTCTTAAAAAAATTGTTTAATTGATGTTGTTACTTATTAATGTTGTTCGAAGAAGAAAACTTTTTTTTTTCAATTTTTTTTCTTTAATTTTTTCTCTTGGGAAAGAATAAGACGAGATTAAATTTGAATCTTTATAAAAAAAATTTAAAAAAACTATTAATTTTCAATTAATCTTATTTTGTATTTTATAAATAAATTTTCTTTTTATTTTATATGTAATTTGATTTTTTTTTTTTTAATTTTAAGTTTTTGTCTTTTTCTAGGGTTTTAAAAGTAAATAGACATACTTAGGGGTGCTTTGGACTTTTACACAGTTTGACAAGGTCAAAGGCTAAATGTAACGGATATTGACTGACGGGAGGGGAGGTGAGTGTCAATTAGTGATAAAGTTATTTTTGTTTGTATTTAAGCAAACCTCAGGGGAGGTTGGTGTAATTAGTTCTTAGATAAATATAATTTTGCAATAACGGTGGAGGTGGTGCTTTTGCCATACATTATTAAAACCGATTTCCGAACCCTATTTTTTTTTTTTTTTTTTTTTTTTTAAAGAAAATTTATATGATACCGAATAAAATTTAAAAAACAAAAAATACAAAACACAAATTAATACTTTAGAGGGTTATATGATCTTTACCTCCAATGTTGATCGGTGGTAGCAATACCAATGCTAGTGATATATAAATAATAATAATAATAATTTGTTTTTCATAATTACATGATATCAGTAAAATAACTAAACTCTAAAAGGAATTTTCCTTAGACAAGATTGATATTGATCTAATGGTATGCCCCCCTAAACTTACAAGATTGAGTTGTGAGTTGAGGTCGTATCTCCCTCTCCCTCAAATATTAAATTAATTGTAATATATTTTTTTTTTTTATAAAAATACAATTTTCCTTTGAAAAAAGAAAATGAAAACAATAAGGGTCATATGCTCTTGTACAAGATTTATTTAGTTGCAGAGGTAGTTAATAGTTATATCCAATCCAAAAGCTTGATAAATGTTTCCTGAATTAATTGCTGTTAACATGTCGTTTAAGATGCATAGCTTTACATATAAGAATGACCTGCCTTTAAAAAATAAAAATAAAAAAAAAACCTCCATCTATCAATAGTTGAATTCATGAACGATTACAAAACAGAGGATACCTGGGAATTAATATTCACCATTCTCATTAATTTCTATCAATAGCACATACCTCTGTATATATGAGAGGCAAAAAGAATACAAAATAACAAAACTATCCGATAAACCCAGTTCATCACACTAAAAAACAAAAAAATAACAGAAAATGATAAGGCACACAACAAAATCACATCTGATACATGTGTGAGAGAATTAAAAAGCACAACAGAATGAGTGACGGTGTCTTAATACTCCTCAAGATGGAGAGTATATATTCTCAACTCCCATCTTGCCAAGAAGAAAACCAAACTGGGTTGGATGAAGAGCCTTGGCAAAAATATCAGCAAGGGGTCACATATAAGTTACATCATGTAACGTCTTCAAACAACCTTTTTGAATCTTTTCTCTAACGACATGGCAATCTATCTCGATATGCTTTGTACACTCATGAAACACAAGGTTAGCTGCAATATGTAGCCCGGTAATCGGCCTCTACTGAAGACCGTGACACAGTATGTTGCTTCTTAGATTTCCAAGAGATTAAAGAATTCCTAAGATTTTTCAACTTTATTTATAATTTTACAATAACATCGGAGACTGCATTTTTGCCGCTCATTAATAAACCGATTTCCGAACCCAACTTTTTGAACTTACTGTTACCTTAGTGTGCACAGAAAAGCAACATAGTCTATGAAATAGCATATGTAAATGTTAATAGAAATTCAGAACCAAGTAGAATGTTAAGGCGATTATGTTCTTTTCCTTCTTAATGGAGTTGTTATCGTTTCTGTTGGGTTGAGGAGCTTGAAAAAAACATGTCGCGCTATACGCTGACGTAATGCTAATCCTCTATGTATTGATCAACATGAAATACCTCCCATTACACCGTTGTTGCCTCTCACTCACAGTCAGCCTCCCCCTTGATGAACAAAATTAAATCTCGTTAGTGCACAAATTGATACGATAGTATAGCGAGCAAATATGAATGTTATACTCAAAGAGAATTGCAACGTTAATCAACTAAATCTAATTATACAGTAATCAAAAAACTGAAATTAATGAAAAGAAAGTTGCTGAAAATTAAAGAAACAATTAAAAACAAATTTAATTGAAAACAACTAATTTAAATTGCAAGAAATTAAAGAAAGCTGTCATAAAATAAAACACCTACGGTGATATATTCAGTATCTATCACAAAAACATATGTCACCGCAAGTCACTTTTTTTTTAGTGTAAGTATCCGGAACGGTTGTTTCTGACATTGATTCTTCATTTACTTGTACTGCGTCACTGAGTCTGTAGATGAAAATTGATATGAGCAGAAGGTAGACACAATTGATAGGAGTCCCATAAATTGTTAAATACTTGTAGTAGCGATCGAGGTGACTATCGTTCAAACTGTCATGGAAAAGGTTCTTGTTTGTATAAAAAATGAATATATTAAGGGTGCTTCCAATTCCAGAAACAATGAATGTATTGATTGCTCGTAGAAAATTCTTCATCGATCCGGACAGATGATCATCATCAATTGTGAAATCTTCCAGTCCATACATAGCAAGTCCATCCATAAGACCTAACAACAAAAACTGTGGAGCAAGCCACCATATGCTCATTGCTTTATATCCATAAAATCCATAATATACACTTTCATTAAAATTCAACCCGCCATCCTCAACCAGCCTACGATTCTCAACCCGCCATAATACAGCACTGCATAATATGGATACCAGCATTCCAGCCCAAATTCTCATAATATTTTGCTTTAGTCTAGCTTTAGGAAACCATTTTGAAAGTAAAAATCGAGACAAAGTGGAGACAGTTTCACGTGTTATGGATTGAAGTAAAACTAAATAGATCAAAAGATTTGGAGATTTCATTTGGATTCCCTGTTGAGCTGAAAAGGTGTTCCCTGCAGATAGCAACAAGCCGAAGACAAGGAAAGTAGACCACATAGGAATCAATTTCAGAATATATTTAGTTTCCTGGACCTTTGTTACACTGCAAAGCCTGCCTGCCTTTTCTTGTTCTTCACGTCCAAGAGTGGATTCAAATTCAATGATGGCAGCTTTGTCTATCCATCTGCATATATATGCATTATTACTTCACATAAAAACATATATACTACTTTTTAACACCCATGTCATATATTAATGTCTCGCTTTCCCTAGCTTCCATTTCCCTCCTCAACAATGGCTATGCTTAGGCTTCTTTTATGAAACTACGTCCCCAAAAGCACAACACACTCTCTTCAACAATTACTTCCAACCCACATCGAGATCTGCTTTCTTGTTTCTTACATATCGCTTTTCAAATATATGGTTCGATTGAAGCTTACAGTACATTTCCTGATTTCCATTATTATATTTTTTTCAATTTAATTAAAATAAAAAACCAGCACCTTCTAAAACCCAAAATCTTCCGGAACCCAGAACTTTTAGTTTGAATGTTGTTTTTCAATTTCGATTTGAATTTTGTGTGTTGTTCGGTAAAGAATCTTGAACTAGAGAAACATATATTTTTTTTTAAATAATCAAGAGATAAATTATTATGGTTAGATGGTTACCATTCATGTGATTCTAGAGGCTGGTTTTCCAATTTTGAAAAAAAAAAAAAAAAAAAAAATCGAGTCACTAAAATCATGGGAGAAGCCGCCAGTAGAAGAGGTTGAAAGTGTCTTTCAATGAATATGAGTGTTTCAAAAAGAATATTGAATATAGTATGTTAGACTTCTCAATTTTTTTTGTTCTATATTGATAACATCACAACCGTCACAGATTTACAAGATATTGACAACTCATCATGTTATATAATTTAGAAAGTTCTTTTAGAAAAAATTTGGAAAGCATAGTATTACTCTATTAAGGTGCTGTCTTTCCCAACAACAAAAAATAGGTTTTCAACTTCATTGATAAAAAACAAAAGGTAATATTAACTTGTGCCCTTAACCATAAAAATTACTATAACAAAAAGTCCATTAATTGTCTTTTCTATAAAATAATTTTTATGATTTTAACACAATATTCTGATTGGATTTCCCTGCATGATATATTTATGAAGAGATTTATTTAATTTTAAAGCTTGATTGCACAAACATCCTATAAGTTTAGACCAAATTGCACTCTCCGGCACCCTTTTCGTTTATTGGACAAACATCCCCTATAAAACTTTGACCAAACGGTTGACTAACCATGAAGTTAACAACCAAAAGGAAAAGACGTAAATACCCTTTCATCCAAAATCCCTTTTACCATTAATTAAAAAAATTATTGTTGGAGGTTTGTTGATTTAAATGTGTAAAAATTATTGTTCAAAGCCACACACTCTAATCAACTGAACTATTCCAGCTTATTGTTGGATGTTTGTTGATTTAAATGTGTATATATAGTTATATAATTTGTTTAAAATAATTTAAATATGTTTATATAATTTAAAATAAACTCATATATATATATATATATTAAAATAAACTAATATTTAATAATATATTATAAAAACATATTTATAAAAAACAAAAAGAAAATAGGAAAACAAAAGGAAACCTATAAAATCTAGAAAATCAAAGCCCGTAAATTTTTTTTTTTAATTCATTTTCCTTTTCAGAAAATATATTATTTCAATTTGATAAAAAAAAAAAACAAAAAAATCAAAGCCGATGATTATATTTATTTTAAAATTATATTATTTTACATGTTTTAATAATTTAATATATAAATATTAAAATATATATTTTTAAAAAATAAAATTATGTTGTGAAATCCAATCACATAAAAGTTTTTTTATGTAAATTGTTTTCAGAGTTAATTACACTAAAGACCCTATATTTATCACTTTAAGTAAAATATCCTTAAGTTTAGAAAAGTCAACACAAACATACTTTACCGTTAAATTAGGCCGATTAGACGTTAGTTCTTAATAGTAGAAGGGTAATTTAGTCGTTTTGTTTATCTATTTAAAATTAATTATTTAATAACAAATATTTTTAAATATATATATAAATATATATGGAGTAGACTCTTCCATTACTTATTAATAATAATAATAATAATAATAATAATAATAATAATAATAATAATAATAATAATAATAAAAGATTCAATACGGAGATCTATGTTTTGGAGGAGATCAATTCTCCTCCAAAATGGAGGATAGAGCCATTAGATGGAGATGGGGCTGATTTGTTCCATTTTTTTTTTTTAATCTTTTTTTTTTTTTTTGAATGATTTTTAGTTGTTTTTTTGGCATAAATATTTTAGTAATTAATTTGTATTTGTGTTGGTTGGGAATGAAGGTGATGAATGATATGATGTTGGAGATGGGGGTAAAGGTGATGATGATGATGTTTTATTTAATTTTTTTTTATTTTAAATTCATTCTAGAAATTAATTTAAATATTTTAATAAATAAACATTGTATGATGTTGTAAGGGTAAATTTATCGTTTAAAATATTTGGTCGGAATGATTTGACCTTAATGGTATAGGTATGCCAGTGCTTTCTCAAACTTAATAAGAGCATCTCCGACCAACACACTATCTTCATCAAAAATATCAAACACACAAAATAATCTTCTCTAACCAATACACCATTTATACTAAATAAATTTGATGAAGCTATAATACCACCAAACCTGGCACGTACCGTAGCTCCATCAATTTTTTTTTTTTTTCCTTTTGTTAAAATGTCACATCAACATTTACTTTTTACTAAAATTACTAATATTTTATACTTAATTATAACAATATGCATTTATAAAAAATATACCGTTGGAAGAAATCTTTAGAATGATACCCGCTTTGATATATATTTTATGTCAATAAAATTATTGAATGTCAATAAAATTATTGAATGTTGTATAAATTAACTAATAGAAATTTATTGTTATTATATAAATATTTATTAAGGGAATATTCTTTAAAAATGCTCTTTTAGTGTGAAATTTGGTGTGGTTACATTGGAGATAAAAAAAATTTGGTTTAATAAATATACTATTTTTATGACAACTTGGTGTAAAATTTAGTTTATTAGGTTGGAGATGCTCTAAGGATATCTTGTCTAAGCCATAGATACCGGAAGCTTAGTACAATTAACTCATTTTTAAAAATATTTTATGAACATTAATTTAAATTTAGATCTTTTTAGAATTTTGGATTTTTTTTTACGCCTATCACATTTTAGCTTTTTTTTTTTTCAAATATTTCCGAATAAGGTTTCAAACTTGAAAAAAAAATCTGGATTGGAAACGGATCAGCTCTAATTCACTATTTGTCCGAATCCACACAAAACTATTTACTCTCTCCCATACCCGAAAATCGAATGAGTAGCGATATTAAAAATTTTAAACCCCTCAAATACTACATGTACATCCCATGCATTAAGGATTTTTTTTACCACCACTGTTTTGAATATAAAGAGAAAATAGGGCATATGTTTACCTGAGTAATTTGGCTTGAGGCCACAACTCTAATTCATCATTGTACTGATGAAAGAAGTGATCTGGAGAAGAAGGGTATTCCATGTGGCGTTTCAATAGGGCAGCCCGGACAACTCGTATGCAAGTAAAAGGCTTTTCAGTGCTAGTAGCTGCTGCTTCTCTTTTGTGATATAAAGGAGTAGCCAAATAAAACAGCACAAAAGTTATCCCCATCACCCATCCTGTGGTAATCAAACGTAGCGGCCATGAACGGTTGAATAATGGGATGGCGACCAATGAACCAGCAACCCAGGCAAAACGCCACCATATTTCTTCTCGAGCTTTTACTCTTTCCTCCTTTATGTTTTGCTTATCTGCTTCGTGGGCTTCGAGTTGCTCAGCAGTAAATTGTCGTACAAAAGGCATCAACCCAGATCTACCCGCTGCTACTAGTATCAATCCAATAATAAATAGTGTCAGTTCATAACGTATTGATCCTCCGACACCGAAGGCTACCAGGCCTATCATAACCATTCCCTGCAACAACGTAACATTAATTAATATGTTTTTTTTTATTCATTATATATACTCATGGATCTTGATTAGCTCTACTTGTTAATTAATTAATCACACAAACTTACACATGTGTAGGCGACAGTTAAACAAAAGATGATCCTTTTGAGATGACCAGAAAAGGCTTGTGATAAATAAACCATAAAAATGTACAGCAACGCTGACAGTGCCTCCTGACCATTCACAAATGCTATAGCTACTTTGAGATTAAGAGGATCATTTGGATCTTGAGCAAAATATGTTATAAACACACTCACTACAGCTTTCTCTGCTAACTTGTAGCTGAATACCAACCCTGGATATTAATTATTAAACAATTACCATTAATATAATGGTTGTCAGACATATGTATCGATCAGAATTCAGACAATATTCATATATATTCTTAACTTATTGGCTCTTTTATCACTCTCTGTAAATAAATTAAAAAAGGAGATGCAAAATGGGTTGGCTATTATTACCTGATGCAAATGGAGCGGCCTTACAAAAGCAAAAGTTATATTTGATCCAGGAGATCAATCGAATAACGGTTTTGTTAATGTTGCTGCCGAACAAATTAAGCATAAACTTCAAGAATCGAGTATTCCAATATGGATTCTTTGTGGTCATTTCTGTATGCTCCATACCAAAAATAATTATTCAAGCTTTGGATATATCTCCTTATTCTTCTTTCTCCATATGTATATAAACATACAAAGTCGTTGTGTTTTTAAAACAAGTCAATCTCTGTTCTTCTTCTTGCTTTAATTTAATTTAATTTTTCAATTTTCTTTTAAGAAGAAAAAACGAGTCGATCATGACACTCAACTTTTGCATTGTGGGGTTGTGAGTTTTAGCAGTTGATGCATGGACAGCTAATAAATGCCATAAAATGAAAAAGAGCTAGGAGACATATTAGTGCGTACAGACTGAGTCAGCATTAATTGTCAGCATATATAAGACTAGAACAACATCCTTTATGCAAGTGTGGATTGTGTTACAAAAATTATTAACATGACAATAATATCAAAGCAATTGCATTGCTTTCTATATTATTAACATGACAATAATATCAAAGCAATTGCTTTCTATATGCTATAAAAATATACTTGACAAACAGCCAACTAAAAAATTGATCTACAATGCTTCATTGTTAAGACACCTGTTTATTAATTGTTTTTTAATAATTCAATGAAATTTACATATGATTTTTTTTTTTTTTGGATTTTAAATATATGTTGAATCAGCAACAAAATGGTTGTGCAGCAGACTATATGAAAGTGAATAGTCATGTTAATGGTGTTCACTCTGCCACCTCGGCTTGATATTGAGAAGTAATGATTGTATTAGAGAAATATAATTGTACTCAATCTATGTTTGTCCTTTATGGCATCTAATTTTTTAATAATCCACGACTGCATTGAAGATGCTCTACGAGTTAAGACTATGCGGTCGGTTAGTATTTAAAAACAGATTCATTTGGGATTATAAAATCTTTAATCGTTTTACTATAGTCTATCAACAACAATTAAGCTCAGTTAATGAGATTTAATTTGTTTATGTTTTCTTTTTTCCATGAGATGTTAGGAATACTCTCTTGAGCTAGACACTCGCTCCTTCCATTTTTGCACATGTTACATGTACACATTTTTTTTTTTTTTTAACCATAAAACTTGGAACCCTATATCATAAACGAGGATCTATAAACTTGAGTTTATACAGCCAGCTTATTTCACATTCTAACATTTATTCTCATATGGATACTATAAATAGAACAACCAATCATATTAGCTAGTTAGTGTTTCTGTCTATTATATGTAGCTTATATATTTCCTTCAAAATTTTCTTTAAAAAAAACAACATAATTTTTACTGTCACCGCTATTAACACTATAAATATATATATATTTATATATATAATAAGAACCATCAAATTAGCTAGCGTCCATTACATATAGCTTGTATATTTCCTTCAAAATTTTAAATTATTCTGATAAGAAGCAAGGTTCTAGTCGGATGAATCCTGACACCTACCACCTAAACCTATTAATCGGCGATTAAACGGTAAATGGATTTTTTTTTTTCCTAATATAGAAATCTAATCACAAACAAAATCCTTTAAAATCTATAAATACCAATCAAATCCACAAATTATTGGGCTATCTAGTGATGTCATATCTCATAACACATTCAAATAATGATTTTAAAATCAAAATTCAAAAGGCAAACGGTATGTAAATTTATTTTATTTTTTTTTATGTAAGGAATACAACAACTAGAATACAACAGTTGGATTACAGCAATCGAGTACGGTTCGAAGAGCAGCTCCCACTGATGTAGAGGTGGCCATGGTTTCGGTTAAACCGACGGTTTTGCCCGTGGTTTAACCGAAACCGTACTTCCAAAAACCGCCCCAAAACCGAAACCGAAACCGGCGGTTTCAAAACCGGTCGGAAACCGGTTGAACCGGTTACGGTTTCGGTTTGGGTACTTCCAAAAACCGCCAAAAACCGGCGGTTAAACCAGCGGTTTTAACCGCGGTTAAACCGCCGGTTTTTTTAAAAAAAAAAATAAAAAAAAATCGACTAATCAGAAGTTGACACGTGGCATTTTTTTTGAATTTTTTTTTGAAAAACCGAAACCGAACCCAAAACCGTCGGTTTTTAAACCGAAACCGAAACCGAAACCGTAAAACCGCCGGTTAGAAACCGTGTACCAAACCGGTTTTCCGGTTACGGTTTCGGTTTTGGGTGGCCACGGAACCGAAACCGAACCGTGGCCACCACTACACTGATGGGAAGAGAGAGCACCCACAAGAAGGAAGGACAACACCCACACAAGGTGGGACAACATCCACACAATAGGTGGACCAAGAAAAATTGACATATCCATATGCATGCCTTGGCACTCGAACTTGGATGGTGGAAGGCTCCTAGAGGATGGTCCAGTCATCACTCTGCGAGGCGATGTGTAATTTTTCCATAGAGGAAAAGACAAAAAAAAATTATTATGATGACAAAAGAAGGCGTGTAGGACCATATCACCACAATTTTTTATTTTAAAAAATTTATTATCATGATAAGTTGGTGACATGCTGGTGGTAGCTTTATCCATAAAAACCAAGGTTTCCTTTTTCATTTTTATTTTTCTCCATGTCACTCGTCTTCTTCACCATCTGGGTTTTTTTATTTCAAGACACTTTATCTCTCTCTCTTCAAACTCTTAACTTTTTCAGTTCATCCTTTTCTCAGTCACGACGTGTTCCAGGCAAGATATGGGTCAAATTTTTGTTTTTTTTTTTTTTTAATATCGGTCTGCCGAAGTCGACGGCGGACGTAAGCTTTGGACTACGAGGGAAGACAGATTTGGTCGAAGATGGGGACAGATGTTGTTTGTTTGGTCGACAGATCTGGTGACGCCTAGGCCGCAGTGACCGAAGCGCCAACTACGCGCTGCCGCCTAATATGGCCGACTTTCGGCTTTTCGACAGGCAGGAGGCCGCCTAGCGGCTAGCCGGCGATTAATCGGCAGATTTGGCCGACTATTCGAACACTGATACTTAAAAAGAAAATACCCTAATTAATGAAAGATGTATATTTACTGCTCATTTGTCTTCATATATTCCGACGAATCCTTCAATTTCACCAACACAGATTCCATTACGTTTTCATGTGTTTTTTAGATCTGGTGTGGTGTGATAACATCACCATTTCTACATCATAATAGGATTTTTTTTTAGCATCTTCATGGAACCCCCCCAAAAGGAAAGATTAATTGTTAATTTGTAGCCATAGCCTCTCTTCAGACACTCTCACCTTCCATTTTGACACATGTACACATTATTTCTTACCCATAAAATTTGGAACCATCATACACGAGGAGGATCTATAAACTTGAGTTTATACAGCCAGCTTATTTCACATTCAACATTTATTCTCATATGGACACTATAAATAGCTAGAACAACCATCAAATTAGTTAGTGTCTATGTCTATTATGTAGCTTATTTATTTCCTTCAAAATTTTCTTTACAAGAAACAACATAATTTTTACTGTCACTTATTTAAGAGAGAGAGAGAGAGAGAGAGAGAGAGAGAGAGAGAGAGATGGCTGTTGGTATATATCTTCATTTTGTATTTTTCTGGTTTAAAATGTTTATTAAGACAGCACTGATAATAGTCATGACCCCGGTTCGGTTCGGTTTCGAACCGTCGGTTCTAGTTCGGTTCTCTATTTTTGTTATACATTACAATAAATAAAAGTTTATTTTTAAAAATAAAATATGAGAAAGAACATCGTAGAGTATTGGGTCTGGCCCATAACCATTGTCCAAGTAAATATGTTTTCATTTTACTTCTCCTCCTTTTTATATAGATTAGACATCTCTTCACTTCCTTTTCCATTCATTGATATAACATAATGATATTCTCTTCGGTCTCATCTTCTTCTTTAAATATAGAAAACATGGAGAAAGTTGGGAGGTCTATTGAGATCTATCGAAATTAAATAATACTTGTAAAAATAATAATAATAATAATAATAAATAAATAAACCAAATAATGCTAAGGCATTTAGATAATTACCCCACAACTCAAGGTCTAGTATGACACGTAAAATAACAAATGAGAGAAAACACATGCATCAAGAAGAAAAACATGCATCAAAGCCACACGCCAATGGCTCTAAATAAATTCTATTTGATATCGCTTTTGCAGTACATACTTGAATATAACCGATTGAACGTACATCATCTGGATCTTGTTGAAATTAAGCCATCTCTTCCTTTTCCATTGTCACCGAAGCTTCAATTCCATTACCATCTTTTCCATCTATATATAAAAATCATCAAATCTCATTAACATATTCTTCTTCCCTAATCTTGGTCATAGAGTGATTGTTTATAATTATAGTTGTATTAAATCTAATATCCCACATCGAATAAATAAGAGCAGTGAAGAAAGACTTAACTTGTATAAAAAGGAGGAGAAGTCAAAGGAAAACATACTTATTTGAACAAAAAAGTTATAGGCCACAGTCCAATACTGTACAATATCCCTTTGAATATTTTATTTTTATAAATAAAGTATTATATTTTTTTAATAATTTTTTTAGAAAAAGATAATAATTAAAGGAACTGCCGGTTCCAAAACCGGTGTGGAACCGCCAATTTGAGATACCTTATTGCAATTTGCCCTTTTAAAAAGGTTGTGATTGCTTTTCTCATTGTGTTTAAAAATTGCTATCAATCATGGAAAAAGGAAAGCCTGTGTGTTTGGTATGTTTGGTATGGTTTTGTAAGGATCAAAAACGTTTTTTAATGTTAAAAGCTATTTTTAAGTTTTTTTTAGTTGTTTGGTAAAACTCAAAACCCTTTATAAAAGTCATTTTATGTCTACTTGGAGAAGCACAAAATTTGGGCTTTTCCAAAAAGCTTTTTTTAAGTTTTTTTAAAACATATGAATTGTCTCAACTACCCTTTATAAATTTTAGATATTTCACCATACAACTCTTTTATTATAAATACATTGTCAACATTTTTTTTATAATTCACACAACCAAGAGCTATTTTTAAAAATACATTGTCAACATTTTTTTGTAATTTACACAACCAAAAACTTTTTTTTGCTAGAAACCCTACTTATTAAAAGCTCAACTACTAAAAAATCTACTCTAGAAGCTATACTTTAAAAGTCATACCAAACAACCAAGAGCTATTTTTAAAAATACATTGTCAACATTTTTTTGTAATTTATACAACCAAAAGCCTTTTTTATTAGAAACTCTTCTCATTAAGAGTTCTTCTACTAAAAAATATACTCTAGAAGCTTTACTTGTAAAGTCATACCAAACATACTCTTAGAGCTTGTTTGGTTGAGTGTTTGGTTGAACTTTTGAAAAACCTCTATTGGTAAAAGATCTGCTACAGTAGATCTACTAGAAATAGAGTTTTTGAAGGAAAAAAAAATTATAGTTGTTTAGTTGGTAAACTTTTTAAAAAAAAAAAATGCCTATTTAGAGAAGTACTTCCCATAAGCTTTTGTCTAGTAGAGGTTTAAACTCTATTAGCCTCTACTCAATTTAAAATAAACAACTCAAAAGCCCAACCAAACAACTTTAGAAAACTCAAATAAACGTTAATAGACATTTTGAGGCAGTAAAAAGCTCAACCAAACCAAAACTTAATCACTTTTAGAAAAAGAAATTCAACTGGCTGTATCTTTGTGGAGTCTATTTTATATATGGGTGTCCCCCTATCATTCTTTATATCTTTTTTATACAGTAGAGTCTGTGGGATATTCATTATTCAGTGTATTTGTGCTATCAAATCCCTACTAATTGTTATTCCTAATCCATATATTGCATTATTGTTGTGTTGCAAGTAGTATAAATAGTCATCTTTTGAAAAACTCAAATAAACGTTGATAGACCTTTTGAGGCAGTAAAAAACTCAATTAAACAAGAACTTTAAAAAAACTCAAATAAACGTTGATAGACCTTTTGAGACAGTAAAAAACTCAACCAAACAAGAACTTAATCACTTTTAGAAAAAGAAATTCAGCTGGCTGTATCTTTGTGGGGTCTATTTTATATATGGGTGTCCCCCTATCATTCTTTGATATCTTTTTTATACAGTAGAGTCTGTCGGATATTCATTATTCAGTGTATTTGTGCTATCAAATCCATACTAATTGTTATTCCTAATCCATATATTGCATTATTGTTGTGTTGCAAGTAGTATAAATAGTCATCTTATGTCATTGTTGGCTTTATTTCATTTACCTACTTTTGGAATCTCAAATTGTGCTTTGTTGGAAACTAACTTAGAAAATAATGACTCATCAGTCATCACACATAATTCAATGTCATCACTCATCAATTCATCATAATAGTAGTAAAGCTGCTAAACCCATTCATTATTAGTTATGATTAAAATCAAAAATCTCCCTTCAACTTTCAACTATTATTGGATTAGTAAACAAAAATGCGTTTATTCAGAAGCCTTAAGAGAAAACTTGTAAATTCCATTAATACATAAAATCTTCCATGAGCTCGTCTCATATGTAATGTTGTAAGACGGACGCAATGAGAGAGTGATATTTGTTACAGCTCTTAAAAACAATTATTTACTTTTTATTCACCAATTAAAATTTTACTTTTTATTCACCAATTAAAATGAAATTTTAATTTGCACCAAAAAAAAATTAAATTTTAATTAAAAAAATTAATTAAAAATTATTTTTTCAAATAATAAATAATTTAATTATCTATAGTCATACCACCTCTCCGTGAGCCTTTTGAGAGTGACTAATGTTTGGTGTTGGTGGTGATTGTGGATTTTGTTTAAAGTGTGATTAATGGATGTAATGTTTGGGGTAGACCTGGCAAGATTCCAGTTCCAACCGTGGAACCGGAACCGGAACCGGTGGTACCCGGTTCCGATTTCGGTTCTAATGTTTAACGAACCAGCTGGTTCGAACCGTCCTGGAACCGATGGTTCCGGTTCGGTTCAAACCGGCCGGGTTTTTTTTTTTTTTTGGACCGTTGAGGCCCAATGGCATGCTGACGTCAGCATGCCGTTCCGGCCACCCCTTTAATAAATTTTTTTTTTCTTTTTGTTATCTATAAATATCCCTCCTCCCCTTTCATTTTTTCTCACAATCTCACACCAATTTCTTATTTTCCTCTCATTCTCTCAATTCTCTCTATTCTCAATTATCTAAATCTCTAATTCTAAATTTTTAATTTTTATTTCAAGTTTCATTGTCTCAACTCTCAACACTGAACTCTCAAGTCTCCAACACTCTCCAACTCTCCAAGACTCCAAGACTCCAAGTTTCCAAGGTTTTTATTAGTTATTTAATTTTACAATTTTTTTTATTTGCAATTAATTTTATTTCCAATTAATTTTATTTGCAATTAATTTTATTTTTAAAATTCCAATTAATTTTATTTGCAATTAATTTTATTTCTAATTTATTTAATTTTTGAATAACCAATTACTATTTAGTATTTACTAAATACTAAGTTTCCAATTTCATTTATTTGTAATTTATTTTATTTGCAATTTATCTAATTTCTAGTTACTACTTAGTACTTACTATAATAGTACTTAGTACTTACTAGTTACTACTAATCTACTATTATAGTATTATATTATTATAGAATATAGATTTATACTTTATAGTATTATTCTTCTAAGTTCTAAGTTTTCAATTATCTATTTCAGATTTTCAGTATTTCTCTAGTCCCAAATTTATTCCGTCCAATCCAATGGCAAGTGGTGGAAATGGAAGGGGTCACGGCCATGACAATCCTAGGCGTTCGATTTCGATGAAAGGTAAGGGTCAAATGGTCGATAATCTCGGTCATGACGACACCACCTATCATGATTATCTGCAACGCCGGGCCTATGCTGAAGACCTAGGCCTAAACATTCCTACTCCCCCTTTAATAATTTCATAACCCGATCATAATGCCACCCCCGGCCCTAATTTGACAAGCCATTCAGAAAATATGTCTGATATTGATACACCTTCGGATTATGATTTTGATCCACCGGAAACAGATGAGGACGAACCGGATCCGAAGCTGAGCAAATCTGATCAATTCGTCAAACATATGAAGAAAGTTAGACAAGAAAATGGAAGCTATGTAGCAACTTGCAATTATTGCAAAAAAGTATATAAGTGGTCCAAATCCGGAGGATATGACACTTATCGGAAGCATATTCAAACCAAACATCCAGAAGCAGAGACCAGATCGAGTTACAAACACAAATTCTCAGGTACGCTGCTCCTAACCAACAATTATTTCGTTATACTGATGAACAAAATAGGGAAGAATTAGCTAGAATGGTAGCAGTAGAACACTTATCATTCGGTTTTGGTGAAAGGGTTGGTTTTATTAATTATTGTCGACGAGCATTAAACCATGCTGCATGCCGTGTTCCTAGATCCACTCTTGTATATACACTTGAAAAGATTTATGTAAAAGAAAAAAAAAAGATAGAAAGATCTTTTGAAAAATATAACGGTCGTGTTTCCGTATGTGCCAATATATGGACTGACCATTGGCAATCACATTCATACTTGGGTGTCACTTGCCATTTTATGGATGATGCATGGAATATCCAAAAAAGAATTCTTGCATTTAGAGTTTTTGATGATTCACACACTGCTTAAAATATTGTTAGAATGCTTAGAATTATTTTTTCAGAGTATAAAATTGAGAACAAAATTTTTGCAATTGGTTTTGATAATGCTTCTAGCAATACTGCTGCTATTCCATTTTTAATTAATTTATGCAAACCATTTGTTGGTGGTGTATTTTTTCATCAAAGATGTGCATGACATGTTTTAAATTTATGTGTTCAAAAAGGATTAGAAACTCTTGATCATTTTATTCTACCTATTAAATAAGCCCTTCAGTTTTTATGGAAATATTATTCTATAATGAATGCATGGGTAAAATATTGTAAACAAAATGGTAGACGTGCCGTTAGATTTGCTCATGATGTTCCAACACGTTGGAATTCTACTTATAAATTGCTTGCTTAAAGTTACGAGTATAGAGATTTATTAGTTTCTTTTATTCAATTTCATGTTATTGACATTCAACTTTATAAATCTCATTAGGATGCTTGTTACAACGTTTTCAATTTGTTAAAAGTTTTTCATACTGCTACAATAAATTTATTTGGTGTTTATTATCCTACAACTCATTTATTTATTATTGAAAATCTAAATATTGCTGGTGCATTTGCTTATTGTGAATCCGACATAGAAATAGGGGAAGCCGTTAATGCTATGAAGGAAAAATGGTTACGTTATTATCATGAGTTGCCAGATATTTATTTGATTGCCATGATTTTTGATCCACGTTGTAAATTACAAAATTTTTGTTATTATCTCAATGGTTATTATGGCCTCCAATGTTTAAACATAGAATATAATGTTAATGCATGTTATGATAGAATTAAGAAATTATTGTATTCTTTATATGATGAATATCTTTTAGTTTATGGATCCTCACTCAATTTAGATGTTACACGAACACAAACTGCACAGCCCACATCATCATCCTCCGGATTTTTAAATTTAGGATATAGTCTATTATAAAAAAAAAAAAACCAAAAAACCTAGATCTTCTTCTTCATCAAGCATTGACAAGTATTCTGAGCTTGAATCTTATCTAAATGATTCTTATGAGTTTATAGAAGATACGTCAGAGAAACAATTTGATATATTACAATATTGGAAAGAGTACGCAAAGTACTATCCAATCATGGCTATCATAGCCAAAAATATTTTTTCAACACTAGTTTCTACAGTGGCGGTGGAACAAGAGTTAAGCGCCGGGGGGAATATCTTGGATGAAAGGCATTCATGCTTGACTCCGAAAGCACTCCAAATACAGGTTTGTGTAGATGATTAGACAAAGGCTCAATATAGACAACAATA
Source organism: Acer negundo (assembly GCA_035582765.1). NCBI lineage: Eukaryota > Viridiplantae > Streptophyta > Magnoliopsida > Sapindales > Sapindaceae > Acer > Acer negundo. The sequence goes on from CM069242.1 coordinate 13,210,575, forward strand.
AATCGAACCTGAGATAACATACGATTTCTTCAAAGATGACGAACATGAAAGTGGAGAGACAAGTACAACGGGCCCGGAATAGAAGATGTGGATCACATATTCACGTCATCACAAGTCCATGTCATCAACAAACCTGCAATAAAAGGTAAGAGAACTACATGGCCTTTGATTCCTCTAAACCCCCCAAGAGGATACGTAGGCAACTTAATTGTAGTGAAAATTAAGTGCAAAGCTAATAACTTTACATTTGTTTTGTTTTATTTTAATTTAATTTTGTAATTTATCATTTCTTTATTTTATGTTATTTTCGAACTTCGGGTGACCTAATTCCCAAATATCCAATGAAATGTAATATGTAATTTGTAATTTGATATTTTGTTTATTTTATTTTAATTTCCTTTTGTAATTTGTATTTTGTTATTTGTTTATTTTGTAATTTGTCATTTATATATTTTATTTTATTTTATTATTTAAAATTACATTATTACAAGTTTACAACTTAGAAGTCTTTTTTAAAAATTTAAATTTAAAAAAAAAAAAAAAAAACGGTTCAGAACCGCCGGTTCCTTAAAAACCGGAACCGGAACCAACTCCACCCAAACTGGAAACCGGAACCTTACCACCACTAGTTTGGGGTTAACTTTCATCTCCTCATCGGTGTCAGCTAGAAGGAGATCGGTGGGTTTATAGGGTGGTGGGTAATTAATTCTCAAGCTAGACCAGGAAATGTTGTTGGTTGAGAATTAATAGGGTGCCATAAATTTCAACGATGCTTGCTTCAGATTAGTTATATACGAATTATGTCATGTGAAACAACACTTTAATTGCTATTTGATAGTTGTGAATTGCAAGCTGCGAAGCAGCAGTAAGTTATCCAAAAACTTTGTGCTTGTACTCCGCCACGTTCAAGCAGCAGCAGTAAGTTAAAATTTCAGAAAAAGGGACTAAATTGATAAAATATGTTAGTTTTTAGTGGCATTGGAACTAAAAACACAAACTTTAAAACTAAAATGAAATTGTGAATAAAAGTTGAAAAAAATAAAATAAAGTTGAAGTGTACAGTTTTATCTATCCATGGACACATGTAATGTTTTTGGGGATTAGAATCCTCTGCTTAATCCATGTTTTTCCTTAGTATTTTTCAAGTATAATTAAAACATCAAATCATATAAGAGAAAAAAAAATAATTAAATATTAACTATATATTTTTTTATTTTATTTAGATATCATTAAATTATAAAAAGTAAAGTAAAAACAAGAAAAAAAAAAAAAATATTCTAATCCATTTTTGGGACCCTTCGAGGGATGAGAAAAATGGAATCTGTTATTGAAGGCGTGTCCACAAATTTGATTTTATTGTTACGAGTCAATGCACTGGTCTATCTCTACCTAATTAAGGTCTTCCTATCAATTTAAAAAAAAAAAACAAAAAAACAAAAGTGGTAGTCTGTAGGGTTATTCATGTCTGACCAACATGAATAACCCTACAACTTTTTTTTTTTTTTTTTCATTGATGGGAAGATGTTAATTAAGTAGAGGTAGACTAGTGCATTGACTCGTATGTTTTCTTGGTGGCTGTGTATGTTTAATTTTTGTTTTTCCCTTTCTTTTTGTTAGGTCAGTGATTTCTTGTTGTTGACATGAATAACAGGAAAATGCTTTAATTATTATTTGTTGGGTCAGTGATTTTTAAACCCATTAATTTGGTAAGACAATCCTTAAATGATCATTAATTTTTTTTAAATGGTTCAAATTAACCATTTCATAGAAAGAAAATATCAATTGTTACCACTTTGTCCATTAATTGTTTAAAGTTCGTTTGGTTCGATCTATAATAGAAATCAAATCAGTAAAACAAAAAGGGACAATTGATGTAGCGGAAGCTCTGTCGAGAAAAACCTGCGTAAAACGATTAGAAACAACCTACTAAAGTTCCGTTGATTTGCGCACAAATACCGGAAAGTTAGGCTTCAATTCGTTGATTCACGATGAATACCGAAATTGGAATAATTAGAGAAAACTCTAAAATTTTATAAATCAAAAGCTGAATGGCCAATTCGGCCTACATCATTATTTAAAGCAAAATAAATCCTAAACCTAATCGAATTCCTTGGAAAGCAAGAAAAACGACTTAAAAACGGAAAATTTACCAAAAAAGGCAAAAACGAAATTAAAGCAAAAACTAATTCTACTGAGAATCCTAAACACTCCAGAATTGACAGAAGTCGATTCGAAATTGGGAAACTCAAATTATTGCGAAAAAGAAACTTTCCTAAAACGGCAAAAATTGCAACTTCAAGGCCTAAACGACGGAATTTGCCTAAAAAAGGACGTGCTTACGCAGCAAAGCTACGTAGGCGTTTCCGGAACTACTACGCCGAAACGCATCAGCTGTCAAAATTTCAAATCATTCTGATTCCGCCGCCCGGGTTTAGCCTTACTTGGTTTGTTTCAAATCCCACCCCTCCAAATAATCTAATGCCAGTTGATCTGCCGCATCAACAATCTAACAATCCATTCCTTTCATTGCAATTCAAACATTTAGGTTTTGAAAACAAAATAGACACAGCGGAAAGGTGGGTCTAGATTAATATTCTATAAAAATAAAATCGTTTTGTTGATTTTAATATTAAAATTTAAAGGATATAAAAAATGAAATCATTACCTTTACTTTTAAAAGAATAGAAAGTTGAGAAAAAGATAAAATAAAGGTGAAAGTAATGATTAATATCAATAATTCATTCAAAATAATAAAATTAATCAAATCATTGCTTTATATATAATTAAATAATCATATATTACTTTATATATTTAATTAAATAATCATAAAATTTTTTATGGATTTCATATCATAGATTACAATAATTTTTTTGTTAGGTTTTGATAAAATAACCGTAAATGAACAATATTTTATCGAAACGGTGATTTTGGAACAATTTCAATAGTGAATGGTATTTCTAGGACTTCACCCACCGATTAACGGTATCTAGTTATTTCTCTTTTTGTTTTTTTTTTTGTTTTTTTTTTTATTTTTTGTGTGTGACCCATGGTTGCAACCTTCTGACCTCAACCAATTGTGTTTACAAACAATTGATTTACACATTGAATACGGTTGAATTTAATGTACGTATGTAAATTAGTAAATGAAAAGTCTTTGTATTACATATTATACCAAACACAATTGATTTTAAATTTGATTTAGTACGGTACAAAACAGTCAAAAGAATAACAAAATAGGGGTATGGGTATGCATGTAAGATAATCATTTTTAGAGCATCTTCGATGTAAATATGTAGTTTTGAGTTTCTAAATAGTGTCACATCTACATTTATATTTATTATGGGCCCACTTTGAAAAAAAATTAGAGAAATGCATATATCACAACTCCAATGCAATTAGGATAACCATTTTCCACCGGGGTCCCAAATCCCCCCCCCCCCCCTATTGGAGTTAGAGATGGGGGGACCCATAAATTTCTAGAAATGGGGATGGGGATGGTGGTAGGTGTCCCCATCCCCATTTCCCCATTTCTCCCAAATATTATAATATATTAATATATTAATATATATTTATTTTACTAAATATATATTAATAATTATTTATTTATTTATTTTATATATATTAATATATATATATTTATGTATTTATTTTAATAATATATATTTCTCTTAATTTATTTTAAAAATGGTATGAAAATGGAGGACACGCGAAAATGGGGAAGGGCGGGGGGAGGGTTTGGCAAATGCGGATGTAGGTCCCCCCACCCCATTCCCCCATTGGCCATCCCTAGTCAAATATGTATTTATTTTATAACCAATCATAATAAGAGTACGTTTGGGGGAGCTTCTCAAGTAGATCTTTTTGAAGTAGATCTTTTAAGTAAAAGTCGTTGGTCGTTTGGTTGTCAATTAAGAGAGAGCTTTTTTAATGATAGAATAACCAAAAATACTCTAGCAAATATTAAATTATAGGGTTATATTTGAGATTTTAGTTTTATTAAAAAAAACTCCAAAAAGATCTATTTGGAAAAGCTTTAAATTTGAGCTTCTCCAAATAGACGTAAAATAACTTTTTTAATCATCTAAAAGCTTTACTGAATGACAATCAAACGATACAAAAAAAATTAATAAGAGCTTTTTTAATTAAAAAAAAACTCTATTAGCCAATAGACAAGCTCTCTCAAACGGACACTAAAACAATGAGCAAATTGCACTCAACCTCCCTGAGGTTTGACCTCTTGCACCCAGAAACAATTTTATTATTAATTGACACTCACACCCCTACTGTTAGGTCAAATTTAATGGTTGACTAACTGTTACCTTTAAAAGACTAAACTACCCTTGATCTCTAAATTAAATTAATAAAAAAAATTATCAGAAAATTAAAAAAAAAAATAAAACAAAAATAAATGATTTCTTCATCAACCCCAATAATTAAAAAAACAAATTACAAAACCCTTCAACCCAAACGCCAGAAAATCAACCCCAAAGTCCAAACATCAACCCCAATAATAATAAATTTCTTTAAAAAAAAATATTAAAAAATATATCAAAACCCCAAACACCACCAGATATCATGATCTCTTTGTCTCCTCTCACCACCTCTCTCATCAAAGTATCAAACTCATTATCACCTTCAACATCATCAAACCCCATCATCTCTTCACCGATCACCACCATCAAACCCCATCATCATCTATTCATCTTCAATATCAAACACTACCACTCAAACCCTAGCCATCAAACCCACCACCCCCAAAAATCAAAGCTCCACCCATTGTCATGTAGCGCCTCCACCGCACTAGCCTTCGACTTTTTCTCCTTCCGCCGAATTCCGCTGTGAACCCTCTTCTCTTCCTTGCTGTGACCTCCCCTATCCGCGGCTCTCTCTCTCTCTCTCTCTGATGTGCGTGTGGATTGAAATGGTTTGAGTGTGGATTTGGTGGTGGTTTGGGTATGGATTTGATGGTGGTTTGGTGTGGATTTGGTTGTTGCAAGAAAAGAAGATCATGGACTTCTTCAAATCCAAGAACAGGGAAATCAATTGTTTTTTGTTTTTGGGAACTCAGTTCTTCCAATCTAGGAATCATCTGTTTTTTTTTTTTATTATTATTTTGGGACCTTAGTTCTTCAAATTTGGAAATCATTTTTTTTTTCTAATAAAATGTTTATTTATTTATTTAATTTAGGGATCAGGGGTAGTTTAGTCTTTTAATGGTAACAGCTAGTCAACCGTTAAGTTTGACTTAACGGTAGGGGATGTGAGTGTCAATTAATGATAAAGTTGATTTTGGGTGCAAAAGGCCAAACCTTAGGGAGGTTGAGTGCAATTTGCTCTAAAACAATTATTTCATTCTCTTTTATCTTTTATTTTACAATTAAATGAGCTTTAATATTATTGGTAAAAAGAGTTAGAAATGCTGGTTAGAAATCCTAGTCAGCATTTCTTGGAGAGTTTCTAAAATTGGAAACCCAACTTCATATTCTCTAACTTTTTTTTTTGCCACATCATCTCTATATTCAACTTAGATAATATCATTGGAGAAAGTTTTTTTTTTTTTTTTTAACTTTTTTAATATTTATCCTATGTGGCATTCCATTTTCTCTAAATGCATAATAGCATTGGAGATACTATTAGTTACTTAAGGTGTGGTTTGTGTTATTACCCGACTCTTTTCGTCATTTATATATTTATATATCTATTATTTGATTTCAATTATGCACTGGTATTGATTATCTTAAATTCAAAGATGATCAACTTGGTTATTGTTTTTGAATATCTTTAGACTTCTATTTGGTAAATACAAAATGAAAATAATATTCATTATTGGAAAACTGTCTAAAAGGATTTAATTTTCAATATTACATTTTTTTTTTCCCAAATCATTGGAAAACTATCTAAAAGCTCGGCATCCAAGTTCAATGACCCTGCCATCTTGTCTGAAGAACCCTTTGCTAATTAAGGTGAAGCAGGCAATTCATTGAATTAAACACATACACTCCCACTTTCCCAATGAGTTTTTCTAAACATTTATGATTTAATTTAATGGATTTTCTTTTCTCTATTGGGTTAAAAATAAAAGTTTATTTATAAAAATAAAATATGAGAAAGGACATCGTAAAGTATTGGACCGTGACCCATAACTCTTGTCCAAGTAAGTTTGTTTTCATTTGTCTTCTCCTCTTTTTTATATAGGTTAGATCCCCCCTCACTTCTCTTATATATCCGATGTGAGATTGAATTTCTATTTTTTATTTATTGATATAACATAATAATATTCTCTCAAGTCTCAACTTCTTCTTTAAATATGCAAAGCGTAGAGAGGGTTGAGAGGTCTATTGAAATTAAATAATGCTTGTAAAAAAAAAAAAAAATCAAATAGGCATTTAGATAATGGACAACACTTGGGTGCTGATCGGTCAGTACCCAAGGTACTGACCAACCCAATAGATGGTTGCCACGTAACCCAAAGTAAAGAGAAAATTGTAAAAAGCGAAAGAGTTTTAGCCACGTGGCAACACCCCATTGGATGGTTAGTATACTTGGGTACTGACCCAAGCATTTTCCTTAGATAATTACCCCGGCCCACAACTCAAGGTCTAGATATTCCATATAATCAATACATATGATATGTAAAATAACAAAAGAGAAAAAACACATGCATCAAAGCCACACGCCAATGACTCTAATTAAATACTATTTGATATTGCTTTTGCGGTACATACTTGAATATAATCGATTGATAGTACTACATATGGATCTCGTTGAAAATAAGCCATCTCTTCATTTTCCATTGTCACCCAAGCTTCAATTCCGTTACCATCTTTTCCATCTATGAACAAAAATCATATATATATATATATATAGGAAATTTTCCTATGAGGATGTCCTGATAAAATTATATAAGAACATTGAATATAAACTACTCGTTTTACATACTTGACTTGGTATGTATGCACTTGTCAAATCACTTTTATAAATGAGTGGGTCACATTCAATATCCTGATAAAGTTATATAAGGATACCTGATAGTAACGGGATTATATATATATATATATATGCGAGTGATGTTGGCAGAAACTGTGGACGTGGAAGATGGAATAACAACAATAGGCCCGTGTGCCAAGTCTGTGGAAAGGTTGGCCATATTGCCATGAACTGTTACCATCGTTTTGACAAGAACTATCAGAGTAACTACAGTCAAAATGGAGTTGGACATCTCGGTTCACAGAATCAATTCCAGAATTCCAACTCTCACTAAGTCACTTTCAACCAAGCAATGTTCTAGCTATTACCAACTCTCCACACCAAGCACAATTCCAACAACAAGCTGTGTATTATGCTAATCCTGAATCCGTTTCTGATCCAGCGTGGTATGCCGATAGCGGTGCCACCAATCACGTGACATCGAACCTATCAGACCTCTCTTCCTTTTGAGAGCTGAAATATCTTCTCTGAGTGTTTTCTACAAACACCTTGTATTTCACTTTCTTTACATTGATAAATCACAAAAAACATTATAATACATATAAAATTATTCAAATCAGTAGACAATCCAAGTTTGTTTGGTGATTACATTTCTCAGCAGCCTCAAGTACTACTATAACTAAAGCAATTAATTGACTATCATTTCCATTATCTTAGAATCTCGACTGTTTTGCAAAAGCAAAGACAAATTAAAACTCTGATATTCGCATAGAAAGCAAAAAGAGAGAAAATGCTTTAATTATTATTTGTTGGGTCAGTGATTTCTAGAGTCATTGATTTGATAAGGCAGTCTCTAAATAGCCATTAGTTTCTCAAAATAACTCAAATTAACCATTTCGTAAACAGAAAGTATCAATTATTGTCACTTTGTCTATTAATTGTTTGAAGTCCGTTTGCTTCTATCATAACCTGTTATAATTGAAGTCAAAACACTAAAATAAGAAGGGGCAATATAACGGTCCGTTCCTTTCATTGCAATTCAAACATGTAGGTTTTGAAAACAAAATAGGCAGAACGGAAGGGTGGGTCTGGATTAATTTTCTATAAAAATACAATAGTTTTACTGGATCGTTGTAGTTATATTGATTCTAATATTTAATTTAAAGGAAATAAATAATGAAATCATTGTTGAATGTTAAACTTGCCACAAGTCAGCCACCCTCCAGCAAAACCACTTCTAGAAGCCAACATTGTTGACTCTCCTCCACCGTCCAAACTCATCAACAACCATCTCCCAACTCCCTTCTTCCCAACTGCCATCTTCCAACCAAGTTTGAATTTGCTGGTTTTGCATTTATTTTTGTTTGTCTTTAATCTCATCTCAGTTCCCTATATAAAGGGACTCAGATTGTGTTGTAAAAGTAGTGGAGTGGTGTAAGAAAATTTCAAGAGAGAAATAAAGTAAAAGCTTCTCCGTTTTTCTAGTGTTACAATCTCTCTCAGAGGTGCACCACAAATGGCCTCAACATTCCCATTCCACCAACAGTGGTATCAGAGCCCAGGAGAGCCGGAAATTTGAAGAACAGAGGCCAAAACCAAATTGGCCCAGAAATCAAAGTGCTCAAAATATAAATTTGAGCATACAAGTGTGTTCTACTCGTCTCAAGGAGTGCATCGGTGAAAATTTCATCGAAATCGGAGTTAAAGAGAGGTGTCACGCGCCGTTTGAAGTTAGAGAGTGTACCCACGCGCCGTCCACGCGCCGTCCACGCGTCCGGAGCGTCACTGTCACGCGCCGGTCGTCTTCCTCGCCCGATTTTCAGGCTCCGACCCGTCACCTGATCCGACCCGGTTATCCGACCCGATCCGTGAGTGCTGCTGACGTCACTAACGTCGTTAGTCCGTCTGGAATATTCCGTCAGAAAAGGAATATTCCGTTATCTTTGTTGACTTTTGTCAAAAAGTTTGACCGCCCGTTTCAGACACTTCCGAACTCGTTTTTTGACAAACCCGGACTGTTTTCCAAGGTTTTAGACCATTCCGGACGCAACCGTGCACTCATTTTTTGCAAATTCAGACTCCAGATCAGTGTTCTAAGTAGTTCAAGCTCGATGGCCAACGGAAACGCGCAAGTTGTCATCCCGAAACTCACCAAAGACAACTATGACAATTGGTGCATACAAATGAGAGCCCTACTAGGTTCTCAAGATGTTATGGACATTGTGGAGGATGGATACACAGAACCCGCATCCAAAGAAGCTGAAGGAACCATGACAGAAGCTCAGACAACAACTCTCAGAGCCGATCGAAAGAAGGATTGTAAAGCTAAGTCCATAATCTATCAAGGACTAGACGAACCCAAGTTCGAGCTCAAAGCTTCCTCCAAGTCATCGAAAGAAGTCTGGGACACCCTTCACAAGACCTACAAAGGTGCTGACAAAGTGAAAAGGATCCGTCTTCAAACTCTACGAGGTGAGTTCGAATCTTTACGAATGAAATCTAATGAATCCATTGCAGAGTTCTATACACGAGTCATGGTTGTTGCAAATCAGCTAAGAAGAACTGGAGAAACTCTCGAAGGCATGAGAATTTCGGAGAAAATTTTACGATCATTGGATCCAAAGTTTGACTTTATAGTGGTGGCCCTGGAAGAAACAAAAGATCTGGAGACGATGTCTGTAGAAGAACTGGTGGGTTCATTGCAAGCCCATGAGCAGAAAGTCACAAGAAGAAGTGACGACAGAGTATTGGAGCAAGCTCTCCAGTCAAAGTTATCCCTCCATGAAAAAAGATATGAGCAAGGGGGGACCTCACAACAAGGAAGAGAACGAGGTAGAGGATCTCGTGGAAGAGGTTCTGGAAATGCTGAAACCAAAGGTAGAGGCAGAGAGGAGGAAGAGACGCAAGTAGAGGAGGACGTGGACAACAAAACCATGTCTCACGAGGACGAGGATGAGGAAGAAGAGGCGGTTACAACTACCGTCCGAACGTTGACAAAAGAAACGTTCAATGCTATAATTGCCACAAATATGGGCACTATAGCAACGAGTGCAGAGGTATCCCAAATGAAGTAAATGAAAGTTCTAACTTTGCAGAGAAAGAGCAGGTTGAAGGAGAATCGTTAATGCTAATGGCACACAACTCAACATATCAAAATCAAGATGTGTGGTTTCTTGATTCTGGAGCCAGCAACCATATGACTGGCAGAAAAGACTTGTTCACTGAACTTGATGAGAAAGTTCATGGAGAAATCTCATTTGGTGACCTCTCTAAAATCTCTGTCCAAGGAAGAAGAGATGTCATGATAAAGCAGAAGAATGGAGATCATGCTTTCATCTCCAATGTTTATTATGTTCCAGACATGAAGACAAACATCCTAAGTCTCGGACAACTCTTGGAGAAAGGCTATCACATTAGTCTTCAAAATATGCAACTCACCATCACAGATGCTCGAGGAAAGCTGGTTACTCGAATCCAGATGACGAAGAATAGGATGTTTCCTCTCGCAATTCATCATGATACACCAAAATGTTTGACAGCCATCATCAACAACAAAGACTGGTTGTGGCATCTCAGGTATGGACATCTCAATTTTGAAAGTTTAAAGCAACTGGGAAGTAAGAAGATGGTGAAAGGATTGCCAAACATCCATCACCCAAATGAGATGTGTGAAAGCTGTGTTCTTAGCAAACAACACAGAAATAGCTTCGGAAAGGAGGCAAATTGGAGAGCAACCATGCCACTTGAGCTCGTTCACACAGATGTGTGTGGTCCATTGGCGCCAGTATCAAATGGACAGAATCAATACTTCCTTACATTCATTGACGACTACAGCAGGAAGATTTGGGTCTATTTTCTAAAAAGGAAGTCTGAAGTGTTTGGCTACTTCAAAGAGTTCAAAACTCTTGTGGAAAAGCAAAGTGGCTATCATATCAAAGCATTGAGATCAGATCAAGGTGGAGAATACACTGCAGGTGCTTTCCAGGAGTTCCTAAAGCAACAAGGAATCAGACATCAGTTTACACCAGCTTATACTCCTCAGTTAAACGGTGTAGCTGAAAGGAAGAATCGAACAATCCTTAACATGGCCAGAAGCATGTTAAAGGATAAAAACATGCCTAAAAGTTTTTGGGCTGAAGCAGTCTTGTGTGCGGTATATCTACAAAACAGATGTCCTACGAAGAGTCTTGATACAAAGACACCGCACGAAGCATGGAGCACTCACAAACCAAGTGTCAGCCACCTTAGAGTTTTTGGCTCTATTGCCTACATCAAAGTCCCAGAAGCGAGAAGAACCAAGCTTGAAGATAAAGGAGAGAAGTGTATCCTTGTTGGATACGGTGACAGAACTATGGGTTATCGGCTATATAACCCCACCACCAAGAAAGTAATCTTCAGCAGAGATGTCATTTTTGAAGAAAATGAATCCTGGAATTGGGATCAAACTAAAGCTTCCAGAAACGCGGAGTTGATACCTGAAGAAGAGACAAGAGAAGTGGCTACAGAGACACAAACACCCAGAGATCAGCAAACACCTCAACGTGGTTCCCCTTCACCACAAAGGTATGACACTCCATTACCAATTGATCGTGATTTCTCAGATATGAGGCCTAGAGGAACACGCAGTCTAGAAGATCTGTATGAATATACAGAACAGGTGGAAGAAGATCTTACTCTGTATTGTCTGCTGATGACAAGTGATCCAGTTAGCTTTGAAGAGGCTAACCAAGAAGGAAAATGGAGAAGTGCAATGGATGATGAGATTCGATCCATTGAGAAGAACAAGACGTGGGAGTTGACTAATCTCCCAAAAGGCAGGAAAGCTATTGGAGTGAAATGGGTCTACAAAACCAAAAGGAATGCGAAAGGAGAAGTCCAGAGATACAAGGCAAGACTTGTAGCAAAAGGCTATAAACAAAAGGAAGGAGTTGACTACGGAGAAGTCTTTGCGCCAGTTGCCAGACTAGAGACCATCAGATTGCTAATATCATTAGCAGCCCAGAAAAGTTGGAAAATCTACCAACTTGACGTAAAGTCAGCATTCCTGAATGGCTTTCTTGAAGAAGAAATCTATGTGGAACAACCACCTGGATATGTGAAGAAAGGAAAAGAAGATAAAGTGTGCAGACTGAAGAAAGCCTTATATGGTTTGAAGCAAGCGCCTCGTGCATGGAATATGAGGATTGATGATTACTTCCAAAAGAACAGATTTGAGAAATGCCCGTATGAGCATGCACTATATATGAAGAAGGAGATTGACGGAAGTTTGTTATATGCATGCCTATACGTTGATGACTTGATCTTCACCGGCAACAATCCAGCCATGTTTGAAGATTTCAAGAGGAGGATGGTGAAAGAATTTGAGATGACTGACATTGGTCTAATGGCTCATTTTCTCGGTATTGAAGTTGTGCAAAGCGAAAAAGGTATCTTCATCTCTCAGAGTATCTATGCAAAAGAAATTCTGAAAAGATTTGGTATGGAAAAATGCAATCCTGTCACAACTCCAGTAGAAACAGGATTAGAGTTAAGAAAGAATGAAATGGGAGATGTTGATCCAACCTATTTCAAGAGCTTGGTTGGAAGCCTGAGATACTTGACGTGTACCAGGCCAGATATACTCTATGGAGTTGGACTAGTCAGCAGATACATGGAGACTCCTGACCAGTCTCACCTGAATGCAGCAAAGAGGATACTCAGGTACATAAAAGGTACTATTAATGATGGTATTTTATATACCAAATGTGAAGATTGCAGGTTGATTGGCTATTCAGATAGTGATTGGGGAAGAGATCTGGATGAACGTAAAAGCACCACAGGTTTTACGTATTTTATGGGAGATACAGCGTTCACATGGTCATCCAAAAAGCAAGCCATTGTGACATTGTCATCATGTGAAGCTGAGTATGTTGCTGCCTGCTCAGCTGTTTGTCATGGTATCTGGATCAGGAATGTGTTGCAGTACTTGGGATTTCCACAAGTTAATCCCACAGAGGTCTACATTGACAATCAGTCAGCGATTGCACTAGCAAAGAATCCAGTATTCCATGAAAGAAGCAAACATATTGATACGCGGTATCATTTCATCAGAGAGCATGTGAAGTATAAAGAGGTGGAACTAGTCTCTTGCAGGACATATGATCAAGCTGCTGATATTTTCACCAAGCCACTCAAACATGATGTGTTTGAAAGACTAAAGACAATGCTTGGTATGACGAAGCATGGAGAGTCAAGTTTAAGGGGGGATGTTGAATGTTAAACTTGCCACAAGTCAGCCACCCTCCAGCAAAACCACTTCTAGAAGCCAACATTGTTGACTCTCCTCCACCGTCCAAACTCATCAACAACCATCTCCCAACTCCCTTCTTCCCAACTGCCATCTTCCAACCAAGTTTGAATTTGCTGGTTTTGCATTTATTTTTGTTTGTCTTTAATCTCATCTCAGTTCCCTATATAAAGGGACTCAGATTGTGTTGTAAAAGTAGTGGAGTGGTGTAAGAAAATTTCAAGAGAGAAATAAAGTAAAAGCTTCTCCGTTTTTCTAGTGTTACAATCTCTCTCAGAGGTGCACCACAAGTGACCTCAACATTCCCATTCCACCAACAATCATTACCCTTACTTCAGAAGTGTACGTTGTTTACTCAATCTTAAACTGTTATGTATGTATATTCACTTTGTCATAGACTCATAGTTTAATATGTTTTACTAAAAAAGACTAGTTAGCACCAGGCTTACAAATTGTTAAAAAGACTTGGTAGGAGTTTTTATTGGTTATATGGGTTTAGAATATTCATGCAAGTTTTGGGGAACGATACTTATCATCTACCATGTTTCAAGAGCTAAGAAAAAACGCTGAAAACGGGTGACCACTGACCAACTCCAATTGTCTAATGCTTGTATAAGGCTGGCTTTTCAGGAAGTTTATTATTTTATTAAAGGAGAATATATTCGATGGCGATAGTTGTCCCTGATTCCTTGTTTTTGATGTCCATGATATGTTTGAATTATGCGATTTTCTTTTCTTTTCTTTTCTAAAACTATCTAAATCAAGCCCTGAAATAATTCAAAGACAGACTTTGTATGATGAAAATTTAAATAACAATGTTAATTATTAATTATTGTGCTCTTATAGCTAATTAGCTTTTGTTATTCTATTTGTAATATTCTTTCGATGACTAAATTTGATTATGCTTGTTGAAATAATATGAATATTGTAAAATAGATGAGTATAGATTATTAATAATATTGATGAAAAATGAATACAAAATTTTGTCTTAATACAAAATAAATGGCGTGTGGAGATCGATTGAGAGAGAGAGATGGTCCAGAGATGACCAAAACTTTTTTTTTTTTTTTTTTTTTGATGTATTAATTTCTTCTTCTTTTTTTAATGATATAAATTAAATGTTGTTTTTCTCATTTCTCTCAAATAAAAAGATTACAAACACAACAAAAAAAATAAAATAAAATAAGGAAAAGAGATATGGCCATCATTGATGTGCAGATCTATGAAGGTGAAGGTCATTATTGATGATTCTTCACAGGAAGAAAATAAGAGGCAGAGAGATAGAGAAAGTGACGATTGACGGATGATGATCCAGTGATGATTTTTATTTTATTTTATTAATTTATTGATTTTTGAATTAATAAATCATTAATTGTTATTTTCATTTTACCTTTTTACCCTTCTAATACTATTTCCCATTCATGTCTTTGTAGCATAGTTACAAAATTGCCCTTAGTATTTGACGTTCAAAGTACTAGTCAAACGGAAATCCTGACGGCAATGGGAAAATTGTCTAATAATTTGGTTTTTAGGGGGGAGAATGACCATTACTGAAACTAGAGGGGGTAAAGTATCTAATAAAGCAAACTTCATGGGGAAATGATTATATCCCTTTAATTTAATGGATTTTCTTTTCTCTGTTGGGTAAATGCTCAATGTCTTTGTATATTTGAACCAGTTACGTATATAGATTGTTTTACTTGATTAAATATCGTAACTTTTGGTTTAGTATTCAGAAGTGTTGTTTACTCAATCGATCTTAAATATTATTCAGTTTAATATGTTTTACTAAAAAAGACTAGTTGACACCAGACAAACAAATTGTAAAAAATACTTAGCAGGATATTCATGCAAATTTTGGGGAACGATACTTAGGGTGCATTCTGTAACGTCTTTCAAAGCTGTTTTTGTTTTTGCTTTTGCTTTTCAAAAATAAAAATGAAAATGAAAACAGTATTTTTGGTTTCAGTTTAGAAATCCAAAAACGTGTCTGGTAGTATATCCTGGAAGCTATATTCTGAATATGAAAACATTAAAAATGCATCCGGTAGACTAACCGAAAAATATCAAAAAATATCAATAATTCATCCCAAATAATTATCAATTGAGTCAGATATTTTATTAACTAAAAATTTATAATATTAAACATTAATAAGAAGAAAATTAAAAAAAAAAAAAAAAATTGATTAACCAAGAATTTGTATCTAGAAACCTGTAAACCTGACATTCACAAAGTTTGGACAAAAAGTCTGGACACATTTATGCATTTGTGTCCAGAAAACTGTTTGGTCTTAAGTTGATTTTGTGAATTTGTGTCCAGACCTTGTGAATTTGTCTAGAGTTTGTTTGGTTTTAAGCTGATTTGTTAACCAAGAAACAAGATGCTGATGTCAAAGGAAAATCAGACCGATCTGTAGCAAATTGATTTCATGACAAATTGATTTTCATAAATTGAAAAAAAAAATTCGAATGAGCCGTTGATCTGCTCTTCGATCTACGGCTCCGACGCAGGCGTGGACTACACTCTGAAGTTTGTCATGGACAGGGGCGTAGCTAGAAAAAAAAATGGGGGTGAACTAATCTAAATTTTATTTTCTTATTTAAAAGTCCTAAAATTTTATTTTAACAAAATTTTTCTTTGAAATAATCAAATCAAACAATACTCGAGAAATTTCCTTAAAAAAATAATAATTAATGATATATCTAGCTAGGGGGGACATAATGAGTCTTACCCTTAAATACATACTACATGCAAGTAAAACACAAAAACAAATGCAAAAATATGCATTACATATACAACAAGATACTATCGAAGTGGTGCACTACGATATTTCAAAACATAAAATATATCAATTATTGATTCATAATCAATAGTATCAGCAAGTTCTCTTTCAATGTAGATAACTAAACAATTAGCAAGAAAGTCTTCATCCATCTTGTTTCGAAGTGATGTTTTGACAAGTTTCATGGCTGAAAATGCACGTTCAGAGTGTATAATTTTTCAAATCTACAAATTAAAATAAATATTTGTTTTCCTAAAATTTGTCTCTCTTTTCTAACTTTTGTTTATCTCATAAAGAGGCTTATTAGAGGCTACATTAGTGTACAAAACTTAAATCTTAATCATGAAATACAAGACTTAATTAAATATCAATCATAAAATATAAAACCTAAAATTAAATTCATTATAAGTAAATAAAAAGAAAAGATTAAAGTAAATGAAATTACCTTCTTAGTTCTTGATTGTGAGTTGGGACTTGAGAGATTCAAGAGAAAAAGATAAGCTAAGGTTTTGAATCTAATATTTGGGAAAGTGAAAAAAAATTTAAAAAAAAAGGAAAAAAAAAAAAGGGAAAGTGATTGTATGGAGAAAGCTAGAAAGGGGTCTTCGGTTATTTGGGCTTGTTGGGCTATTGAATTTCATTTGTGCAGTTGAGCCATAGCTCTCTCTCTCTCTCTCTCTCTCTCTCTCTCTCTCTCTCTCTCTCTCTCTCTCTCTCTATATATATATATATATATATAGTAAAACTTCGAAAAAAAACTCAAAAAAGTAGGGTGGGCTACAGCCCACTCTAGCCCCTGAAAGTAAGGTCCCCGCCACTGGTCATAGAGAAGAAGAAGATGAAAAAGAAGAGAGAAGAAGAAGATGAAAAGAGAAGAAGAAGATGAAAAAGAAGGAGAGAAGAAGTTGAAGAACGAGAAGAAGAAGAGTTGTTACCGGACACGAATGGAGAAAGAAATGGAAATATGTGAGTTATTTTTTTATAAAAAAAATCGAAGTGAAAAACAAAACGAAAAACAAAATGAAAAACATCAAAAACTTGTTTTGAAAATTTTTCACTTTTAACGCTATTGTTGTTTTTGTTTTTGTTTTTGTTTTGAAAATAAAATGAAAAACAAAATAGAAAACGTAAACGAACGCGTATTCGAAATTGGATTTGAAAAACAAAAATAAAAACACTCTTGTAAAAGGGTACCGGACGCAGATCATCTGCCATGTTTCAAGAGCTAAGAAAAAACGCTGAAAACGGGTGACCAACTCCAATTGTCTAATGCTTGTATAACTTCTGGCTTTTCAGGAAGGTCTCTTGTGTATTATTAGATTTATATTCAAGTTTATTATTTTATTGAAGGGGAATATATTCAATGGCAATAGTTTTCCTTTGATTCCTTGTTTTTGATATTCATGATATGCTTGAATTATGCGAATTGTTTTTTTTTTTTTTTTTCTTTTTCTAAAACTATCTAAATCAAGCCCTGAAATGATTCAGAGACAGACTTTGTAAGTTTGTATGTTTGTATGATGTAAATTTAAATGACAATGTTAATTATTAATTATTGTGTTCTTTATAGCTAATTAGCTTTTGTTATTCTATTTGTAATATTTGATTATGCTTGTTGAAATAATATGAATATTGTAAAATAGATGAGTATAGATTATTATATTGATGAAAAGTGAATACAAAATTTTGTCTTAATAAGTTTGAAAATAAATTTTTGTATAAAATAAATGTTTAATCAAATGGTATATTATCCAGTCAAAAAATAAATCAAACTTATGAAGACAAAATTTTGTATTAATTTTTTATCAATATAATAATCTATACTCATCTATTCTACAATTACAATTCCCTCCTTGCAACATCCACTAATAAGAGGATGGAAAGTCTTTAATGAAGGTTTGATGCCCAATTTCTTCATATTTTCATATAGCTCGAGACACTCCTGGGTGTTTCCTGCACCGGAATGACCTGAGATTAGAGAGTTGTATGTAATCACATCAGGACTAAGACCAGTACTTATTATTTGGTTAAGCAAGTCTTCAGCTTCCATTATCCTCGCCTTTTTGCAGAGCCCATTAATAAGGACATTGTAAGTTACAAGTGTTGGGGCAATTTTATTTTCAACCATATCATCAAAAAACTTAAAAGCATCTTTGATCCTCCCAACTGAGCAGGTACCATCAATGAGCATATTATATATTTGAGTGTTAGAGGAAACCCCTCTGTCTTCCATATCTCTGAGGACTATTTCAGCTTCAAGAAGCTTACCATCCTTGCATAAACAATTTATGAGAGAACCAACATTCGGTTTCATCCCATGATATTCCATTTCTTCAAGAATCTGGAAGCACCTATCAAAAAGGCCCATCCGTCCATATCCATTAATTAGGGTGTTGTGTGTCTCCAGATTTGGAGAAATACCCTTCTCGGCCATCTTCTTTACCCATATCTCTGCCTTATCTCTCTCTCTTATTTCACAAAATTTAACAATCAAAGAATTGAAAGTTATGCAATTTGGTCGCAGTCCATAATTTTCCATTTGTTCAATAGTGAAAATGGCTCTATTTATGTCACCTCTTCGACAATATCCATTCACGATCGTGTTAAACATCACATCATTCGGTCTCATTTAGAACATTATAAATAAACACATTAGGTCTCACTCCTCTCTTCTTCATCAAATCAACAACCTCTCTTGCCCTCTTTAAATCACCAATCTTTACCGCAGCTTGAACAGCTTTTCCATAAGTGAACTTATCAGGCTGAAAACCCGAATCAACAATATCCTCAAACAATTCAAGAGTCTTGTCAAATCGGTTACAAGTCACCAAACAATCAAGTAAGAGATTAGGAGAAGCTAAAGAAGGAAACCCACCATCCTTTCTAACAGAAGAATAGAGTTGCAAGGCTTCAACGGGCATTTTAGAGGATGATAAAACTGATAAGAGCATGTTAATAAAAAGAGGTTTTAAGGAGGGTGAAGAAACAGAGAAAAGAGTGCAGAGATCGTTTGGTGAAGAGAAGGGTGAAGTCTTAGAGAGAATCAGTGTTTTGGTGAGATTTTAGGCGGTTGCTGTGCGTTGTTGTTGCAGCAGAATTCGAAGTTTTCGCACTTGTTCTTCGCGTTCTTAGTGGGTCGATGAGTCTGTGCAGAGAGAGAGACAAGAAGCAAATGAAATGGGGTTTTTGTGGTGTCTGTGCAGGACATGGAGGAGCAGTTTTCGAACAAGACGCAGCTGCGTAGCCATTGCCTTTTTAGCTTTTTTTCGTGCGCGCTTCAAATGATTTTTCAACTTTATTATATAATTTTGCAATCACGTTGGAGCCTGGAGGTGACGTTTTTGCCACACATTAAACTGAATATCGAACCCAATTTTTTATTTTTATAAAGAAAATTTGTATGACGAAAATATTCTGAATAAAATTTAAAAACAAAATGACAAAACACAAATTAATAAATAAATTCAATAATACTTGTTTAGAGGGTCATATGATCTTTATCGACCAATGTGATCGGCGAGAGCAATACCAATACTAGTGATATATAATAAACAATAAAAATAAACTTTTTTTCATAATTACATGATATCAGTAAAGTAACTAAACTCTAAAAGCAATTTTCCATAGACAATCGATACTATCTGATGGTATACCCCTTGAAAATTACACGGTGGAGGTTGTGAGTTGGAGTCGTGTCTTCGGCCCTTAAATATTGAGTTAATTGTAATATTTTTTTTTTTATAAAAATGCAATTTTACTTTACAAAAAGAAAATGAAAACAATACTTTAGGGGTCATATGCTCTTATACAAGAAATATTTAGTTGCAGAGATAATTTTTCTCAAAAAAAAAAAAATTAATAGTTTCATCCAATCCAAAAGCTTGCTAAATGTTTCCTGAATTAATTGCTTTTAACATATCTTGTAAGATGTATAGGCATACTAACAACTTACAAGAAAGAAATGCTTTAAAAAAAAAAAAAAAAAAGATAATAAATATCAATTGTGCAACTCTCCTGAATCAACTCCATGTTTGATGTTTCAATAGTTAAATTCATGAACAAAAAGGCAACTAATTACAAGAAAGTAATTGATTCTTCATTGATTAATAACAAGAAAGTAGTTAAGCGGCATCTGGAACGATTGTCTCTGACATTGATTCTTGATTTAATCATGTTGGGTCACTGCCTCTGTAGATGACAATTGATGCTTCATTTAATTGTGTTGCGTCAATGCCACCGTAGATGAAAATTGATACCATCAGAAGGTAGACACAATTGAGAGGAGTCACATAAATTATTAAATATTTATAATAGAGGTCGAAGCGACTATCGTCCAAGGTGTCAAGGAAAAGGATTATGTTTGAATAAACACAGAGTATGTCAAGGGAATTTCCAATACCAATAACAACAAATGTATTGGTTGCAAATCGATATCGCTTCATTGATTTGGACAAATGATCATCATCTCTTGTGAAATGTTCCAATCCTTCAATGCCAAGTCCTTCCATAACACCTAACAAGAACTGTAGAGTAAGCAACCATATATATGCTCATTTGAAGATTATCCAACCGGTGAACCTCAACCCGCCATGCTACAGCACTGCATAATATGGATATCATCATTCCACCTCAAATTCTCATCATATTTTGCTTTAGTTTAGTTTCAGGAAACCATTTTGAAAGTAAACACAATGGAGATAGTTTACTGGAGACCCATTTTGAAAGTAAACATAACGGAGACAGATTACTGGAGATCGATTCACGTGCTATAGATTGAAATAAAACCAAATAGATCAAAAAACGATCTGCATATTTCAAGTTGCTTCCCTGAAGAACAAAAAACGTGTTCCCTGCAGATAGCATGCCAAACACTAGGAAAGCAGACCACATTGGAACCAATTTCAAAATATTTTTAGTTTCCTGGACCATTGTTAAGGTGCAAAGCCTGCCTGCCTTTTCTTGTGCTTCATGTCCAATAATGGATTCAATGATGGCAGCTTTGTCTATCCATCTCCATATTCATTAAGTCACATAAAACATATATAGTACTTTAACAATATACATAGAGGGTCTCTCATAAAGGATCCCTTATTTTAATTTTGGTAAGGAATTTGATGAATCATATCGATTTTTATAAATTTTGATCTTATTTTTTTTGTGGAAGATAAGTTTATTGCAATCTACCAATGAATAAAATTTGAGAATTTTTCAAGCACTGGAACTAATTTCTTGGATTTTCCTATATTTCACCAATTTTCGACGATTTTACATTTAATAAAATCGAGATAAATAGTTCCCATGCTTGAATTTTTTTTTTAATTTTATTCATGGGTAGGTTTCAATGAACTTATCTTCCAAAAAAATATTCAGATCAAAATTCATAAAAATCGATTGATTTCATCAAGGTCTTAACCAAAATTAAAATAAAGGATCTCTTATGAGAGACTCTCTCTAGCAGTTATCTCTAGTAGTTATCTGAGCCGCATATGTATTATCTAATCTTGAAAGCTCCTAACAATTTTATTATAATAGTTGTAACATGTCAAAAAAAGAAAATTGTTGTACTACGAAATTGGCTAAAACCACAAGTGAAGCGTGTAAGTCGGGCTTTGACAATGTTTCAAGCACAAGGTCATAAAGCCAAAATGCCCATTCTTATAAAAGGCATATTAAGGCTCATTGTAAAAGGTAAATGGAGAGAAAAAAATGTCGAAATTTATTATCTCCCACCCATGACCCATAACAAAAAATCTTTATTTATATTTCTTAATTCTCTGAACACTATCACTCTATTTTTCACAAAACCTCCAACGTGACTATACCATTGACTCTCTCATTTCATCATTTTCCCTATCATTTCTCCAAAATTTGTTTCAAAACCATAGTTCTATTGTTTTGACTTTCTAGTTGTATAATTAGTTCAATTTTTTTGAGTTTGTGTTCGTCTTCTCCTTTACGTCTTACTCTAGCACATACATAGACTTCATCTTCAAGACTTGAAAGGATAAAAAAAAATTTGTAGTTTGGTTTTAAAGATGTTTGTTTAATTAGAAAGAGACCGTGTTTCTCTTGTTATTTTGTTTTATAAGGTAAATTTATTTATTTTATATATAAATGCTATTATGATTCTCTTATTTTTATTTTATGCAAACCATCTCCAATGGGAGCATCAAACTCCAATTTATTGCAGCTTTTCTTCTCCAATGGGAGCGCTATTCTTTACGCCAGAGTGTAGCAAACCTTTTTCTGGCGCAACAATCCTCTTGTGCTACTTTGTAGAGCTGCTTTTTATTTATTTATTTATTTAATTGTTTCATTGTTTTTGATTGATTGAGAGGGAATATGTAAGAGAATATTTTTTTTTGGAGTAGGATTTGGTGCAATGGGTTGGAGATGGAATTCTTAAATTGCTGCATTTTGTTGCAAAGTTTGCAACAAATTGGTGCAATGAATTAGAGTTGGTCTTATAATTCTTAGTTTGTAATTTATTATTTTGTTTCAATTATGCAAGTTTTAATTTTGGTTTTAGTTGATTTTTTATGTGTGATAATGATTATTTCTTCCCCTTTTTTTTCGATATTTTTTCTCATTTAGTTATCACATAAGATTTCTACAAAAAAAATTCTTGATATGGCATTAGAGAAATTTTGGGTGAATAAAATATTTTAAACATTTAATTTTTTTCAACTTTAATTTTAAACATTTCTTTACTGTTTTTTAAATTTCTTTTAATTTTTTTTTTCTTTTGGGATAACGTTGTTGGGGATCGGAATTAACCTCATCCCAACAATTTATTAAGAAAAGAAAGAAAGAGAACAAAAGAGAACAAAAAACAAAAAAAGAAAACAGGTCAACAGAACCTAAAAGAAGATCTGTTATAAAAATAATTGAAAATAAAAGGGTTGCGATAATTCGGAACGGTCCACCACCATATAGGAGAGACAATACTGGGGCTCCTAGATGCTAAACTATCTGCAACTTGGTTACCTTCCCGATAAATATGAGTGACAACAAAGTCCATTTGAGAGATTAAGCTCAAACATCTATCTCAAGCGGGGCACCAACGCCAAAGAACCTTACGAGATCTAGAACGAAGGATATTTACTACAAAAGTTGAATCACTCTCCAACCACAACCGACGCCAACCAAAAGTCCAAGCATAATCAATAGCGTGTACGGCAGCAGCCAATTCAGCCTCAAAAACAAAATAGACACTAAGAGGAATAGCAAAACAACCTTTAACGAAACCTATGCATGTGCGAAAAACCCATGCACAACCAGCATTACCATGACTACCAAAAGCTGCCCCGTCCGTGTTAACCTTTAGATAGCCCGGCGGGGGAGGGCGCCAATTAACCTCTAAAATGCGAGGAGCCTTGGAAAGACAACCACAGACATGAAGCCGTTGAAGAGTCTGAAACTTATCCACTGAATTCCTCATAGTGCCGGACTGGATAGAGTCTGCCTCGCGAACGGAACACCAAATGAAGGAAAGAGCATCTGCAAAAACAGGTTTGCCACCCTCAAAGGTAGCTTGGTTCCGGAGGAGCCACACCACCCAGAAAACTGTGATGATAGAAACCCGCCAGAGAGCACTCAGTTGAGTGCGAAAGACAACCCTTATTGCCCCCTGCCAAAGGTCCAAACAAATACCATCCAACCTAAGCTTATGACCAAAAGTAGAGGAAACAACATCCCACAACCCATGAACAAAAAGATAGTTAAGAAACATATGCCTTAAGTCTTCCTCTGCAGCACAGCAAAACCGACAACGAGATGGAGAAATATAACCTCTAGCACACAACACAATGTCCGTAGGAATTTTACCATGAAACAAGCACCAAATGAGGACAGAGCGAGAAGGAGGAATAAAAGATGCCAAAATCTGCTTACCCAAAAAAACAGAACTCCTAACCTCAGAAAGAGAATTATAAGCAACTTTACAAGAAACAATACCATCCAAGGAGGAGCTTCAAACTAATGAGTCTTGGTCAGTGCTAACTCGTGTGTAATTTCGGGTAGCCATCGAGAGATAAGTCTATTAGTGTTTATAGGTATAGCTTTTGTTGCTCGAGAGAGAATAATGACAAGGATTAAGTGAACACAACTTTCAACATTAATATGCATGTTTGTATGAATTTATGTGATTGTTATGGTGGGGTGATCTTCTTAGTATAACCATATATCCCACATCTCTCCAATCCATATTTGTAAACGTTATTGTATGTAATTTATATTTTTCATAGCAATATTTATATATATAATGCACACACAACACACACCATAATCATTTTTTTCAATTAGATTAGACTAGGAATAGTTGACGAATTACACTTGCTCGTGGGAACGAACTTTATTTATCATTGTACTACAACCACCGGCCTCTTATGATTACGAGTAGCCTTTTTGGTGTGGTCAAAACCGAACCCTACACACATTCTAACCCTTCACAACCACCACTCTTCATTTGTTCTCATGCGACCACGACTCCCCTTCCTTTTCCTCTTCAAATCGGTAGCCACATAGTCCCACCAACATTTGGTCACCCATTTCGTTTCTTAAAAGTCTTTCTCTTAAAGAGAAGTCGAATTTCGACGATGACATCACGGATTTTGTCAAGTCTACCAGCACAAACTAATTGAGTTTGTCTTTTTTTTTTTTTTTTTTTTTGGAATCGGTGATTGTCTCTTTAGAGTATATAAGTAGGTTTGTTTTATTTTCGAAATAATGTGATTATTTTCTTCTAAATTTATTTTTTATTTTGTCTAACTTGTAATCTAGTTTTAAAATCATTTATCTTGTTCAAAATTTGCAGATCTCATTACTTGGCTTGAGATGGTCTTGTTTTGCCCAAAGTTACTGTCTTATATTATAAGGTATGACACTTATTTTTGATTTTTTTTTTACGTCTCTTAGTAATGTTTAATTAATTTTACTTTTATTAAAAATATCATTGATTATGTGTAGAGTCTTTTTAGTCTGGTTAAATTATTAAGAAAGATGTAAATTGTGAAACAACTTATATGGTGCATTCAAGTTGTTTGATGAAATGCTTGAATGAAAAATTGTACCTTGAAACTTGTTAGTTCTAAATTATATTTCATTTGTAGTGTTTTGATGATAATTTTCCGAATAATTGGTGTTATGGTTTACCCATAAAAACTATTAAGTTTAAAATCTTATTGTTTGATGAATTTGGAACATTATTGATTTGGTGGCTACGAAAATTATAATCAGATTGTATAAAACTAGTCATCTAGCATGTTGGTTCACAACACATTATATATGCACACCATCTATTATTTCCTATTGTTTTGCTAGTTGATTAACTGTTGTTTATTGTTGTTTGATACTCATTTGAACAGCGGCTTATATATATATATATATATATATATACGTAAATTTTCATACGAGGATATCCTGATAGAATTATATAAGGACATTGAATGTAAGCCACTCGTTTTACATACTTTGACTTGGTATGTATATACTTGTCAAATCACTTTTATAAATGAGTGACTTACATTCAATATCCTAATAAATTTATATAAGGATGTTCTGATAGGAACGGAACCAATATATATAGCTGATTGTAATTTGATTGAGGTCATGTTGAATGATATAAAAATAGCCCTTTCCTTCAAATCTCCCTTTTCTCTATTCTAAATTCTGCTTGTGTAATTAATACACATCAACAATCAACTAATCAAGAGGCCATCAATTTTGTTCGGAGTGATGGGTTCATTCATTTGTATTAGATACATCAGTTATAATACAAAACCGATGTTTATTAGCTCATATACTTTGCCAGTTTTATATATATAACCGTTATGTTTTAAAATAATTTACATCAGTTATAATCCGATGTTGTTAACGTGTTTTTTTCAAGACGGCGGTAATAAAATCATAAAAAACCGTTGTAACCAATGTCTTTCAACCTTTTTGTTGTACTGACCCAAAGAGATTTGCAAAGTTGATCAACTAAATCTAATTATACAGTATTCAAAAAACTGAAATTAATGAAAAGAAAGTCGCTGAAAATTAAAGAAACAAATTTAATTGAAAACAACTAATTTAAATTGCACGAAATTAAAGAAATTTTTCACAAAATAAAATACTTACGGTGATATATTCAGTAGCCGTGACAAAAAAAAAAAAAAAAATGTCACCACAAGTCACTCTTTTTGTATTGTAACCATCTGGAACGGTTCTTTTTGGCGTTGATTCTTCATTTACTTGTGCTGCGTCATTGAGTCTATAGACGAAAATTGATATGAGCAAAAGGTAGACACAATTGATAGGAGTCCCATATTTTGTTAAATACTTGTAGTAGAGGTCGAGACGACTATCGTTCAAACCATAATAGAAAAGGGTCTTGTTTGAATAAAAAACGAAGATAATGTTAAGGGTGCTTCCAATGCCAGTAACAATGAATGTATTGATTCCTGATAGAAAATTCTTCATTGATCCGAACAAATGATCGTCATTGATTGTGAAATCTTCCAGTCCATACATAGCAAGTCCATCCATAAGACCTAACAACAAGAACTGTGGAGCAAGCCACCGTATGCTCATTAAATCTCCAGAATTTGAAATTCCTATATTAGTATCATATTTAATAATATCAATATTCAAACGATGGTGTTTCTCAACCCGCCATAACACAACATTGCATAATATGGATACCAACATTCCAGCCCAAATTGTCATCATATTTTGCTTTAATCTAGCTTTAGGAAACCATTTTGAAAGTAAAAATCGAGACAGAGTGGAGACCGTTTCACGTGTTATGGATTGAAGTAAAATTAAATAGATCAAAAGATCTGGAGATTTCATTTGGATTCCCTGAAGAGCTGAAAAGGTGTTCCCTGCGGATAGCAACAAGCCGAAGACAAGGAAAGTAGACCACATAGGAATCAATTTCAGAATATATTTAGTTTCCTGGACCATTGTTACACTCCAAAGCCTGCCTGCCTTTTCTTGTTCTTCACGTCCAAGAGTGGATTCAAATTCAATGATGGCGGCTTTGTCTATCCATCTGCATATATTTGCAATATTACTTCACATAAAAACAGATATACTACTTTTTAACACCATGTCATATATATTAATGTCTAGCTTTCCCTAGCTTCCATTTCCCTCCTCAACAATGGCTATGCTTAGGCTTCTTTTATGAAACTGCGTCCCCAAAAACACCACACCCTCTCTTCAACAATTACTACAAACCCACATCGATATCTGCTTTCTTGTTTCTTACATATAACTTTTCAAATATATGGTTCGATTGAAGCTTACAATCGATTTCTTGATTTCCATTGTTATATTTTTTTCAATTTAATTCAAAAAAACCCAGCATCTTCTAAAACCCAAAATCTCCCGGAACACAGAACTTTTTAGTTTGAAATTTGTTTTTCAATTTCGATATGAATTGTGTGTTGTGTTGGGTAAAGAATCTTGAACTAGAGAAACATATATTTTTTGTCAAATAATCAAGAGATAAATGATTATGGTTAGATGGTTACCATTCATGTGATTCTAGAGGCTGGTTTTCCGATTTTGAAAAAAAAATCCAATAAATCATGGGAAAAGCGGCTAGTAGGAGAGGTTGAAAGTGTTTTCTAATGAATGTGAGTGTTCCAAAAAAATATATTGAACAAAGTAATATATACTAGGCTTCCCAACTTTTT
The DNA here is from genome assembly GCA_035582765.1 of Acer negundo. Taxonomy (NCBI): domain Eukaryota; kingdom Viridiplantae; phylum Streptophyta; class Magnoliopsida; order Sapindales; family Sapindaceae; genus Acer; species Acer negundo. Next base: position 13,238,258 of record CM069242.1, read on the forward strand.
TCCTAAATTATGTGCTATAGTGAGTTGTTAACATCATATTCTCCCCACATAAGTTCATGATTTATAAGATATTGACAACTCACCATGTTACATAATTTGAGAAGTTTTTTGGGAAAAATTTGAGAAGCCTAGCATTACTCTATTGAGGTGCTTTGTATTTCCCAATATATATATATATATATATATATATATATATATTTCAACTTCATCTATAAAATAATTTTTATGATTTTAACAAAATATTCTGATTGGATTTCCTTGCATGATATAATTTATGAAGATATTTATTTAATTTTAATAAATATTGCATTACTATATTAAGATTTTAAGAATTAACATTAATGTTTCATTTACTAATTTAATTATCAATTAAGTAAATGAAAATCAAACTCTATTTCCAAAAAAAAAAAAAAAAAAATTTCAACATATTAAAATAATCTTATCGTAAAGAATCAGGGTTGGAGATGGTGTTTACATTAAGTATTTGTTAAATCAATTCAAAAGATGATTATATTTATTTTAAAATTATATTATTTTACATGTTTTAATAATTTAATATATAAATATTAAAATAATTTTTATAAAAAAAAATTATGTTGTGAAAGTCAATCACATAAAAGGTTTTTATATAAAAAAAATTTCAGAGTTAACTGCACTAAAGACCCTATATTTATCTCTGAGGTCAAATATACATAAATTTGGAAAAGTCAACACAAACCTATTTTACCGTTAAATTAGGTCCGTTAGTTCATAATACTAGAAGGGTAATTTAGTCATTTTCTTATCTAATTAAAATTAATTATTTAAATAGACTCTTCCATTATTTATTATTATTAATAATAATAATAATAATAATAATAATAATAATAATAATAATTTAGTCATTTTTTTATCTAATTAAAATTAATTATTTAAATAACAAATATTTAAATATATATATGGAGGACTCTTCCATTATTTATTAATAATAATAATAATAAAGATCGATATAGAGATCTATGTTTTGGAGGAGATCGATTATCCTCCAAAATGGAGGATAGAGACATTAGATGGAAATGGAGCGGATTTGTTCAATCTTAAAAAATAAAAAATGTCGTCGGAAATGGTCGTCGCCTCGTTGGAGAAGCAGTGGGAGCTGGTTGGAGAAGCACTTGAGATGAGTGAGGAAAAGAGGCTGCTCTATAGTCTGGTCTTTAGATTTAGAGGAAATGACTTTAGATTTAGGGTTTTCAAAGAGTAAATGGGGTTTATATAGTTAGGTTTTCAAATAATAATAAAAAATTAAATATATATATATATATATAAATATATGTATATAATTATATTTATGATGTTTTGGAGGAAATGGGGAAATAGAGAAATGGGGATGGGGGGAGGTCCCCTATCCCCACCCCCATTTCAATATATTGATGGGGAAAATTAGGAAATGAGGATGGGGGAGGGTGTCCTCATCCCCATCCTCATTTCAATTTGAGGATGAAAACCATCACCCCCCCCCCCCCCCCCCCCTAATTTCCCCATTTTCCCCCAAAAATTTAATGGGGATGGGGATGGGGATGCGGGGGAAAATGTGCAACCCTAGCTGCTACGTGTTTGTTTGCCTGTTGGTGGTGTGCCTTTGTGGCTTGTTTTGTTGACCTCCGTGGCTCCTTGTTTTTAATTACTGTCATTTCAAAAAATATATATATATATATACATTACAAAAAGTAAAAGTTTGTTTTTAAAAATAAAATATAAGAAAGGAAATTGTAGAGTATTTGGTCGTGACTCATAACCCTTGTCCAAGTAAGTATGTTTTCATTTGTCTTCTCTTTCTTTTTATATAGGTTAAACTTCTCTTCACTTCTCTTTCCATTCATTGATATAACATAATGATATTCTCTTCAGTCTCAACTTCTTCTTTAAATATAGAAAACATGGAGAGAGTTGGGAGGTCTATTGAGATCTACTGAAATTAAACAATGCTTGTAAGAAAAAATCAAATAATGCTAAGGCATTTAGATAATTACTCCACAACTCAAGGTCTAGATATTCCATACAATCAATACATATGATATGTAAAATAACAAACGAGAAAAAACACATGCATCAAGAAGAAAAACATGCATCAAAGCCACACGCCAATGGCTCTAATTAAATACTATATATATATATATATATATATATATATATATATATTTTAATGTACAACAACTACCGGGACCCTGCGAGAATTGTACTCTACTAGTACAGTCCGGACAACTACTCCCATAAGGGGGAGAGGACAACCCACACAACGAGAATTGTACTCTACTAGTACAGTCCGGACAACTACTCCCATAAGGGGGAGAGGGCAACCCACACAAGAGGTAGGACAAAGAATAAAGTGTATATAAATACACGTGCATGCTGGGCGTTGAATCGTGGTGATGGAGTCTCCCAAAAGAGAGTCACGCCACATTGGCAAGAGGCCCAATGCTGCTCTAATTAAATACTATTTGATATTGCTTTTGCACTACATACTTGAATAACCGATTGATAGTATAACATCTGGATATTGTTGAAAATAAACCACCTCTTCCTTTTCCATTGTGACTCAAGCTTCAACTCCATTACCATATTTTACATCTATGAACAAAAATCATATATATATATATATATATATAAATCATCAAATCTCTTTCACATATTCTTCTTCCCTAATCTTGGTCATAGAGTGATTGTTTATAATCATAGTTGTATTCAATCTAACATTCCACATCGAATAAATAAGAACAGTGAAGAGAGGCTTAACCTATATAAAAAGAAAAAGTCAAAAGAAAAAGTCAAAAGAAAACATACTTACTTGGACAAGAGTTATAGGTCACAGTCCAATACCCTACAATGTCCCTTCTCTTTTAAATATTTTATTTTTATAAATAAAGTGTTATTTTTTTAATAATTTTTTTAGAAAAAAGTAATAATTAAAGGAACCACCGATTCCAAAACCGGTGTGGAACTGCCAGTTTGAGATACTTATTGCAATTTGCCCTTTTTAAAAAGGTTGTGATTGTTTTTTTCATTGTATTTAAAAACTGCTGGCAGTCATGGAAAAAGGAAAGCCCGTGTGTTTGGTATGACTTTTGTAAGGATTAAAAGCGCCTTTTTAATGCTATAAGCTATTTTGAAAAAAAAAAAATTTAGTTTGGTAAAACTCAAAACCCTTTATAAAAGTCATTTTATGTTTATTTGGAGAAACCCAAAATTTGGGCTTTTCCAAAAAGCTTTTTTTGAGTTTTTTTAAAACATATGAATTGTTTCAACTACCCTTTATAAAGTTTAGGTATTTCATCATACAACTCTTTTATTATAAATATATTTTCAACACCCCTTTTGTAATTTACACAACCAAAAATTATTTTTAAAAATTCAATGTCAACACTTTTTTGTAATTTAAACAACCAAAATCCTTTTTTGTTAGATGTTCTACTACAGAAAGATCTACTCTAGAAGCTCTATTTGAAAAGTCATACCAAACACACTAATCACTTTTGAAAAAAAAATTCAGCTTGTTGCATTTTTGTGGAGTCCATTTTATCTATCATTCTTTGATATCTTTTTTATACAGTAGTCTGTCGGGTATTCATAATTCAGTGTGTTTGTGCTATCAAATCCCTTCTAATTGTTATTTCTAATCCATATCTTGCATTATTGTTGTGTTGCATGTAGTCTAAATAGTCATCTTATGTCATTGTTGGCTTTATTTCATTTACCTACTTTTGGAATCTCAAATTGTGCTTTGTTGTACATTAACTTAGAAAATAACGACTCATCAGTCATCACACATAATCCAATGTCATCGCTCATCAATTCATCATAATAGTAGTAAACCTGGTAACCCCATTCATTATTAGTTATGACTAAAATCAAAAATCTCCTTGAACTTTCAACTATTATTGGATTGGTAAACAAAATGCGTTTATTTAGAAACCTTAAGGGAAAACTTGTACATTCCATTAATACATAAAAAAAATAATAATAAACAAAAAAGAAAAAAGAAAAAAATATGGGTAAATACACTAAGACCCAAGTTTGTTTTAAATACTACTATTAGAGAGCAAATATACATTTATCTACTTAGACATCTCTACTCTTAAATTTGAACTATTAAAAAGAGCAAATTGTCCATAGCTATTAAAATTTTAAAATAATTTGTTATTAAACTTTTATAATAAATGTATTTTTCTTCAAGTTGTTGTTTAAATATATATTTTTTAAAAATTCTTAATTTTGGTATTTAAATTAAATAGTATCTCTACTAGTTTTCTTTAACAATTCAACTCATATTAGACAATTCCACATTAACAACAGAACATCGCATCAAACTAATGTAAATCGTGAAATTTTACAATTAATAAATAGGAAACCCTATCACCATCATTAAGAATTATTCTTGTTCATTAGGTTTTTCATAGTTGATTTAATTAGAATTGTTTTGATTTTTTATTTGCAGGACAAGTAGATTAGAATAAATAGTTCTTTAGGTCATTTACTATCCAATAATAGAGGTTTCAGGTTTGTCACTTTGTTATAGGTGATTTTAGTGTATGTTTTATATTTGTTGCAGAATTTATTTATAATTACATAAGTTGGATAGAGATGTTCAAATTATTTGTAATAATAATTTAATATACAAAATAATTAGTTGTATTTTATGATTGTATTAGAAAGAATTATTCAAAAATATTGTTTAGGATTCAGTAATTATTGATATCTACGTTCTTTAAAAAATTATAAAGTATAAATTCAATAATCATTCATTGCATTTGTATTATATCACATGTTTGCATCAAAAATAATAATAATAATAATAAATAGAGTGATGCTATTGGCACCCCACTACTGAACTATTTATACCGTACTTTTTAAAAATTTGATTTAATTATATAAAATTATATGGTTTTATTAATTTTTTTGATTTATTTCCAGGACTACTCGTTTACTTATTTTTTAAACTTAATAGTTAATACACCCCATATTTTTTTTCAAAAAAAAAAAAAAAAATACATTTCATCTCTAATCTTTATATATATAGTTTTCTCACATTCATTCCCAGAACTTGTTTTTTCTTCGTATTTCATGGTAAAACCATCTTTATTAGATGCGATTTTTTTTTTTTTTCTGTAATCGATTGGATTGTTGGTGGTAGATTGTGAATGAGATATTAATCGTCTGATGATTTTTTTTTAGTGATTGAGTTAGAGTTTTGGTGTGGTTTTGCTTTAATTGAGATTATGTTTTCTTTGTGCGATTTCATTTTATTTTATTTTATTTATTTATTATTATTTTTTGTAAATAACATTAAACTAACTTTGGAAGATCCAAAATAAAATCTAAAAAATAATTGATACAAATTATAGTATAACTGGAAGATCTGAAAGAAAATAAACCGAGAGGAAAAAAAAATAGAAAACATAGATTTGGAATTTGAGAAGAAAAATAAAACAAACTTGTGAAACAATAAAATCAGTAAATACTAAACATGGTAAATATGAGATCGAGATTTGAAAGAAAATATAAACAAAATAGTAAAAATTTAGTGATTTGAAATAATCTATGTCATTAAAGCTTTTGTCATTAGGGCTTTAAAATAAGGAAAGTGAGAATTGATTAGTTTTACTCTGTACAAGATTTTTTTAATAAAAATTGTATGTCTCTTTAAGTAATTTGATAAAAAAAATAAAAAAAATACTAAAGCATTTAAAAAGTGGGGAATGAATAGTTCAGTAATGGATATGTCAATAGCACCACTCAAAAAATATATCACTTTCCGGTTAATAATCTTAATTTTTCCAATGCAAGGACGTAATAAGCAGTAACTAGAAAGTAGAAACCTTACGGAATGTATGAGTCTTGTACTTCTAGTATTAAAAAGGATTTAAATTCTTTTAAATTTATAAAAGGGTAATTATCATTTCAATTCCCAGTACTCTCTTTCTTAGAAATATTACTTTTTAACAAATTTTGTTTTTATCTCACACGGCCCTTAATATATTTTTTTTAAGATAAAAACAGACTGACTTCGAGAGAAAAAGCATCACATACAATCATATGCTGAAAAAATTTCAACATAACCATATATGGATAAATAAAAAAGAAAAAAGATTGAAAATTCATAAGGGTAAATAGGTTATTAATACAAATATAAAATTAAAATTCTTGGGTGTGGTTTTTGGCAGGAGGCGGTGTTGTGGCTGAGAACAGTTTCGTAAACTATAGAAAACTCCATTCGCTATGAAAGAGAGAGGCTGGAGCCTCCCCTTTCCATGGAGATCCAAGATCCAGATTCTATCTCCACATAAGTTAACAACATAGTGGCGTTTGGCTAATAATGAAACTTGAGGATGATTTTTGACTAATAATACAAACTATAGTTTTTAATAATATACCTAAATAAAAAGTTCTTATTGATTTTGGGACAATCTATCAATCAAGCCCCTAATGGCCTAATTATGCTATACCAATTATTGAGTTATGAGTCCAATCTTTCTCAATTTCTTGTATTTTCTGTTCAAAGCCCACCACCAAAATGATGCCGGTTTCTCTTTTTCTTTTTCTTCTGTTTTTTTTCTTCCCCCACTTCTTTTTTTTTTTATAATTTTTTCTTTTTTCCACTTGCAAGATTGACCACCAAGGTGGAAGATTGTGTTGATGACTAAGAAACAAATAAAAGAATTAAATCTTAACTGCACCTTATTAAAGACATTGATAAATCACAAAAAAAAAAAACATTATAATACATATAAAATTATTCAAATCACTAGACAATCCAAGCTTGTCCGGTGACTACTTTTCACAGCAGCCTCAAGTACTACTATAACTAAAGCAATTAATTCCTTTCAAAAAAAAAAAATCTAAAGCAATTAATTGACTATCATTTCCATTATCTTAGAAACTCGACTGTTTTGCAAGAGCAAAGACAAATTAAAACTCTGATATTCGCATAGAAAGCAAAAGGAGAGTAAATGCTTTATTTATTTTTTGTGGCCCATAAAGACAGGTGGATGCAACCTTCTAACCTCAACCAATTGTGTTTACAAACAATTGATTTACACATTGAATACGGTTGAATTTAATACGTAAGTAAATTAGTAAATGCAAAGTCTTTGTATTACATAATTATACCAAACACAATTGATTTTAAATTTGATTTAGTACGGTAGAAAACAATCAAAAGAATAACAAAATAAGGGTACGCAATTATACAGTCCAGTTGATTATCTTAAATTCAAAGATGATCAACTTGGTTATTGTTTTTGAATATCTTAAGACTTCTATTTGGTAACTACAAAATGAAAATAATACTCATTATTGGAAAACTGTCTAAAAGGATTTAATTTTCAATAATTCATTTTTTTTTTTTTTAATTTCCAAATCATTGGAAAACTATATAAAAGCTCGGCATCCAAGTTCAATGACCCTGCCATCTTGTCTGAAGAACCCTTTGCTAATTAAGGTGAAGCAGGAAATTCATTGAATTAAACACATACACTCCCACTCTTGTTATTCTATTTGTAATATTCTTTGGATGACTATATTTGATTATGCTTGTTGGAATAATATGAATATTGTAAAATAGATGAGTATAGATTATTATATTGGTGAAAAATGAATACAAAATTGTCATAATAAGTTTGAAAATAAATTTTTGTATAAAATAAATGTTTAATCAAATAGTATTATCCAGTCAAAAAATAAATCAAATTGTATATTAATATTTAAAAAGAAAAAAGAAATAGTATATTAAGATAACTTGTATATTTGTATTACATCTTTTTATTTCATCCCTCACAAATAATTATATGAAACATAGATAAAAATTTAAGTATAGGCCTTGCATGCGCCACCAAAATTAGTAAACTCTAAAACAGATAATGTGGCCGCAGGGCCAGGGGTAATGACCCCATGATGTGGCGAAGTGCGTGAGGTCTTCATGAGTCTTGACAATGCAAAAATAAAAGTTGTCGGATCATTTATGCCTTTAAATTATCTATCGTGATTCATGTCGTAACTTTGTTAAAAACCTGGCAATTTGTGTTCGTGGGTCGGGTTGGACCAAACACGATACAATCCGTTTATTTTTGTATTCAATCTAATACGACTCGTTTATTAAACGGGTTGAGTTTTTTAAATCCAACACGATCCATTTATTAAACGTGTAACCTGACACGACCAGTTTACAATCTGTTTATTATTATTATTATTTTCATCTAAAAAAGCCACAAAAAGACTGTAAAGTTTATATCATCCATAAATGATAAAATACATGAAAATAAGTCTATAAAGTTTAGGTCTACAAGTTTATTTATTTCTCAGATACTACTTTGGTGCCGACCAGTATGCATGGGTTACTGACTGATCAGTAACCAAGCATTTTAATTATTTCTTGGTTATTGCTGATGTGATACGTTTATGATCTGTTTCCCTTTTTGCCCTTGCAATTTTATAAAAAATAAGTTATGACTTATGACTCTTTAGGAGTCCCAACTTTCTTATTTCTTTGAGACAGTCTATCAATCAATCCACCAATTCTTGAGTTACGAGTCCCAGCTTTCTCAATTTCTTGTATTTTCTGTTCAAGACCCACCACCAAAATGAAGCCAGTTTCTCTTTTTCTTTTTCTTCTTTTTATTGGTTCTCCTTTTTTATTTTTTATTTTTTTATTTTTTTCTACTTGCAGGTGAAAGATTTTGTTGATGACTAACAAATAAATAAAAGAATTAAATCTTAATAACTACACCTTACTAAAGACATTGATAAATCACAAAAAAAACTTTATAATACATATAGAATTATTCAAATCAGTAGACGATCCAACCTTGTTTAGTGATTACATGGCACAGCAGCCTCAATTATAAGTACTACTATATATAACTAAAGCAATTAATTATTGAGTATCATTTCCATTATCTTAGAAACTCAATTCTCTTGCAAAAGCAAAGACAACTTAAAACTCTGATATTCGCAAAAGGGAAAAAAAAAAATGCTTTAATTATTTTCTGTGGCCCATAAGGACAGGTGGATGCAACCTTCTAACCTCAACCAATGTCCATAGATTCTTGTTTATAAGTTTCAGGCCACATATTAGTATTTTATTTGTCATTCTCATTGATAAGATAACTTATGATTTTTAAAGATAAGGCTGCTGGATGATTATCCTGTATCCACTTCCCTTTAAGGATTCTGTACTTTCACGCATGGTGTAACAAAGTTTTAGAAAACTATGTGCAATTAAGGACAGACCATGAACAAATACTTTAATTATGCGACTAATATTTGAGTCCCACCTAAGTACGAGATTAGTTACCAAAGGATTCCTTGCTGAAGTGGATGTAAACTTCAAAATGAAGTTTCGTCAATATGGTTCAAATTCAGATATTGTAATTATAATTTAACATTTATCTATTAAATTGTAAAGTGTGAGGAGACTACTCATATCCTATATGCCCTCGTATACTATATGGAGTGAGGGTTGTCATTTTAGGTCAAATCTCATCCGATTTGGCCAAAACCGCACTTAGTTAACTGAGATTTTACATTGACAAAGTATGAAATTAGCTGTGGGTTATAATTCTAACCAATAAATTTGCATCAGTTGGCACGTAACAACCTTTTTTTCATTTAAGAAATCTAGTACATATTAATAATATCATTTGCAATAGTCCAAACCGAAGTAGATATTCTCCATTTTCATTACGTTTCATACAAACAACCTTGTCCTTCATGTGTAGAGTTGGTTAAAGTCAAAAAAACACTTTGCATGAACAAGAAAGAGAGGAGAGGAGAGAAGAGAAGAGAAGCCAAATGGGATTTAGAAAGTTGGGTTTGTTGATCACGTTCTTCACATTCCTTCATATGTTTGAATCATCATCTCCTCTTCAAAAGCCTTTGCATTCAGGTAACTTTTATTTTTTTCAATTTCTTTCTTTTGTTTGGCTGCTTTAGCTCTAGCTAGCTGTTCATTTAGGTCTGAGATTGATTGAAGCTTTGCAAGCTATAAGGAAATAGGAAAAAACGGTATGAATTGAAGTTGCAGAGTGCTAGATATAGCCATTTACAGAATATATTTTTATATAGATGAACCTTTTGATCGAGTTTTGTTTGTGAAGACTAGAAAGAATTAAAGAAACAAAATAATGAAATTTTGAAGAGAAACCTAAAGATGATCGGATATAATAATTTCCTTGCTATTCTATTTAGTTTGAAAATTTTTGGCATGGAAAATTTAAGTAGAAAAGGTTGCAACTTTCTTTATGTTTCATTCAAGAACTCATTTCTACCAATATCCAATGTCTCTCCTAAGTTATCACTAGTCATCTTTCAAGAAAGTTACTTCTTTGAGTTTGATATATTGTTTGTATCAAAGTTGCGTTTGCATTTGTGTTCAGTCCAAAGTAGGAATACACGTCCGAGGGAACCCATGGGATTTTTGGGGCAAAATTTGCCCCCGAATGGGTTTTGAAGGTAGGGGTGGGGCAAACTTGGGGGTGGGGGTTGGAAGTGGGCGGACCCTCCCCCGCCCCAATGGGTCCCCATACCCATTCCTAGTCCAAAAAGCTTATGGTTGATTTTAATATATATTTTTTAATCCTTTCAATACTATAACGATGATGTAATATATCTATCTTATTAATAACTTTATCTGAAGTAGAAGTGAATTGATAAGATAAACAGGAAACAAAAGGTTTACTGTTTTTAGAGGTTGATAATCTTCTTATCAAGGAGTTTTGGTTTAAATGCACTATGAAAATTTTGATTGACATGACAAAAATTTGTTGCATTCCACCATAAAAAAGGATTCCAGGATTCATATTCTTGCCTTCCACAAGAAAGCTTCTTGTATTATTGATGCGAAGTCAGAGTATAGGCATCGTTATATGAATCTTTTGCATCAATAATTCAACCTTGGAATATAGTTAAAAGTGTTATAATGTCAACAATAAGAATATATATATCAAAATAAACGAATTTGGGCCAACAAAATTCCAAGTAAAAATAGTACTTTTCGAAATTTCACAGTTGCTTTTTTCAGAGTTTCTTAGTATCCACAAAAACACTGTTGATGGTTTCTTTTCTGAAAATGCTTTTGCTGAGAACAGTTTTACTAGAAAGTGCTTTCTGCAGAAACACTCCTAAAACACACTATCAATCACTTAATAGTTCTGAATTCTGATTGGCTTCGTACTAGTTTCTCAAGTTTTTCACATAAATCTCAAAATCCAAAACTAACAAAATTATATTTACAGAATCTTTGCAGAATATTCAACCGAGTAATGAAGATCAACATAGCAACAAAAATGATAACTATGGCAGAAGTAGTGTATTATACAGCAGAAAAATTGCCCGAGGTGGTTTGGGAGGAGCAAGCGGTGGTAAGTCAACTGGTCCGGTGAAAGTACCGGAAACAATGGTGGATCCAGCTCACCTTATGTACAAGGTGGTACAGCAGTCATCCCCGTATATGCGGAGGCGCTGCAAGTAACCGCCACCCGAATACCCACCGTGGAGCTGGAAACAGTAACCATAAAGGCATCGGACTTCTGGCCTTAATCTTGACTGCCATGACCTCTCTTGTACATTTGTACAGTGAATACTAAACCTCAGGCTCATTTATTGGCTTGCAAGAAAGAAGTTTCTATTTTTCGTGTGTTTCATGTATATGAAAACTGTGACTGTTCGAGTTTTGTGTGTATTCTGCCTAAATTGATGTTTCTTGTAAATGTCAGTTAACCTGTATATAATGCAAACAATGATTGATGCCAAACTGTAAGTTTTTAACTCATGTAGAGAGTAAAGTTAATTGTAAAAGAGGGTCCTATATATAAAGTTATAGGTAGTCTTTAACTCGTGTGAATGTGTACAAAGAACATAATGAAAGCTGAAAACCGAAGCAACCCAATCATCCAAAGTTGTGTGTAAAAAGATCATAAATGAAAGCCGAAAACCGAAGCATGCCAAGTTCATAAGGTTGTGTGTGTGTGCAAGGATCATATTGAAAGCTGAAAACCAAATCGAGCCAAGTTGCCAAAGTTGTGTGTTTGTGTTTGGCATGTGTACAAAGATCATAATGAAAGCTGAAAACCAAATCCATATGCGGTAGGGTAAATAAGTGGTAAGAGATCCTATAACCACATTTTATCTTTACACCTATTCAGGGATGGAACTGGGGCCCAATGGGGAGGGGGAGGGTCACCCCACCCCCACCCCCACCCCCATTCCTAAAACCTCCACCCACCCTTGCCCTCAAACCTCATTTGGGGGTACTGGGGATGGGGGTGTTTGAGGGGAAGGTTCCCTTGCCTACACCCCCGTTCCCCATTTCTAATTCTAAAATTTTTCAATCTGAAATCCGAAATTTAGAATTCAGATTTCAGAATTCGAAATTCGATCGGATCAAACTTTTGTTTTACCCTGTTTCAATATCCAATTCAATAATTAACAAAATATAGAATATAAAATAAATAATTGATTTAATTTAATTTAATCCAAAATTAATATAAATAACTGTAATAAAATAGTATGAGTGTATTACACATAAAAGTCTAAACAAATTTAACTATGCAGAGAGTAATTGACTAACAGAGTTAGAGATTTTTTTTTTTTTTTTAAGAAAAAAAAAAAAAATATATATATATATATATATAGGGGAATTGGGGTCCCGCCGCTACTCCCACCCCATTTAGGAAATGGGGGAATGGGGACTCCCCCACCCCCACCCCCATTTAGGTTTTAGGGGCAAAATTTGCCCCCACCCCACCCCAAAACCCCATTTGGGGGCAAAATTTGCTCCCAAATGGGGGCGGGGCCCCGTGGGGGTGGAACTCCGTGGGAGAAATTCTCATCCCCACTCCTATTATAAATGAGTTATTATTAAAAACCGTTTTGTAATTTGAGTTATTAGTCAAAAACTATTTTCTAGTTTTATTATTGGCTAAAAACAACCTCCTATTAACATTTTTAACTAAATATACCATTTTACCCTTATATTTATATATAAATAAATAAAGAACAATTAAAAATCTTTAAAAAATAATATTTATTTTAAATATAAATAAATTTACTTTAAAAATAAATAAATAATTGAAACAAAAATACATCCCTGAATCTCCATGGTTTTAAAGATTAAAAAAAATAAAAAACCATCCTGTATCTCTATGGGGATTAAAAATATTTACAAAATAATTGAAAAAAAAAAAACAAAAAAAACAAAAACAAACAAACCATCTCTGGATCTCCATCTCCGTGGAGACAGATGTGATTCTGCAAGGAATACATTGTCTGAGGCTGAGGCTCTATGTAAGGCCAAAGATCGCCATTCCCTGCAACAACAACAACATTACTTGCTACATATTCATTATATATATATATATATATATATGTGTGTGTGTGTGTGCGCGCGAGCGCGCTCATGATGGATCTTGATTAGCTAATAGCTCTACTTATAATGAATTAATCACACAAACTGACACATGCATGCATGTGTAGTCCCTTCTGACCATTTTCTATTGATTCCAAAGTGGTGTAAAATCATTGATTCGTGAATCATTTGCAATATTTTTAACAAGTGGTAGACAGGGAAGGATCGATCATTAATTGAATCAGAGATGATGGAGACAATATTGCAACTGATCAAGGAGGAGCTGAGAAGAAGAATATGGAGAATAGGCGAATAGCAGTGCAAACCGAAGGAACTTACTAACAGTATCAAATGCTTCACTGAATCAATGATTTCACACCACTTTGGAATCAATATTACTCACAAATTGTATGATAAGGTCACTCATTTACTGATCTGGGTTTTGGCTGCACTTTGGAGCAATATCACTATATATATATATATATATATATAGTTCGCACTCAACTTTGCTTTGTGGGAGCAAGACATGTTAGTTCGCACTATATATATAGTTCGCACTCAACTATTGCAATCAATACATATTTAAAAACATATTCATTAATATTGTTCTGGGACCATAAATCTTTATTTTACTGGTCTGTCAACCTCAATTAAGCTCAGTTAATGAGATTGTATGTGTTTTCTTGTTCGATGAGAGATGCTATGTACAATCTCTTAATACACTATCCCTTCTCAATTTGACACATATTGCGAATCTGGATCCTCTCCTCACATTTTCTCTCGTCACCTTGTCACCGATGGTTAAATTTCATGTTTTATACAACTAAAATTAGAATTAATCTAGACCATTGATTTAAGTGAGGACAAATGAGGTTAGGTGAGGTGAGGTGAGAATCCAGGTTCGTCGCGTTACGGACCTGTTCAAAAGTCCACCCTAGCTGATCTTTAATTTTTTTGAATTTTTTCTAAAAAAAATTCAAAATTATCCTAAAATTGTAGAATTTATTAACCTACACTTTAATTTTTTTTTTCCAAACCAAGTAAAATACGTTAGATTACTCGAAGATGGCTCGTCTCAATCTTGAAGATATTTTGAAATGATTATAAATTACCTCTTATAAAAATTTATTAAAACATCCAAATCATTACTTATTATATATATATATATATATATATATATATTCAAGTCAGTGCGCACTTTAACTTCATCAGTGTATTGGTTGTGGACCATTAGATTTACATACTTTGACTCAAAGTGTATGCACTTGTCAAAACTTCTCTATAAATCAGTGGTCCATAGGCATTAATTTATTGGTACCGTATAATCAATACACACTAATGTGAATGAGACCGTATATATATAGGGTGAATTCATAAAAAGCCAAAAAATTTATTGGTTTATTGTTTTGAACCATTAATTTATATTTTATTGTTTTCATCAATTTTGATCACTTTTGGACAAAATTACCCCTAAATTTTACTTTACCTGACATGTAACTTAGTTAAATGTCGTTTGATTCCAAGTTACATGAGAGTTGATTTTTCAAATTACCTGTAATTAAAGTTTTAAATTATATGCCAATTGATTTTCAACTTGCATGTCAATGATTTTCAACTTACATGCCAGTTGATTTCCAAATTTTTTGGTAAGTGAAGTAAAGACAAAATGAAAGACAATTTCGTATGTTCAAGGCTAAAGGTAATAAGGATAATAAAATATAAATTTTTGGCTAAAAACAATAATTTTTTTTTTGGTTACTTCTTGCAATTTCCTCTATATATATATAAAGGGTCTTTATTTATGTATGTTTTTATAAAATTATATGTATATAAATATTTTATTTTATTTTGATAATTTATAGTTAATCTAATTTTAAAATTACAATATAATAATACAAAAATTAAGTACAACTTTAAAAGAATAATTAAAAAACTCGTTAGCATTGTTTAGGACTGGTCAGAGCATTTATAAAAGTGAAATTCAATTGAATTTTATCTTGTCGGCTTTTAAGGGTGTGATGGGGAATTACAAAAAAGTCCAGGTATCATGTTGGCTTGTTAATATTTAATGGGTAATGTAAACCACTTTATTATTATAAATTAAAAATGTTCACTGTATTTTTATAATAAAATAATAAATACATTAATATGTTTGTTTATTGCTATTTATAAAAATTAATTGGTTGTTAACCTGTGCAGATTAACACTACCTATATTTAATTTAGTTATTCAAACTTAGAATTCGAAACAATAACAACAATATTTGTATATTAAAAATTCCAAACCTTGTATTTAATCAAATGTATTCATAAATAGAGGCTGTGTATTTATACTTTTCTATTCAAATATTACATAATAAATAAAAAAAATTGTTTGACAAATCTTATGTGACGAATTTCATAATGGGTCGAGATGTTTAAGGAAATTCATTCTAGCCTTTCTTGACATTCAATCATGGTTACGTCTTTAGTTATTACCAAACATAATTTGTAATATTTTTTAATGGATTATTTCCTAAAATTCTTTTGAATATTTCAAAAAAAAAAAAAAAGTTTTTGAGTTTTTTTTATTTTATTTTATTTTATTTTTACTCCTCAATAGTAAAACATAATTTACACTCACTTATTTCGCATTACATTTATTCTCATATGAACCCTAAACATCGGATCGAACTGGGTGCACGGTGGTGTGTTGTGATGTTAGTAATATTTCTAAATTCTAATCCATCTATTGCATATTTCATTTACCAACTTTTGGAATTTCATATTGTGCTTTGTTGGATATCTACCTTGAAAATGATGACTCGGCACACATATTTCAATAGATTAGAATCCCCTACCCATCTTATTTTTGCTCATCTTTCAAGTATCCGTTGACATATAGCAAACAAACAACAGAATGGATGAATCCTTTGGTATAGAATATGACTCGGATGAATTCGCATATGAGTTTTATAATTTGTATGGACGAAGAATAGGGTTCATTGTTAGAAGAGACACAGTTGGGAGTTTCATTGTTAGGGTTCATTCGCATATGTTATATGATTTCGCATATGAGTTTTATAATTTATATTCTCTTCAGTCTCATCTTCTTCTTTAAATATAGAAAACATGGAGAAAGTTGGGAGGTCTATTGAGATCTATCGAAATTAAATAATACTTGTAAAAATAATAATAATAATAATAATAATAATAATAATAATAAATAAATAAATAAACCAAATAATGCAAAGGCATTTAGATAATTACCCCACAACTCAAGGTCTAGTATGATACGTAAAATAACAAATGAGAGAAAACACATGCATCAAGAAGAAACACATGCATCAAAGCCACACGCCAATGGCTCTAATTAAATTCTATTTGATATCGCTTTTGCAGTACATACTTGAATATAACCGATTGAACGTACATCATCTGGATCTTGTTGAAATTAAGCCATCTCTTCCTTTTCCATTGTCACCGAAGCTTCAATTCCATTACCATCTTTTCCATCTATATATAAAAATCATCAAATCTCATTAACATATCCTTCTTCCCTAATCTTGGTCATAGAGTGATTGTTTATAATTATAGTTGTATTCAATCTAATATCCCACATCGAATAAATAAGAGCAGTGAAGAAAGACTTAACTTGTATAAAAAGAAGGAGAAGTCAAAGGAAAACATACTTATTTGAACAAAAGAGTTATAGGCCACAGTCCAATACTGTACAATGTCCTTTTGAATATTTTATTTTTATAAATAAAGTATTATATTTTTTTAATAATTTTTTTAGAAAAAGATAATAATTAAAGGAACTGTCGGTTCCAAAACCGGTGTGGAACCGCCAATTTGAGATACCTTATTGCAATTTGCCCTTTTAAAAAGGTTGTGATTGCTTTTCTCATTGTGTTTAAAAATTGCTATCAATCATGGAAAAAGGAAAGCATGTGTGTTTGGTATGTTTGGTATGGTTTTTGTAAGGATCAAAAACGTTTTTTTAATGTTAAAAGCTATTTTGAAGTTTTTTTTAGTTGTTTGGTAAAACTCAAAACCCTTTATAAAAGTCATTTTATGTCTACTTGGAGAAGCACAAAATTTGGGCTTTTCCAAAAAGCTTTTTTTAAGTTTTTTTAAAACATATGAATTGTCTCAACTACCCTTTATAAATTTTAGATATTTTACCATACAACTCTTTTATTATAAATACATTGTCAACACTTTTTTTATAATTCACACAACCAAGAGCTATTTTTAAAAATACATTGTTAACATTTTTTTTGTAATTTACACAACCAAAAACTTTTTTTTGCTAGAAACCCTACTTATTAAAAGCTCAACTACTAAAAAATCTACTCTAGAAGCTATACTTTAAAAGTCATACCAAACAACCAAGAGCTATTTTTAAAAATACATTGTCAACATTTTTTTGTAATTTATACAACCAAAAGCCTTTTTTATTAGAAACTCTTCTCATTAAGAGTTCTTCTACTAAAAAATATACTCTAGAAGCTTTACTTGTAAAGTCATACCAAACATACTCTTAGAGCTTGTTTGGTTGAGTGTTTGGTTGAACTTTTTAAAAACCTCTATTGGTAAAAGATCTGCTACAGTAGATCTACTAGAAATAGAGTTTTTGAAGAAAAAAAAAAATTATAATTGTTTAGTTGGTAAACTTTTTTTTTAAAAAAAATGCCTATTTAGAGAAGTACTTCCCATAAGCTTTTGTCTAGTAGAGGTTTAAACTCTATTAGCCTCTACTCAATTTAAAATAAACAACTCAAAAGCCCAACTAAACAACTTTAGAAAACTCAAATAAATGTTGATAGACATTTTGAGGCAGTAAAAAGCTCAACCAAACCAAAACTTAATCACTTTTAGAAAAAGAAATTCAGCTGGCTGTATCTTTGTGGAGTCTATTTTATATATGGGTGTCCCCCTATCATTCTTTATATCTTTTTTATACAGTAGAGTCTTTGGGATATTCATTATTCAGTGTATTTGTGCTATCAAATCCCTACTAATTGTTATTCCTAATCCATATATTGCATTATTGTTGTGTTGTAAGTAGTATAAATAGTCATCTTTTGAAAAACTCAAATAAACGTTGATAGACCTTTTGAGGCAGTAAAAAACTCAATTAAACAAGAACTTTAAAAAACTCAAATAAACGTTGATAGACCTTTTAAGATAGTAAAAAACTCAATCAAACAAGAATTTAATCACTTATAGAAAAAGAAATTCAGCTGGCTGTATCTTTGTGGGGTCTATTTTATATATGGGTGTCCCCCTATCATTCTTTGATATCTTTTTTATACAGTAGAGTCTGTCGGATATTCATTATTCAGTGTATTTGTGCTATCAAATCCCTACTAATTGTTATTCCTAATCCATATATTGCATTATTGTTGTGTTGCAAGTAGTATAAATAGTCATCTTATGTCATTGTTGGCTTTATTTCATTTACCTACTTTTGGAATCTCAAATTGTGCTTTGTTGGAAACTAACTTGGAAAATAATGACTCATCAGTCATCACACATAATTCAATGTCATCACTCATCAATTCATCATAATAGTAGTAAAGCTGCTAAACCCATTCATTATTAGTTATGATTAAAATCAAAAATCTCCCTTCAACTTTCAACTATTATTGGATTAGTAAACAAAAATGCGTTTATTCAGAAGCCTTAAGAGAAAACTTGTAAATTCCATTAATACATAAAATCTTCCATGAGCTCGTCTCATATGTAATGTTGTAAGACGGACGCAATGAGAGAGTGATATTTGTTACAGCTCTTAAAAACAATTATTTACTTTTTATTCACCAATTAAAATTTTACTTTTTATTCACCAATTAAAATGAAATTTTAATTTGCACCAAAAAAAAATTAAATTTTAATTAAAAAAATTAATTAAAAATTATTTTTTTAAATAATAAATAATTTAATTATCTATAGTCATACCACCTCTCCGTGAGCCTTTTGAGAGTGACTAATGTTTGGTGTTGGTGGTGATTGTGGATTTTGTTTAAAGTGTGATTAATGGATGTAATGTTTGGGGTAGACCTGGCAAGATTCCGGTTCCAACCGTTGAACCAGAACCGGAACCGGTGGTACCCGGTTCCGGTTTCGGTTCCGGTTCTAATGTTTAACGAACCAGCTGGTTCGAACCGTCCTGGAACCGATGGTTCCGGTTCGGTTCGGTTCAAACCGGCCGGGTTTTTTTTTTTTTTGGACCGTTGAGGCCCAATGGCATGCTGACGTCAGCATGCCGTTGGGCCTCAACGGCCACCCCTTTAATAATTTTTTTTTTCTTTTTGTTATCTATAAATATCCCTCCTCCCCTTTCATTTTTTCTCACAATCTCACACCAATTTCTTATTTTCCTCTCATTCTCTCAATTCTCTCTATTCTCAATTATCTAAATCTCTAATTCTAAATTTTTAATTTTTATTTCAAGTTTCATTGTCTCAACTCTCAACACTGAACTCTCAAGTCTCCAACACTCTCCAACTCTCCAAGACTCCAAGTTTCCAAGGTTTTTATTATTTATTTAATTTTACAATTTTTTTTATTTGCAATTAATTTTATTTCCAATAAATTTTATTTGCAATTAATTTTATTTTTAAAATTCCAATTAATTTTATTTTCAATTAATTTTATTTACAATTTATCTTATTTCTAATTTATTTAATTTCTGAATAACCAATTACTATTTAGTATTTACTAAATACTAAGTTTCCAATTTCATTTATTTGTAATTTATTTTATTTGCAATTTATCTAATTTCTAGTTACTACTTAGTACTTACTATAATAGTACTTAGTACTTACTAGTTACTACTAATCTACTATTATAGTATTATATTATTATAGAATATAGATTTATACTTTATAGTATTATTCTTCTAAGTTCTAAGTTTTCAATTATCTATTTCAGATTTTCAGTATTTCTCTAGTCCCAAATTTATTCCGTCCAATCCAATGGCAAGTGGTGGAAATGGAAGGGGTCACGGCCATGACGATCCTAGGCGTTCGATTTCGATGAAAGGTAAGGGTCAAATGGTCGATAATCTCGGTCATAACGACACCACCTATCATGATTATCTGCAACGCCGGGCCTATGCTGAAGACCTAGGCCTAAACATTCCTACTCCCCCTTTAATAATTTTAGAACCCGATCATAATGCCACCCCCGGCCCTAATTTGACAAGCCATTCAGAAAATATGTCTGATATTGATACACCTTCGGATTATGATTTTGATCCACCGGAAACAGATGAGGACGAACCGGATCCGAAGCTGAGCAAATCTGATCAATTCGTCAAACATATGAAGAAAGTTAGGCAAGAAAATGGAAGTTATGTAGCAACTTGCAATTATTGCAAAAAAGTATATAAGTGGTCCAAATCCAGAGGATATAACACTTATCGGAAGCATATTCAAACCAAACATCCAGAAGCAGAGACCAGATCGAGTCACAAACACAAATTCCCAGGTACGCTGCTCCTAACCAACAATTATTTCGTTATACTGATGAACAAAATAGGGAAGAATTAGCTAGAATGGTAGCAGTAGAACACTTATCATTCGGTTTTGGTGAAAGGGTTGGTTTTATTAATTATTGTCGACGAGCATTAAACCCTGCTGCATGCCGTGTTCCTAGATCCACTCTTGTATATACACTTGAAAAGATTTATGTAAAAGAAAAAAAAAAGTTAGAAAGATCTTTTGAAAAATATAACGGTCGTGTTTCCGTATGTGCCAACATATGGACTGACCATTGACGATCACATTCATACTTGGGTGTCACTTGTCATTTTATGGATGATGCATGGAATATCCAAAAAAGAATTCTTGCATTTAGAGTTTTTGATGATTCACACACTGCTTAAAATATTGTTAGAATGCTTAGAATTATTTTTTCAGAGTATAAAATTGAGAACAAAATTTTTGCAATTGGTTTTGATAATGCTTCTAGCAATACTGCTGCTATTTCATTTTTAATTAATTTATGCAAACCATTTGTTGGTGGTGCATTTTTTCATCAAAGATGTGCATGACATGTTTTAAATTTATGTGTTCAAAAAGGATTAGAAACTCTTGATCATTTTATTCTACCTATTAAACAAGCCCTTAAGTTTTTATGGAAACATTATTCTATAATGAATGCATGGGTAAAATATTGTAAACAAAATGGTAGACGTGCCGTTAGATTTGCTCATGATGTTCCAACACGTTGGAATTCTACTTATAAATTGCTTGCTTAAAGTTACGAGTATAGAGATTTATTAGTTTCTTTTATTCAATTTCATGTTATTGACATTCAACTTTATAAGTCTCATTGGGATGCTTGTTACAACGTTTTCAATTTGTTAAAAGTTTTTCATACTGCTACAATAAATTTATTTGGTGTTTATTATCCTACAACTCATTTATTAATTATTGAAAATCTAAATATTGCTGGTGCATTTGCTTATTGTGAATCCGACATAGAAATAGGGGAAGCCGTTAATGCTATTAAGGAAAAATGGTTACGTCATTATCATGAGTTGCCAGATATTTATTTGATTGCCATGATTTTTGATCCACGTTGTAAATTACAAAATTTTTGTTATTATCTCAATGGTTATTATGGCCTCCAATGTTTAAACATAGAATATAATGTTAATGCATGTTATGATAGAATTAAGAAATTATTGTATTCTTTATATGATGAATATCTTTTAGTTTATGGATCCTCACTTAATTTAGATGTTACACGAACACAAACTGCACAACCCACATTATCATCCTCCGGATTTTTGAATTTAGGATATAGTCTATTATAAAAAAAAAAAAAACCAAAAAACCTAGATCTTCTTCTTCATCAAGCATTGACAAGTATTCTGAGCTTGAATCTTATCTAAATGATTCTTATGAGTTTATAGAAGATACGTCAGAGAAACAATTTGATATATTACAATATTAGAAAGAGTACACAAAGTACTATCCAATCATGGCTATCATAGCCAAAAATATTTTTTCAACATCAGTTTCTACAGTGGCGGTGGAACAAGAGTTAAGCGCCGGGGGGAATATCTTGGATGAAAGGCATTCATGCTTGACTCCGAAAGCACTCCAAATACAGGTTTATGTGGATGATTAGACAAAGGCTCAATATAGACAACAATAAATCGAACATGAGATAACATACGATTTCTTCAAAGATGACGAACATGAAAGTGGAGAGACAAGTACAACGGGCCCGGAATAGAAGATGTGGATCACATATTCACGTCATCACAAGTCCATGTCATCAACAAACCTGCAATAAAAGGTAAGAGAACTACATGACCTTTGATTCCTCTAAACCCCCCAAGAGGATACGTAGGCAACTTAATTGTAGTGAAAATTAAGTGCAAAGCTAATAACTTTACATTTTTTTTTTGTTTTATTTTAATTTAATTTTGTAATTTATCATTTATTTATTTTATGTTATTTTCGAACTTCGGGTGACCTAATTCTCAAATATCCAATGAAATGTAATATGTAATTTGTAATTTGATATTTTGTTTATTTTATTTTAATTTCCTTTTGTAATTTGTATTTTGTCATTTGTTTATTTTGTAATTTGTCATTTACATATTTTATTTTATTTTATTATTTAAAATTACATTATTACAAGTTTACAACTTAGAAGTCTTTTTTAAAAATTTAAATTTAAAAAAAAAAAAAAAAAAAAAAAAAAGGGTTCAGAACCGCCGGTTCCTTAAAAACGGAAACCGGAACCAGCTCCACCCAAACTGGAAACCGAAACCGAACCGGAACCTTGCCACCACTAGTTTGGGGTTAACTTTCGTCTCCTCATCGGTGTCAGCTAGAAGGAGATCGGTGGGTTTATAGGGTGGTGGGTAATTAATTCTCAAGCTAGACCAGGAAATGTTGTTGGTTGAGAATTAATAGGGTGCCATAAATTTCAACGATGCTTGCTTCAGATTAGTTATATACGAATTATGTCATGTGAAACAACACTTTAATTGCTATTTGATAGTTGTGAATTGCAAGCTGCGAAGCAGCAGTAAGTTATCCAAAAACTTTGTGCTTGTACTCCGCCACGTTCAAGCAGCAGCAGTAAGTTAAAATTTCAGAAAAAGGGACTAAATTGATAAAATATGTTAATTTTTAGTGGCATTGGAACTAAAAACACAAACTTAAAAACTAAAATGAAATTGTGAATAAAAGTTGAAAAAAATAAAATAAAGTTGAAGCGTACAGTTTTATCTATCCATGGACACATGTAATGTTTTTGGGGATTAGAATCCTCTGCTTAATCCATGTTTTTCCTTAGTATTTTTCAAGTATAATTAAAACACCAAATCATATAAGAGAAAAAAAAATGATTAAATATTAACTATATATTTTTTTTATTTTACTTAGATATCATTAAATCATAAAAAGTAAAGTAAAAACAAGACAAAAAAAAAATGTATTCTAATCCATTTTTTGGACCCTTCGAGGGATGAGAAATATGGAATCTGTTTTTGAAGGCGTGTCCACAAATTTGATTTTATTGTTACGAGTCAATGCACTAGTCTATCTCTACCTAATTAAGGTCTTCCTATCAATTTAAAAAAAAAAAACAAAAAAACAAAAGTGGTAGTCTGTAGGGTTATTCATGTCTGACCAACATGAATAACCCTACAACTTTTTTTTTTTTTTTTTCATTGATGGGAAGATGTTAATTAAGTAGAGGTAGACTAGTGCATTGACTCGTATGTTTTCTTGGTGGCTGTGTATGTTTAATTTTTGTTTTTCCCTTTCTTTTTGTTAGGTCAGTGATTTCTTGTTGTTGACATGAATAACAGGAAAATGCTTTAATTATTATTTGTCGGGTAAAACCATTAATTTGGTAAGACAATCCTTAAATAATCATTATTTTTTTTAAATGGTTTAAATTAACCATTTTATAGAAAGCAAATATCAACTGTTACCATTTTGTCCATTAATTGTTTAAAGTTCGTTTGGTTCGATCTATAATAGAAATCAAAACAGTAAAACAAAAAGGGACAATCTAACAATCCATTCCTTTCATTGCAATTCAAACATTTAGGTTTTGAAAACAAAATAGACACAGCGGAAAGGTGGGTCTAGATTAATATTCTATAAAAATAAAATCGTTTTATTGATTTTAATATTAAAATTTAAAGGATATAAAAAATGAAATCATTACCTTCACTTTTAAAAGAATAGAAAGTTGAGAAAAAGATAAAATAAAGGTGGAAGCAATGATTAATATCAATAATTCATTCAAAATAATAAAATTAATCAAATCATTGCTTTATATATAATTAAATAATCATATATTACTTTATATATTTAATTAAATAATCATAAAACTTTTTATAGATTTCATATCATAGATTACAATAATTTTTTTGTTAGGTTTCGATAAAATAACCGTAAATAGGAACAATTTCAATAGTGAATGGTCTTTCTAGGACTTCACCCACCAATCTAGTTGTTTCTCTTTTTGTTTTTTTTGTTTTTTTTTGTTTTTTGTGTGTGACCCATGGTTGTAACCTTCTGACCTCAACCAATTGTGTTTACAAACAATTGATTTACACATTGAATACGGTTGAATTTAATGTACGTATGTAAATTAGTAAATGAAAAGTCTTTGTATTACATATTATACCAAACACAATTGATTTTAAATTTGATTTAGTACGGTACAAAACAGTCAAAAGAATAACAAAATAGGGGTATGCATGTAAGATAATCATTTTTAGAGCATCTTCGATGTAAATATGTAGTTTTGAGTTTCTAAATAGTGTCACATCTGCATTTATATTTATTATGGGTCCACTTTGAAAAAAAATTAGAGAAATGCATATATCACAACTCCAATGCAATTATCTAAAGTCAAATATAGGGATAACCATTTCCCCCGGGGTCCCAAATCCCTGCTCCCCTATCCCCTTTGGGGGGGGGGACCCATAAATTTCTAGAAATGGGGATGGGGATGGTGGTAGGTGTCCCCATCCCCATTTCCCCATTTCTCCCAAATATTATAATATATTAATATATTAATATATATTTATTTTACTAAATATATATTAATAATTATTTATTTATTTATTTATTATATATATAAGTATTTATGTATTTATTTTAATAATATATATTTCTCTTAATTTATTTTTAAAATGGTATGAAAATGGGGGACACGCGAAAATGGGGAAGGGCGGGGGGAGGGTTTGGCAAATGCGGATGTAGGTCCCCCCACCCCATTCCCCCATTGGCCATCCCTAGTCAAATATGTATTTATTTTATAACCAATCATAATAAGAGTACGTTTTGGGGAGTTTCTCAAGTAGATCTTTTAAGTAAAAGTCGTTGGTCGTTTGGTTGTCAATTAAGAGAGAGCTTTTTTAATGATAGAATAACCAAAAATACTCTAGCAAATATTAAATTATAGGGTTATATTTGAGATTTTAGTTTTATTAAAAAAAACTCCAAAAAGATCTATTTGGAAAAGCTTTAAATTTGAGCTTCTCCAAATAGACGTAAAATAACTTTTTTAATCATCTAAAAGCTTTACTGAATGACAATCAAACGATACAAAAAAAATTAATAAGAGCTTTTTTAATTAAAAAAAACTCTATTAGCCAGTAGACAAGCTCTCTCAAACGGACACTAAAACAATGAGCAAATTGCACTCAACCTCCCTGAGGTTTGACCTCTTGCACCCAGAAACAACTTTATCATTAATTGACACTCACACCCCTACCATTAGGTCAAATTTAATGGTTGACTAACTGTTACCTTTAAAAGACTAAACTGCCCTTGATCTCTAAATTAAATTAATAAAAAAAATTATCAGAAAATAAAAAAATAATAATAAAACAAAAATAAATGATTTCTTCATCAACCCCAATAATTAAAAAAAAAAATTACAAAACCCTTTAACCCAAACGCCAGAAAATCAACCCCAAAGTCCAAACATCAACCCCAATAATAATAAATTTCTTTAAAAAAAAATATTAAAAAAATATATCAAAACCCCAAACACCACCAGATATCATGATCTCTTTGTCTCCTCTCACCACCTCTCTCATCAAAGTATCAAACTCATTATCATCTTCAACATCATCAAACCCCATCATCTCTTCACCGATCACCACCATCAAACCCCATCATCATCTATTCATCTTCAATATCAAACACTACCACCCAAACCCTAGCCATCAAACCCACCACCCCCAAAAATCAAAGCTCCACCCGTTGTCATGTAGCGCCTCCACCGCACTAGCCTTCGACTTTTTCTCCTTCCGCCGAATTCCGCTGTGAACCCTCTTCTCTTCCTTGCTGTGACCTCCCCTATCCGCTGCTCTCTCTCTCTCTCTCTCTCTCTCTCTCTGATGTGCGTGTGGATTGAAATGGTTTGAGTGTGGATTTGGTGGTGGTTTGGGTATGGATTTGATGGTGGTTTGGTGTGGATTTGGTTGTTTCAAGAAAAGAAGATCATGGACTTCTTCAAATCCAAGAACAGGGAAATCAATTGTTTTTTGTTTTTGGGAACTCAGTTCTTCCAATCTAGGAATCTTCTTTTTTTTTATTTTTTTTATTTTGGGAACTTAGTTCTTCAAATTTGGAAATCATTTTTTTTCTAATAAAATGTTTATTTATTTATTTAATTTAGGGATCAGGGGTAGTTTAGTCTTTTAATGGTAACAGCTAGTCAACCGTTAAGTTTGACTTAACGGTAGGGGATGTGAGTGTCAATTAATGATAAAGTTGATTTTGGGTGCAAGAGGCCAAACCTTAGGGAGGTTGAGTGCAATTTGCTCTAAAACAATTATTTCATTCTCTTTTATCTTTTATTTTACAATTAAATGAGCTTTAATATTATTGGTAAAAAGAGTTAGAAATGCTGGTTAGAAATTCTAGTCAGCATTTCTAGGAGAGTTTCTAAAATTGGAAACTCAACTTCATATTCTCTAACTTTTTTTTTTTGCCACATCATCCCTATATTCAACTTAGATAATATCATTAGAGAAAGTTTTTTTTTTTTTTTATAACTTTTTTAATATTTATCCTATGTGGCATTCCATTTTCTCCAAATGCATAATAGCATTTGAGATACTATTAGTTACTTAAGGTGAGGTTTGTGTTATTACCCGACTCTTTTCGTCATTTATATATTTATATATCTATTATTTGATTTCAATTATGCACTGGTATTGATTATCTTAAATTCAAAGATGATCAACTTGGTTATTGTTTTTGAATATCTTTAGACTTCTATTTGGTAAATACAAAATGAAAATAATATTCATTATTGGAAAACTGTCTAAAAGGATTTAATTTTCAATATTACATTTTTTTTTTTCCCAAATCATTGGAAAACTATCTAAAAGCTCGGCATCCAAGTTCAATGACCCTGCCATCTTGTCTGAAGAACCCTTTGCTAATTAAGGTGAAGCAGGCAATTCATTGAATTAAACACATACACTCCCACTTTCCCAATGAGTTTTTTTAAACATTTATGATTTAATTTAATGGATTTTCTTTTCTCTATTGGGTTAAAAATAAAAGTTTATTTATAAAAATAAAATATGAGAAAGGACATCGTAAAGTATTGGGCCGTGACCCATAACTCTTGTCCAAGTAATTTTGTTTTCATTTGTCTTCTCCTCTTTTTTATATAGGTTAGATCCCCCCTCACTTCTCTTATATATCCGAAGTGAGATTGAATTTCTATTTTTTATTTATTGATATAACATAATAATATTCTCTCAAGTCTCAACTTCTTCTTTAAATATGCAAAGCGTAGAGAGGGTTGAGAGGTCTATTGAAATTAAATAATGCTTGTAAAAAAATATATATATATCAAATAGGCATTTAGATAATGGACAACACTTGGGTGCTGACCGGTCAGTACCCAAGATACTGACCAACCCAATAGATGGTTGCCACGTAACCCAAAGTAAAGAGAAAATTGTAAAAAGCGAAAGAGTTTTAACCACGTGGCAACACTCCATTGGATGGTTAGCATACTTGAGTACTGACCCCAAGCATTTTCCTTAGATAATTACCCCGGCCCACAACTCAAGGTCTAGATATTCCATATAATCAATACATATGATATGTAAAATAACAAAAGAGAAAAAACACATGCATCAAAGCCACACGCCAATGACTCTAATTAAATACTATTTGATATTGCTTTTGCGGTACATACTTGAATATAATCGATTGATAGTACTACATATGGATCTTGTTGAAAATAAGCCATCTCTTCATTTTCCATTGTCACCCAAGCTTCAATTCCGTTACCATCTTTTCCATCTATGAACCAAAAGTGGAAATGGTGGGAAATGTCACTCTTTTGAACTCATTTGGTGACTTTATCAGTATTTTAATAAGTTAAGTTTAAAAGGCACCAATTATGGTGAACTACCAAAATTGCCCTTAGTTCTTCATTTATGTTATTCTGTTTATACTTTTCTCTCTCCACACTTCCAAAAAAACGAGACTTTCTCTCTCCACTTTCTCTCTCCACATCGACTCTCTTTGTTTATCGAAATACAAATTCAAGGTTCGATCGACTTTCTTCTTCAACTTATAAAACATTTGTTCACATTTTCATTTGTTTATATAGAAAACTGTAATATCTTTTGTTGGATCTCCGAGACTTTTGTTGCCTTGACCGAGCCTTTTAATGCCTTTTTCGAGCCTTTTTCGAGCATTTTTCGAGCCTTGTCTTGCCTTCATCGAGCCTTTTCCTTTTTTTGAAATGAATAAGTATGGAGCCTTTTGTACAAATTTCCGAGCCTTTTCTTGCCTTGACCGAGCCTTTTCCGAGCCTTTTCTTGCCTTCATCGAGCCTTTTCCTTTTTTTGAAATGAAGAAGTATGGAGCCTTGTCTACAAATTTCCGAGCCTTTTATTGCCTTGACCGAGCCTTTTTCGAGCCTTTTCTTGCCTTCATCGAGCCTTTTCCTTTTTTTGAAATGAAGAAGTATGGAGCCTTGTCTACAAATTTCCGAGCCTTTTATTGCCTTGACGAGCCTTTTTCGAGCCTTTTCTTGCCTTCATCGAGCCTTTTCCTTTTTTTGAAATGAATAAGTATGGAGTCTTGTCTACAAATTTTCGAGCCTTTTTCAAGCCTTTTTTGGCCTTGACCGAGCCATTTCGAGCCTTTTTTGGCCTTGACCGAGCCTTTTAGAGAAATGTTCGAGACTTTTGAAGTCTTCTCCGAGCCTTTTCAATATCCTCACACGAGCCTTTATAAAAATATAAGATGTGAAAATATTTTTTAGTCCTGTGTTTTTATTAATTGTTAGTGATGAATAATTTGACAGCATCATGAATCGGGTTAGGATTGTAATATCTTACAACGGTCGATGGGAGCAGTTTCCCGACGGAAGTCAGAGGTTTATTGGATCCGATAACCGGGGAATGTATGTGTCAAAGAATATGACTTACGAAGAATTGTTGGCGATCGTGCATACCATTGTGAAATACGATGAAAACAAATTCACTGTTGATTTGTCATCAGTATCAATCGTTCCTGGCAGTACATGTCGCACATTTATAAGGAATGATGACGATGTCCAGTTTATGCTGGGGGAAGATCGAGTGATCCCTCAAGTATGTGTCAGTGTAACTGAGAGGACAATTGGAGATATGATAGGGAATGATATTCCTCGTCCTGAAAATACCCAACAGTTTGGATCCTTTAGCGGTAGCAACCAAGGGCTCACCTAAAGGAGTGCCACCGAAGGTGGGGAAAACATGTGCGGTGTCCCATCGGTAACGGTCAATCATACAGATCTAGTTGAACCTCAAATTGTTGATGTGTTTGGGTGTCGAATTGAGCAGTACAATGAGCATTACAATGAGCAGAACAATCACCCGAACCATGACGTGGATAATGATGCAAATAATGAACAGGTTGATGATATGCAAAATGTGGATGAAGAGCCTGAACAAATTCAACCACATGGTAGACGTGTACAAGGAGTTAGTTACACTGCACCAGATATGGCTGGGACTTCCGAGGTCCGGTATAACATAACAACATCTGATTCTGATAATGTGACAACGTGGGTTATTCCCGGAGCAGATGCATACTCGTTTGGTACTTGTACAAGCAACACCTTCGCAACGCAAGAACCTAGAACCATGATTTATAAAGGTCAATTTTTTCCGAGTAAAAAGGATTTGAAAAGGCTAGTTAGCCATTTTTCAATGCGGCAGAACTTTGAATGGAAGGTGAAAAGGTCGAATAAAACAACTTTACATCTGGTCTGCATCATTGACGAATGTACGTGGAAATTAAGAGCGGTGATGAGAGATGAAGGGACTTACTTTCAAGTCAGAAGTTTTGTCAATGAACACAGTTGTCAGTTGGAGGAGATTCACCATCGGCACCGACAAGCTAGTGCAGTCACAATCGGAGAAGTCGTTGCCCCTAGACTTCAACAACATGATGGACGTCTCATGCGTCCCAAGGATATAATTGCCGATATGAAAACAATATATGGCATCCAAATCATGTACAGTAAAGCACATTATGCCCTGCAATATGCATTGTCATTGAGCTATGGAACGCATGAAGAAACTTTCCAACTGCTGCCATCTTTTGCATACATTCTCGAACAGCAAAATCCTGGCACAATCACGGACTTACAGTGCGCAGACGATGGTAAATTCCTTTACTTTTTCATGTCGTTATGGTCCTCAATTAGAGGTTTTCGGAGGTGTATGCGTCCTGTGATTACAGTTGATGGTACTCATTTGAAGGGAAGATTCGGGGGTACAATGTTTGTTGCAACTGCACAAGATGGAAACGAACAGGTGTATCCAATTGCTTTTGGGTATGGTGACTCAGAAAACAACAATTCATGGGAGTGGTTTTTGGAATGCTTAAGGGGGGCCCTTGGTCATATAGATGATCTAGTTTTCATTTTCGATCGCCATGCAAGCATTGAAGCAGGGATTTCTAAAGTGTTCCCTTATACAACCCATACCATATGTTGCTGGCATTTTGGTGAAAATATGAAGAAGCGATTCCACAGAAAGGATGTTGCCGACATAATGGATAGTGCTGCTAGGTCGTACAGTGAAATCCAATACGATCGCCACATGGAGGAGTTACGTAAGCTGCACAAGGGTGCATATGATTATGCCATTGATGCCGGTCCACACAAGTGGTCCCGCGTTCACTGTCCCCAAAGAAGGTACAGGTTGATGACCACAAATGTTGCAGAGTGCATAAACTCATGCTTAAAATTCGCACGGCAACTGCCACTAATGACACTGGCAGAGTTCATTAGGAATATGCTACAGAAGTGGTTTCACGATCGTCATACAGCTGCACAGTCCATGCGTCATCGATTGACCGACGCAGCACATGGGGTGATCCAGAAACGAGTCGAGAAATGCAATTATATGACCGTAAATGCAGTTGACTGGAACATATTCTCCGTTAAACACAAGGGAAAACAGTGGACGGTTAACTTAGCCCGGAAGACTTGCACGTGCAACAAATTCCAAATGGACATTTTACCTTGTTCACACGCACTCGCAGCGGCAAGGTACATGACAAGTTACATTTAACGTTTTTCTATAACCAAACGTGAGTCTCACTGTTTTCATTGTTGTAGGGAGCGGAACTTGGATTTCACATCTCTGTGTGCAGACTACTACAAGAGGGAGACACTTATTGATGCATACTCGATTCCTATTATGCCTGTTGGCCATCCTTCTTCATGGGTGGTTCCATCCGATATCGCAGCGCGAGTGGTTTTAAATCCAAAGACGAAGAGACAATCAGGTCGCCCCATGAAGGGTCGACACGTATCGTCTTCAGAGAGGACAACCACACAGTCGTGTTGAAGATGTGGACAACCAGGACATAATAGCAGGCGGTGTTCGAATCCGCATATGGTTAATGAAGGTCCCAGGACAATTGTCCCCGATGATTACCGTCGCAAGTGTAGCATCTGTCACACAATAGGACACAACAAACAAACAAACATGCCCTCAGAAGGACATGCCAGTGGAATGAATGGAGCCGTACAAGAGGAAGACGATCAAACATAACAAGGCAGTACAAGAGGAAGACGAATTGCCACCAGAAAAGCTTGTGATTGAGAAACATGTCTCCAACATGATGTCTTCCAACATCGTTCAGATTTTGGGAAACATGATCGATACAATTGTTTTATGAGACCCTTGGTTCTTATGCTTTTATGTATAAGTAATATGATTGATTTTATGTTGGAGAAAAGCTTGCGATTGCTAATGTGTTCCAACATCGTTTAGACTGCAGGGAACCATGGTCGATGCAGTTGTGTTATGGTTTTATGTTGAATACTTTTGTTTTTTTTTTTTTTTCTGAAATTGATTTGAATTTAGTTGTTTGTGTTGTGTAATGTCATACTTGATCCTTTGTTAATTGCAAACACTTAAAAAGAAACAAAAAAAAAATTCATTACTGAAATGTTATGTACATAAACTAAATCACAATCTTGAAGATCAGTCTTTCGAGTTGCAAAAAACCTCCACATCCATCTTCTCTCGAATGGTGGTCATATCATTTTCCGACCAGTCAAAAGTATCCCTGTTCGCCGCCAGATACTCTGTCAATTTTAAAGTATGAGGACCACAGTTACCCCTACAATTCACCACATGAAAAACCGTTAGAATGGAATTATATGAAAACGGATTTGGATAAAATCAGATCTTGAAACAGTCATACCCTGTGGCCTGTTGTGGCACACGGTCTGCAGACACATAATAAAAAGTGAATGCCCTAGTAGTCTTTGAGTACGTCTGATCGCCCCTCCGTCTGTGATTGTGAAAGTTCACCGCATGCAGCATCGATGGTACAAAATACCGTAAGCACGCGAGCTGCATTTTCCTGTGGCTGAATGGCACCTCCTGTTTGTACGGGTCAAAAAGGTAGATATTCCCTGCTGTGAGGTCGATGCTGGCCAGGGCCCAATGCGTACGTCCAAGGTTGCACGGAATCAGAACCTGCAGGTGTTTCAACAATGTGCGATCAGTGTGACATTTATTTTTCATAACTTTAATGGAAAACATGTAAAATAAACACTCACGGAGTCAACATTGTGCCATGGTAAGTTTCCTAGCGGGAGCTGCCCACGTACCACCGTAAGGTCTTCGTCGGACCAATTCTGCTTTTGTGAAGACCAACCTGTACGGAGTCTATCAGACCCATTTCCCATCTTCCTGTCCCAGTAGTTACATAACCATGACTATACAAAAATGTTAGGTTATAAATGTATGAAACACATCAATGCACAAGCAAATACCGTACAATCTAAACACTTACATAAAACTGTGAATCCAGTATGTTGATCCTCGGACCGTAGACAGTGGGAAATGCTAGCTGACGCTTCCGCAGAATCTTCAAGTACGC
This sequence comes from Acer negundo, assembly GCA_035582765.1. NCBI lineage: Eukaryota > Viridiplantae > Streptophyta > Magnoliopsida > Sapindales > Sapindaceae > Acer > Acer negundo. Next base: position 13,272,049 of record CM069242.1, read on the forward strand.
GTCAATGTGCTGAAAGTTTGAACATTTTCATTTGTTAGGATTGTACAATTTTTGTAACAACATATACATATATTACAGTTATGAACATACCGTATCCTCCAACTCCATAAAGTTGCTTTGAAACCGGTGGAACCAAAGGACATCTACTGGCAACTGTAGATCCACATCACGCCTGCATTATTGTTGAAGAAGTTAGATAACCAAGTCAAGTCAGTTTTACTAAGCTGTTTCAAAAAAAATACAGAGATTGTAATATCTACGATTATACTTACAATTCCCCCGTCGAGTTCCTCTTGTACGCTTGGTACGCCGCTAGGTGATCAGGATCTATCAGTTCGTGGGGCGCCCATACATGTGGTGGCTGTGGCATAGTCCTTGCCCTCTTCGGCCGACATGGGTCAGTGTATGGGCTCCGCTCCTGCCAACCTGGTCTGCGAATCCGATCCTGACGCTGAAGGGGTGGGGGACTCCGATCCAAACCATGGGGATCCACCGAACGTCTGCTCTGTATAGAAGGACTCCGTCCCCGTTTGCTCCCAGCAGGGGTGCTCTGTATGGAGGGACTCTGGAATCGTGGATCGCTTGCAAGCCCTGCTGGGATAGACCCGATGGGTGCAGTAGGACGGAGGGACTCTATCCCCGTGGAATAAATGGAGGGATGTGCTGCACTAGGATCATCCAGAGGGGTGCGCAGTATGGAGGCACTCTGTCCCAAGTCCTGGGGATGAAGAACAGGGTCTGGTAATACCTTATGCGGTACCTGCTCTATCTCCATATGTGCTGTCTCAATGTCATCAGTACCACCAGTAACCTCCTCTCTTGGTGTCACACCTAGCCCCTGCTGATCAGACACTGTCTGGGTACTAGGGTGCAGCTGACGCCCACTCTGTAAGTCTGCTCCGTCCTGATGACTACCAGTCCAGTCTCTGTCACTGAAGTGTCGGTCTTGGTCATCAATCGACGGGTCATCAAATGGTGGGTCATCAGACCGTCTGCCTTCAGTAGGTGTCTGCGCCGTCGAACCCTGAAGACCCCGAATCAAATCCAGCAACTCCTGATGCTGTTGATCTTGCTTTTTTTCATTCCTTTGCACTTCGTCCCATAACTCTCGAAACGCATCCAGCAGTTCAGTATACCTACGGTCCTGAAATGAAACAAAAATAAACACGTTGTGAGTACTAAAAGTTTCCAACTGCTTTCAAATTCAATACTGCGGTGCAACTACTTTTACGTACCTCTGGTTGCCCTCCGACGCCTCGTCTTGAGTGACCTTCAGGTCGAGGCTCTGTGGGGAACACAAATCGAACCCGCCTATGCCTCACGGGACTCCTACTGCGACCCTCCACGTCAGAACCATCTGTATCACTGGGTCCCGAATGTGGATACTCAGTATCACTGGGTCTCGAATACGGACCCTCAGTATCATTGGGTTCGACAGTCGTACGGTGTTCGACATCGGCATCCGCATCATACAGACTGCCTCCCTCCTCAATGCCCTCATAGTACCGTTCAGCCAGCTCTACCGGTGTCGGCACCAATTTTACCCTCACAAACATCTGAAATCAATGTTAGACCATAACGTTAACATAACAGATACTTACCCCGTTCAATGAAAATGGAATCCAACTTATCCCCCCTCGATCGCTGACTCAACTCCCATTTTAGAATACGGGGGGATAGCTCGATTTCCTTGCGGGTCCCACAATCTTCGATGGCAAGATCGGGGATAACCTCAAAAGCAAATATCTGCGTAATAGATAAGTACGATAATAATCAAACACATCAATCATATGACAATAAAAAATACAATTAAAGTATGGAATCAAATTCTAAATTCTTACCAATAGTGCATAAGTACAACCATATATGTTGTACGTCTCCACCTTGTGCACTTCAACGCCCTTTTCTCGTTGTCTTTTTTCGAACCGTTCCCGACGACCATCCAACGCATGCTTGAAGCCAGAAATAGATCGCCTGTACACATGCGCACCCCACAGGAATGCATCAAAAGCGTCTAAGTTCTCGATTAGGCGAAACTGCCATAATGGGACTTTCTCTCTCTCGTCCAAACCCATTAGTATCCAGTTAAACATATACAGTAAGCATAGCTTAACCGCATCGTACTGCTCAGCAAAACCACCGGTCCGTACAACGGCTCTCAGCTCTCCAAACTCGACCTCATCTCGACCCTCAAAGTATCGCTGGTGTATGCCATTTTGTACCACATCATAGGTCGACGTGTCGGGAAGTTCTTCAAACTTCAATCCGGTGATCAGACAGAACTCAACCTTCGAGAACCGGACCGAATGCTTTCCTAAAAGAAATCTCATCTCATCTTCCGGCCCTTCGTGATGCAACTCACGAATAAGCAATCGATGGACAATGCCAGCTGAAAACTTCATGTTGTGCTGCATCCGAAGGAAATGTCCAAAACATGACTCAGTGTACCGACGTCGTTCTTCGACCGCAAGATCTTCAGGTACACTGTTAAGTGCATTTTCGATATCTCTAAGGTGACCGAAATGGTCATGCCGAGTTATTTTCCCCGGGTACCTTTCTTCCGCTGGAGTTTTCAGAAGATCTTTCAATTGATTCCTCATCTGCATATTCACACAAAAAAAAAAATAAAACAAATTAATATATATAACTTCATGAAAAGGCTCGAACACTGCAAAAATAAAAGTCACGAAGACTTTAAGAAAAGGCTCGGAGTGAGGTACAAAAGTCTCGGAGACTTAATGCAAAGGCTCGGAGGCTTTATAAAAAGGCTCGGAGGCTTTATAAAAAGGCTCGGAGACTTTATAAAAAGGCTCGGAGACTTTATAAAAAGGCTCGGAGACTTTATAAAAAGGCTCGGAGACTTTATTAAAAGGTTCGGAGATTCAAATTACAAAAACCTACATCATAGAATTAAAAGGCTCGAATGAAGGTTTAAAAGGCTCGGAAAAGGCTCGGAGAAAGTTTTAAAAGGCTCGAAAATGAAAAATTGCACAAAACATAATCACATTAATTAAAAGGCTCGGATGAAGGTTTAAAAGGCTCGGAAAAGGCTCGGAGAAAGGTTTAAAAGGCTCGGAAATGAAAAATTGCAGAAAACCTAGTCACATTACTTAAAAGGCTCGGATGAAGGTTGAAAAGGATCGGAAAAGGCTCGAACGAAGGTTTAAAAGGCTCGGAAAAAGCTCGGATGAAGGTTTAAAAGGCTCGAAGAATGTTCTATTCATTGTCTTCAACAAAATTTTTACACAACTTTAAACCCTAATCAAACAAACCTAATGAACAATAAATCAAACCTAATCTATATGTCTAATCAAACACCAAACATCAAACGCAAATCAAATTAACAACAAAACGCGTGAGAGAGAAAGTTCAACTCACCCTGAACGCAGTTGGAGTCGAGTCGGGTACTGTAGCACCACCGCTGGTGATTCGCCGTCGCTTTTTTGGCCGGATTTCTTGCGACGATAACTTCTCTTTTCTTCTGTTCTCTCTCTCCCTCAAGTTTTTTCTCTCACGTTTCAAAACACACAAACAGACAAAAATTGGGGTATTTTTGTCTGGTCAACAAGATTGGTGCCTTTTAAACTTACATTATTAAAGTGGTGCTATTCTTACAAAAACCCCTCCAAATAGTGACATTTAAATTTCGAACCCAATGGTTAATTTGAGTTATTTTGAGAAACTAATGGCTATTTAGAGACTGCCTTATCAAATCAATGACTTTAGAAATCACTGACCCAACAAATAATAATTAAAGCATTTTCTCTCTTTTTGCTTTCTATGCGAATATCAGAGTTTTAATTTGTCTTTGCTTTTGCAAAACAGTCGAGATTCTAAGATAATGGAAATGATAGTCAATTAATTGCTTTAGTTATAGTAGTACTTGAGGCTGCTGAGAAATGTAATCACCAAACAAACTTGGATTGTCTACTGATTTGAATAATTTTATATGTATTATAATGTTTTTTGTGATTTATCAATGTAAAGAAAGTGAAATACAAGGTGTTTGTAGAAAACACTCAGAGAAGATATTTCAGCTCTCAAAAGGAAGAGAGGTCTGATAGGTTCGATGTCACGTGATTGGTGGCACCGCTATCGGCATACCACGCTGGATCAGAAACGGATTCAGGATTAGCATAATACACAGCTTGTTGTTGGAATTGTGCTTGGTGTGGAGAGTTGGTAAGAGCTAGAACATTGCTTGGTTGAAAGTGACTTAGTGAGAGTTGGAATTCTGGAATTGATTCTGCGAACCGAGATGTCCAACTCCATTTTGACTGTAGTTACTCTGATAGTTCTTGTCAAAACGATGGTAACAGTTCATGGCAATATGGCCAACCTTTCCACAGACTTGGCACACGGGCCTATTGTTGTTATTCCATCTTCCACGTCCACAGTTTCTGCCAACATCACTCACATATATATATATATATATAATCCCGTTACTATCAGGTATCCTTATATAACTTTATCAGGATATTGAATGAGACCCACTCAATTTTCCATAGACAATCAATACTATCTGATGGTATACCCCTTGAAAATTACACGGTGGAGGTTGTGAGTTGGAGTCGTGTCTTCGGCCCTTAAATATTGAGTTAATTGTAATATTTTTTTTTTATAAAAATGCAATTTTACTTTACAAAAAGAAAATGAAAACAATACTTTAGGGGTCATATGCTCTTATACAAGAAATATTTAGTTGCAGAGATAATTTTTCTCAAAAAAAAAAAAATTAATAGTTTCATCCAATCCAAAAGCTTGCTAAATGTTTCCTGAATTAATTGCTTTTAACATATCTTGTAAGATGTATAGGCATACTAACAACTTACAAGAAAGAAATGCTTTAAAAAAAAAAAGATAATAAATATTAATTGTGCAACTCTCCTGAATCAACTCCATGTTTGATGTTTCAATAGTTAAATTCATGAACAAAAAGGCAACTAATTACAAGAAAGTAATTGATTCTTCATTGATTAATAACAAGAAAGTAGTTAAGCGGCATCTGGAACGATTGTCTCTGACATTGATTCTTGATTTAATCATGTTGGGTCACTGCCTCTGTAGATGACAATTGATGCTTCATTTAATTGTGTTGCGTCAATGCCACCGTAGATGAAAATTGATACCATCAGAAGGTAGACACAATTGAGAGGAGTCACATAAATTATTAAATATTTATAATAGAGGTCGAAGCGACTATCGTCCAAGGTGTCAAGGAAAAGGATTATGTTTGAATAAACACAGAGTATGTCAAGGGAATTTCCAATACCAATAACAACAAATGTATTGGTTGCAAATAGATATCGCTTCATTGATTTGGACAAATGATCATCATCTCTTGTGAAATGTTCCAATCCTTCAATGCCAAGTCCTTCCATAACACCTAACAAGAACTGTAGAGTAAGCAACCATATATATGCTCATTTGAAGATTATCCAACCGGTGAACCTCAACCCGCCATGCTACAGCACTGCATAATATGGATATCATCATTCCACCTCAAATTCTCATCATATTTTGCTTTAGTTTAGTTTCAGGAAACCATTTTGAAAGTAAACATAATGGAGATAGTTTACTGGAGACATAACGGAGACAGATTACTGGAGATCGATTCACGTGCTATAGATTGAAATAAAACCAAATAGATCAAAAAACGATCTGCATATTTCAAGCTGCTTCCCTGAAGAACAAAAAACGTGTTCCCTGCAGATAGCATGCCAAACACTAGGAAAGCAGACCACATTGTAACCAATTTCAAAATATTTTTAGTTTCCTGGACCATTGTTAAGGTGCAAAGCCTGCCTGCCTGCCTTTTCTTGTGCTTCATGTCCAATAATGGATTCAATGATGGCAGCTTTGTCTATCCATCTCCATATTCATTAAGTCACATAAAACATATATAGTACTTTAACAATATACATAGAGGGTCTCTCATAAAGGATCCCTTATTTTAATTTTGGTAAGGAATTTGATGAATCATATCGATTTTTATAAATTTTGATCTAATTTTTTTTGTGGAAGATAAGTTTATTGCAATCTACCAATGAATAAAATTTGAGAATTTTTCAAGCACTGGAACTAATTTCTTGGATTTTCCTATATTTCACCAATTTTTGACGATTTTTGCATTTAATAAAATCGAGATAAATAGTTCTCATGCTTGAATTTTTTTTTTAATTTTATTCATGGGTAGGTTTCAATGAACTTATCTTCCAAAAAAATATTCAGATCAAAATTCATAAAAATCGATTGATTTCATCAAGGTCTTAACCAAAATTAAAATAAAGGATCTCTTATGAGAGACTCTCTCTAGCAGTTATCTCTAGTAGTTATCTGAGCCGCATATATATTATCTAATCTTGAAAGCTCCTAACAATTTTATTATAATAGTTGTAATATGTCAAAAAAAGAAAATTGTTGTACTACGAAATTGGCTAAAACCACAAGTGAAGCGTGTAAGTCGGGCTTTGACAATGTTTCAAGCACAAGGTCATAAAGCCAAAATGCCCATTCTTAAAAGGCATATTAAGGCTCATTGTAAAAGGTAAATGGAGAGAAAAAAATGTCGAAATTTATTATCTCCCACCCATGACCCATAACAAAAAATCTTTATTTATATTTCTTAATTCTCTGAACACTATCACTCTATTTTTCACAAAACCTCCTACGTGACTATACCATTGACTCTCTCATTTCATCATTTTCCCTATCATTTCTCCAAAATTTGTTTCAAAACCATAGTTCTATTGTTTTGACTTTCTAGTTGTATAATTAGTTCAATTTTTTGAGTTTGTGTTCGTCTTCTCCTTTACGTCTTACTCTAGCACATACATAGACTTCATCTTCAAGACTTGAAAGGATAAAAAAAATTTTGTAGTTTGGTTTTAAAGATGTTTGTTTAATTAGAAAGAGACCGTGTTTCTCTTGTTATTTTGTTTTATAAGGTAAATTTATTTATTTTATATATAAATGCTATTATGATTCTCTTATTTTTATTTTATGCAAACCATCTCCAATGGGAGCATCAAACTCGATTTTGTTGCAGCTTTTCTTCTCCAATGGGAGCGCTATTCTTTACGCCAGAGTGTAGCAAACCTTTTTCTGGCGCAACAATCCTCTTGTGCTACTTTGTAGAGCTGCTTTTTATTTATTTATTTATTTAATTGTTTCATTGTTTTTGATTGGTTGAGAGGGAATATGTAAGAGAATATTTATTTTGGAGTAGGATTTGGTGCAATGGGTTGGAGATGGAAGTCTTAAATTGCTGCATTTTGCTGCAAAGTTTGCAACAAATTGGTGCAATGAATTAGAGTTGGTCTTATAATTCTTAGTTTGTAATTTATTATTTTGTTTCAATTATGCAAGTTTTAATTTTGGTTTTAGTTGATTTTTTATGTGTGATAATGATTATTTCTTCCCCTTTTTTTTCGATATTTTTTCTCATTTAGTTATCACATAAGATTTCTACAAAAAAAATTCTTGATATGGCATTAGAGAAATTTTGGGTGAATAAAATATTTTAAAATTTTAATTTTTTTCAACTTTAATTTTAAACATTTCTTTAATGTTTTTTAAATTTCTTTTAATTTTTTTTTTTTTTGGGATAAGGTTGTTGGGGATCGGAATTAACCCCATCCCAACAATTTATTAAGAAAAGAAAGAAAGAGAACAAAAGAGAACAAAAAACAAAAAAAGAAAACAGGTCAACAGAACCTAAAAGAAGGTCTGTTATAAAAATAATTGAAAATAAAAGGGTTGTGATAATTCGGAACGGTCCACCACCATATAGGAGAGACAATACTGGGGCTCCTAGATGCTAAACTATCTGCAACTTGGTTACCTTCCCGATAAATATGAGTGACAACAAAGTCCATTTGAGAGATTAAGCTCAAACATCTATCTCAAGCGGGGCACCAACGCCAAAGAACCTTACGAGATCTAGAACGAAGGATATTTACTACAAAAGTCGAATTGCTCTCCAACCAAACCCGACGCCAACCAAAAGTCCAAGCATAATCAATAGCGTGTACGGCAGCAGCCAATTCAGCCTCAAAAACAAAATAGACACTAAGAGGAATAGCAAAACAACATTTAACGAAACCTATGCATGTGCGAAAAACCCATGCACAACCAGGAATACCATGACTACCAAAAGCTGCCCCGTCCGTGTTAACCTTTAGATAGCCCGGCGGGGGAGGGCGCCAATTAATCTCTAAAATGCGAGGAGCCTTGGAAAGACAACCACAGACATGAAGCCGTTGAAGAGTCTGAAACTTATCCACTGAATTCCTCATAGTGTCGGACTGGATAGAGTTTGCCTCACGAACGGAACACCATGAAGGAAAGAGCATCTGCAAAAACAGGTTTGCCACCCTCAAAGGTAGCTTGGTTCCGGAGGAGCCAAACCACCCAGAAAACTGTGATGATAGAAACCCGCCAGAGAGCACTCAGTTGAGTACGAAAGACAACCCTTATTGCCCCCTGCCAAAGGTCCAAACAAATACCATCCAACCTAAGCTTATGACCAAAAGTAGAGGAAACAACATCCCACAACCCATGAACAAAAAGATAGTTAAGAAACATATGCCTTAAGTCTTCCTCTGCAGCACAGCAAAACCGACAACGAGATGGAGAAATATAACCTCTGGCACACAACACAATGTTCGTAGGAATTTTACCATGAAACAAGCACCAAATGAGGACATAGCGAGAAGGAGGAATAAAAGATGCCAAAATCTGCTTACCCAAAAAAACAGAACTCCTAACCTCAGAAAGAGAATTATAAGCAACTTTACAAGAAACAATATCATCCAAGGAGGAGGTCCAAACTAATGAGTCTTAGTCAGTGCTAACTCGTGTGTAATTTCGGGTAGCCATCGAGAGATAAGTCTATTAGTGTATATAGGTATAGCTTTTGTTGCTCGAGAGAGAATAATGACAAGGATTAAGTAAACACAACTTTCAACATTAATATGCATGTTTGTATGAATTTATGTGATTGTTATGGTGGAGTCATCTTCTTAGTATAACCATATATCCCACATCTCTCCAATCCATCTTTGTAAATGTTATTGTATGTAATTTATATTTTTCATAGCAATATTTATATATATAATGCACACACAACACACACCATAATCATTTTTTTCAATTAGATTAAACTAGGAATAGTTGACGAATTACACTTGCTCGTGGGAACGAACTTTATTTATCATTTTACTACAACCACCAGCCTCTTATGATTACGAGTAGCCTTTTTGGTGTGGTCAAAACCGAACCCTACACACATTCTAACCCTTCACAACCACCACTCTTCATTTGTTCTCATGCGACCACGACTCCCCTTCCTTTTCCTCTTCAAATCGGTAGCCACATAGTCCCACCAACATTTGGTCACCCATTTCGTTTCTCAAAAGTCTTTCTCTTAAAGAGAAGTCGAATTTCGACGATGACATCACGGATTTTGTCAAGTCTACCAGCACAAACTAATTGAGTTTGTCTTTTTTTTTTTTTTTTTTGGAATCGGTGATTGTTTCTTTAGAGTATATAAGTAGGTTTGTTTTATTTTCGAAATAATGTGATTATTTTCTTCTAAATTTATTTTTTATTTTGTCTAACTTGTAATCTAGTTTTAAAATCATTTATCTTGTTCAAAATTTGCAGATCTCATTACTTGGCTTGAGATGGTCTTGTTTAGCCCAAAGTTACTGTCTTATATTATAAGGTATAATATAAGACAGTAACTTTGATTATTTTTGATTATTTTTTTACGTCTCTTATTAATGTTTAATTAATTTTACTTTTATTAAAAATATCATTGATTATGTGTAGAGTCTTTTTAGTCTGGTTAAATTATTAAGAAAGATGTAAATTGTGAAACAACTTATATGGTGCATTCAAGTTGTTTGATGAAATGCTTGAATGAAAAATTGTACCTTGAAACTTGTTAGTTCTAAATTATATTTCATTTGTAGTGTTTTGATGATAATTTTCCGAATAATTGGTGTTATGGTTTACCCATAAAAACTATTAAGTTTAAAATCTTATTGTTTGATGAATTTGGAACATTGTTGATTTGGTGGCTACGAAAATTATAATCAGATTGTATAAAACTAGTCATCTAGCATGTTGGTTCACAACACATTATATATGCACACCATCTATTATTTCCTATTGTTTTGCTAGTTGATTAACTGTTGTTTATTGTTGTTTGATACTCATTTGAACAGCGGCTTATATATATATATATATATATATATACGTAAATTTTCATACGAGGATATCCTGATAGAATTATATAAGGACATTGAATGTAAGCCACTCGTTTTACATACTTTGACTTGGTATGTATATACTTGTCAAATCACTTTTATAAATGAGTGACTTACATTCAATATCCTGATAAATTTATATAAGGATGTTCTGATAGGAACGGAACCAATATATATAGCTGATTGTAATTTGATTGAGGTCATGTTGAATGATATAAAAATAGCCCTTTCCTTCAAATCTCCCTTTTCTCTATTCTAAATTCTGCTTGTGTAATTAATACACATCAACAATCAACTAATCAAGAGGCCATCAATTTTGTTCGGAGTGATGGGTTCATTCAATTGACGAATTTTTGTAAATTTAAATATATATTAATTTGCAGGAATTGATTTTGAATTGTTTTGCAAACCGTTGTTATATACTTGCTCCTTTTGGAATTTAAGTAATTGTTTTGTGGTTGCATTATTATATAATGTTATATGGAATGAAAATGAAACACATTGTCGTTAATTTACTTTTTATGTTGGAGTATTTGAGATTTACAGTATTCTTGACGAAATTTTGGCAACAATGAAAATATGTGAAATATAAAAAATAATAAAAATAATAAAAATAAACAAATCGGTTTCAGTAAGAAACTGATTTTTTTCATTTGTATTAGATACATCAGTTATAATACAAAACCGATGTTTATTAGCTCATATACTTTGCCAGTTTTATATATATAACCGTTATGTTTTAAAATAATTTACATCAGTTATAATCCGATGTTGTTAACGTGTTTTTTTCAAGACGGCGGTAATAAAATCATAAAAAACCGTTGTAACCAATGTCTTTCAACCTTTTTGTTGTACTGACCCAAAGAGATTTGCAAAGTTGATCAACTAAATCTAATTATACAGTATTCAAAAAACTGAAATTAATGAAAAGAAAGTCGCTGAAAATTAAAGAAACAAATTTAATTGAAAACAACTAATTTAAATTGCACGAAATTAAAGAAATTTTTCACAAAATAAAATACTTACAGTGATATATTCAGTAGCCGTGACAAAAAAAAAAAAAAAAAATGTCACCACAAGTCACTCTTTTTGTATTGTAACCATCTGGAACGGTTCTTTTTGGCGTTGATTCTTCATTTACTTGTGCTGCGTCATTGAGTCTATAGACGAAAATTGATATGAGCAAAAGGTAGACACAATTGATAGGAGTCCCATATTTTGTTAAATACTTGTAGTAGAGGTCGAGACGACTATCGTTCAAACCATAATAGAAAAGGGTCTTGTTTGAATAAAAAACGAAGATAATGTTAAGGGTGCTTCCAATGCCAGTAACAATGAATGTATTGATTCCTGATAGAAAATTCTTCATTGATCCGAACAAATGATCGTCATTGATTGTGAAATCTTCCAGTCCATACATAGCAAGTCCATCCATAAGACCTAACAACAAGAACTGTGGAGCAAGCCACCGTATGCTCATTAAATCTCCAGAATTTGAAATTCCTATATTAGTATCATATTTAATAATATCAATATTCAAACGATGGTGTTTCTCAACCCGCCATAACACAACATTGCATAATATGGATACCAACATTCCAGCCCAAATTGTCATCATATTTTGCTTTAATCTAGCTTTAGGAAACCATTTTGAAAGTAAAAATCGAGACAGAGTGGAGACCGTTTTACGTGTTATGGATTGAAGTAAAATTAAATAGATCAAAAGATCTGGAGATTTCATTTGGATTCCCTGAAGAGCTGAAAAGGTGTTCCCTGCGGATAGCAACAAGCCGAAGACAAGGAAAGTAGACCACATAGGAATCAATTTCAGAATATATTTAGTTTCCTGGACCATTGTTACACTCCAAAGCCTGCCTGCCTTTTCTTGTTCTTCACGTCCAAGAGTGGATTCAAATTCAATGATGGCGGCTTTGTCTATCCATCTGCATATATTTGCAATATTACTTCACATAAAAACAGATATACTACTTTTTAACACCATGTCATATATATTAATGTCTAGCTTTCCCTAGCTTCCATTTCCCTCCTCAACAATGGCTATGCTTAGGCTTCTTTTATGAAACTGCGTCCCCAAAAACACCACACCCTCTCTTCAACAATTACTACAAACCCACATCGATATCTGCTTTCTTGTTTCTTACATATAACTTTTCAAATATATGGTTCGATTGAAGCTTACAATCGATTTCTTGATTTCCATTGTTATATTTTTTTCAATTTAATTCAAAAAAACCCAGCATCTTCTAAAACCCAAAATCTCCCGGAACACAGAACTTTTTAGTTTGAAATTTGTTTTTCAATTTCGATATGAATTGTGTGTTGTGTTGGGTAAAGAATCTTGAACTAGAGAAACATATATTTTTTGTCAAATAATCAAGAGATAAATGATTATGGTTAGATGGTTACCATTCATGTGATTCTAGAGGCTGGTTTTCCGATTTTGAAAAAAAAATCCAATAAATCATGGGAAAAGCGGCTAGTAGGAGAGGTTGAAAGTGTTTTCCAATGAATGTGAGTGTTCCAAAAAAATATATTGAACAAAGTAATATATACTAGGCTTCCCAACTTTTTTCCTAAATTATGTGCTATAGTGAGTTGTTAACATCATATTCTCCCCACATAAGTTCATGATTTATAAGATATTGACAACTCACCATGTTACATAATTTGAGAAGTTTTTTGGGAAAAATTTGAGAAGCCTAGCATTACTCTATTGAGGTGCTTTGTATTTCCCAATATATATATATATATATATATATATATATTTTTCAACTTCATCTATAAAATAATTTTTATGATTTTAAAAAAATATTCTGATTGGATTTCCTTGCATGATATAATTTATGGAGATATTTATTTAATTTTAATAAATATTGCATTACTATATTAAGATTTTAAGAATTAACATTAATGTTTCATTTACTAATTTAATTATCAATTAAGTAAATGAAAATCAAACTCTATTTCCAAAAAAAAAAAAAAAAAAAAAAAAATTTCAACATATTAAATAATCTTATCGTAAAGAATCAGGGTTGGAGATGGTGTTTACATTAAGTATTTGTTAAATCAATTCAAAAGATGATTATATTTATTTTAAAATTATATTATTTTACATGTTTTAATAATTTAATATATAAATATTAAAATAATTTTTATAAAAAAAAATTATGTTGTGAAAGTCAATCACATAAAAGGTTTTTATATAAAAAAAATTTCAGAGTTAACTGCACTAAAGACCCTATATTTATCTCTGAGGTCAAATATACATAAATTTGGAAAAGTCAACACAAACCTATTTTACCGTTAAATTAGGTCCGTTAGTTCATAATACTAGAAGGGTAATTTAGTCATTTTCTTATCTAATTAAAATTAATTATTTAAATAGACTCTTCCATTATTTAATAATAATAATAATAATAATAATAATAATAATAATTTAGTCATTTTTTTATCTAATTAAAATTAATTATTTAAATAACAAATATTTAAATATATATATGGAGGACTCTTCCATTATTTATTAATAATAATAATAATAAAGATCGATATAGAGATCTATGTTTTGGAGGAGATCGATTATCCTCCAAAATGGAGGATAGAGACATTAGATGGAAATGGAGCGGATTTGTTCAATCTTAAAAAATAAAAAATGTCGTCGGAAATGGTCGTCGCCTCGTTGGAGAAGCAGTGGGAGCTGGTTGGAGAAGCACTTGAGATGAGTGAGGAAAAGAGGCTGCTCTATAGTCTGGTCTTTAGATTTAGAGGAAATGACTTTAGATTTAGGGTTTTCAAAGAGTAAATGGGGTTTATATAGTTAGGTTTTCAAATAATAATAAAAAATTAAATATATATATATATATATATGTATATAATTATATTTATGATGTTTTGGAGGAAATGGGGAAATAGAGAAATGGGGATGGGGGGAGGTCCCCTATCCCCACCCCCATTTCAATATATTGATGGGGAAAATTAGGAAATGAGGATGGGGGAGGGTGTCCTCATCCCCATCCTCATTTCAATTTGAGGATGAAAACCATCACCCCCCCCCCCCCCCCCCCCCCCCCCTAATTTCCCCATTTTCCCCCAAAAATTTAATGGGGATGGGGATGGGGATGCGGGGGAAAATGTGCAACCCTAGCTGCTACGTGTTTGTTTGCCTGTTGGTGGTGTGCCTTTGTGGCTTGTTTTGTTGACCTCCGTGGCTCCTTGTTTTTAATTACTGTCATTTCAAAAAATATATATATATATATACATTACAAAAAGTAAAAGTTTGTTTTTAAAAATAAAATATAAGAAAGGAAATTGTAGAGTATTTGGTCGTGACTCATAACCCTTGTCCAAGTAAGTATGTTTTCATTTGTCTTCTCTTTCTTTTTATATAGGTTAAACTTCTCTTCACTTCTCTTTCCATTCATTGATATAACATAATGATATTCTCTTCAGTCTCAACTTCTTCTTTAAATATAGAAAACATGGAGAGAGTTGGGAGGTCTATTGAGATCTACTGAAATTAAACAATGCTTGTAAGAAAAAATCAAATAATGCTAAGGCATTTAGATAATTACTCCACAACTCAAGGTCTAGATATTCCATACAATCAATACATATGATATGTAAAATAACAAACGAGAAAAAACACATGCATCAAGAAGAAAAACATGCATCAAAGCCACACGCCAATGGCTCTAATTAAATACTATATATATATATATATATATATATATTTTTTAATGTACAACAACTACCGGGACCCTGCGAGAATTGTACTCTACTAGTACAGTCCGGACAACTACTCCCATAAGGGGGAGAGGACAACCCACACAACGAGAATTGTACTCTACTAGTACAGTCCGGACAACTACTCCCATAAGGGGGAGAGGGCAACCCACACAAGAGGTAGGACAAAGAATAAAGTGTATATAAATACACGTGCATGCTGGGCGTTGAATCGTGGTGATGGAGTCTCCCAAAAGAGAGTCACGCCACATTGGCAAGAGGCCCAATGCTGCTCTAATTAAATACTATTTGATATTGCTTTTGCACTACATACTTGAATAACCGATTGATAGTATAACATCTGGATATTGTTGAAAATAAACCACCTCTTCCTTTTCCATTGTGACTCAAGCTTCAACTCCATTACCATATTTTACATCTATGAACAAAAATCATATATATATATATATATATATAAATCATCAAATCTCTTTCACATATTCTTCTTCCCTAATCTTGGTCATAGAGTGATTGTTTATAATCATAGTTGTATTCAATCTAACATTCCACATCGAATAAATAAGAACAGTGAAGAGAGGCTTAACCTATATAAAAAGAAAAAGTCAAAAGAAAAAGTCAAAAGAAAACATACTTACTTGGACAAGAGTTATAGGTCACAGTCCAATACCCTACAATGTCCCTTCTCTTTTAAATATTTTATTTTTATAAATAAAGTGTTATTTTTTTAATAATTTTTTTAGAAAAAAGTAATAATTAAAGGAACCACCGATTCCAAAACCGGTGTGGAACTGCCGGTTTGAGATACTTATTGCAATTTGCCCTTTTTAAAAAGGTTGTGATTGTTTTTTTCATTGTATTTAAAAACTGCTGGCAGTCATGGAAAAAGGAAAGCCCGTGTGTTTGGTATGACTTTTGTAAGGATTAAAAGTGTCTTTTTAATGCTATAAGCTATTTTGAAAAAAAAAATTTAGTTTGGTAAAACTCAAAACCCTTTATAAAAGTCATTTTATGTTTATTTGGAGAAACCCAAAATTTGGGCTTTTCCAAAAAGCTTTTTTTGAGTTTTTTTAAAACATATGAATTGTTTCAACTACCCTTTATAAAGTTTAGATATTTCATCATACAACTCTTTTATTATAAATATATTTTCAACACCCTTTTTGTAATTTGCACAACCAAAAGTTATTTTTAAAAATTCAATGTCAACACTTTTTTGTAATTTAAACAACCAAAATCCTTTTTTATTAGATGCTCTACTACAACAAGATCTACTTTAGAAGCTCTATTTGAAAAGTCATACCAAACACACTAATCACTTTTGAAAAAAGAAATTCAGCTTGTTGCATTTTTGTGGAGTCCATTTTATATATGGGTGTCCCCCCTATCATTCTTTGATATCTTTTTTATACAGTAGTCTGTCGGATATTCATAATTCAGTGTGTTTGTGCTATCAAATCCCTTCTAATTGTTATTTCTAATCCATATCTTGCATTATTGTTGTGTTGCATGTAGTCTAAATAGTCATCTTATGTCATTGTTGGCTTTATTTCATTTACCTACTTTTGGAATCTCAAATTGTGCTTTGTTGTACATTAACTTAGAAAATAACGACTCATCAGTCATCACACATAATCCAATGTCATCGCTCATCAATTCATCATAATAGTAGTAAACCTGGTAACCCCATTCATTATTAGTTATGACTAAAATCAAAAATCTCCTTGAACTTTCAACTATTATTGGATTGGTAAACAAAATGCGTTTATTTAGAAACCTTAAGGGAAAACTTGTACATTCCATTAATACATAAAAAAAATAATAATAAACAAAAAAGAAAAAAGAAAAAAATATGGGTAAATACACTAAGACCCAAGTTTGTTTTAAATACTACTATTAGAGAGCAAATATACATTTATCTACTTAGACATCTCTACTCTTAAATTTGAACTATTAAAAAGAGCAAATTGTCCATAGCTATTAAAATTTTAAAATAATTTGTTATTAAACTTTTATAATAAATGTATTTTTCTTCAAGTTGTTGTTTAAATATATATTTTTTAAAAATTCTTAATTTTGGTATTTAAATTAAATAGTATCTCTACTAGTTTTCTTTAACAATTCAACTCATATTAGACAATTCCACATTAACAACAGAACATCGCATCAAACTAATGTAAATCGTGAAATTTTACAATTAATAAATAGGAAACCCTATCACCATCATTAAGAATTATTCTTGTTCATTAGGTTTTTCATAGTTGATTTAATTAGAATTGTTTTGATTTTTTATTTGCAGGACAAGTAGATTAGAATAAATAGTTCTTTAGGTCATTTACTATCCAATAATAGAGGTTTCAGGTTTGTCACTTTGTTATAGGTGATTTTAGTGTATGTTTTATATTTGTTGCAGAATTTATTTATAATTACATAAGTTGGATAGAGATGTTCAAATTATTTGTAATAATAATTTAATATACAAAATAATTAGTTGTATTTTATGATTGTATTAGAAAGAATTATTCAAAAATATTGTTTAGGATTCAGTAATTATTGATATCTACGTTCTTTAAAAAATTATAAAGTATAAATTCAATAATCATTCATTGCATTTGTATTATATCACATGTTTGCATCAAAAATAATAATAATAATAAATAGAGTGATGCTATTGGCACCACCCCACTACTGAACTATTTATACCGTACTTTTTAAAATTTTGATTTAATTATATAAAATTATATGGTTTTATTAATTTTTTTGATTTATTTCCAGGACTACTCTTTTACTTATTTTTTAAACTTAATAGTTAATACACCCTATATTTTTTTTCAAAAAAAATTTTTTTTTTAAATACACTTCATCTCTAATCTTTATATATATAGTTTTCTCACATTCATTCCCAGAACTTGTTTTTTCTTCGTATTTCATGGTAAAACCATCTTTATTAGATGCGATTTTTTTTTTCTGTAATCGATTGGATTGTTGGTGGTAGCTTGTGAATGGGATATTAATCGTCTGATGATTTTTTTTTTTAGTGATTGAGTTAGAGTTTTGGTGTGGTTTTGCTTTAATTGAGATTATGTTTTCTTTGTGCGATTTCATTTTATTTTTTTTATTTTTTATTTTTTTGTAAATAACATTAAACTAACTTTGGAAGATCCAAAATAAAATCTAAAAAATAATTGATACAAATTATAGTATAACTGGAAGATCTGAAAGAAAATAAACCGAGAGAAAAAAAAAATAGAAAACATGGATTTGGAATTTGAGAAGAAAAATAAAACAAACTTGTGAAACAATAAAATCAGTAAATACTAAACATGGTAAATATGAGATCGAGATTTGAAAGAAAATATAAACAAAATAGTAAAAATTTAGTGATTTGAAATAATCTATGTCATTAAAGCTTTTGTCATTAGGGCTTTAAAATAAGGAAAGTGAGAATTGATTAGTTTTACTCCGTACAAGATTTTTTTAATAAAAATTATATGTCTCTTTAAGTAATTTGATAAATAAAATAAAAAATACTAAAGCATTTAAAAAGTGGGGAATGAATAGTTCAATAATGGGTGTGTCAATAGCACCACTCACAAAATATATCACTTTCCTATTAATAATCTTAATTTTTCCAATGCAAGGACTAATAAGCAGTAACTAGAAAGTAGAAACCTTACGGAATGTATGAGTCTTGTACTTCTAGTATTAAAAAGGATTTAAATTCTTTTAAATTTATAAAAGGGTAATTATCATTTCAATTCCCGGTACTCTCTTTCTTCGAAATATTACTTTTTAACAAATTTTGTTTTTATCTCACACGGCTCTTAATATTTTTTTTTTAAAAGATAAAAACAGACTGACTTTGAGAGAAAAAGCATCACATACAATCATATGCTGAAAAAACTTCAGCATAACCATATATAGATAAATAAAAAAGAAAAAAGATTGAAAATTCATAATGATAAATAGGTTATTAATACAAATATAAAATTAAAATTCTTGGGTGTGGTTTTTGGCAGGAGGCGGTGTTGTGGCTGAGAACGGTTTCGTAAACTATAGACAACTCCATTCGCTATGAAAGAGAGAGGCTGGAGCCTCCCCTTTCCATGGAGATCCAAGATCCAGATTATATCTCCACATAAGTTAACAACATAGTGGCCTTTGGCTAATAATGAAACTTGAGGGTGATTTTTGACTAATAATACAAACTATAGTTTTTAATAATATCCCTAAATAAAAATTTCTTATTGATTTTGGGACAATCTATCAATCAAGCCCCTAATGGCCTAATTATGCTATACCAATTATTGAGTTATGAGTCCAATCTTTCTCAATTTCTTGTATTTTCTGCTCAAAGCCCACCACCAAAATGATGCCGGTTTCTCTTTTTCTTTTTCTTCTGTTTTTTTTCTTCCCCCACTTCTTTTTTTTTATATAATTTTTTCTTTTTTCCACTTGCAAGATTGACCACCAAGGTGGAAGATTGTGTTGATGACTAACAAACAAATAAAAGAATTAAATCTTAACTGCACCTTATTAAAGACATTGATAAATCACAAAAAAAAACATTATAATACATATAAAATTATTCAAATCAGTAGACAATCCAAGCTTGTCCGGTGACTACTTTTCACAGCAGCCTCAAGTACTACTATAACTAAAGCAATTAATTCCTTTCAAAAAAAAAAAATCTAAAGCAATTAATTGACTATCATTTCCATTGTCTTAGAAACTCGACTGTTTTGCAAAAGCAAAGACAAATTAAAACTCTGATATTCGCATAGAAAGCAAAAAGAGAGTAAATGCTTTGTTTATTTTTTGTGGCCCATAAGGACAGGTGGATGCAACCTTCTAACCTCAACCAATGTCCATAGATTCTTGTTTATAAGTTTCAGGCCACATATTAGTATTTTATTTGTCATTCTCATTGATAAGATAACTTATGATTTTTAAAGATAAGGCTGCTGGATAATTATCCTGTATCCACTTCCCTTTAAGGATTCTGTACTTTCACGCATGGTGGAACAAAGTTTTAGAAAACTATGTGCAATTAAGGACAGACCATAAACAAATACTTTAATTATGCGACTAATATTTGAGTCCCACCTAAGTACGAGATTAGTTACCAAAGGATTCCTTGCTGAGGTGGATGTAAACTTCAAAATGAAGTTTCGTCAATATGGTTCAAATCCAGATATTGTAATTATAATTTAACATTTATCTATTAAATCGTAAAATGTGAGGAGACTCCTCATATCTTATATGGAGTGAGGGTGACCGTGCTTGCAAGGTCAAATCTCATCCGATTTGGCCATAACCGCACTTAGTTAACTGAGATTTTACATTGACAAAGTATGAAATTAGCTGTGGGTTATAATT
Source organism: Acer negundo (assembly GCA_035582765.1). Classification (NCBI taxonomy): domain Eukaryota; kingdom Viridiplantae; phylum Streptophyta; class Magnoliopsida; order Sapindales; family Sapindaceae; genus Acer; species Acer negundo. The sequence continues at coordinate 13,292,460 of CM069242.1, forward strand.
CTAACCAATAAATTTGCATCAGTTGGCACGCAACAACCTTTTTTTCATTTAAGAAATCTAGTACATATTAATAATATCATTTGCAATAGTCCAAACCGAAGTAGATATTCTCCATTTTCATTACGTTTCATCCAAACAACCTTGTCCTATATCAACCCATTAAGTGTAGAGTTGGTTAAAGTCAAAAAAAACACTTTGCATGAACAAGAAAGAGAGGAGAGGAGAAAAGAGAAGAGAAGCCAAATGGGATTTAGAAAGTTGGGTTTGTTGATCACGTTCTTCACTTTCCTTCATATGTTTGAATCATCATCTCCTCTTCAAAAGCCTTTGCATTCAGGTAACTTTTATTTTTTTCAATTTCTTTCTTTTGTTTGGCTGCTTTAGCTCTAGCTAGCTGTTCATTTAGGTCTGAGATTGATTGAAGCTTTGCAAGCTATAAGGAAATAGGAAAAAAGGGTATGAATTGAAGTTGCAGAGTGCTAGATATAGCCTTTTACAGAATATATTTTTATATATATGAACCTTTTGATCGAGTTTTGTTTGTGAAGACTAGAAAGAATTAAAGAAACAAAATAATGAAATTTTGAAGAGAAACCTAAAGATGATCAGATATAGTAATTTCCTTGCTATTCTATTTAGTTTGTAAATTTTTGGCATGGAAAATTTAAGTAGAAAAGGTTGCAACTTTCTTTATGTTTCATTCAAGAACTCATTTCTACCAATATCCAACGTCTCTCCTAAGCTATCACTACTCATCTTTCAAGAAAGTTACTTCTTTGAGTTTGATATATTGTTTGTATCAAAGTTGCATTTTGGGTTTAGGTCCCTCCTCGTGCATCTGCATTTGTGTTCAGTCCAAGGTAGGGATACGCGTCCAAGGGAACCTATGGTATTTTTGGAGCAAAATTTGCCCCCAAATGGATTTTGAAGGTAGGGGTAGGGCAAACTTGGGGGTGGGGGTGGGGGTGGGGGTGGGGGTGGAGGTGGGCGGACCCTCCCCCGCCCCAATGGGTCTCCATACCCATTCCTAGTCCAAAAAGCTTATGGTTGATTTTAATATATATTTTTTAATCATTTCAATGCTACAACGATGATGTAATATATCTATCTTATTAATAACTTTATTTGAAGTAAAAGTGAATTGATAAAATAAACAGGAAACAAAAGGATTACTGTTTTTAGAGGTTGATAATCTTCTTATCAAGGAGTTTTGGTTTAAATGCACTATGAAAATTTTGATTGACATGACAAAAATTTGTTGCATTCCACCATAAAAAAGGATACCAGGATTCATATTCTTGCCTTCCACAAGAAAGCTTCTTGTATTATTGATGCGAAGTCAGGGTATAGGCATCGTTATATGAATCTTTTGCATCAATAATTCAACCTTGGAATATAGTTAAAAGTGTTATAATGTCAACAATAAGAATATATATATCAAAATAAACGAATTTGGGCCAACAAAATTCCAAGTAAAAATAGTACTTTTCGAAATTTCACAGTTGCTTTTTTCAGAGTTTCTTAGTATCCACAAAGACACTGTTGATGGTTTCTTTTCTGAAAATGCTTTTGCTGAGAACAGTTTTACTAGAAAGTGCTTTCTGCAGAAACACTCCTAAAACACACTATCAATCACTTAATAGTTCTGAATTCTGATTGGCTTCGTACTAGTTTCTCAAGTTTTTCACATAAATCTCAAAATCCAAAACTAACAAAATTATATTTACAGAATCTTTGCAGAATATTCAACCGAGTAATGAAGATCAACATAGCAACAAAAATGATAACTATGGCAGAAGTAGTGTAATATACAGCAGCAAAATTGCCCGAGGTGGTTTGGGAGGAACAAGCGGTGGTAAATCAACTGGCTCCGGTGAAAGTACCGGAAACAATGGTGGATCCAGCTCACCTTATGTACAAGGTGGTACAGCAGTCATCCCCGTGTATGCAGGAGGCGCTGCAAGTAACCGCCACCCGAATACCCACCGTGGAGCTGGAAACAGTAACCATAAAGGCATCGGACTTCTGGCCTTAATCTTGACTGCCATGACCTCTCTTGTACATTTGTACAGTGAATACTAAACCTCAGGCTCATTTATTGGCTTGCAAGAAAGAAGTTTCTATTTTTCGTGTGTTTCATGTATATGAAAACTGTGACTGTTCGAGTTTTGTGTGTATTCTGCCTAAATTGATGTTTCTTGTAAATGTCAGTTAACCTGTATATAATGCAAACAATGATTGATGCCAAACTGTATGTTTTTAACTCATGTAGAGAGTAAAGTTAATTGTAAAAGAGGGTCCTATATATAAAGTTATAGGTAGTCTTTAACTCGTGTGAATGTGTACAAAGAACAAAATGAAAGCTGAAAACCGAAGCAACCCAATCATCCAAAGTTGTGTGTAAAAAGATCATAAATGAAAGCCGAAAACCCAAGTTCATAAGGTTGTGTGTGTGTGCAAGGATCATATTGAAAGCTGAAAACCAAATCGAGCCAAGTTGCCAAAGTTGTGTGTTTGTGTTTGGCATGTGTACAAAGATCATAATGAAAGCTGAAAACCAAATCAATATGCGGTAGGGTAAATAAGTGGTAAGAGATCCTATAACCACATTTTATCTTTACACCTATTTAGGGATGGGATTGGGGGCCCAATGGGGCGGGGGAGGGTCCCCCCACCCCCATTCCTAAAACCTCCCCCCACCCTTGCCCTCAAACCTCATTTGGGGGTACTGGGGATGGGGGTGTTTGGGGGGAAGGTTCCCTTGCCCCCACCCCTGTTCCCCATTTCTAATTCTAAAATTTTTCAATCTGAAATCCAGAATTTAGAATTTAGAATTCAGAATTCAAAATTCGAAATTCGATCGGATCAAACTTTTGTTTTACCCTGTTTCAATATCCAATCCAATAATTAACAAAATATATAATATAAAATATATAATTGATTTAATTTAATTTAATCCAAAATTAATATAAATAACTGTAATAAAATAGTATGAGTGTATTACACATAAAAGTCTAAACAAATTTAACTATGCAGAGAGTAATTGACTAACAGAGTTAGAGATTTTTTTTTTTTTTTAAGAAAATAAAATATATATATATATATGGGGGAATTGGGGCCCCACCGCTACTCCCACCCCATTTAGGAAATGGGGGAATGGGGACTCCCCCACCCCTACCCCCACCCCCACCCCCACCCCCATTTAGGTTTTGGGGGCAAAATTTTCCCCCACCCCCTCCCCAAAACCCCATTTGGGGGCAAAATTTGCTCCCAAATGGGGGCGGGGCCCCGTGGGGGTGGAGCTCTGTGGGAGAAATTCCTATCCCCACTCCTATTATAAATGAGTTAATATTAAAAACCATTTTGTAATTTGAGTTATTAGTCAAAAACTATTTTCTAGTTTTATTATCGACTAAAAACAACCTCCTATAAACATTTTTAACCAAATATACCATTTTACCCTTATATTTATATATAAATAAATAAGAACAATTAAAAATCTTTAAAAAATAATATTTATTTTAAATAAAAATAAATTTACTTTAAAAATAAATAAATAATTGAAACAAAAATACATCCCTGAATCTCCATGGTTTTAAAGATTAAAAAAAATAAAAAACCATCCTGTATCCCTATGGGGATTAAAAATATTTACAAAATAATTGAAAAAAAAAAAAAACAAACAAACCATCTCTGGATCTCCATCTCCGTGGAGACAGATGTGATTCTGCAAGGAATTAGGCTCTATGTAAGGCCAAAGATCGCCATTCCCTGCAACAACAACAACATTACTTACTACATATTCATTATATATATATGTGTGTGTGTGCGCGCGCTCATGATGGATCTTGATCAGCTAATAGCTCTACTTATAATGAATTAATCACACAAACTGACACATGCATGCATGTGTAGTCCCTCCTGACCATTTTCTATTGATTCCAAAGTGGTGTAAAATCATTGATTCAGTGAATCATTTGCAATATTTTTAACTAGTAGACAGGGAAGGATCGATCATTAATTGAATCAGAGATGATGGAGACAATATTGCAACTGATCAGGGAGGAGCTGAGAAGAAGAATATGGAGAATAGGCGAATAGCAGTGCAAATCGAAGGAACTTACTAACAGTATCAAATGCTTCACTGAATCAATGATTTCACACCACTTTGGAATCAATATTACTCACAAATTGTATGATAAGGTCACTCATTTACTGATCTGGGTTTTGGCTGCACTTTGGAGCAATATCACTATATATATATATATATATATATATATATATAGTTCGCACTCAACTTTGCTTTGTGGGAGCAAGACATGTTAGTTCGCACTATATATATAGTTCGCACTCAACTAATGCAATCAATGCATATTTAAAAACATATTCATTAATATTGTTCAGGGACCATAAATCTTTATTTTACTGGTCTGTCAACCTCAATTAAGCTCAGTTAATGAGATTGTTTGTGTTTTCTTGTTCGATGAGAGATGCTATGTACAATCTCTTAATACACTATCCCTTCTCAATTTGACACATATTGCGAATCTGGATCCTCTCCTCACATGTTCTCTTGTCGCCTTGTCACCGATGGTTAAATTTCATGTTTTATACAACTAAATTAGAATTAATCTAGACCATTGATTTAAGTGAGGACAAATGAGGTTAGGTGAGGTGAGGTGAGGTGAGGATCCAGGTTCGTCGCGTTACGGACCTGTTCAAAAGTCCACCCTAGCTGATCTTTAATTTTTTTGAATTTTTTCTTAAAAAAATTCAAAATTATCCTAAAAGTGTAGAATTTATTAACCTACACTTTAATTTTTTTTTCCAAACCAAGTAAAATACGTTAGATTACTCGAAGATGGCTCGTCTCAATCTTGAAGATATTTTGAAATGATTATAAATTACCTCTTATAAAAATTTATTAAAACATCCAAATCATTACTTATTATATATATATATATATATTCAAGTCAGTGCGCACTTTAACTTCATCAGTGTATTGGATGTGGACCATTAGATTTACATACTTTGACTTAAAGTGTATGCACTTGTCAAAACTTCTCTATAATCAGTGGTCCATAGGCATTAATTTATTGGTACCGTATAATCAATACACACTAATGTGAATGGGACCGTATATATATAGGGTGAATTCATAAAGAGCCAAAAAATTTATTGGTTTATTGTTTTTAACCATTAATTTATATTTTATTGTTTTCATCAATTTTAATCACTTTTGGACAAAATTACCCCTAAGTTTTACTTTACCTGACATGTAACTTAGTTAAATGTCGTTTGATTCCAAGTTACATAAGAGTTGATTTTTCAAGTTACCTGTAATTAAAGTTTTAAATTATATGCCAATTGATTTTCAACTTGCATGTCAATGATTTTCAACTTACATGCCAGTTGATTTCCAAATTTTTTAGTAAGTGAAGTAAAGACAAAATGAAAGACAATCTCGTATGTTCAAGGCTAAAGGTAATAAGGATAATAAAATATAAATTTTTGTCTAAAACAATAATTTTTTTTGGTTACTTCTTGCAATTTCCTCTCTACATATATATATATATATAAAGGGTCTTTATTTATGTATGTTTTTATAAAATTATATGTATATAAATATTTTATTTTATTTTGATAATTTATAGTTAATCTAATTTTAAAATTACAATGTAATAATACAAAAATTAAGTACAACGTTAAAAGAATAATTAAAAAACTCGTTAGCATTGTTTAGGACTGGTCAGAGCATTTATAAAAGTGAAATTCAATTGAATTTTATCTTGTCGGCTTTTAAGGGTGTGATGGGGAATTACAAAAAAGTCCAGGTATCATATTGGCTTGTTAATATTTAATGGGTAATGTCAACCACTTTATTATTATAAATTAAAAATGTTCACTGTATTTTTATAATAAAATAATAAATACATTATATGTTTGTTTATTTCTATTTATAAAAATTAATTGGTTGTTAACCTGTGCAGATTAACACTACCTATATTTAATTTAGTTATTCAAACTTAGAATTCGAAACAATAACAACAAAATTTGTATATTAAAAATTCCAGACCTTGTATTTAATCAAATGTATTCATAAATAGAGGCTGTGTATTTATACTTTTTTATTCAAATATTACATAGTAAATAAAAAAAATTGTTTGACAAATCTTATGTGACGAATTTCATAATGGGTCGAGATGTTTAAGGAAATTCATTCTAGCCTTTCTTGACATTCAATCATGGTTACGTCTTTAGTTATTACCAAACATAATTTGTAATATTTTTTAATGGATTATTTCCTAAAATTCTTTTGAATATTTCAAAAAAAAAAAAAAGAAGTTTTTGAGTTTTTTTTTTTTTTTTTTTTTACTCCTCAATAGTAAAACATAATTTACACTCACTTATTTCGCATTACATTTATTCTCATATGAACCCTAAACATCGGATCGAACTGGGTGCACGGTGGTATGTTGTGATGTTAGTAATATTTCTAAATTCTAATCCATCTATTGCATATTTCATTTACCAACTTTTGGAATTTCATATTGTGCTTTGTTGGATATCTACCTTGAAAATGATAACTCGGCACACATATTTCAATAGATTAGAATCCCCTACCCATCTTATTTTTGCTCATCTTTCAAGTATCTGTTGACATATAGCAAACAAACAACAGAATGGATGAATCCTTTGGTATGGAATATGACTCGGATGAATTCGCATATGAGTTTTATAATTTGTATGGACGAAGTGCCAAGAACAAACATAGAGGTGAAATCACCTCTAGGATTTTTGTTTGTAGTGCATCCAATCCAATGGCAAATACTCCTCATGAGCGATCTCAACAGCTAAATTTCCAAGCATTGCTTCAACAAATAGCTCAGACTTCGAATAGCTATTTAAGATTCTCACACCTGCATTTCAAGATTTTAAGAATGATATGATTCCTAAATGACATGTTTGTGAACATTGGTATGCAGAATCCTAGAGGACAATGAATATGGCAGAATTCGATATAGAGAGCTGACTTCTTCCGATTATGAAAGTAGATATTTAAACCACGATGTGATGTTTGATCTTGGTAGGTTCCGATAATCGTCTAACAAAAATAAGATAGGTAGAGAATTGATATATTTTACATCATTCGAACCAATAATAGAAAAACTATATATATATATATTTGAATCAACAAAATTACTCCTCTCTTTTATCTTATATTTTATTATTTTTTAATAAATATAAAATAAAAAATAAAATAAAATAAGTTACCTCCTACATGCTGAGTTTTACAGCAGGAAAGCCTGGTCCCTAGCTCCGCTTTGCAAGCATGCAACATTTATCAGCATGGCACATGTGTATTGGTAAGATTTTTCCGCTTTGCAATATTGTAATTGTAATTAGATGGAAAACGTGTTCACGTACTACAAGACTTATATAATAAACCAAAGGACGACATAAATTGACACTACAACTTTTGTTTTCGGGAAGACCGTCGGTACTGTTGGGTTGGGTTTCCTCTGAATATGGAGATTGCTCAAAAAGAGTTTACCATTCTTTTACGTGAGAAGTGTGGATGGCCCAAGGACATACAGGTCTTTTTATTCGGGTCGTATAAAAGGGTTAAAAACCAGAGATAAAAGAAGAGAGTGATCAGTGTGTGCTAAGAGAGAAAAAGTGCAGCAATATTTCTGGTTTTCTGAGGTTGCTGTCAAGACCCAATCGAAGATCGATCTGTGGTCCGATCGAACTCAAACTTTTCAGGCGTGTTCACCACACAAGGGTCTACATTCTGGACGGTGGAATTGTCGAACTGAGCTCCCTGTCGTGAGATTTGCGGTTCCGAAGAGGGCTGGACAGAAAACAGGGAAGGTGTTGCGCAGGTTTCTTCAAAGAGAGATATCTCTTTGATCTGCCGTCCTATTGCACTGAAATTTGGACAGAACCTTCTTCACTCGTGGTTCTACAATCTGACTGTTTGGATCATTGAACTGAAATCTCAGGAGAGAGATGCACACCCAGAACAGAGGATTCGAGTTTGTGTAATCCTAACTCTTGTTTTTCTTGTTGATTTTGTATGTGTTGCCAAGATTAGTTAATCTTGAGATTGCTGTGTTGTATGCCTCTGGTTTAGCTAGAGAGAACATTGTGTATTCCCATTATATTTTGATAGTGGAGATTTCGGAGGACCCGTGATTTTTACTCCTCAATTTGAGAAGGTTTTCCATGTAAAATTCTTGGTGTTCTTGTGTTTGTGATTGAGCTTGTGATTGTGTATATTGCTGCTTTATTTAATTGCTTCCTATTAGGTTCACATAAGAGAGGGATAAATATTGTTTGTTGTTGTTAGCGGTGGTTTTATCCTATCAGGTACTTGGTAGATCTATGCATTCTATTATCGAAATTAAAATAAGATATACCAAAATTAAAGTAAGGTGTACCTCACTTTATAATTACTATATATATTCATTCTTCAATAATCCAGACATTCAAGTATAATTCAATATGTAACAGTCTCAATAATCATCTCTGATATCTGGAAATGTAAGTTCCTATTGCATTCTGATATTCTACCATCTATACCTTCTCCTACCAACAAGAGATTAAATGGAGGTATAATCTTATAGTTCATTAATTCAATCAAGGAAGATAAATTACTGACGTTGAAGCAAAGATGTTTAACCGAAATAATAATGAATTCAGTTAAAAATGAGTGACTTGCTCAAGTTTACGAGCTTCCAAGAACTTGCAACGCCCTTTACCACTTGATTCAATTTCTTCACTTCTCCTTTTGGATGAGGTGAAGCCAACATTGCTTAATTTCAGTTGCCGCTTGCCACGGCTACTGCAGGAACCATCTTCATCCATTTGATCAGACTCCCTACACACAAAAATAAATGCATGAAAAGTACCCACAGAAAATTGTTATCAAGTGAAGTTTAGAAGTATGAGTTCAGAATACCGAAAGGGGGGGGGAGGAAAAATGTGTTATAGCAAAATTTTCACACTTTACACACAACTATAAGCGACATATTCCTGATATTCAAATATTCTTGTAAAAAGAAAAATAGGATTGTATTCATGTGGATTGTTAAGTTAGCACAAGACTGGAGTATATTGAAGACAAAGAAAGCAGATCTGTATTGGCAGAAGCCAAACCAATGCAACAAATTTTAAGTACTTCTATCAACCAGTAAAAGTAGTGCCTCCCAATTAGAATAGATAAAGTAAATTGATATCCTAAAACCCTAAATTGCAAAAAATATTAAAAGCTCTACCTTAATTAATTAGAGGCACTGTGATTATGTACGCCCAATGTATCCTTTAGGCTTTAGGTTACTTATATTAGTATTTTTCCGGTTTTATTCTTACACTGTTAATATTTTTTAGATGAATTAGACCGATAGTACTAAATTGTTATAGGAGTTTGATATATATCTTTAACTCTTTATTTATCATAGTTACAGATATTCTGAGCAGCTTTTTAAGTTATTTCTAACGCACAAGAGAAGATGAAAGAAACATTTTCACTTTAAAAGTGGTAGTGGCTTACAGAAATCAAGATTAGATTGCTATAATTTTACTGCCCAAATTTTACAGACTCCTGGAATGCACCCATGAAGAAAATAGCTATGATGACTGTTTTAGCCCCTTCCCCACACCACATTATGTTAAATATTATCAAAGCATGTTATTACACGATGAACCTGGGTTTGGAGAGAGACAGAAATTAAAAACCAGTAGTATATTGATTTTTATAGAAATCATTAAGGTTTTATAAAGAGTGATTCTATGCGCAACTGGGGTCGCACAACCTTTGCGGCCCCGTAGTGCATTTTTTATAAAAAAACATGTGGGGTCCGCGCATTTAATACGTGGGACCCACATGTTTTTTTTTTCAAAAATGCACTACGGGGCCGCAAAGGTTGCGCGACCCTGGTTGCACAAATCATTTCTCTTTTATAAAAGTTTGTTTAATATCTCATACTCAAACCATTCTTTCTCTAAGCTACAAATGACTTTAAACAGGGAAAAACACTAATATTACATATGCAGTTTTCCTACCCATCTCCTGGATTATACAAGCCATATCATTTTATTAGTATGATATAAAAAACAAAAGGCATGTTATTACAAATCATGAACCTAAAGAAATAATTAGAGAGAGAGGTTTTCATAAAGGTTCTATGTTGTCTCATACTCCAAGTCACTCTAGCCACTAATTATGTGTCCCGCAGGATCCCTACCCATCTCCTGGTTATATAAACAGGTATTCATTCTATTAGTAAGAGATAAATGCTAAGGTGTTGTAGTTGTGACAGGGTTTTAATGGCTGTGGTTGATCCAGTAACTGCTGGCAACAAGGTAGGGGAAGAAAAAGAACACCACTAACATAATTTAAAATGTAACTATAACAAAGTAAACTGCCTGTTCTCACTGCATGGGGGACTCAAACAAGGACAATATTGCAGGTGCATATACAATTACATCAAATTATATTAAAAGTTGGGTAATAGAAAATGCTGAGGAGCATAGAATAATAACTGACCATAAGACTTCAACACCGTCTTTCAAATATGAATTGCATGTACCCCAACTGAAGCGAACTAAAGTTGGGAATCCAAATACAGAGTGTTTGTGATTTTCCAACCATGCCTTGGTTTGTGGATCTAAACACATGAAAAGATTTTTCATATTCTTTGTATTGAACAACCCTTTTAGAATTCCAAACCAACAGCATAAAATAAAGACGATTAAGAATTTTTCACCTCCAGGATATCCAGAACCAAAGTTCCTTTGCATATTTTCAGCTGTTTCCTCAAGTTCCCATTCTCTCAAAGCTCGATCTCTGGTGACCTACACAATCAAATAAAAATAGAAATAATCTGACAGGTTAAATGGGAGGAGATTTGACGAACGGGAATCTGTTACCTTAGCAACTATACTTGCACCACTGACAACTGGATAGATACTATCAGCCTTCTTTGAAACAACAAATTTGATGGAAGAAAATCTTTCAGACAGCTTTACTCTATACTTCTCTGGATCTCCCACTGTATCCAAGTAAACCTGATATACACAAGCATGTAATTTTCTTTGAATTATTTTATGGCATTATCTAACTGCATCGACTTGAAATCATGAAAATCAAAACTGGAGCATTAATTAACCCTCCCATCTTGTCCAGGCAATCTATCAAAAAATTATAATTGAAACGCATTCGATCATTTTTTCCCTCAGCTATTTGCTAGAGTAAAAAATTCCGGGCTGGGAAAGAAGAAAAAGAAGGTATTTAATATTTTAATCACAATTCTTTGATGCAAGGAAACTAGTATTCACTTTCATGCCGTTACTTGGCTTTGTGCTAGTAAAGGATGTGTTAAACAGTGGACATATATGAAGAAAAACATGCATTACATATAATTGGATAGATAATTTTACCTCGGTTAGAAGAACTCCCAAGTTTAGTACCCTAGTTATCAGGCCAATTGCAGAGTCATGTGAAATCTCATTCAGGTTTATCTTATTTCTGTTGACAAGAAGACAAGGAAAATCTCATGAGAAACAAAAGACTCTAAGGAACCCTGAAAATTTTTATTATGTACGGTACTAACTTATTTAGCATTTTAGCAGAGAGTTCCCTAGGATCTATGATATCCACAGCCCATCCAATTGATTCATTAACCTTCAGATCCTCAAATAATTCTTCCCTCTTTTGTTCCTTGAGTGTCTTCGAATCTGCGGGCAGTCAGATGTCAAGTAAAAATATCAAAAGAAAAGCAATATCCGAAAGAGGGCTTGCTTAGCCACTTCTTCTCCATGAATTGTAGCTGTTGGAAATTATTACTGAAAATTACTCGGCTCTGCATAGTCCCACATCAATATAGTTTAAAGAAGAAGTCTTTAGTTCATATCCACTAAGATTGGTTTGATGAGGTAAATCTGTAGCATCATTTTACCCAAGACAAAAAGGGAAAATCATTTTAAATTCCAAATCGTTCTAAAATTTACAAGTATAAATAATGTGAAAGTAACCCCATAAGAATTAATCAAGGAGGGTGTTTTTGGACCCATTTTCTAGAATTCAGCATTCGAATTAATAATGTATTGAAGCAGATATTAAATATTGAATTGTTATGTATGTAAGGCTAGAGAAAATCCTCATGAACAGAAATTGTAATACACTTTTCTTCGTAGCTATTCATCCATACAATATACATGAATTGAAATACATAGAATCAAAATCAGCTACATTGCATTGCTCATAATATTCCAATAATTGAAGGTCAATAAACATGAGAAGCTAAGACAGACAGTGAGAAAATTGAAAGAAGAACCTGCAAATTCCAAGGTAGAGAGAGTGTTCTGATAAGAGCGAGCACAGTACAAGCATCCGTAAACCATCGGCCCTGATAACAATTTTATAAATAATTTTCAGCAAACAATTAACAATGAATCAATAAATTCGCAAAAACAAAAGAAGAAGAAGAAAACCTAAAACGGGGCCACGACCAGCTTCGTCGATGCCCATAATGCAAGGGTTTGAAGCCCATTTGGGGAGACTGAGAGCGAGTTCGGATCCCATTCCTCTCTGTGTCAGTCAACTGTGAAGGCGGCTTTACTCATTCTGATTCCCGCCACAACTCCTATATCCCCCTTGCCCACCCACTCATATACTTCCACGTATCTAGTATCCACCTTTTTTAATTACTTTTTTCAAAAAATATTTTAACTACCGATATATTTATGTCACCTTTTTAAAAATTTTGACTTAATAAAATAAAATTAAATACTTTTATTAATTGTTTTGATTTATTTATAAAACTACCTAATTTACTTATTTTTTAAACTTAATACACTTCATTTTTGATCTTTGTATACATCTTTCTCTTACCTCCATTAAATGATTTATTTTTTCTTCTTATTATTTTATTTTATTTTGAGTTTTTTTTTCTTCTTATTTCATGGTGAAAATAAATAAATAAATAAATAACAGGGTTGCTTCAATACAACGATAGCTTAATATCATTCTAAAGAACGATTCTTCCATATACTTGATATCTTTCAAAAACTATTTCATAATATTTTTGTATGTGTATAAGAAACAAAATTTAGGGTTTAAGAGTTAAGAAATAAAAAAAATTTTAAAAAAGGTTTAAAAGAATATGGTTTTTTTTTTTTTTTTTTTTTGAAAAAGAACGTAGGGTTTGTAGAAGATTTTTTTCCTTAAATTGTATGTCCCTTTAAGTAATTTTGATAAAGGAAAAAAAAAATAATGCATAATTAAAAAAGTGGATCATAAATAAACAGGTAGGGGGTGTGTCAATAGCACACCTCTTATAAGAAAGGGAAATTCCATAAACTTCCCACAAATCTAGGAAATATTACACCGATTGGTAACTTTTCCATAATTGTACAAACATCCCCTAAAATCCGTTGAATATACATCCTCCTAGAGTCCTAGGTAGGGGTGACCATGGTTTGGTTCCGGTTCCTTAAGGAACCAGAATCGAAACTGAACCGCAAGGGAATTGGTTCCAGTTCACCCAATTCCAGCTCCAAACTGTTTCCAAACCCTTTTTTTTAAAAAAAAAAATCAAAATTATAAATTAAAAAAAATAATTGAGAGAGAATTGGAATGAGGAGAAATGAAATGGGAGAGGGGGTATTTATAGGAAAAGGGTTTGTAATAATTTTTTTTTTTTTTTTTTTTTTTTTTTTTTTTTTTTTTTTACATATAACTAACCGTTGGGCCTCCGACGACCAAAAAAAAAAATGAACCGATCTAGAACTGCTAGTTCCAGCCCGATTCCAAAAAATTTAGAACTGGAACCGGAACCTTATAGGTCCCGGTTTAGGTTCAGTTTGGTTCGGTTCTTAAGGCCACGGTTCCAATTCGAACCGAACAGTGATCACCTCTACACCTATAACAGACTGTATATTTTTCATTTTCATGTTGGTAACAATGATAATAAAAGTAAGGTTTTGAAGGTTTATAGTTTTGGATATTATTATTTTTATTTTTTTAAAATAGTTGTAGATATTATTAATATGTAAAGAATAAAGTAATATTCAAGAGTAACATACTCACATGGCATGGTATTGTATGGTCTCAATAACAACTCCTAAAGTTTGCTTGCTGGAATTGCAAGGTTTAATCTCAAATCATTTGGAGAGGAATATTTGCTTTTTGAAAAGTACAGCTTTTACAAAAGCCTACAAAATTCCAACAGCATCTCCATCTTTCATAATCATAATCATAATCATAATCATAATCATGGCAAAGCTAGTCGGATCATCATCTAATTTTGAAATGAAATATTAAGCTTTTCACATCCACATCAATACATGAATGAGATTATACATTTCAATCAATATAACGCTCCCTCCTCAACTCCAAAATCTGTAATTGTTAAAAAACAAATCTAATTAATATCTGTAATTGCGTTTATTTTGTTAACTAAGAAAAGCTATATACATATTGTTTGACAATTTATACTACAAAACACCATGCATTTAATAGAAGATAGCAATGATATCTCCTCACTCAACAACCTATATGAGGCATGTCACATGGACATGGTTCCTTCTTTGTCACTGCATTCAATGATCAAGTCCAAGTACTGCATAGCTTCCTGAGGAAGCAGTCCTTCAAGGAAAAAGTTAAGCAAATTTGAGTGAGTCCCCTGCATCACACCAAAACACTCAACCAAAATTTTCTTTTCCTGCTCTCTACTTAGCTCCATTGCCTCTATCAATGGCAGTAAATCTCTCTCCTCCTCCTCATAGTGCTCTTTACAATGCCTCTGTAAACACATTCAGAAATTAATGTGAAATCAATACAACCTTTAATGTGGTGTAATTGGGGTTGGCAGAAAACAGATAGTGTAATTGTACCTGTAATAATTTCAGCCGACTAGAAAGGTTGCAAAGAGCCTCTTGATAGCCAGGGTTTCCAGAATCTAACACTCCAACCGATTTGATGTCTTCTTTGATGCCATTCATTATTGGTAGGTCCCTTGCATGTTCCTCATTTGCAGCTTTACAAAGTCCTACAATCCATCATAAATTATACCCAATTGCACTATCACCACTATATATGCACATTGCCCTCCAACTAAGCAAACCTTAACTCCTAACTTACATGAAAAGCATTCCCAACAAATTAGCTCAAAACTATGATGGAAATTTTGATTCTCAACCCAAAAATAGTTTTCAGAAACTCATTTGCATTATCAATATTAGTAACCAACGGACCTAAATACAATCATGTGCGATGGCTCGAATTTGACTCGAATCTCTGATATCATGTTAGTAACTTAACCTAAAAGTTTAAGCCAAAAAAAAAAAAAAAAAAAAGTATCCAACTATCAACACTACTATTCACATTACCCTCCATTCAAGCAACTACAATCCTGAACTTACATGAAACCTTACCAACAAATTAGCCCAAAAGTTTTGTAAATTTTACAACCACCTTCCAAGGTGGCTCGGTGGTAAAAGATGCTCATATCGGGCCTAACAAATTAACAATGTCTCAATTTCGTCGCCCCGGGACATGTGGAATATAAAATAAAAATAATAATAATAACTGTTCCAGATTTTGGAAAATTCAGACAATCTGCACATAATTTCTAACATGTTGAAATAATAATTTGATTGAACGTAAGGTGGTATATGATAATACAGTAGAGATTATTACCTCGATCAGCCTTCTCCAAGAGTGGAAAGACGATTCTCTCCTCCATCTGAGCGTGCTCCAACAACAACTCCAGCAACTGCGAGTAGCTGTTACCTAATTTCCTCACCTCCATCTTCGGGCTCCCCACCACCGGATCAACGGCTCTCCTCCCTCCACGTTTTACCAGATCCTCCGACCACCTCACCATCCTCCCCACGTGCCAAATCAAGCTCTTATGCTGCAACCACGTCACCCTC
The DNA here is from genome assembly GCA_035582765.1 of Acer negundo. Lineage (NCBI taxonomy): Eukaryota > Viridiplantae > Streptophyta > Magnoliopsida > Sapindales > Sapindaceae > Acer > Acer negundo. Next base: position 13,308,402 of record CM069242.1, read on the forward strand.
ACTATAAACGGCGTCGTTTCCTCCTCACCACGACAATCAACATCATCATCACCATTCAATATCAAAGGCGGGTGCGGGAACTTGCTTTCGATGAAACGGAGAAGCGTTTCGCGCGGCGGTCCCGAAACGGTTTCGGAACCGATTTGGAGGACGGTGTCGGAGCGCGTATCGGAAGGGAGGAAGCGAGGACAAACGCTCTTGTAGAGAAGAGCGAAGCGGACGTAGGAAGTGAGAATGCTGGAGGAGGAGCCGTACAATTTAACGGTGGGAGATGGTTTGATGCAGTCGTAGGGTCTGATCTCGGCCGTCGATTTCTTGGAACTACGTGTGAAACAGTTGCCCATTTAATTCGATTTTGTCTGAAACAACAATTAACAGAGATATATCTAAAGCACTGAATTGTTGGATTTTTAAGGAATAATCGGGATTGACAAAGGAAGAGTGTCTTGTAAGAAACAGAAATTAAAAACCAAAAAAAAAAAAAAAAATGGAGCTTAGAATACTGAAGGGAGTGTACGGACAGTGATATGTAGATGTACAGAGTGTGAGTGGAGAGTTCGTTACGCTCCTTTTTTTTTTTTTTTTTTCTTAGGGAAGGAGAAAATGGAGGAAGAGTTGGATGCTTTTTTTCTTTTGTTATACGTTAAGCTCAATAGAATATCTTCGGTGAAAATCGGACACGTGTCTGTCACATCTGTTTTGAGCCACATGTCGAATTTTAGTAGCTAGAAACACCATCCAATAGTGTACTTTGATGCATCGAAAGATTTTCTCACTTGCTTGAGTGTGTAGTCGTATTTGGTATTATCCGTTGCACTTGTTGCCACCTCACCGTTGAATCCAAAATGGATATTGCAAAACGTTTTACTAATTATTTGTCGGTATAAAAAACTTTTTGAATTGCTGGCTGAAAGGGATTTCGCTACCGAAAAACTTTCAGTATTACCCAATATCCTCGTTTTTTCAAATATTTTTATGAATACGTTTTTTTAATATAGAATTACGTTTTTTTTTTTTAACTGCCATTCGAAAAATAAAAAGTTGTTCATGGCAAAAATCGGATGCAATCTCCTTCTCATTAAAAGCTTTATAATATAGTTCATTTTTGCCGCTCCCCACGTATTGATATATGTCAATTTGTTAATTATTAATTTACCTATTTACCCTTATATAGTTAATTTTATCAACCCTTAATTAATAAATGGACACATATAAGGGAGGGGCTAATGCTCACCCCCCTTGAAAGCAAAAATGAAATCTTTATAAGAACATCTCCAATGGTATAAGTAAATTTGGATCCTCAAAAGTTGTCACATCAGAATTTGAGGATTGTTTTCAGGGATTGCTAAATTTGATGATTGTATAGTCCACAATGGTACACTTGTAATAGTACCACAATAGTATATTAGATTTTTATACTAAAAAATAAATATTATAAAAGACAAGAGAAGATATATGGTATGAGTATTGATCTATTTATAATGAAAAGACGAATTTTACCTGATTGAAATTTTTGAGTTTGAAACAATGATGAAATACATAGATGATTAGAGAAAAAAAGAGGAAAAAAAAAAAAACCACATAAGAGAGAGAAAGAATAAAATTAAAACAGTTAATTTTGGTTAAGTTTGTATTTGATGATTGAAAGTTAATCTTCAAATTTGATTATTGAAGAGGCAATTTGATTATTGATAACTGTTATTGCTAAATTTTAGTAACTCAATTGGACAGTGTTTTTTTGGATAAATAATCATGATTACTCTCCTACTTTTGAGGATACCATTGGAGATGCTCTAATAAAAATAAGAAGTTAAAAACGTAAAAATCAATGATTGGATTAATTCTATCTGTTAGCTAATAAAATTAATCCAGAACATTAATTTGTTATATTAAATACTTGTCAAAAGATAATGAATGTGAGGATTTGTTATTTTAGACACGTGTTAATAAATTATGAATATAAGGACGTTTAAGGTAAGGAGATGATCCAAATCCGTGAAAACTCGGCACCTATTGGTAGTAGCCAACTTCTTCTATTTATGTAATTAAGCATCCATACCACGTTGTAGTGTTACTCGATCACATAAACGTTCTGGCAACCATTTGACCCATTAGATTTAAAAAATAATAATAATAAACTCAGCATCCATACAGACGTTTTAGCATTTTTAACACTAGTGTATATGTAATAATCTCCGCATAACAATTTTAAAACATTTCAATTAGGTAATTATAGTATTACTTATATTTTGCTAATTTTTCGTAAATAACTTTTGCCTTTACTTTTGGCGTATTGGATTATGTTGAATGTATTATTCATATATAATCTTCAATCTTATGTCTTATATTTAGTATGGATTGCATTTAAGTTAATTTAATGTTTGATGTGATTTTTGTTTTTGAATATTTTTAAAAAAAAAAGAAAATTAAATAATTATAAAATAATAATATATAAGATATGAGTAGCTTGCGACTTTGGTAAAATTGACCAAATTAGTCGCTTACTTATAAAACTGTGATATTTGAGTCATTTTAATCTAGAAAATTACTAAAATTTTCAAAACTAACCAAGAAAATATTTTGCAGATAACTTTTTTTCTTCCGAAATCATAAATATATATTTTTAGTCTTGTTTCTTACCAAAAACATCTTTTGAAAACGTTTGCTGCAATTGCTACGGAGTAGATTAACAAACCCAATAACTTGCAGATCATCTAGATCCAGAAGGTTAATCAAACACTCGTTAGATCCAGAAGTTGAAGCAACATCAACTACTTGAATATAAACCAGAATGAAATCAAAGCTTATTCTCTATTCAACCTTGTTTTTCACCAATAAAATTCAATCTGATCAAAATTGAAAAATAATGATAACAAAACCATGAATAACTCAGGCAAGTGATCAATTGGGATTTTTGGGTAAGATCCTAAAAAAACTGGGATCAAAGAGACTAAAAAAAAAAGGGTTCTCTTATTCGTCGTAATCTCTACAACAAGTGATATTGACAAACCATTAAGTGGGTACAGAGGTTCAACAACATAATCAAACAGGTAGTTAAATTCTACATTACCAGCAACATTGTCCATATATAGAACCAGAAATATTTTTCTTCTTTTTGTACATCAATAGAGAAAAGCAGACAGTTACCTAAAACCCCCATCAACACTTAAATCCACCACAGACAAAAAGCCAAGCTATGATGAACAAGGCAAGAATAACTCCTCCAACTATCACCTTCACTTGGAGACTCTGAAGCCACATCTTCCGACGAAGTTGCCTGCCTTGTCTTTGGAAGCTGTCAGCCTAAATTCAAGACAAGAATCAGCACAAGAAGCATGTCATATAAGTCTCAACTTATGCCTTTCAAACTTGTGCAGTGCGATGACAAATAATATGTACCTGAAACTGCAGATTTTCTGTTTTGTCTACTAACAGTTCAATCCTCTCTCCACGATCCAAAACCTGCTCAGAAATTAATATAAATTATTGATTGGTTAAAGGTTACCAACAGAAATTTTCATAATTTGACTCGTTGAAAACAGAGAAATTGATGTCATATACAGAAAACTGCTTCTAGATGACAGCAACTTATTCTTTCCTTTCAAATTGATAATACAAATGTACTGGAAGTATCAGGATGCCCTCCAAATTGACACCATATACTTCCATTATACATGAGAAGAAAGCCAACTGCATATATATATCATATTGCACAGCTCGAGAGAAGAGTGGGACCTTCTAATGGAAGTAACTTTCAGGAGGCTAAAACAATTCCAGCAAGACTTCTGATAGCAGGAAACTATTTACCTTTTTAAGAATCTTCACTGAAAACACAGGAATGAAATGAAAGTAATTGGGGAAGAAAATTAGGTCCCCTTCATCTGCTTGACTTCTTTATCATGCCTAGACCAGCAAAAGTGATCCCTGAGAACTATTCTGCAAAACGACCTGTTACTTTCTACATGTGCTTTTTAACCTTGAAATACTAATGCCTTTGTCCATCTTTAACCTTCTCTTAAAATTTGAATCTCACACACTTCTGAATGCAAACTGAAGAAGGGATTATCAAACTTAAGAGCATCAGGAAAAGATAGATTTTGAAGCAGGTTTGAGGAAGGATATTAAGATGCTTTTGGTAGTGCCTGGAAGGAGAAAGTAGAGATGGAACCATGGAAAGCTATAACATAGCGGGCAAAAAAGAGGATGAGAGAAGTAAGAATAATCCTCTTGTCACAACAGGATCCTTAGGCATCAAACCAACATTCCTCTACAAGCATGAACAATAATTTGACCTGACATCAACTGATGCATCATCACTCATGAGTAGCTAAAAGTACTTTTTCACTCCATATTGATATACCAATACATAGCTTGTTTAGACTGCATAAAGTTGATGGTGGTAGCCAATCAAACCTGGAGACAACTTTACTAGAAAGTACAAAACCCAGTGCAGCCAAAAAATATTTTTAGGCTTTGATTACTAGCCAGCCTAAACCAAAGCCTAAAAATATTTAACCAGCTACAGATCCAGAGCAGAAGAACTGAAGAGGGGTTAGGTCTGTTTTGTTGTCACTCGTGGGATGTTTAAGGGCTGTGAACCATATTTCAGGAACAGGTAAATGAAGAGGAAATATATGGATATTTAAAACTCACAACTAAATCCCTTGACTAGAATAGAACTTATAGGAATCTAAGAACAAGTAAACGAAGAGGAACTATATGAACATGTGAATGAACTATAAAGAGGAACTATATGAATATGAACAGGTAAATGAAGAGAAAATAGAACTTCTAAGACTAATTGACTTGACTCACTGTGATGCACAATAAGATTAGAATATAATATAGGGTTTGTATATTTTTTGGCTATTATTATGTTAGGTTATTTAATGTATTTTCGGGTTATCCTTGTTTTGGCTATTTAGTAGTTTGTTTGTGACTATTTGTTATTTCATTCATTTAGGAATTAGGGTTTTGTATCTCCGTTCATTTAAAGATTAGGTTTTTTTATTATATAGTTTTTCAATTGACCTCAATATATAGGCCGTTATGTTAAGTGTTCAAAAAGACTCAATTGATGAATCTGAAATAAATTAAAATCCACAACTGCCTCTTTTTTCCTAGTTTCAATTGTAGCTTTCAATTCAATTTAGAGTGGCACTATTAGCACCCCTCCATTGACCTAATAATGCCCCCTTCCTAATTGTTTTTTTAAATATCATCTCTATCTTATATCAAAATTTCTTGTATAAAAAATACATGTAATTCCATATTTTAATTCTTTTACAAATAAAATTGTAATAGAACCACAATACCAATAAGAATGGTAGTTTTGGAAATAAATTAAGGCAATTTAATTGAGATTAATTCTAGGGTTCTTGAAAGTGGGGCGTTATTAGGAGCATAGAAGGGTGTCAATAGCACCACTCTTCAATTTATATTCATCTAAGTCTTTTCAAAAACATAAGGATTTGTATATACAGACGGATTGAAAAACTAAAAAGAAAAAAAAAAAAAAAAAAGAACCCAATTTTTAGATGAATAACTAAATTCTAATTTCTAAAGAGCCAAAATAACAATACTAAATAACCACAAACAAAACAAAAGTACTACACTTTATTATAATCTTATTTTGCATGACTTCTAATAGTAATATTACATATTATGGGCAGTTGAGTTTAACTTAAGAATCCATTTTTTGTACACTTTTTATAAAATTTTGGAGTAGCTGCAGCCTATCTTCATAGCAGCTCAAGCAGAAAATCCAAACAAAAAAAAAACATGCATCAAAACAGTCGTATAGAACTTTTAATGCTTGTTTAAACATGCTACAAAAAGGCTCTTAGTTAGCTCTTTTTTGTCAAATTTTGGGTCCTCTTGGGTAGTAGGTATATATATTACTTTTGTACACTTCAGGGCTGCTTTTCAATTAGTATCTATGGATCTCTAGTCCACCTCTTGTATCTTCCTCATTTCTTGCATACAATTGTTGTTTGTTAAAATAATAATAATAAAATAAAAAGAACTGCATTAATTTCATTTCTTTGGGTTGTACCTTGGTGCCCGTCTGAAATATGCATCACAGTCAGAATTATGAAAAACAACAAACAAAGTTTCACTATTACATGGAAAAAATTTCAACCTTCCCCGTCCCCCAAACCCCTCCCTCCTCCCATTCCCCACACCACACCCAACAAAAAAAAAAAAAAAAAAAAAAAGCAATTATGTCTATGCAATGATAACATCAATAATGATTCCTCTATGGCATCCAGCCCTACCAACTTTGAAGGTGCAAAAGTTTCTACAATGCCACCAATAAGAATAACTCCATGCAATTTGGTTAGAGAAAGACAGAGATGTGACCAAAAGCCCCAAAAATACATTATATTCTGTGTCCTAGCACAAACTAGTTTCCCAAGCATGAAGCCTCCTTTCATGGGATGATTGCTATGGAGATAAACTCCAGCTTCCATAAAATTTACAAAAGTCATAAAATAAAGGAATTTTAAATCCCGAACAACCTAATATAATTCAAACCTGGACCGTATTCAAGACCAAGAACCAATAATATGTACTATTATAGTATTATTATTAGACGTCAAAGCATCAGTCAAAAAAATTTAATTCAACTCAAAAGTCATTCAAAGAATCTTATATGTTATTATTTAAGAAGTCTTAGAAATGAAGTTATGAATCTGTCAAAAGTCTTAACAAACTCTTATTTTTAGGAGTCGCCGAGTCGGTGATGTTTCCACCCCAAGTTTCTCTAGAGTTTCCAGGGAGTTTGTTTGGGCTGTGTTACAAGTTACAACCCAATATACAAATGTGTAAGACGTTATTTTAAATTAAAATCAAGTTTTGAAAATGTCAGCATTATTTTAGGTTTTTGTGATCAAATTTTACCCAGGTAATGCCTTTGATTTCCATCAGCAATTCCTACCAATGATTGTGAGATAGCAATCAACTAGAAGTGCTGTGCCGAGGAAAATCTAGCTGTCATGCCTAAATCCTTACTTTTTACTTTATTTTTCCACTTAAATCACAAAACATTATTTAAGGATCATGTCAAACCCATATTCTATGGCAAGTTCCAACCCTCAACCTTAAGCCCTCAAAACAAAAACCAAAGTTCCACAAAAATAGTACTAATAATAATTATAGGAAAAAAAAAAAAAAGGCCATCCATTTCAGTCCTACATTATCCCAGAGCACAACCCAACACAAGGGATCACAACAAGAGTTTTTTCATCAAGGGAAATCATCCTCTGACATCTCAAATATTATTACCAACATCTGAACCAGAGATGTTCATAGTTATTTGAGAATTATTGCTATTATAGGCTTTATAGCACCAAGACATGGGAATTTTCACTTCCTGTTTGAAGATAATTTCAGCTTTTTTGTTTTTTTACTAGGAGAGAAGATGATCTTCGCTAAACTTAGCATAGGCTCAAAACAAGTCATCATTTCCAAAAAACTAAAAGATGTCTTTTGGTTAAAATTATTAAACAGTATCCTATCAAGATTGCAATTTGACATCTCTATTCTGAATATAAAAATGAAATCCACACATTTACAGCGACACTTTCTACAAAATAACCAAGAAGAGAGCTAAAATTTATACAATCAAAAGCATGCATAACAGCCGAAATCTATAAACTGCCTGATGAAGAAGACAACAACAGTAATTTGATCCTTCAATTTGGTTATATAAATGTTATATAAATTCCATGTTATATAAATGTTTCCATGACCTATACCACTCTTCAAGAAAGAAACATGTACCTTCTCAATGTTGTCCATCATAACCCCTTTGACCTCAGTAATTTGAGCCTTCAATTTAGCTAGCTTGCTTATCTCTTCTGGGTGATTCATACAATACTGCATGTGCTCCTTAAGCCTTGGCCTACAAATGATAACAGGAAGATATGAGCAATACAGGATTGTGGCAGAGAACAGTATGATATAACATAGTCAAGCAAATACGAACCCAAATTCTCTGTCAAGATTATATGCAATGCCAAATCGATCATCAAATAAATCGTCATCATCGTCGTCATCATCAGCAAGTGGGTGTGCACCCTCATCTTTTATACTTGCACCATAACGCTGCTTAAAATCGTCCTTAACTCGTTCAAGAAACACAAAAGGCACACTCCTCCCAGTAGATTCATCAGCAACGACAAGAAATACTATATAAAATACCCAACAAGCAAGCATGTTTAAAACCACCAATCCTTCTCAAAATGACAAAAACTAAGCTAAATTCCAGAAAGAAAGAAATACTGCATAGAATACCCAACAAGCCTCTTCAATATTTCCTTGTAAGAAACTAAAGCTATATTATGAGGAACGAAAGGAGAGAAAAAAAAAAAAAAAAAAAAGCACGCTCCTCCAAGCAGATTCATCAGCAACGACAAAAATACTGTGTAAAATACCCAACAAGCAAGCATGTTTAAAACCACAAATCCTTCTCAAAAAGACAAAAACAAAGCTAAATTCCAGAAAGAAAGAAATACTTCATAGAATACCTAAAAAGCCTCTTCAATGCCACAATTTCCTTATAAGAAACTAAAGCTACTGCTATATTATGAGGAACAAAAAAAAACGCATAGAATACCCAACAAGCAGTCCTCTTCACGCCACAATTTCCTCCTAAGAAACCAAAGCTATGTTACAGGGAGCTAAAAAAATAAAAAATAAAAAGACTGCATAGAATACCCAAGTACCCAACAATCAAAATCAAGGCTTTCCAACGCCAAAATTTCCTTCTCAAAAACTAAATATGTAGAGGAACGAAAAATAAAACTGCATAGAATACTCTCAACAAACAAGAATCTTTAACAACACAATTCCATACCCAGAAGCAAAATTCATATGAAGATAAAAGAGAAGAGAATAAAATACCGAATCCGCTGTCGAGGAGGAAATTAAAAGTGTGACCATCACAAGAAAAAGTGTATTTGCTGCTATTATAAGGCAGCCTCTGCAAACATTGAACGGCTATGGTACTGAAATTCCCTGAATACGAAGTGTGCTCCGCTAATACTACAGTCCCTTTCGCAACAAAGCTATATATCAACCCTTTCTGATTCATCTCTCTCTATTATAAATTCCAAAAGCGTTCAAAACCCAGGAAAACAAAAATTCAAACAATAAGCTACAAAATCAATCCCCCAAAAAAAAAAATTCAAAAGATTGAATACAAATAACCGGTGATGAATTCAATATAAAATTGAATAAAAAAATGAAGATTAATTGATCTTACCAGAGGAATTGCAAATCTGTAACGAGAGAGAGAGGATCTGGAGACGAGACAGTTGAGAGTTGCTTGGTGTCGAAGAGTTGGGAATTGGAGGGGTTACAGTCGGTGACAAACAGACGTAGTCCACCACTCCAAGGTCTTGTTAAAACTTATAAGCAAATGACTATTCAATTTGCTTAAATTTACTATTTTACTGTTTTACACTCCACCTACCAAAATTTATTATTATTTTAATTTAACACTATTATTCGCATTAAATTTTGTTCATATTTTTACATTGAAATTATCCGATTAGGATAGTTTTGATAAAATAAAATAAAAAATCATTTATATCAAAAGGTTTTATCAAAACCTTCGTATGGAAGATTAAAGATGTAACTAAATTTTTATTTTTTTTGAACGAAAATTACTATGAATCGAAGAGATAAGGTTTAACCATCACCTGATGTGGCTCAATGGTAATAATTATTATTTAATTTGATAATGTTTCATGTTTAAACCGTTAAAAAAAAATCAAAATCTTTATTTGGAGGTTTTCTTAAAATATATATATTTAAAAAATAAAAAAAAAAGGTAGAAATACCAAATTTAATGTCAAAAAAAATACCAAATTAAAAAAATTCTAAAAAGGCCGCTGGCTATTCAAATTGTTTCAAAATCATCATTTTGACGAAACATTGTTCATTGGCAGTCATTCTGTTAAATCTAACGGAAAGCTGCTATTATCTATGACATGGCATTCCTAAAAAATAAAATAGCACTAGACACCATTAATTAGTGGGTGGAGTCCCAAAAATACCATTATCTCCATCTTTGCAAACTATTCTCTAATATTAGTTTTTTGTTGTTCTTTACGGTTCATTGAATCATCATGTATTATTATTGTTTTGCAATTATACAAGTAATAAATTTGAGTAATGTTTTGGGAAAACTGATATGAATTCAAAAGCAACATTCTGTTGAAATTCAAATCTGACCTATGTCCACATTCAAGTGCACATCTCTAAAAATACTCAACGTTATTTGCTCAAATTTTGACACAAGAAATTAGACATACAAACAAACACTTTTCATTCAGAAAATATTCCAAAAATTGATTTGGAAAAGTGTGAAAATGAGCAATGAACACAGCTCACTAGCGGATTCGCGTCGCTTCTGACATTTGACTGAATAATTGATCATAACTTTCAAAATACCGCTCAGAATTTTACATTCTTTATACCGTTGGATTCGTATCGAAAAATAAAAGAACTCATCATGGATGCAAAAATTTATTTCCTTGCCAATAGATACAGTTTTAAGGAAAAAGAGTGAAGAACACAACTCACTCGCAGATTCGCGTCGTTTCTAAACCTTTGACTGTATAATTGATCATAACTTTCAAAATACCGTCCACAATTTTACAGTTTTTTTACCGTTGGATTCGTATCAAAAAATCAAAGAACCAAACTTGGATGAAAAAATTTATTTCCTTGCCAAAAGATATAGTTTTAAAGAAAAAGTTTGCATAAAAATATCTCCAGCAGAACACAAATCCACACAAAAAATGAAATGAAAAATAAACCGATTTCTTTTGCGTGTTTTGTAGTAGTGAAAGAAAGTCAAGGATGCATCAATCAACAGGTCTGCATGTTGTATTTAAAAAAAAAATGTTCAAGAATCTATCCAAACTCAATATAAAACTATCTAGACTAAAAAACTCAAAACTCAAAACTCAGTTTGTCTTCTACTTCTTTCTCAAGCCACCAGTTTTTTTCTAGGATGTTGTTCCTTTTTGAGCTTGTTGTTCCTGCAGCTATTCTTCTTCAACTTGGTTTTCAGACTGAAAATAGTGTAGTAGAGGGTCATTTGGGTGAAGATGTGGAATTAGCGTGGTTGCATAATGCTACTTCAAAGTCCTAACATTAGCTAAGAGTTGTTCAATGTTGTCCATATTTATTTGTTGCCCTATAGATTCTTGAGTCATTATCTGAAAAATGAAATCAATGTCAAATTATAAATTGCAAAACAACATAAGAAAACATGTTCTAAGTACACTAATTGAAGCTCATACCCTTACACCATTTTCATTACTGTCCACAAATTCAGTTTGAATGTCTGGAACATCAACTAAAGTTTCGGTTCGTTGGTTCTCAGCAGGTTATTGGTTCAAATTCTTCAATAAAATAAATGTCAAGTGTTAGATAATATAAAGACACAACAATTGTTAATTAATATGACAAGTGTTATTTTAAATTACCTGCTTATGTATCTTTGCAAGAAGCGCATCCCTCTTATCACATGTTTTGAAGTTATGTCTTTGTTGCTTGCAGTTGGTGCATGTATATGACCTATGAACCCTTGTGAACTTTTTGGCATTGGCTGTAATTTCACTAACAGCTCTATATCTTAGCTTTTTAGGACGACCAGCTTGTTTCACAATCTTCAGTGGCAACAATGGAGGTAACTCTGACTTATTCCAATACCTTTCCATTTTAATCCTATAAATAACATTTTGCCAAATTTTCTTCTAAGTGCTCTTCTTGTAGTGGTCATGTACATAAGACAACGGATCTTTACGCCTCCAATAAATTGCACTTATAGCATGCATGCATGGAATTCCAATTAGATTCCATTGTAAAGTTAACTTTAAGCCAAGTGTGTTTATATATGTTTTTTTTTTTTTTTCAAACAACAAAATTTATTAATGAAAAGCCACAAAGGTAAAAGCAGCATAGCCAAGAAACAGATAGTATGAAAGATGCCACAAAACCCCCATCAAAAGCCATCAAACCCCTACATTAGGAAGCAAAAGAAAAAAGAAAAACACCCTCCCACCAAAGAAAAAACACCTATATGTATTACTCTATGTAATATGTCTATATCTTACTCTATGTAATATGCCAAAATCTATGCAATATGTATTACTATGTATTTCTCTATGTAATATGTCTATATCTTTTGCAAATGTAAAATTTGACTGAAACTAGACATGCATTAAGAGCCTTTTCTATATAATTTTACAAGCAAACACACATTTGTTTAACATGAATAAATTATTTGATCTGCAACTCATTTCAGGTCAAATTCAAACACTCACTTTGAGATTTTAACTTCAATACTCATCATATACAATATAAAAATAATTAGATGCTCAAAGATAATAGAAAAAAAAAAAAACTATTTCAAAATAGATCCATAAGCTCATCCGTTCACATATATATTTATATATAATATCAATCAAATTAGTTTACTTTTTCTGGGTTTCACTTTAGATTAATGTAGAAGCATTAATTAATATACGGATCAAATTAGAGTTTGGATGATTGTTCTGGATAGAACAGGGTTTGTAGAAGCATTATTATTATTTTTTTTTTTTTAATTGCACTAATATATTTCAAAAGGAAAGAGACAAGGCAAAGCAACAACAACAAGAGTTAAAAGCTCAACAAACACCGAAGACCAAAGTAAAAGACTGAGGAAAACATAGCAATAGATACAAAACTAAACATTTTTTTTTTTTGAAAGTACCATTCAAACAAGCTTGGCTGAGATTATAGATCATTTATGTCACCATAAGTGTTTTTAATAGAAGTACTACATATCTAACATATGTTTCGAACAAATCTTCAAAAGGGAGAGATAATCACATGCTGCGATATTTATATGCAAAATTTCTACGTTTCTTGTAGAGGTGTGAAGGATCAAACAAAGGTTGATTGCGGATCCTCCAATTACCAAATTCACTCACTGGTTCTTGTAAGACTCGAAATTTACTAAACATGCAATGCAAAACCAAAGCCAAAGAAACATTGCAGCAAAGAAATACGGAACACAACTAAAACTCTCACACCAGTAATATATTATCATACAATAAACCACAAAAAAAAAAAAAAAAAAACTTTGATCTTAGAAAAGAAATACGAGTCATGTGATATGCAGTAGTACCTTGTAATCTATATCTCGCAATTGTCCTTCTCCTGTTCTGTTCAAAATAATCCTTCATTGTTGTAGAGCTTCTCTGCGTTAATGGCGAATTGTGCCCTAAGATAGTGACTTGAAAAAAAAAGTGAAAAATCGTTTTGAACATCTTTGTCAAATTGTGTCATAAGATGGTTACCAGGGACGTAACCAGGATTGAAGATTAGGGTAGGCTAGAAAAAAAATTTTTGTTGAACATCGACATCACCTAGTTACGAGGATATAGTGATATGTCCCCATAAAATGTATATTCTAAAGAAATGTGTTACCAAATTTTATTTTATTTATAAAAAGTTAACAAATTATAAGAGAAACATAAAATGTAAATACGAACACTAATTAAATTATTATATTAGTTTGATTCATTTGAAATATACTAATACAATGTTACGATAAATTTATTTAACAATATCATTAGTTTGTAAATTTAAGATTGGATTAGCCTTAAAATCTCATTAACTATATTTAACAATAATCCTAAAATCTCAAAACAAAATAAAATATTTAAAGCCATAATATATATTCACCCAAACATATAAAATTTGAAGACTAATTGTTGATGTTGATAAAAAGATTGAGCCAAATTTGGAGATTGAGGAAAAATAATTGTTATTATAATACGAAGAAAAAGAAAAGAAAAAATATATTTTTTCTACTATAAAATTAATTGTTTAATTTTTTTTTTTCTTTCTATTTTAATTTTTTTTTAATGGGGGCCTAGGGTGGGCCCACCCTAGCCCCCACAAAGGTACGTCCATGATGGTGACTTGATGATTTTACAATATTTCCCCTTCTTGTTTTACTATTTTAACCTCGATTCTAATAGATTATGACATAAACAAACAATTTATAACATCAATAAACAGACTTCAAATAATTAATGGGCAAAGTGGCAACAATTGACACTTTCTTTCAATGGAATGGCTAATTTGAACCATTTGAAAAAATTAATAGTTATTTAGGGACCGCCCTACCAAATTAGTGGCTCTAAATATCACTTACCCTAATAATAATAATAACCGTATTGTTATAACCAAGTTTAAAGCAGATGCTATATTTTTTTTTATTTTATTTTTTTCATATTTCACCTCATGAAAATGAACTACTAAGTGTTCGTCTGGAAAAGATTTTCTACGGGCTAAAAGAGCTTTTTTAATTAAAATAACAATTTTCAATAAAATTTGTGTCATTTTGTTACTCAGTAAAGCTTTTGGATGATTAAAAAAGTTATTTTACGTCTACTCGGAGAAACTCAAATTTTAGGTTTTTCCAAGTAAATCTTTTTGAGATTTTTTAATAACACTAAAATATCTAATATAACCCAGTAATTTAAAATAGTTTTTTAATATTTCGATAATCCTACCATTTAAAAAAGCTTTTTCTAATTGACAATCAAACGACTAACAACCTCTCATTAACTTCTCATTAAAAACTTTACTTATAAAATATCTACTTAAAGAAACTCTCTCAAACAAAGTCTAAAGCACTTCCACAGCCGGGGAAATCCAAACTCTACAACTAACAATCAAATCACACATGCCGCCCATTCCATCCAAAGTTTTCTCATAGAACAAATTACGTCGAAGTCTAGGAAATGAAAGATGAGACAATGAGTTTTGAATAAACAAATCTTTTAACTTACAGTTTATACTGGCACGCATTTCACAGAGATAATGCCCCGATAAGAATGTTGCATTACGAATCGCAACGAAACTCAAAAGAGTTCAAATCAGGAATGTCAGGATTGTTTCCATCTTCAAAATCAAATGAATTTGAAGGATGGTATAAATAATAATTACTAATGCAACATAGGGAGGAACACAAACAAATTTATTCCAACCCACCATGTTTCTTTTCTTTTTCATTTTTTTATGAATCATCTTTATTGTTTAAGCTCAACCAGCTTTGCAGAAGAATCAATTGTTGCTGGGCTTAGCCCCAACAATAGACGGAGCTGCACCCCTAGTTGACGTCACATATGAGGCATAGTCGCTGTAATGCATTGTAAATAGTGTGCTTTCATAACGGGTTAGTCGTACACGCTTTCGGAGTGACTCGGTGATGGTGCCATTGTAGCCTGCTTTACGCATCAGTGAATCAATTGCCTCCACTTTATTCCAACCTGAAACCGAATACCACCAGTATAAGAGAGATGTCTTAGATCAAAATACTGATGATAACCAAGTGAGATATGAACTTGGTCCTTGCAGTGGCAAAACAAAGCAAGAACCGACTAGTGTTGGGTTTTTTGTTTTTGTGCCTTGTGAGTTGTGATGATGTCCATGGACAAGAGCACTTGCTCCACATCGTCTGGGAGGGAGAGCCTGGACCAGTATACAACACATAGGGTTCCTTAATCGGGTGGAGGGCCTTTCAGGTTGGAAAGCCTATAAGCATAACTGGAAGACTGTAGAAAGGACAATACATGCTTGGTGGACTCTAAAGAGTGCGAGAATTGTGATATCCATGATTCATCTCACATCACTTGAAAGTGAGAGCCTGGCTCCCTGAACAACTGAAAGTAAAGACAGCCATTTTGGCATTCACGTAATGCTTTGAGGTACATACCAGACAGCTTTAAAAACTTTTATATGTCAAGTATTTTAACAAAAAAAAAAAAAAGGCTGAGGTCTGGATTTTAGAATTACTATATACATGTTTGTGTGCATGTGTATGAACATATACTCAGAGAAACATGACTCAGGACTTGCCGACTTAGAATCTCTACGATATTTTTAAAAATGAATGGAAATTTATGAATTTTATGTATCAATGTATCTTTGAACCTAGTGATAACTAGTACTTTAGTACAAAGCATTGCCTATGCGTCCACACTCTTTTCTTAACTTCAAAAGAGAATAACTTGCATTTATTGGATAAACTGATAATGAGAAGCAAAATATACCTTCATGGGCAGCCACCTCAGGCAAGTATGTGGCACTTCGCCTTGTGTTATATTCAGGGTCAGTAAATTCAATAATTAAACCATGCTTTCCAATCTGCAATTAAAACTCTGGTTAGATTAGAAGTAAAAATGTTCTCTTTAAATAAATAAATAAATAAAAAAATAAAAAAATAAAAAAGAGCATCACTACAGATTACGATCAAATAGAACTTATGAAGCACCATTACTCTTCAGTCTCTCAAAGAGGATTACCAAGTAAAAGCATTATATGATATATCCCTATCACATAGCTAAATGCAGAAGAATACATTCATCACTCAACACCAATATTAAGGGCCATTGACAAATCAAACTATTCTATTCCACTATGCATGCATTTGAAAGTAGCTACAGAAGAAAGCACTTATTTATAACTTAATCACATTCAGCTTCATGTAATTCTACCTCTAGGAGATAGTATGATCGTGTGCCAAATTGTTATTCTCAACCTATTGGGTATTACAGTCCAAGGTATGACTAGTGTATTGATGCTTTAGCGTATTAAGTTATACATACACACATCCTAATCCAAATGTTCCAAAAATTAAAACAAGTTAGAAAAGCACATACCTCCCAATCAAGGTAGTTGTCAGCAGTTTCATAGTTGGTTAAAATTGAAACTGTACATTCCAATTGTGGTAACTCTTTAGCCTGTATAGGAGGGAACCTGCGGTCCCTCAGAGCACTGAAAGATACATGGATCAGAGAAAAATAAATGAGCTACTTCTTTTATAAGTTAGCCAAATAATAATGAATATATCATCTTATCAGAAACCCAGATGGTAAACAGTAGAAATTAATTAAACAAGCAGAACAAATAGGAATATATTCCCATTATGTAGCTATTTTGAAGTTTCTGCTACAAATTCCTTATCATCATGTTATCTTATTACCCACAAAGAAAGAGATTGTTAACTCTTCTCTGACTTTTCATCATCAACACATTGTCTTGGGCTGTGCATTCTTTTGCTGATCTTGTCCTCACTTTAACCAATAACTGAGGTGTCAATGACCTCAGAAATCGGAATAGCCTACATAAGGCATTTTATATGAACATCTTACCATTCCTGTGGCTAAGAGCCTTCGCAGCTCAGGCACAATCAACCATTCAGCTGGTAGCCCATTGTAATAAGATATTAATGCATACATAATTGTCAGAAGATAGTGATAGGATCATATTATACTTGTCGTAGAACTTTCCAAAATTACAACACTAAATAACATTTGGTATATATTCTATTTTGTTAAAAATGATAAATCTCACAATAAATTAGCAAAAACAAAAGGGCAAAGTATGACATGGGAAGTCATTCTACTGATACCACACATATTGCAAACAGGCATAAAATAAATAACTCAAACAGAAAAGTCACCATACATTACAAGGAAAGTGAGAGAGATTCAAAAATATGATGACAATCAGCACATATAAAACTGTGATGCAAAGTATGTGTTTTGCAATAATACCTGGTTAAGGCATAGTCCTTAAAGCCATTAATTAAGCAGCGGGCTTCCAGGGTTCCGATGCATCCACGCAAACGAGGTTCCCCACCATTCAATACTTTTTTCCAGGTGACAAACAATGGGCTAGCACCAACATACGATAAGTATCAAATGAGAACATTATTTCCAACACGGTTCAAAACATATTTCTCTTTACATCAGATTTTTAAGCAAATGACTTTATGGAAAACATCAAAACACCTTAGAAGCACGAATTACAAAGATAAACACACTGCAGAATTATTTGATGCCATCACAAACAATGCAATCATTGTAGAATAAAACTGAAAACACAAGTAAACTGAAACGATACATTATCACGGTACAAGCAAATCAAATACCAGTACAAGAAGAAAAGTGAAGCAATTAAGAGAAATAAAACATAAGTTCGAGACACAAAAGAAACTAAATAATGTTTGATGAAGTCCTAAAACCACTGTTTTAGCAAAATCCCCATCTGATTGTGATGCTGAGAAGGCATAAAAAGTGACAACAAAAACAATTCTAAAGGCTTAGTAAAGTATAATGTAAATTCAGTTTTCCTCATTAAAAACTCAGTGTGACGATGGCAGCATAATCTAAATTCGGAGAAAAAAAAAACTTATCTGAAGGAGCTCATGAAGTTGACATTGCATTTTCACACAACTAAGAAAACATTAAAAGAATAGACAATCATTAGAAAATTATGAACAATGATTCACCTCCTCAGTCTCTAATTGCATATAGCCAGTAAGCCAGGTTATATTTTATATGTGCATTGAAATCATGCCTCTGGAAAATGATTTAACTTCCCTATTTCCATAACAATTCAATACTCCCAGTTAAGTTGCAGCAACTACAGGTTGTAGTATATCATTTTGAAAGAAAAATACTTGCACAGCTCATGCCAATTTTGCAAAAAGGGAATTCTCAATTACATTGTGGATCTGGGAGAGGGAGAACAGGAGAAGTGTCTGCCATTATAGAATTTGATGGGTGTACCTTTTGTGAGGTCATCTTCATGAATTGACAATCTTATTTTTACATCTTCATTAATTGACAAACAAATAACAAATAGGTTACAAGGTGATATAGATACTTCCTCAACATATTTTTCTAAAGCACTTCCTCAGATCACTTTGTCATAAAATCTCATAGCATACACAAACAATGCAATATAAGATTACATTGTGAAGAGAGCAGTCCTCCATTTAATTCAAACAGCCAAGAATAGCACTGATAAAATTTCCTCAATAATCTATCATCATAATAAAAAGCCACATGTAGAAGACCAAAGCACTGCACCAGAAAATGATTCAAGTTATCGTGCACCCAAATAAAAGGAAAAACAATGGTTCAAGTTACCTAGAAAAAGCCAAGCGCTGCCTAAGAGCATAATAAAAAAAAATGACAATTTCAAAGAATATAAGATTAAAATTGGTCAGATTCCAATTACAGGCGTGCTTTTGGTTACCAACAATTCTACACCCATGGGTGAAATTAATGTCATATCCCACATAGCTAACAAACGCAAACCCGGACTACATTATAAACCTTGACCTCCATTTACTAAGCAGACACGACATTGTCCACTTTGACTTCATGCAAGTGTCCTTTCTCCTTATGGTTTTTCTTTAGGCCATGGACTTCATTCACTCATAGGCACAACACGCATCTAGTTAGTCAAAGAAACCCAAGGTTTATAAGCTAGTCCAGACTCACCTTCATTTGTAATATCGGATGTGACAAACTAACCACCATTAGAACCTTGTTTCCTCTTGAGGTTCAGTCATTCCACACCAAGTTGCAAGCTAGGTCCAACACCATCTACAACAACGCAGGTCCACCAAGCAAATATTATTTGCTTTGGGCATCGTGCAAGCATTCTTCACCCATGAGCCCAAAGTGCTTTTACTTATTTGTGATAACTCAAAGTTTTTAAGTTCAAGGACGCCTCCCCTAGTGATGTAGGGTGATTCTCCAATGCAACTCAAATTAATTAAGGTAGAGTAAACAACATAGAAACTATCTATGTTATAATGTACTGAAACACGGCCTGAGCCTCGTAAACTTCAGACCATCCATTCTTCCACATTTCGCAAGCTTAACTAACTCCCAAAACTCACAACTATGGAAGCAAAATCCTACATATAACCACATGAAATTACCAAGACTTTCTAATATTTTCTCTCTCTCCCGTGCAAGCATGACATGTGTGTGTGTGTGTGTGTGTTTTCAAGCCTCCAAACAAGCCTCTATCAGAGCAAGTAAATAGAAACAACACATCACAGTGATAGTCAATAGATACCAACAGAAGTAAATAAAACTGAAAATTGGAAAAATTATGTACCCCTACTACATCAAAGAGTATAGAAGTAACAGAACGCAAAAGCTGCCAAATTCCGAATAAATGAGCCGGTTATAGGCATAGACCAATATAATACAATCCTCAAGTTGGGTATTCATATATCAAAACTCAAAAGACTTCAAATTTAGGAGTAACAAAATTATAAACTTAAGCTCGAACCACTTTCCACAGTAAAAATTAAGCCAAATGTAAGCACGACAGAGAATTTGCAACAAAACTTCAGACACTTTGAAAAAAAAAAAAAAAAAAAACCACAACAACAACAACATGATAACAGATTCAATGCTTTGTCCACTTCCACTAACATCTGCAATGCTCGTGACCAGTGTATTTTCCATCTAACTGAATGATTAAAGAACTTGAATTATACAAAATTACAAAGAAAAAAAAAATTGTTCCTTTTTCTGCAAAAAAAAATTAGGAAAAAACGCTTTTGATTTTGTAGACACCGATATCACAAACTAACAGAGATTGATAAAAAAAAAAAAAAAAAATTGTAAATACAGGAACAAAATTGAAGAGTGACGATCACAATCGGAAAAAACTAAAAAAATAAAAAATAAATAAAAAATAAAAACATGCAAAAGAATTGAAAGTGAGAAATAGAAAAATACTGTTGGCCTTCATCGAAAGCAGGAGGTGGAGCGTCTTCGCTGTTGTAGTGAGCCACCAGTGTGTCGAAACAGTACACTGCCATTTCCCGATTCGCCGACACCATTTTTCTTGAAATCGAAAACGAAACGGGGGCCTCCTTCGTCGTATCAAGCACACACTGACACACGTAATGGGTTTCTTGCTCTATCGATTTGTATATGTTGTTGCTAAAACTGGTTACTCTTTATAGAAGAACACACAAGGAGACACTTTTTTTTTTTTAATTAATTAATTTATATATTTTGTCAAGCGAATTAATTAATTTATATATATATATATATATATTTAATAGAATTAGTAACGTTACGTATGGAATTTTAAAAGCTCTAATATTAAATATTTCCCCTCTCCTTTAAACTATTATTGAATATCTTGATCAAAATATTTTTATTTCATAAACACCCTTTTAGACTAACGAACAATGTTTTTATTTGGAACAACCAGAGGGTATAGTGTTTAATTCATATAATTGAAGCTTAAATAAAGACATTTTAGACTTTTTAACATCAAAACTCAATCAATTGAACCATTGTCTGTTAGTCAATAGGGGATGTTCCTGAAATAAAACCATTTTATCAAGATATTTAATAATAGTTCAAACGTAAGGGAGTCTTTAATATTAGCCCGTTTAAAAAAGAAGTTGGGTTGTGATTCCGAAACTGCCCTTGCTTTTTTTGTTGAAAATACTGGAATCGCCTTCGACTTTCCTTCCTTTCGGATACTTTTTGCTTTTTTGGGTCTATGTGGGCGGTGGGCCTACTCTTTATATAATAACACTATGTCCCTATTGACATAATTGGCGCTTGGTCAATTGGTTGTTTCCCTTTCCTTTTCTATTTCAAACTTATTAACATCGGTTTACTTACTATATAGTTTTTGTATAATTATTGGATTAGTTTTTTACTTTTTAGTCGTTAATGATTTAAAGATCCGTTAGGGTTAGATAAGTTTACACATAAACCCTTATTAGTAATTTTATTAAAGGCTGTTTTTTTTTTAAATATAATTATCGAATAAAATCTAGATGTATAAAGCGAGTGACAATATTATTAACGTAAAGTTTTTTTTAAATATTAAATAAATTTAGGTATTTTTAGGGGGAGAAAGACTTGAACCCACGATGATGTAGATATGAGGGGTTTTACCCATTGACCAACCGTATCTTATAATCGGTTAAAGTTAAATATTATACCTATTATATACCCTTAATTTTGAAATTGACCGGATAAATTGGAAATGAATCTTTCCTTAGAAAAAATTAACAAAACCCAAAAAGAGTCAAGGCGTTAAGCCATCATTATCGTTATTTTATTAAGAATATGACATTTAAATAAATAAATATATATATATATATATATTTATAAAGTGAAAACAGAATAAAATAAAAAATTTGGTGGATGAATGAGATAATCCTGCACGTACAAGAAACCCATTGACGATGGCGAACCGAATTAGGAGTTAGGACCATGTGGGGCACACATGAAATTGTACATAAAAAATTTAGTTTTTATTTAATATTATATTTAACTTAAATAAATATATTATATAAATAAACTTAATTTTCCATTTTTTTTTTATTCTTTCTCTACTACTATCCAATTTTTTTATTTCCTATTTTAATCGTAATTATATTTGAATGCATATTAACTTTTTCTTTTTATTAAAATATCATTTTTCTTATTAAAATTTCATTATTGATGTTACTAAAATCTCAAATTGTTTTTTTTTAATAAAATGGTCAATCGATATTTTAAATTTATTGCATCAAAACTCTAATAATCACAAAAATGAATTAATATCATGTTGAGTTATATTGTATTATCAAATATATGCAATTTCTAGAATGGGTCATCTTTATATAAATGTGTGTGTACGCACGTACGTGTGTGCGCATATGTGTTCATGGATAAATAGGAATAATTTTGCAACATAATTAAATTGGAAATCCTGGATTAATGATAGCTCGTTCATGTAAATAAAGAAAACAATTATCAATAAAATTGATAAAGGCTATTATAAAAAGATTATAAATAATAAAATATTTTCAACTAAATTTGAAATGGGTTTGTTTTATATAAACTTCTTCGGATTATAATATTAAAAAAAAAAAAATTAAAACAAAACTTATTAGTCATAATTGTAGTTATTATTATTTTTAAGTGTCACATTTCGTGTAAATTTATGAGCCCGTCTAGAGATGTCAAAATTACTCATTAGTTCGGGGATCTGTGGGGACCCGAACCGTTAGGGGCAGGTTCAACCGTACCAATTAAGTTGTAGTATAGGGTTGGTATTTTTTTTAATATCCGTTTTAATTTCGTACGGTTACGGGATTTCAAATCCCCGCCCCGCCCCCGTACCCGTACCCGTACCCCGTTATCAATATATATCTATATCTATATAATATATTAAAATGGAACATCACCTTGATATGTGTCGTCGTGTGGTGGCTTTGGCATTTAATTTTTATTGATTAGTAAGTATGAAATAGAAGGAGATTTATTATTGTTGATTAACGTTAATTGATTATTATTATTATTTTTTTTTTTTTAGTTGTCTTGAGTCCGTTTATGAATTATTTAGTTGTCCAATTATTGTCATTTGCATCGGTTTTTGATTACCATTCATGGAATATATATATATATATATATAATATAATATAGTAAAATTGAACCTCGCCTTACACCTGTCACCATGAGGAAGCTTTGGATTTAAATGCATTAATCTATATTATTTTCTATATTAGTAATATAGATTTTTTTTTATAAATTGAAAAATTATATTAAAGAAGTAATAAATAATAATAAATGTTTTGAGTATCATCCATCGAAGGTGTAACAAAAAAATATGGAAAAAAAGTAATCAGAATATTAAAATAATTTGAAAAACAAAATACTTCAACATAATTATATTAATTTTTAATTTGGCTAAAAAGTGAAAGAGTCAGCACATTTGTAATTATATTTTTATTAATTATTAATTAATTTAATATATATATATATATATATATATATATTGCTAAATAGATGGAGAGTTCATAACGTTTATAATTATGTTCTTATTAATAAATAATTAATTTTAATATTTTTTTATAGCTAAAGAGATACAGAGGCACAACCATTGAATTAATTGTAATAATTATTATTTTTCGATAATTATGTTCTTAACTTTTTGTATCCATTGAATTAATTCTAGCTCATTTCCTCATTTCTCTCCCTCGGTTAAAATGCGGTGTTCACATTTAATAACATTAATTTCAATATTGTAACTTTGGGTGTTCAATATCAATAAACTGATATAATTTTTTGATTTAAATGTATTAATCTATATAATTTTCTATATTAGTAACATTGATTGTTTTTTTTAATAAATTGAAAAATTCTATTAAAGAAGTAATAAATAATAATAATAATTGTTTTAAGTATCATCAATTGAAGACGTAATTTTTGGGTTTTCAATTCTAACTTTTGGGTGTCCAATACTAATAAACTGATATAACTTTTGATCTTACCCAAACAATTCCTATATAGTATATATAAAGACAAGCATGATGGCTATGTAGAGAAACAAAATGCTACCCAATTATTATGGGTAGGTTTAGACACCAAGGAGCAAGGCTTTGGTTATGCAACTCTCAATTGCTATATAGATGACAAGGCACGTCCACCATTGAGGTATGCAAAAATTGTTATATCAATTTGATAGAATCACTATGTACATTGTTAATGTTCAAATCGTTGTTTGTTGATTTTTTAAATAAAAAATTATATATATAAGTTATTAGGTGAATTGACAACCAACCACCACCCCGACGGTTACTTTATCTAGCCGTGAACCAATTCATGTCGTCGACCACTGGCCACTAGACCCACCACCATAAAAAAACGAATAGAGATTATACGGAGGAAGAGAGAAGATATATGGGGAGAAGAGGCTTGAGAGAGAGAAATATAGATGGAGGTTTTGAGGGAGAAACAAATTAAAATTAATGACAAAAGAATCTGTAGAAAAATGAGAAATAAAAAGATACAGGCACAAGACTGAAAAGATGATGCGCAGTGAGATAAATTTGGTAATTAATACACCACATGATTTTTTTTATTTTTTTTGTTAATTTAATTTTAAAACATTAATTATTACAAACCTTTCTTTACCATTCTTCCAAAAAAATTACACAAAAAAAATCTCAAATCTCTACTAAAATGTCAACATTACTAGAAGTAAAATATTTGTAAATCATTTGTCATCAATGTTTTTCATCAATCACATTCTCACCATGTGATACAAATAGTAGTGGAGTTAAAAATGATTAGGGTAATATCACATGTTTCTATAAAATAAAAATAAAAATGAGAAGACTTTAATGGAGATTCAAAACAGTAGTGGGGTTATTTTTGTAGTATTTAAAAAAATATTTATTTCTTACCATTTGTAAATAAATTAATAATGAATTTCATACATTTTAAAAAAAGAATCTATCAAATTGAATATAATAATTAATATTTTTAATTTGTTACCATTAATATTTTATTAAGACTATTATTTTAAATATTTTACCTTTTAGTATATTATTATTAATAAATTGACATTTATATGTTTGTAAAATTTACCATTAATTCCTTTTAAAAAAACATAGATTGCCATTAATTTGATATTTTAATTTATTTTAAAAAAATATTTAATATCATTTATAATAATAATTAAATTGAAAAACATTTATTTCATGAAATAATTATAGTGTATTGAATGCATAGTTAATACATTCTAGAAAAACTAAAGAGTGGTGTTATTGGCAAGCCACTAATGATTTAATAATGCCCTATTTTTTAAAATTCAAAAATTTATTTGATTTCTTTC
Organism: Acer negundo; assembly: GCA_035582765.1. Classification (NCBI taxonomy): domain Eukaryota; kingdom Viridiplantae; phylum Streptophyta; class Magnoliopsida; order Sapindales; family Sapindaceae; genus Acer; species Acer negundo. Next base: position 13,333,932 of record CM069242.1, read on the forward strand.
CAAAACAACCATTTTTATTTATCCTCCAAATTTAACTCACTCTATAAAAAATGTTCTCTCTCTCCATAACTAAATTTTATATTTTGTTGGGTTTTTTAAAAAGTTAAATTTTTTAAAAAACAAAAACAATACATAAGCAATAAAATCATTTAGAATTTAGAATTTTTTTTGTTAAAATGAAACAAATACAAACACCTATTGGCAAGAGAGAGGGGAGGGATGAGAGATGAGAGAGAATAGATTATATCCTTTAAAGAGAGAGAGAGAAAGATTATATCGTTTCAACAAAAATTCATCTTAACAAATATAAAAAATCAAACTTTTTAACACCCAACAAACTGTAAAATATATTCTTTTATATTATTTTTCATATTCTTCTTTATTGTATTTAAAAATAATTTTAGTGCTTTTGTATTGTTTTTGTTTTAAAAAAAAAATGTAATTTTTGTAAGAGTAATTCTACTGTGTCAAAATATGGTGTCCAAATTTAATACAATTTAAATGAATGAATTACAATAATGACTTGTTAAAAACCCAGCAAACCGTAAAATTTTGATATTGAGAGAGAGAGAAAGTAGTTTTTTTTTTTTTTTTTTATGGGGTAAGTTAAATTTGGAAGATAAATATAAAAGGTAGTTTAGGAAAGAAATCAAATCAATTTTTGAATTTAAAAATTGGGGAATTATTAGTACTAATAGCACCACTCAAACTAAAAAGAAAAGAAAACAAAAAAGTTAAACTTAGAAAGAAATTAAATTCTTAAAAAAAAAAATCCGGGTATATTCCCTAAAGAAGACCGGTCATAGAAAAATTAAGGAGATAAACAGTTTTTAATTTTTGTTATAATAATTGAAAAAAAAAAAAATTACAACCCGGGTAAAATCCGAGAATGGATGTCTAGATACCCGGCTGGGTATTTCCAGGCCAAGTACTACCTGGATTGCAAAACCTAGGTTTTTCCTGAGTGGATATCCGAAATGTCAAAACCCGAGTACCCGACCGGATCCGGATATATACCATTGAAACAATCTTTTAGCGTTCTTCTTATTAAACTAATTTAATATTTGGCTAAATACATTCTAATTAATAAATATTTACGTTTTGGCATGTATCCAATTAAATGTATTTAATATATTAAGAAATATTTATCTTTTAATATTCTTCCTATTAAATAAATATAATAAATGATTAAATATATTATTATTTAAATCTACTTAATATATGATTAATTATATTTTAAGAATATGTGCGCAAGAGGCATAATCAGAAAGTTTGGTGCAAGAAAATGAAAATGAAAAAAAAAACCCCTAAAAAATATTTATTATCAAAATATCTATACTCGTAAGGTTGTTTTATCTCTAATAATCAATTGTTTGCATTTTCCATTAATTTTGTAATTTTAATAATGTGTTCCAAAGAGCTTTTGGTATTATTGGAAGTAAGTGTTATAAATATATATATATATATATATATATATATATATAATTAAAAGCATTTTATTTTATAAATGTATTCTCCATTTTACACTCTTCAACGTGCAATTAACTCAATAAATTATCTATCTATCTAAATGGATACAAGCAGAGCTGACCCTGAGGCGAGGCACTAGGGGCGTCTTCCCAGGGCCCAAGAAGAAAAATGCTCAAAAATGGCCTTTTTAAAAAAAAAAAATTTTCTATTTTTGTGTGTTCAATGGTCACAAGTTTAATAAACAAGGGCTAAGATAATTGTTCAGTGGTTATAAAAAAAAATATCTTTTAATATTTGTTTTATTAAAAAAATGTATCTTTATCTTATTTCAAAAAAGTGTAGGTCGACGCCCGGCAGAGTGGCAAGCAGCAAGTAAATATAATAAATTAATTGTTAGATTTAATAAGTATATAAAATTATTAGAAATCTATAGAAGATAAGTCTTTGTCTAAAAGAACAAATCTCTTTCATTTTTTTTTTAAGAACCGGGATGTCTCGATGATCACTTTCTGTTGATCCAAACAAATCCATTGATTTTTCTCCTTTTCCTTCTCTTATCTTGCAAACTCTTCTGCTTCTTCTCTGCCACTGCAAACTCTCCAAATCTTTTCATTTCTTCAAAAGACCATCGATGATCGACCTCCTCCTCCTTCGACGGTAAGGAAAGCCAGAAAGGTCATCGACCTCCTTCATGAAGGTCGACACTACTTTGACATCAAGGAGACCGCCGGCCCCTCCAACATCAAGGTAGTCTTGAAAAACTATGAATATGCACATGGTGACATGGGGCCTATTTTTACATTTTCGCCCAGAGCCTCGACAAAGTCAGGACTGGCTCTGGATACAAGAGCAAGAATGCGAAAGATCAAATCTCCATTTACTTAGCTTTTGTGGAGATCAATTCTGTTTATGTTGGATGGGAGGTGAACATGATTGTTAGTTTTTCATATACAATTATCTTCGAGACAAATATGGTATGTGTTTTATGTGCTTACATCCTAAAGATAAATTCATTGACATGATTATAAATTTATTATTTTTTAAAGTATTAAACTACAATTTTTTTCTTATATGGGTGATGCATATGGGCAAGTAAGACAATATCATGCATCGAAGACCAAATTGGATATCACCAAATTAATTGATCTGAAAACATTTAATTATCTTGAGAACGAGTATCTTATAGATGTCACGTGTGTATTTGTTGTGAAGGTTTTCATTATCAAAAGTAATTTTACGGTGCAAAATTTAAAAATGATGATTCAGCCTACTTATTATTATTCTTGGAAAGTAACTAAATTTTCAACTAAACTTAATGAATTTCACAGGTCCAAATCATTTGAAAGCTATAAGTTGTAAATACATTTTCTTTTTTAATCTAAATATAATATATAATAACGGAACTCCAACTTGCCATGTAAATCCAATGACAACGCGTTTTAATTTACAATACTCGCACATGTGCGGGCTGTCAACTAGTAATATAGTAAAATGAAACCTCACCTTGACACGTGTCGTCGTGTAGGGACTTTATCATTAAATAGTAAAATGGAACCTCACATTGACACGTGTCGTTAGGGATGACAATGGGGCGGGTTCGTAGTGGGGTGGGGTGCTGGGGGTGGCCTTCCCCGCACCCCACCCCATTTATTTTTTGAAAACCCATCTCCTCATAAAACTCTACCATAGATGGAGCGGGTTAGGGCGAGACGGGGTACAACAGGGAGTGCTTTCCCCATCCCAACCCATTTACCACATTTATATATTTTTTATTTAAATATCAAATATATAACTATTGAATATGATAGTTATATTCAATTTTTTTTTTATCAGTTAAGTGCTCTCACATAACTGATGTGCACCTTCTTTTTCTTTTGATGCCATCGTCATCACATTCAATTGGGTTTGTTTCCACCCCTTGTTGTTCTTCTATGTTTACACAATTTTCTCTTGATGACACCAGTATTGGGTCTTCACTTTCTAGTGCATCTGTAGACATGTTTGTGCCTACTTGAAGTATTGATAAATGAATTAAATTTAATTTAAGAGTTGGGAATTATTAAAGTAATAAACTTGAAAAAAAAAAAAAAAAACCTGTTGTGTTATTAAACTTTTAATTTTAAAAGTTATTTGAGAAAGAAACTTATTGTATGTCCTCTTGCGTTTGAGGTTTAATCTTGAACGGTGAACTTAGAGTAGTTTGAGGATTAGAGACTTAAAGTTGAAGTTAGCGGCTAGGGTTTTTTTAATAGTATTTTGTTTTGTCATTTTATATTAAATAACTGTGGAAAGATGTAAAGTTATGGTTAATATATATATATATATATATATTTCTTTTTTTATTTAGATATATTTATTTTCTTTGAAACTACGCAGTTTAACTAAATATTATTTTAAGCGTGGCACGACGAGGTGGGGGAGTATAAAACCCATCCCCGCCCCATACCCATGGCTGGTTAGACTATCTATCCCTATCCCCGCGGGGAATTTTGTCATCCCTACTTGTCGTCATGCAGAAACTTTATCATTAAATTTTTATTAATTATTAAGTGTCAATAGGAGAAGCTTCGGCATTTAATTACTAATAATAATTAGTCCATTAGTCCATAGAGAAGGGAGAAAGGCAAACTCATTTAAAGTCATAACTCACTCATACTCTGGATGTTTTATTGTAACATTATTCATTACAACCGTATTAATTACTAATAAGAACAATAAGTATATCGTGAGCAATCGTTATAATTTACAAATCTATATAAATTATATTTTATATCTATATAGAACCCTCAAGGAACCATGTACCGGTATATGAAGGTTTGACAATTAATTAATTGATTTGACTTTTATATTATTACTGCTTTCTTTTTTTTAAAACAAAAAATTATTAATAATTGTAGCATTTAATTCACCTATATCGGACCTGTCAAAAAAATAATTCACTCTTATTTATACATTAATTCTTCTTGATTTCTTATCTCTAATTTCTCTCTCATAGTCTATAGATTCTTCTCTTCCCTATAATAATGACATAAAATTTATATTAATTCATTCATTTACAAAGATGCACGTATGACTCTTGAGATGTAAAATTTTGGTTGTTTCATGCCATACTTAATTTAAATTTTTATTAATTCATTCAATGTACAAGGATGAATGCATGACTCTTGGCTATTGGAATGTAAAACCTAGTTGTTTCATACTATATTTAGATGTAAACTTTGTGAACATCTATATTATACTAATGCTCACAAAAATCATTGTTATTTTAAGCAAGTCACATTTGCTATTGTGGCCCTTTCTACATTATTATTATTTTTTTAATTTCACTATTTTTCTCTCAATTTCTTTGTGTTCTTTTTGTTGTATAGGATTTGAAACCTAGAGCTTCAACAAAATTTAGCTTCCTTCAAGGTACTGCTCTTCTTTTTCCTTGTTTTTGTTTCCAAGTGTTTTTCTAAATGTTGTTTTCGTTTTTTCTTTTTTTATCATAAAATAGTTCAAATGTTCTTTCGTAATCATTTACAAAAACATTTCATGAAAAAAAAAAAAAATCTAAAATGATTCCAGTGTTTTCCACTTTCATGTATTTATTTAAGCCTAAAACTAAATAAACCAGGCTCTCATATGTTCATCATCAACACAGTCTCAATAAGCATCTCTACTTCAAGATCGCGTCACTAACAACCACAACTTCGATATAATCAAACTCATATTACTATCTAATTATATGTTAAAGAAAACTATAACCGTAAGAAAAAAATCATAGAATGCAGAAAGTGAAAAGTAAAGGTTAAAACAAGATGAAGAGATATGAAGAGTGCGGGTAGATGACGATGAAAGCAAGTTGTGGTAGACATTAAAGCAAATAGTTAACTAGCTGGGAGAAGATAGAGGGAGGCGTATAAAAGGAGAAAAATAATGAGATAAATTTAGGGTTTTAACATTGTGTGTGGCAAGTTGGCAACTGACATATCTATTTTCTTTTTTAACACCGGGGCAAGTCTATTTTAATACACGGGGTGTGAGTAAAAATATAGTTTTAAATGTTATTTTATTTTATTTTATTTTTTATTTTTTTATTTATTTTTTTTATGGCATAAACTTTTTTTTTTTTATATAATTTTTATTTAATTTTTAAAGTTGATTATAGACTGTTTTGACCGATCATGATTTAAGTAAAATGTCATACAAACTGGTGGAAAAATATATAAGGAAGTTGAGATTGAATAAAATTTTCCAATATTTGTAACAATCAGGGCAGATATCTTAAAGATTATTTATTTATTATTAAAGATTTTTCGCTTTTGACAGGAATTCTTGGATATCTGAGTAGAAGAACTACAGAGAGGACTTCGGGACATCCTATTTAAGCTGTCATCTCCTTAGCATCCATATCATCTATCTTCTCCCACCATATATAATATTAAAAAATAAATTCGTATTAATCAGTTTTTTTTTTTTTTAATTATTGTTAATTATTTAACTATAATATATATATATATATGCGAAAATTTTCATATGATGATGCCCTGATTGAATTATATAATGAACATTGAATGTGAGCCACTCGTTTTTCATACTTTGACTTGGTATATATGCACTTGTCAAATCACTTTTATAAATAAATGACTCACATTCAATATCCTGATAAAGTTATATAAGGATGCCCTGATAGCAACCGTTTATATATATATATATATATATATATGTATGTAATATTTGGTAAGTTATTTTATTTTTTAATTTTGGTTCATTAAGAAAATTTATTAATTATCTCATTAGTTATAGAATTGACTCTTCATTCTATTATTTATCTCATTAATTATGGGATTGACTCTTGATTTTTCTATTCTATTAATTATTTTATTTTATTTTGGAGTATTAACATGCCACGTGTCGACATAAGAAGGCTTGACCATAAATTTTTTTTTTTTTTGTTAAAATTATTTTCAACCATTTAGTTTTATATTCTTCAACTCTTCATTTTTTTCAATTAATGGTTGATTTTCTAGATTTAATGAAAAAAAAAATTTGACAGTATCTAATTTAATGAAAATTATTACTATTATTAGAGTCTCAACATACCATATGAAAAGGCTTGACCTGACCATTAATTAATTTTATGTTAGAGATGTCAAAAAAATAAATCTAAAGAAATGCCTCATGATTGTTTTCCATTACCAACCAATGCATCCAATATCTTAGACCAATAATTTAAATCATGACTATTTAAATTATTGTTGCGTTACATTTTATAATTCCCACACATCGTGTGGAATGCAATATAGTATATATATATATATTTTTGAAGCACTTAATTAGTATTGGAATTAACTCTTCATAAAACATAATTTTCCTTCATTTTTTTTCCCTCCGACTAACATAATTTTCCCTCTAATTTTTTTCCATTTTTTTCCCTCTATTGAAACACTACTCCATTCCAGATCATTATATATAATATACCCTACACTATTATTTCATATTATCCAATAATATTTATATGATATTTATTAAAAAGTCATTAAAAAAATACATTAATGGGATGGGAATGATATGATGTAAAAAACCGATCCTCTAATGAGGAATCCCTGAACCCGCACTGTTTCTTTTAAGGTGGGTATTTATAGGGGATAGTATTTCTCATACTAACTAGCATTAAGGATGGTATTGAAAAACTCGTACCCTAATCATACCATTGACATCCCTAAGTCCGTCACCGTAAGCATTACTTGTGATTGTTATGGTCTACATTAATGGTAAAATTGTTTAATAATTAATATCCAGGGTTGGTATTCAGCTACAAGGTGGCAGAGAAAGCTATAGTGATTGTATGATTTACATGTCACAAGCCTTTTCTGGCCATCTCAAAAGGATCATCTTTTCTTTAATTGCCGCTACACATGTGTAAGTTATTTGTATAATTAATTATTAATAAGTAGAAGAGCAAATCAAGATCCATCATGAGCATAATGAATAAAATATATATTAATTAATTAATATCGTTGTTGGAGGGAATAACAAGCTTTGATGTATTCTCAAAATCACAATTTAATCCACTGAGGATCATCATAATTATATTGGACTGATACTGGTAGCGGTGGGTAGGCATAAATGTGCATGCGTATGTGTGTGTTTCGTGTACTAGTGAGTGCTCATACGTGCGTTTTTAAAATCATATATTTAGTTTTATAATCAATTTTCTTTCATGGATAAATATAATAGATATAATTTGGATAATATAATTAAATTGGAGATACTAGATTAACGATAGAAAACAATTCTCAATAAAATTGACAAAAGATGTTACGAAAAGATTATAAAAAACAAAATATTTTCAACTAAGTTTGAAATAGTTATGTTTTACATAAATATCTTAAGATCATAATAAAAAAAAAAATGAAAACAAAACTAATTATTAGTCTTAATTGTAGTAATTATTAATTTTTTTAAAGTGCCTCATCGTATGTAAATTTGAAGCCCACGAACCAAATAAGAAAAACATAAAGAAGGAAAAAGTAATTGCTCGAGAAGAAATGTGGTTGAGTTTTGCTGGGGGTGCTGGCTTGTTGTTCTCATTACCCTTATTCATCTGTTCATGGCCACTGCGTTTGATTATCTCAGGATGCATAGAGGTGATAGCTTTTTTGATGTTTTTTGTTGGCTACTTGTTCATATCACAAAAGAGAAGCAACTCCTGTTGCTCAAAAACCTTTGGCTTGTATTCGCATTGTCTAGGCTGCCACCATATTGAAACGCCACATGGAATACCGTCTCCTCCGAATCACTTCTTTCACTATGATAATAATGAATTAAAGTTGTGGCTTCAAGCGAAATTACTCAGGTAAACATATACCTACATTACTACGCACCCTCCTTTCTCTTGTCTTCGCTTAGTGGTATATGAGTGTTAAAGCAGTATGTATATATGATGAGAATTTGAGGTGGAATAGTGATATCTATATTATAAAGTGCTGTATTATGGCGGGTTGAGGTTCACCGATTGGATATAGAGAAAATAATTTATTTATTTTAATCAAAATTGTCGATCTATATTCTAAATTTATCACATCAAAACTATAATAATCATAAAAATGAATTAATATCATGTTAACTTATTTTGTATTATTGAAGATATGCAATTTCTAGAATTAATTATTGGTATATAAATGTGTGTACGCGTATATGGGTGCGTGTGCATACGTGCTCGTGCGTGTTCGTGAATAAATAGAAATAGTTCGTTCGTGGATAAATAGAAATAGATTTTACAACATAATCAAATTAGAGATACTAGTTTAATGATAGCTCGCTCACATAAATAGAGAAAACAATTATCAATAAAATTGGTAGAGGATATTATGAAAAGATTGTAAAAAATAGGGTAGTGTTTTATTTATTGTACATTTTGACTCAATCGATGCAATAAATGTGTTTGTGTGATAAATACTTTCTTTTTATAGTAATTATATAGTTGTTAACCTGTGCTCTAATACTATCCTAAAATTAAAAAAAAAAAATTCAAGTAAGTTTGAAATGATTTTGTTTTACTTAAACTTCTTCGGATCATAATATTAAAAAAAAAAAAATTAATCAAAACTTATTTGTCTTAATTGTATTTATTATTAATATATTTTTTTTAAGTATCCCAATTCATATGAATTTCAAGATTCGTCACTGCAGTCATTGCCACAATCAATCCATAAAAGCCCAAAGGTGACTCAAGAAGATATAAAGTATCAACTCATAATCAGGTATATTTGATCAGTGCTTGGATGAGACGGCGCAATATGTCGGATTTTTTTTCATATATGTATATATATATATAGTCTCTCATAAAAGATCTTTTATTTTAATTTCGGTAAGAATCTTCATGAAATCACATCGATTTTTATGAATTTTGATATGAATTTTTATGTGGATGATAAGTTTATTGAAATCTACATATGAATAAAATTTGAGAATTTTTCAAGCACTAGAACTATTTTTCTTGAATTTTTTATATTTCGTCTATTTTTTCGATACCTTCATATTTAATAAAATCGGAAAAAATAGTTCTGATTTTTTTCCGAGGTATATTTCATTGGATTTATCATCTACAAAAAAAATTCATATCAAAATTCATAAAAATCGATATGATTTCCTCGAGATCCTTACCGAAATTAAAATAAGGAATCCCTTATGAGAGACTCACTATATATATATATATATATATATATATATATATTTGCAATTCCAATTAGGACATTATCATGTTGAATTGAATGAGCATTTTTCATCATCAAACCATATTAAGAAATATGCAATATATCTATTTACTCGGATAATGTGATATGTCAATAGGTCATATTACATGAATACATTACGATCCACTAATAGCCTATTATTTTATACCACACGCCACATGGTGAACAGTATAGTATACAAGTGAACGAACTTATTATGTCATCAATGGGCTCCCCTCACTCAATATTCTTTTTTATAAATGTAGTACAGAAAAGCTTTATAAAGAAGATAAAATTGTTTTTTTTTAAAAAAAAATTGGATGGTATTCTCTAGTTTTAACTCTTCACAATAGAAGCAAAAGAAAGAGCATCTTATAAGTTATAAATATCTTGTAAAGTGATTCTAAACGAACTTGGTAAATTGGTCCCAAGTTTACAACCTGAACATTACATGATCCCAAGGATATGAGACACAACGGATTTTATCGAAGATATTACCAAGCTAAATGAACAGTCTTAAAAAAAAAAAAAAAAAGTGATAAGGTTATGTGCATTCAAGTATCAAATGTAATACAAGAATCACCTTAGTTGGCATACAAAGTTGAAACGTTTAGCGTTACTCTAAAGAAAATGTAATTTGTTACTTGGGAGATTTTAAGATTCTGCAACCACCAAACTCAAAACAATAAGACGCTAAATCATTATATATATGTATAACACGGTTCTGGGGACATTAATTCAGTCAGAATCATGTCTCCTCTTCTGCTTGTCTTTCCTATGTTTCCTCTTGTCATCTGAATCACGAGAATGACGCTTCTCGCGTCTTTCATGCTTCTCATGTCTCTTCTCCTCACGCCTCTTTTTCTTTCGACTGCTCTCGTCCTCCAATTCACCTTTTTCAGTGTTCCTTTTCTTTCTTTTGCTTTCATCCCCTGATTCATCTTTCTCAGGTTTCTCAACCGGTGGATTGGGAACAGCAGGCTTTACCATCTCTGGCGAAACCTCCTCAATACTAGATTGAAGTGTAGTGGGATCTTCCCATGGGCGAGGTGCTCTGTAGTAAAATCCCAGAAAAATTAATGCAACAAAAGAGGTGCCATAATACAGGGCAACATGCTAGAAAGAAAGTCTGATATCAGGGTGTCTAGATGGTAGATAGTTGTAATTATTAAAAAATAATAATAATAAAAAAAATTGAAACCAAATAATTCGTAAAAGCGACAGTTTCACATTCACCACCTAGCCTATAAAAGCTATATATAAACAAGATAGTAAGCAGACTGCTATAAGAAAAGCCATGTTTGTCAGTGTTTTCCGGTGTCTGGATGTGCTGCCAACCAAAAATGAACATAAATAAATAAACAAAACAAGACAAAGTGCTAGTTCACCAACAAAATATAGAACTAACATACCAAACATTTCTTAAATGCCCTTGATGTAACAAGCAAAAACCGAGGCATTTCTTAGACACCAAAAGCCTGCAAATTTGGTAAGATATGCTCTCACAACCAAAAGTTTTAGTTGAACACTTTTTCATATCATTTACGCCTATAGATCCCAGATAGAACTATGTTGATGCCATATGGTTTTAAAACCAAGTATATGTGCTTAGAAACTAAAGCCCAAATTGAACGAATTGCAGGACACTTCTCCGAATAAAAACTTGGAGCACAAGACACCAGCAAGCACATGAACGTCTATCTATATCCAACATCAAACAGACACATGATAAGTGTTTTCTTAGATTATTTGTAATATTATCTGGAGCTTTGTACTCTTCATGAAACTTCCATTACTTGCAATCTTGATAATGTTTAACTTTCTGTAGTTTATCCAGAAATAAATGTACACATGATAATAGTTTAATACACGTCTTCAGTAAAATAGTGAACATACATATGTACAAATGTGTCTCATGTTTAGATTTCTAGAGCTGCCATTTAGATTATTGACTTGCCATGTCTAACACCCTGTGCCCTAATTGGAAATGACACTTCACACTTGTGTTCATGTTTGAATTTCATAGATATTCATAAAGTATAAATTAGTTTTTATGTATAATGCTTGTTTCTGACCAATCTAATTCCTATCTTCTTTACCATATAAGTATCAGTTCTCAAGACACTTGTCTCACAACTAACCACCATGATGGGCAAGCCTCAACCATCTAAAGTGATATTTTTTCTACAGAAGATGAACCTAATAATGCATCATGCAACCTGAAGAAGACGAACACAAACAAGGTTGTGTACAAGTTCAAGTACCCCGGCTATCATTCTTGTAAGCCAGTCTTCAGTAGTACCAACAATAATTAAAATTTTACATTAACCAACAACAACAAAAAACAAACCACCAGGACCCAGCACACACAAAAAAAGGCATAAAAAAGATGATTAAAAAAAAATAACTGAAGCTTCAAATCATGTTGGCAGAAAGAGTCTAGGCGTGAATTAATTAATTTTCACTTCAAATTTCTAATTATACCTTGCAAAACCAACCCCATGAACCCATGCTGCTTCAGCATGCCCTGCTCCCACGTCCTCAGCAGTAGAACCTCTCTTCACAAGTTCTGAAAGCTCATGCTTATCAAGTCGATTACCTTGAGATTTACTAGCACGCTTAGGAGCTAAACCAAGAGCTTCCTTCATGGCCTGCTCCTCCTCTTCCTTGATTCTTTTGATCTCATCTTTCAGGCCGTCATCTGAACTCTGAGATTTTTTATCTCTGGTGTACCAGTGTAGATCTTTCCCTGCCAAAAATTATAATCGAAACTGTTGAAACATTCTTTGTAGAAAATGCATCTCCAAGAAAAGTGCACAAAAGAAGTAGTGAAAGCATTTGCAGAGTAGCTGCCAGACCATAGAACCATTTCAACCCACACTTTAAGGTCCTCATACAGTCATACCCAATGAAAATTAAAAACAGTCAAGTGGTCTACTTTCTAAAAGCAATGAAATATAAAAAATAAAAAGACCTAATAATCAAGCAATGCAAACCAATTACCCAGAAACTTCAAAATTATTTCGGCAAAAATAATAAATTAATTCAAAATTGTTTGGAAATGAAAGCTGTCTTATAAATAGATGCTTTTATCAAATTACTTCAATCAATCAAAATGTTGATATACACACCTCTCACAGAAGCTGAGAAGCAGAATAACAACAGATCTTGTTCAAGATAGAGAGCTTCCAAAGTATTTTATACGCCGGTACTAAGCACATCTTCACTATTTTTGCTTTCGGAAAACAGTTTTTTGTAATATACTGCCTAACACATTCTTGGATCTTATAAATGCAAAATGCAATTTCTCATTTCACTTTCTAAAGCAGATTTTTATAACAATTGAACATAAACGCCCTTATATTTTCTGCCCCTACAACCATGGATTATTCCAAGAATATAAATCTCAAAGCGATGAGGAAAAGAATTGCATGGATTGTACTGAAGGCAACAAGGTCAATGGGTTAAGCAGGTATGTATACTGGTCCTTTTTCCTCTTTTCTCAACCAAATCTAATTGTACATGCTTAATCATGCTAGTGCAAGTGAGCCTTAAGTTATATCATTCTAATTCTTTTTAATATTTTAAACTACAATAATGCAGAAAATAGTAAGACATAATAATAAGAAATGGTAAAGAGATTTATCGGCATGGAAGAGTACCAAAAACTGGTGATGCATATGCCAAATAATTCATGAATTAGTATCAAGTGGCCAAATATCTTAACACAGTTTGTAACAAGAGTTGTAGATCATTCAATTGTAATACTTTGAACAGTTGAAATTGCAGCTAACATGTTTTATTTCTATACATTAATTATGTATGTAAGATATGATATCAAAAGATAAAAATAAAAATGAAGATTATAAGTGAATATTTTAGTGCTGAAATGTTATATATAAGAATAACAAAATGGTACCTTTCTGCCATCTTCCCACAGGAGCCTTGATGCTATGACCAAGAAAATTCTCACGATGTTTATCGACCTTCACATCGTCCCAACTAAATTCTACACATAACAAGCATATAAGTTTTTCCACAAGTTGATAGAAACCACAAACCAACATCAAGATGCAAGAATAAAGAAAATTTAACAATAATTTGACAAAATTACAGAGATGTTAGGTTTCCGAAACCAACCATTTGCATAATTAAAACTAAAAAGCACTAGCCAACATGAATGAGTATGAAGAAACACATGATCAGAGGAGAACCTATGACATCTTAAACTTGCATCATATCAAGAGCCATTTCTTGCTTTTAACTTCATTAGTCATGTACTCATGTTGCTAAAGAGAGATCTTTCACCTTGAATGAAACTGTGACATTGTTTTACATATCTAAAAGCACCAAATGTAATAACAGTTGTATCATATCATTTATAAAGCAACCTTGATGATCTAGCTCAAAAAGATGTGAATATTCTCCTCCCTTTCCCTACCCTCTCTATGACTCTCTCATGTGCACGCCATTTAAATGTCAAACCCTTTCACCTCAACATCCCATGCAAGCCATCTACAGCATTTGTCACCGAATCGACTAAACTTGCTGAAATGCTCTCTGTGTGCACTAAACATTGCTTGTTGGTGCAAATGTGGGATCCAAGGTGAGAGGGTGGTAATCAATAAAATTCTCTCATATTTAAGGTTGAACTTTGACAATTCAGACTTGTTAAGGAAATAAATAAATTCATTTACTTAAAAATAGGCATACTTAAATACAATAGCTAATTGTCAAAAGCTTGGATGGAACTATGAAAGCAAGTGAAGCTCTAAAGAAATTCTTGTTATCATCTAGCCAAAAAGATGACTAGCACGCTGGAGTCAAAAGCTAAATCAAACGTATAAAACAGATTTGCAAGAAGTAAAGATAATTTCTTGAATAGTCAAACGGATAAAGGAAAATGAATTTGATTGATGCTGCTGTCGAATGTTTAAGTTCAATGGTGCCGCTTGCTTGTTAAAATGTACTATAGGATCAACTTCTCATCGTCAGTTTATTCTATTCACTCCTTAAAAAACAAACTCATTTTTTACTATCCAAGACTGAAGGCGGGAAGCTGGAAGACATTCTAACGACATAAGGAAGACAATAATATCAGTGGATTTCAATATAGAAAAACTGAGTTGCATCCTTAAATAGCAACATTATGACCTGCCTGCCATCTCACAGAGGGAAGTCTCACAGATGAGACTGAGAAATTTCATTTTGCTAAATCATCAATTATGATCACTACAGATGTCAAATTTTAACACAGATTAAGGCTAATTAAATTACTATAGATAAGGATAAAGAATGTTTAACTCTAGCATCCCGTATTCACGTCCAAGCTCAAGTCCGTTGTCTCTTCTCTGAATATGTTCATCTTTGAAATCTTCACCTCAATATTTCTATCATTCTAACCAGATATTAATAGGCTCTTTAAAAAGAAGTTTAATTTATAACAAGTGCAAGCAAAATTTTCTAGAAAATAAAGTCTTTCACATGAATAGCCATAGCTTGAAGTGCGATCAATCAATGACCCACCACACCCACTTGGTCACTTCGATATAGAAGTTTGCGCTCAGTAAATCAATCCCACGTAGTTCTTCCATTCTTATATTTTCTTCATTTAATAATTCAATTACTATCTACAACTACAACCAACTAGAAAAAATGAACAAATCCGACTCAATAAGGATTTGCTAAATTGAGTTCATAAATCAAAGCGACCAAAAACCGAATCAATTTCCAGTTTGTCTCTGAAAAAATGTCAAGAATTCAGATTTTATATCGAGGAAAAAAAAAACCCTAGAAACAGAAAAATTAATAGGTAGACTGATACATTCAAAGAATGTGAAAAAGAGAAAGAGGACTTACGATCTCGGCCACCACGAACGCCACCTCTGGTCGGATGATACATATCTCTGTCTGTCAATCAGATTCCAAACGAAAGCTTTCTCCAGGCGAATTTGCTGAAAATTATGGAACTTGTTACACCCACACCCCTATATTCTTATCTAAATCTGTTAATATCCCCCCCAACCCCAAACATTTTGCCTTTGCCTTTGCCTTCTTCTTTCAGATAAATTTTTTTTGTCAAATCACAACTTTTTTTTTTTTTTTTCTTTTTTTTTTTAAGTAAAAAAAAAAAAGGGGATTTTTTTTTCCTCAATTTATAATAGCCTCAAATTAGTGGAACCTTCGAACCTTAGAAGTTAATAACACCGAAAGTTTTCTCTTTTTTTGAAATTACAAAAATGCCATCGAGCTAGTAACCCACACCATCACAAAAAATGAAGATGGAGAAACAAATGACTTTGGGAGAGAAACCCAATATTAACCCAAAAAAAAAAAAAAAAATTTGTGTGAGATTATGTGTTTAAACTTAAAACATGTGTAATATTTCTTTAGTTTTAGCATGAATTTTTTTTTTTCATTTTCTATCAATTACTTTTATTTACAAAATTAAAATAGGTGGCTATTAGAATAGTGTCCGACCAAATGAGTGACTATTAAGGTAATTTTCCCTAGTTAGTATTTATAAACTAATAAAAAAAATCAAGAAAATTAATTATTAGTCATTCAAGTCAGTATAACTTGTTGAATTTTATTTTATTTTTTTAATAAAAAGCTATTATAATAAATTATTAAATTCAAGGTTTAGGGGGGAGAAACATGATTCGAGCCCACAAATTCATAATGTAGGTATTAGCGATATACATAATAGTTTAAGGTTGATTTAATATTTATATAAACACAACCATAAAATTATTTGAATGTAATTTAGTGGTAAGAACATTTATTTGGCTCAAAAATATTCGAATGTTCAAATCGCCGGCAACTCATGTGCAACCATACAATTCTATTTAACCATACACAAACAAGTGATATGACCACACGCCATCCATCGATCATTGTCATGCACTCTAACCGGTCACATTGGTTTTAGGTTTATATCATATTATATATTTTAAATAAAATGATTAGGGAAATTGCACAAACGTCCCATGCTTTTCATACTAATTGTTTAATTAGTCTTAAAATTTTTGCTAAAATTATACATACTTCCCATACTTTTCATTGACTAATTGTTTAACTAGTCTTAAAATTTAAAATGACTAAATTATCCATAAATTAATTATTTTATTTTAATAATTATTATATTTGAGGATTTCATTATAATAAAATTAATTAACTAACCTTGTTTTATTTAAACGGTTAGGGATTTTGTTATAAATAGAAACTAATTAATTAACTAACCATTTTTTTTATTTAATAAAACATTTTTCTAAAAAAAAATAAAAAAAATTGATTAAAATTGTTTTTAAAATAAAAAAATGGTTAGTTAATTGATTAAGTTCTATTAGTAATAAAATCCCTAACCGTTTAAATAAAAAAAAAATGGTTAGTTATTTAATTTTATTATAATAAATCCTCAAATATAATAGTTATTATAATAAATTAATTAATTCAAGGGTAATTTAATCATTTTAAATTTTCAGGCTAGTCAAACAATTAATCAATGAAAACCAAGGGAAGTATGTGCAATTTTGGCAAAAGTTACATCTGAGTACAATATTGGTTAAACTCATGGAAAGTTTGTGCAATTTGCCCAAGAAATTATTTGCATCTGATCTTTTACACCGTTAAATGAATTTTTGGTTTCATCCAACGTATATAATTCAACAATTGATGTATCACACAAGGCATTTTATCTTTCTTTTTTTCAATCAAACAAATCAATTAATGTCTCCAGGATTGAATAATTCTCAACATAAATGAAACAAATTAATTAATATCTCAATAATTAAAATATGATTTTCGACTAATATTTTTATCATTCAACAATTGAGAGTTTCGTCTGAATTATAGTTCTTGGTTTTGCAAAATAAGTTTCCCAAACCTAATAAAAAAAACACTAAATTTGATCATGCATCATTAGTGGTCCCAAGTTCTGCATGCCCTCGCTCATCTTCACATTATCGAGCAGTCCATTTTCAATAACTTGCTTTAGATGTGTTTCTTTTTTCGGTATTTTGACCAATAAATCATTTGTAAAATGGTTTAGCATGTGGAGAAAAGACTTTGCTCTGGCAATCCATACGCTCATTAAATCCAACCACTAGCATAATAATAATAATAATAATAAAAAACATTAATCACATTGTCACTTTCAACACCATTGTTGAACCTCCAATTTATTTATTTATTTATTTATTTGTAAAATCAAAAACCATTTCTAAATCATTAATTTTCATTTTTTTAGAAAAAAAAACAATTATTTATCATATTTTAATCATAAATAATATCTTATCATTATTACATAAAATTGGTTTAGGATTTGTTAAATTATTTTTATTTAGTTGCTTGTATCATATAAAATGAAAATACATAACAATTAACAGTAACAATGATAAAAATGTCAAATTACTTATTTTAAAACCATTTTTATCTTTAAAAAGTAAACAATTTGACACTTTATTTAGATGTGATAAAAATAATAAAAAAACAAACATGTCATCAAGTTTCATGTTTCAGTTAATAATTAGTCTTCAATAAAATTCAAGGCTGTTCAGTCTTCAGACAAAAAAAGAATCGACCCTTAAGTCTAAGCTTTTAAGGTTCCTAGGGTGAGATGTGAAGTTTGCTATAACTGGTTACCGGTGAGGTGGGAAAGCCGCTATCATATAATACGAGGTACGTTTTGGAGAATACCCTAAACTATAGGGATATTTTAATAATTTCTCTTTTAAGAAAGAGTGAAATATTTATGTAATTATATAATAGTTACAGGGATGTTTTTTAAAATATTTCCTATTATAAATTGAAAAATTGCCTAGATCAGATAGAATCTCGTAGATCATCCTAGTTCGAGACCGAGTTACTGTGACTGAGACTGGGTGTTTTGTCTTTCAGTGCTTTTGACAGAATCAAAAATGGCGATGAGATCTGCACTGAGCCGACTCAGCGTGGTACGATCGATGAAGTCAACTCGCGGAGCCACTCGGTGCTTCAGCGACGACAAGGGCCGTGTCTTGAGCGAAGAGGAGCGAGCTGCGGAGACCATCTACATTCAGGTCTCTCTCTTCACTTTGGTTTAATCAAACATGGTTTCATATTTTTCGTACCTTTTTGTTTTCTGCTTTATATATATATATATATATTTCTTGTTTAAATAGATATCTGTTTGGTTTTTGATATCATATCCTGCTTAGTTGAGTCTTGATTTCTTGCCTGTTTGAATTTGTTTTTCTGTTTTCGAAACCCTAAAAACAGTTCACAAGTTGTTTGTTCAGGTGTTTTTTAAAAGATGTTTTCAATAAACTGGAAAACCCTGTTTTGTTTTCACAAATATAAATCAAAATGTTGAAAACAACAATCAATTGTTTTCCACCATTTTTTTTTTTCAAATTTGTACCAAATTCATCCAAATGAGATTTTCATTGGTGTGTTAACTGCACTTATTATTATTATTATTATTATTATTATTATTATTATTATTATTGTTTTTTGTTTTGTGAGGTCTATCAGCAAGTAATCACAAGCTGGTATCAGTACTATCCATTCATTTCAACTTACTAGACAGATTGACTCATCTTTTTTTATTTTTTCTCCTTTTCTTTTCATTTTATATCTCAATTTTATAGAGTTAAAGAAATTCATTTTGAGCAGATGATTGTATATTATGTGTGACTTGTTGAAATGAGAACATCTAACTAACTTAGATGAGGTCTGATTATATTTTGGTAAACTAAGACAACATATATCCTGAAAGTAATATTTTACTTTCTTACCTTTCTATTCTTTGGGTTTCTTATTTACCAAGCAGTGTGTTTTGCCCATTTTGTACTGTGATCTCAATCTATGTTCTTTGAGTCTTTCATTTTTTACTTGTGTTTTTTGGGTCAAAGCAATATGGTGGGTACATAATAGAATCTATTACTGCTCTATTTCTTCTCAGAATTCTTAAACAAAATTTTCTGTTTATTGGGTGGTTACCAATGATTGTTGGAATTTTCAGTTATAAAGCACAAAATTGTAAAAAAAGATGAAGAAAAGATTAAAGTCAGAACAACAAAAGAAAATAAGATTATGTGCTCAAAAAATTCACAAAATGGTTTAAATATATAATTTGGTTTGAACTGATAAGAATAATATCTGTTCACAATGAATTAGAAGTGTCTACTTCTAAATTACCTTTGATATCCTTGAATCTCAGCCATTCACTGTACTTATAATAATACCCATCATCCAAACTCGTTAAAATTTGCAAGCTAGTCGGATGACATATCAATTTTTCTTGTTTCTTATTTATTTTATATTAAAGTTCAGTTTAATCATTTGATTATTTACATGAAGAAAATGGAGCGGGAGAAGATGGAGAAACTGAAGAAGAAAGCTGAAAAAGAAAAGGCAGAAAAAGAGAAAGAGAGTGCTGACAAGGTACATTGCTATGGTTTTCATTTCATTTTGTGTGCATTCTATTGTCTTCCACCGAAACTTATTCTATATTTCTATATAGGCTACTCGTGTGTGAAACTGTTTTGTTTGCTTGATTTGAGTACACATCTGACTATTTTAATTGAAGGAAATTTGATCTGATCATCTTTTTTCCTATGTTAATGAAATTCATATCGAAAAGAAAATTAAAATAAAAGAAAGGGAAATTCTGTGAAGAGCATTAAATTATAAAAATGTATCAATGTGGAAGAACAGACTGCCGAAGATACTGGACTATTAAATTGGGTAACCACTGTAATGGATCTTCTATGGGATGCTTAAAGCCTGTTTTGCTTCTAAAACCATATTTTTGTATTCTAAAAACAATGTTTAGTTTTGACCACAAGAATTTGTTGGTGATATGAGCTGCAATTGAACGACATATTGTCAAGAGAAATATAGATGGAAGGGACAACAACTGTCGTTCCTGTGTTCTTATCAAAATGGTGTTGTGTTTTATGAGGTATTTGAATGAGCAAAGAAGTAAATGAATGGTGAAGTTCTTAACACTTAGTTGCCTGTACCTTGTGGTATTTTTAAACTATGGTTCAAGATTTTAGCACTGTAATTGTTTTTATCAGAAACAATTATGCATTAACATAAAGAGAAAGATAAACCGCGGATTAGGGATCCATGGAAAAATAAACTCTCGAAAGGCTCCAAAATTACGAAAGTGTAAGAGCAGTGTAATTAGTAAGTGGTTTTGTATCGGTTCTGTTATGAGGAGGTCATATATCCATTTCAAGGATTTCTAGTTCAAGTGATGTTTGGCATTGAGCTTTGTTTTAGTAAATTCAGGTGTCGTCTATTTTACCATATGTGGGAGAAGATGGATTGGAATCCAAAATCTTATGCCCTAAAAACCAGGAAATCCTAAAACAAGAGGTTGATGGTGCAACTTGTATCATCGAATGAAGTAAAGAAAACATAATCCACTATTTGTTGCACATTATCCAACTGATCTAGCTAGCTCTATTCTCAGGAAAATCAGGATTTCATTTGTGATCAACTTATTCACCATCACCGATGTTCCTGACACCTATTCTAGTTGAGCTTTATAGTAAATTTCTTCTGGTTTCCATAGAAGATTTCAGATTTTAATTATCAAACATTTTGTTTCTTGCAGAAAGAGCCCCATAAAGGCTGACGATTACATTTGCTAGATCGTGGCACTTTTGAATTTGGGAGAATATGAGAAATAAATGTATGAACTTTTATTAAGCTGTAGTCTGTGTATAGAATGGCTGTTCTTGTATACATATTCTCTCATGAAAAGTCATAAACATGGCTGTGTTTCCTGCACTTTCTAATGTTCTTCCTGGACAGTTAATTTTTCTATGCATCCGAGGGGGTCACGACTTGTTTGTTGTTGTTGTAATATACTCACTGGTGGTTAACAATTTACCTCAAATGAAAAGAGTTCTTGAAATTATTTTTTTTATTTTTATTTTTATTTTTTTTTATTTTTTTTTTTTTTTGCGCATATGCGTTTAGGATTGGGACCTAGATGAGTTTGGTGATCAATTGATATAGGTCACAAGTTTCGATCTTGGAAAACCAAGGTAGAAAATTTTATAAATAGCCCTCTAGATAGTAAAATTTGCATATAAATGTGATTGTTTTTTCAACTTAAGTGGCTTACCCACATTTTCTAGAAGATTTCACATAGTATATCTTAAAAATGATTTCACTTAATATAGTAAAATATTTCATGTAGTACTAAAAATGATTTCATGTAGATATGTGAAATTTTATGAAAAAAGGATGAACTTCTTCTTTAATGTTTGATTTTCACAAATATTTATAAAAAAATAAATTTAAAAAAAAAAAAAAAAAAAAAAAAAAAACCGGGCTCCCATACGGAGTTAAAACTTGGGTCAATGTTGTTAAGATTCGAAGACTTTTTTTAGTAACCAATTCCCGTAAAGTACATGATGTTTCAAAGGAAAAAAATGGATTTAAGTAAAAGTTTTACACACTTGGATCAATGTTGTTAAGATTAAAAAAAAAAATTTCGAAAAATTGAAACTCCCAAAAACTTAAATAATACTATGAAAGGAGGCTGTTTTTGTTGCATTTTTTTTATAACATCTTAATGTGTAATTTTGCACAAATCTAATTACTTATACATGAGAAATTAGTGAGAAGAGAGGGAATGGATCTAATTATTAGGTTAAAATAAATTTGCACACTTAATTAGTACAATCAAATTTATAAACAAGATGAGGTTGATTCGGTAGTAAACATCTCATAAATGTTGTAGGTTCAAGTCTTTCCCTCTCCTAAAAAAATCCTAAATTTATATAATTATTTAATACTTTAAAAAAAAAAAGTACAATCGAACTTATAAATTGGGTTAAAAATAAATTTCTTAAAATTTATGTGGTCAAATGACAAATTCCATAGGGTTAAACAATCAAGTTCGTAAATGTGGGTCAAAAACAGAAATATAAAAAATATTTAGGTTATTTTGGGAATCAACTCTTAATTTAGAGCAGATTTTAAACAAAACGCAGGACACCGTTATCTTCTTCACTCAACTTTTTCCGTTTTCACTCCTTTGGCTTGGTTATACATTACCTTGCAACAGGGACTAATATTAAATAAAAAGAAAAAAAAAAACCAAAACATTGTGTTTTGAGAGTTGACATACAGCCGCCTCAAACACCAGCGTCACCGATCGCCGCCGATAACAGTCACCGGCCTGAAGTATAAACCGACGGCGGACTCAACGGAGGGGAACCCAAACGGAAAACAAATTCGAAGTAACGGCTGTAACTCAGTGTAAGGAAGCAGTCATATATTATGGGTTTGTGCATAAATTGAAGTTGAATGTGTGTTTTTTCCTGAATTGGGTTGTTTTCATTTAGGTTTTCTGGGCAACAGAAACAGAGGTCTTTAGTTTATGCAATTTGTTGTGTTTTTCCGAATTTGTTGGTGTTATTTTTTGCAGGCATACAACATTAAGTGAGTTTATAACTTTATATACATATGTACCTCTTTGTCTTTACATTCAAATTTTGTTTTGTTTAGTTTCAGTTAAATCTTCTTAAAATAGCATATTTTGGAGAGTAATTTAAAAATTTAGAGAACTGACTGAAACAGTGTGCACTGAGCTTATGTCTGTCTAAATTAGGTTCTCTTTTAAGGTGGAAATGGATGTGTTGAGAAGTGCTTGTCACTGAGAGGAGACTAGAAGGGCTTAATAGGGATGCTATAGTTTCAGTTCATGATGCAAAGACACTGTTTTATTCTATTGCTTAGTTATATTTCTGTTCCTAAGTAAAAACATTTAACGGTCCACCTTCTATGTATGTTGAAAGACTTTTGCTTTCTTTAGAGGCTATGTCAATAGCACCTTGACTTGTTATTTACAGCTTCCACTGTTTGTCGAACTTTTTTTCTTACTTGAGAACATGCACAATTGCAGATATGTAGGTCATATTTGTATGCTTGTGTGTCTGTGTGTTCTATTCTAGAGGTCGGGCCTGTCAAGCCATAGAGAATTACATAGTACTCTCGTTTAATGACCAAATGTCCCATTTGAAGGTTGTTATTTTTATCTGTTCTTGTTAAGAAACATCCATGTTGTTATCTATCAAATCCTTGGATTCAATATTCTTTTAAATATGTTCTTGACGAGCTTCTGCTCATCAAAGCTCGCTACATTTTATTGCCAGGACAAAGCTGCATCCTTTGGATTCTACCATGGCCACAATTAAGCCTCGGTTAAGCAGCTTCTCACGCAACATATCAGTTGTACCCTCACCTCAAACCCCTGGCCTCAAATGTGGACCCAATGGCACTACATTTGTCTCATCGGGAATACCTGATCTTGACAGTAATATTTTACATTTTTAACCCAACATTTCTTCCCATTGATTTTTAAGTTTTTTTAAGTGCATTTGTTTTATTTGTTGTTCCTGATCTTCAGAGATACTTGGCGGTGGGTTCCCTCTTGGAAGCCTAGTGATGGTGATGGAAGATGCAGAAGCACCTCATCACATGCTTTTGTTGAGGAATTTCATGTCTCAAGGACTCGTTCACAACCAACCTCTTCTTTATGCCAGTCCATCCAAAGACCCCAGAAGTTTTTTGGGTACTTTGCCTTGCCCCACCGCATCTAAAGACGATAAATCTCGTCATTCTGATTCAGAACAGGTGTCCTTCTTCTTCAATACCCTTGTATTTATTTTTTCTATATTTCTTCTTTGAATAAAGATGAAAAAAATGGATAGTTGTTTTTTCATATTGTTCAAAAAGAACATTGTTTTTCAACAAATTGCAGGACAAAGGATTGAGGATTGCTTGGCAGTATAAGAAGTATATGGGTGAACTTCACCAGAACTTCGATAGTAATAGAGGTAAGTTTGTTTGAAATCATTTTTTTTCCATTTTATTCCCTTGTGAAATGCCAATGCTGGTTTTCAGTGAGCTAATCACATTGCAAAAGTTTAAGTTAATTATTCATTATTGTTGAATCACATCCAAAATCAGAAACGGAATGTGCTAACTCCAAATATAATGTACTGTTGTAATATTACTATTCTCACTTCACAAATTTCATATCTACAGGGATGAAACCTAATATCCGTACTTTCAATTTCTTCTTGTATTTAAAAATTAAATCAGCCCTTTAAGCTAACAGTCTTGTCTTTCTTTCAGAATCCTGTCATTGTATATAGCTACTTAGCAAGGCAATAGTTACAATTTTTACTTTCATTTGCCATTTGGTTCCAAAAAGTTATACTGCAGTGCAGAGCCCTGTACCAACTGCTTGCCCCTCCGAGAACTTGGGAGGGATTAATCATGATAAAATTCTATTTAGCATATATATTGCTTGTCCACTACCAACTGCTTGTCTCCCAATTGAGATCTTTAGTTTAGTGGCCATTGGCTGCTAATGGACTGGAAAAAGATCTGCCGTTGTGGATCTCAAACACCAATTAGTTTCCTTTCCTGCAATTTACATCATAATACAAGCATCATTAGTGTTATGCTGGCAAGAGGCAACCATGAGAATAACTCATCATGTTATAGTGGTGCAGATGATAAACAAGTGTTCTGCAATGACTTTGACTTGCGGAAGCCCTTGGAGAGGCATTATTTTAGCGCACAGCGTGTAGATTGTGTTGGCATCCAAGATTCTACAAATCTTGTTGCTCTCCGTGACCGTTGTGCCACCTTTTTGGCTCAATTTTCAAGGTATTTCTTGATAGTGTTGTTGTTTAGTTTGAGTCTTTTTTGGGGTTTTGACTCTTAAATGGGATGTATATTTGTTTATGCTCATGCTGAGAGTTTATGTTTCTTTTAGGGAGGAGATAGTCTCATTCTGTACATTGTAAGCTTTGTTTAGGTTAGAATTAGAGAGGTTTTTGGGTCCCTTTTTTTCCCTTTTTCTACACTTACTATAATGTTTCTGTTTCTGCTTTTGTTTTGTTTTTTTTTTAATTTTTTTATTTATCATTTGCTTTTTGCTAACACATCTGATCTTTGTTATGCAAATCCGAGTTTGTATGGATAATTGCATGACATAACAATTTCTTGCTATCTTGATGAGATGAACAGTTACCCCGGAGATATTAGAGATACTGTGAATCGGATCTGCCAAATGTTATATCTCTAGAATACAAGTGCTTGTCCATTTCAGGATAGAAATACCTACTATGTTTCAAATAAAACATTGAGATGATATTTTAGACTTAGAGGTTACACATGCTTCCTTACAAAGAACAACTATTACTATAACCCTTAAAAAAAATGTGATAGCACATTCGAACTTGCTTCCAAATTTGCTATGTTTCATCTCTCTTACAGCTTTATTTATTATGTAAAGCTTCCTTAGATATGCCGGTGGTCTAATTTAGAAAAAAAAAAAAAAAAAATTGATGCGTTTTGCTTTGATTTTCAATACTGTCATTTATGTTCTTCACTTTTGTTTTGTTGCTTTTAGAAATTTATAATATAATAACTTATATTGTTATACCCCCAGAACTGAAGGCAGCAATTCATGTGCTGGTCGTATCGCCATTCAATCACTCTGTGCTCCACAATGTGAACATTCCAACATGGTCAGTGGCAATCACACTTGGCTCTGAATTTCTTAATCATTTAAGAAACGCCTGTTACTTTCTGCTTTTTCTGGAAATGTGATAGTTTCTTGTGCGGTTTTCTTAGGAAAAGTTCATTCAAATGTAGATTGCATATTGTCGTTATATGGGTAATACTGCAATGAATATGAGTTTCTTTTTCACTTATTTTAAGCATTGCTGTCGCAGGAATGGGACATGCTTTCGTTTATCAAATCTTTGAAAGGAAAACTGCGGTCTTCAAATGCAGTGGCT
The DNA here is from genome assembly GCA_035582765.1 of Acer negundo. Taxonomy (NCBI): domain Eukaryota; kingdom Viridiplantae; phylum Streptophyta; class Magnoliopsida; order Sapindales; family Sapindaceae; genus Acer; species Acer negundo. Next base: position 13,360,447 of record CM069242.1, read on the forward strand.
ATTATAACCTTTCCAGCTTCCCTTCTTTCACTGTCTTCCTCAAAAAGATGGCAGCACATGGCAGACACTTTGCTTTCCGTTGGAGCTATCCCAGGTTCGTTTCATCCGTTAAATGCTATTATTGCATCAATGACCTTAAGTCAAACTTATGAACATATGCTTCTTACAACAGACGAGGACAAAGAAATGGCAAAACTTCTATCCGGTTACCAGGACATGGTTGGTCTTCTTAATGTACACAAAGTAGCACGTCTCAATACACAGGTGGCATAAAAATTTGATTTAACCTATTTTATTTATATTAACTTCGATATGTGCACCGTAAACCAAGAAAATAATGCAAAATACCTTGTTCTTCCCATTTTTGGTTCAACTTTTCATCAGGTTCCTGTGATTCTTGAGGCAACAACATTCTCAATAAAGTTGCTAAAGCGTAGGTTCTTGGCTTTAGAATGTCTAAATCAAGCTCCTGTTGATGGTTCAAGTGGGAGTTCATACGGAACATCTAGCAGCTGTTCTGGATCGTCGAAGACCCTTGACTTTTAATTATGTTGAAGGCATTCATCACTTTAGATTCAAACTGAGATCCAACCATAGGTTCCATAGTGTCCATCTATGTTGCCAGATTTCTTTCAGTGTTTTGATTGTCGGCCAACCCTTAGCAGTTGCATCATCGGGAAGACTTGTCATTGATGGAGATATGGTCTTGAATGCGATGGTATGTATTCTCACTCAACTATCCATCCATGAAGGATCATGAGAAGTTCTGACAAAGTATAAATCCCTGGAAATATCAAAGATTTTTGACGAGCAATTATAGAGCTGTTTACTCCTTGCAAGTGATATTTGTCAATTACCAAACGAAAGTCTTGATTTTTCGGTTGAAAGCTTGGTGTCAATTGTCCATGTTCATTTTTGGAAATTTTATGCAAGGCTTAGGCAGAATTCATAATATATATATATATATATATATATATATATAAACAATTCGGGTTATGTTAACATAATATATTTGAAATGTTTCAAATTCAATCAATGAATCGAAATGCTCAGAAAATGCTCTTCACCAATTCATTTCTTTCACTTAAAAAAGTTTCAACAAATGATTTCAAAAAACACAACCTAGACAAGCATATTTACTCCTAAATCACCTATGCCTACAATAAACATGAATAAAACTTTACAAATTGAATCGTTACGTACATGCATACGAATGCTTTTATATACAGAGTAAAAGTAAGCAACAGTCTATCATGGGTTTTTACATAGGATATCCATAGTTTGGATACTCCTCCGAACCTCCATGATGATGACCTGGAAACTGGCTTGGTGGGAGAAACTGTTGCAATGCCGATGGTTGTTGCTGTTCAGTAGTAGGCAGTGGCTGTAACTGAACAGGACCACCAGGAGGCGGAATCCAGTTTTGGTCAACAGGCAGTGCCGTGGAGTTGCTGTCGACAGTGGTAATGTCATGGATGCTTGACCTTTTCCTCTCTTTTTTCTGTGAATTCTGGCGGAGGAAATACTTCTGCGCGTGACTAGCTACCTGGGTCGGTGTTCTCGTCACCACCACGTTCCTTGAAATGCTCCTCCAATCACCCTTACCAAATTTTTTAAGTCCAATTAGAAATAACCTGACACACAATACCAGCTCAAGATTAGCTGCCAATACATAACAGTTTCGGCAACAAATTAGAAGCAAGTACCATATTTTTGTGTATATGCTAGTCCTTCTTCATTGTGAGATTTCATATTTTTCAAAACAATAAATACAAAAATCTGATGAAAATAATTCTTGACTGTCAAAACCCCATATAGCATCACCAGAACATTAATAAATCTATAAAAAAAAAAAAAAAAAAAAAAAAAAAAAAAAAAAAAAACATTGATTTACTTGTATGAAAAATGAAAACATTGAACCAAAATTTTCCTATGGCAATAAAAACAATCATTTTTATTTTCTCAAAATAGCAAAAAAAAAAAAAAAAAAAAAGGAGCAGTACTCTGTTCAATTAAATTGTTCAATACTCAGTTTTTTCTATATTTATATTTATGTAACCAATGATAGAATTAAAAAATTAAAAACAAAAAAAAAAATCATTACTTTACTTCTAAAAACCCTATTGATATTTAAATAAAATAAATAATAATAAATATCATACTTGTGTTCTTCTTCAGTCCATGCCGCACCCTTTTTTCTCTCCGGTTCATTTTGCTTAATACAATTGTTTTGTTTGTTTCCAAAAGAGATCTGATTAGATGAATCCCAATCGGAGAGGTCATCGGCATAAGTCGGCAACTGTACCCGACCGGAATCGATTTCTGAGACGTCATGCACGAGAGCCTCATAGTGATCTCTGACGTCTCTCGACGACTTTCCGGGCAGTTGACTGGCGATATTCTGCCATCGATTTGGAGAATCGTCGGAAAACATGACGAGAGCCTCTTCGAACAACTTGTCCTCCAGACGAGTCCACTCAATACGAGTCGTGACGAACGAGTTGTTGTTGTTGTTGTTGCCGTCGTCGTCTTGATACATGATTCAATCAACCAAGCAACCAATCTAACCAACTATGATGTTTGATGATAAAGTTTCTTGGAGATTTCGCGTAAGAGGTTTGGTGGGAGATTTGATTTTTATGAGAGATTTTGGGTATTTATAGTAATTTTTATTTAAGAGGGTTTTGCCACCACCGTACCAACTCATAAACTCCTAATTCAACACGTTTTTCCTTTTATTTGGCTTTTTTTTTTTTTTTTTTTCATTTTTTTCATTTTTTTCATTTTTTTCATTTTTTCATTTTTCTTTTTTACTTTTACCTGTATTTAAAAATATATATATATATATATATATATAAACTACAATATTGTTATTCCTTCTAACTGAATTTGCTGTTAGTCTGTTACACCCATATTATTATAATTTTTATATTTTTACTTTTACCTGTGCTTTAAAAAAAAAAAAATACAGACTACAATTTGGTTATCACTTTTAACTAAATTTGCTGTTAGTCTGTTACACAAATATTATTATTTTTTAATAAAAAAATTAGCTTTAAAATGAATTCTGGTTTTATTGTAAAAAAAAAATAATAAAAAAAAAATTCAGGTTTATTTATTATTTTTATTTTTATTTATTTTTGATACTGTAAATTGTTTATTTAATATTTACATTGTTGACTTAGGAACTATATGACCAACTCAACTGGAACAATTTGATGTTAGTTTGTTAGATGAATAGGACAAAAAGGTCCAACGATCATATCCTAAATATTTGTTTCTTGTGGGACATTATTGTCATCTTTCGATTATCAATTTAAGGGTAATTAACAAATAGGTCCCGAACGTTTTTCTTAATTACAAGTAGTATGTATATATTTTTTATTTTTATCAAATCAGTCCCTATATTTTTTTACAAGTGCTGAATATGTCCCTGCTAGTGATCAAATTGGTCCCTCATGGTCATACCTAACATTTGGTACTCCCCATTTGTCTTTTTTAATAAAATTGATTAAAATAAATATCTAAACTTAATTAAAATAAAAAAAGATAAAAATAATTTAAAGTTACAGAAGATATGAATGTATATTTATAATAAATTCATCAATATTCAGAACAAATAAAATTAAAATTTTAATAAAAAGAATATTAAAATAATTGACAATCTTAAACATGAAAAAACATCGGACAACCTTCACTCTTTATTATTTTCTTTTATATGTCAAATATTATACTATAATAGTAAAGTTGACTTACATAAATTAATAAAAAGAACCAATTTGGTACTTATGAAAAATATGGGGATCGGTTTGGTCAAAAATAGAAATGTTGCAAACCACTAGGAGTTTAAAAAATGATATGAGCCTTGTTTTGCAATTGCCTTCAATTTAATAAAATCTTTCTATAAAAAAAAAATAAGTATAAGGTCTTTCTATTTGAAGTGAATTTGGCTATAACAGTGAATTTGACCGAGCTAATGACTTCATTTTATCACAATTGATTACGAGATTAAGACTATTCATCTTCTAGAGATAATCATACATGCATCTTATGCAATGTACCCTAACAAGTGATATATACCACATAATATGAGCGGTAAATCATAATTATTTTCATATCACGTGACGTGATATAAATGGTTATGTGCAATACATGAAAGATTGTTAACTTTGAGGCCATTTTTATATTTACTAGCAACGTTATTGCATTAGTTTAACTATTGAAACCAAATACAATAAATACAGAAAATACATCAATAACTTTAGTAATACGTAATATGAAACAGAAAAGTCTCCTAATGAAATGCATATTAAATTTCATCAGACAGATTTTACCGAGTTAAATACGATGTATGTAGTATTAAAATTATATCAAAATTGCTTTAAAAAAAATTATGTTGAAATTTCATATGATCTTGAAACCTAATCATAGGCAAATGACTCATAACATGGAGGTATTGGAGTTAGCCGGAAGGCAGCTTCAAATTTATAGATCTATTGACGTTTGTTTTGCGTAATTATCATCAAATTAATAATTTAAATTTTAATACAATGAAAAATATGTTTATGACAAAAATATCCTTAAGATATTCAGATACAACACATAAACATAAAATTTAAAGTTTTTGGTCTATACTTGATTTGTATTTGGTCGAGACTTATTAAATGTTACACTTTTTTTTCAAGTATTTGGTCAAGGCTTATTAAGTATTGTGTTTTTTTTTTTTTTTTAACAAATATTTAGTCTTTAAAGTCAAGTAAGGACAGTTTGATCAATTTCATTATTTTGATGCTATTAAAACTTAAGTTATTACTACTGTTCAATGTGATTTACCGGTAAAAGTGTTTAATCAGTCAAACAACGTTCTAAGTTCGAGTTGTTACCATTTTAAGTGGTATTAAAAATAATAAAATGTTATTTTGACCCATTACTTGTATCTATTAGGCGGTAGTGTAATTATTATTAATACAAATTTTATTTTTATTAAATGTATAATCATGATCCAAAATGAAAATGGATTTGGCTATTTGGCTCCCACCTCTTTCAATTTGACTAATCTTTCAATATCTTTCATTTTTGCTAACCTAATCCTCCTTGATTTTGTCTCCTTTTTTATTTTCTTTCTATTTGCCTATCTTTAATTATAATTATAATCGATTCTTCTTCCTTTGAATGGGTATTTAAACATATGAGAGACCGTGCTGGTCAATGCATTCATTCAAACTTTTTCTCTTGAACTTACTTGTTTCAATCCTAAAATTAATTGATAGAAAGTTCCAAGTTCGAAACAAGCCTATTGGCAAGTGTACACGTGCTTTTAATTAATGACTATTTTTATTTTTATTTTTATTTTTTAATCTTAATTAACACACTGGAACTCGGCAATTACCATCACAAAGCTTGTTCACAGTCCTCGGTGTTGATTCAGGAATATTAATACTTTGTTAATCAATTCAAAGCATCTTTTAATTATCCACGTAGCATAGTTTGTTTCAAACACAAACCCATAGCAACAAAATTAAACGAATCAAAAAGCAACGCACTGACTTTTAAAAATGAGATATAGTCGGTTGTAATTCTCTCATATCCATAAACTGAGATCGTGGTTTCAAATCGTAAATATACTTGTAAATATATACGGTGGGATTTGAATCTCTCACTACTAACTAAGAAAAAATATGTACTTTCATATGTGCTAAAAGTGATATGCAGATAACCGATCGTACCATTTACTTTCAAATTCAAAATTTGTATTAAAATAAATGAACTATAACTATAACAATAACAACAGTATTAATATATAATAATAAAAAATCGTTAACGAGATATAGCTCATCTAGGATTTAAATAAACGACTCTCGGACCGGCTATTTTAAAAAAAATCTGGTCCCAATCCTTAATCAGGAATAACCCGTGAAGGAGTAACTGTAACCTTTTCTCAATATCTCATGATGTAAATAAAAAAATGAAAATGGAGAAAAAGTAGGAAAAAAAAAAAAACCAAGAGAGAGGTTTGTGAACTGTGAAGTGGTGATGTCATGTTTGAAGTTGACGTTTTTGTAGTTTGTGGTCTGTAATGTACAACAACCCAGCTGTCACTTTATAACTCCTTTTCGTAGCCGCCTCTTACCATTCTTCATTTTTCTACACACTCCTTTTTTTTTTGTCTTCTTCTACAACTATTCAATGCATCTCTCGTGGCTCTCTGTCAAAATGACACTTGTCTCGCACCGGGCTTCTAATTATATTAGTCCAACTCCACCTATGTTTTGGATAAGATTAAATTGCCACGTCACCTGCCTACCTTTTTTGTTTTATATTGTACTTTCTTCGGTCGGGTCGGCTAACAATCCAATGTTAACCGAGTAGTTTATAATCTGACCAAATGAGATCGGTCCGGTTTATGGTTATATCATTCACATATACATCATGCAGTTGTGGGTTCGATATTGTGTTTACTAATCAGAAATCCAAGTTGAGAAAGGGAATTAAGTTCTCTATTTTCAAATTTCTGTTTTTATTAAATTTATGAGGGAATTAAGTTTCATAGACCCCACACACATATTAAGAATTAAGTTCGTGGAAGAAAGGAAACTTTATTCCTCTCGCACACCATAAAAATCAAGTTCCTTTTTTTCAATCGCTTTTTATTAAAATATCCTCATTTGTTTTTTATTATAAAAAGAAAACTATATACATAATTATAAATATATATATATACAGGTTTTCTATTATCAGTTCGTACTGACATTAAATATATTATGACGAAGAATGTGAACCACTAGATTTACATACTTTAATTCAAAGTGTATACACTTATCAAAACTTCTCCATAACCTATGGTCCACGTTCTTCGTTACGATAAAAAGACTATATACATATATATTTTGCAGTTCGCAGTTGGCATTTCACTTTTTTTTTTTTTTCATACATTACTAGTTTACTGTATATAAATATATAGACTTCGCTGTTCACTCATTTTTTTCATACTTCACTATACATTTTTACTATGTATTTAATTGTGAATTATTAAAAAATTGAAATATATATATATACTATGGCAAAAACCAAATTGTGAAGGAAAAAAAAAAATTAATTAATTTATTTATTTGCTATACACATACATTCTTATATGTTGTATATGTATATATAGCTATTTTGTGTATATAAGGATATTTTTGTAATCAACTTTGTATAAATTTGATTCAATTTCTAATTATAAAAAAGTTAGTAAACACAGTAATTGAATTTGCAACTTAATTCCGATTCCTTTTCATTCTCTTTTCAGTGGAACTTAATTCCGATTCTATTCATTCTCGATTAGTAAACGCGCCATAAGTTCTTTTTTTTTTTTTTTTTTAAACACCTTAAATTTACGTAATATATTTAAAAAAAAAAAAATTATAATTTATAAAGTAATATGTTTTTTTTTACAAAAAATATTAGATTTATGTTTATTAAAATTTTAAACTCTCTCTTAAAAAATTATATTCAAATATAGTTTTTGAACATATATAAATGTATAATCCAATCCAACAATTTGTCCTTTCAATATTTTCGTGTTTTTTATAGTAAAAATTAACTAATTATACATAATCACAATTCACAGATCAAATGTGTTTTTAGCTTAGGAATCAAAAACAATTGGGAAGGGTCTTCGCTTAATTTTGAAATCATATGGTTTATATCTTGATGAAATCAAACCTTGAGGAGTAATTTAGAATGATCCTTATTACTATTATATAACCCAAAAGTTTAACCTAAAAATAAACCTAACTGATGTAACAAGTGGTTTATCATTATCATATAATTTATGAGATGATATTGTTAATGACATTGTAAGGACAAATCATTTGCCACATAAGTAGATTTTTTTTTAATATTTCGATTTATAAGATAAGAACAAATCAATTAGCTCATCATTTGAGTCGGTTTTTCTAGACCGTATAGTATTATTGTTTCGTATTTATTCATTTTTAAGAGTAAGAAATTATATTTGTATACAAGTATTGGTTGACTGGTTATATACTTGTATGATTACTTGTAAATGTAGTGGGGTGTATTTGGTAATTAGTACTATCAACAGAAACTGAAAGCCCATATATAAACAAGGCCTTAAAACTTTTTAGTTCAAATTACACTCAAACACGGACCTTCTCTAAAGAACTAATTAGAGAAATCCTCTTAAAATAAAATTTTTTTTTTTAAAAAAAAAAAAAAAAAAAAAAAAAATTATATCATAAAACTTTCCTTAAATAAAATTACTACAAGGCCAGAACAATTGAAAATTTTAAAACGTGTTTGTGAGAACTTTTTTTAGATGGCAATAGAATCCTATCTAATTCTATCCACCAAACGTAGGCTCAATGTCTATACAAACTCAACTGGTATGAACCGGAAAATATTTCAAGGGGAACTACAAATCTGCAATCGTGATCGTTTGCTTCTCTGCAATCCCAGACTAAATAGCCCTTGCTTTTCTTGGAGTTCAGTACCTTCTGTGAGAGTGATCGGTGCAAGCAGCATAACCTTCACATCCAAACACGAATTCGAGGATTCATTTTACAAGGTTGATGCTTACAAAAGGCTTACATGCATTTCTTCACCAACTACATTGAATATTTCATTGACCCTGTAAAAAGGAACAAGGGAACCATCAAAACCTCTGCAGCTATATTAACTTTGTGCTCTTTACAGTTTTTATCATTACCTATGAGTATCTATGTTTACTTCTGCAAGCAAAGTTGTTAGATAAACCTGCAATATAAGAAGACAGTTTAGAAATTCTGATAAAAACTCATAGAAGAAACAAATATTAAACAATCTAATCATTGTTGTAGCTGGAGAAGTGAAATTTTATTCAAATACCCTGCATCAAAAGAAATTAGCCAGAGACACTGCGAAAGAAGTTTCTCTAAGCTAAGGAAACAAGAATAAGAATGAACTAACACTTCATAACTATTTCAAGGCCACATTACCGCATATGAACTGGGTTAAATCTCAGTTTATGTCATGATGATATCTTATGAATCAAAATGATTCCTTTAGAAACAAGATACAGATGTATTCATATGATTAATTGATATTTTTTATTATATATTAAAATGAACTAGTACCTGCAAAATCTCCTGGTTTGGTTGTTGGTAACATTGTCCGGTAGGCATATCAGAGTTCCGATCCTTCAATCTTGGGGTAACCGGCTGACAAGTTTCATACAAGTTGCATTTACTCAAACAATCAAATTCTCCTGGATAAAGCTCATTTGACCAGCAAAACTCATTGACTTCTGGTGTTTCACAACTAATGGAGAGCAAATCCATCACAAGCAATCGCTGCCAAAATCAAGCAACACAAAAAGGAAATAAAGATAGTCAGTCAAAAATAACGAAACCTAATTTATAACATGTTAATGTAGAACTTTCAAACTCGTGAAAAAAAGAAAAAAGTGATTTACCTTCAAATTCAGTTCTAATTTGAACATCTCAACAAGCTCCTCAGCTAATTTCTCTGAGGACATTCAAAGATTAAAATCATTAACGAAATTATAAGACTTAAGCAAAAATGATGTTACACAAAGCGTCCGCCTCAGTTAACCAAATTGATTGCACATTCCTGATTTTAAACATTTGACGATTGGCTCCATCAACACTTGAAATCAAAGTACAGTGAGGTGGGGCAGTGCATTTTTAAAACCCTTATAAAATATATAAGAATTGAAGCCTTGAGAATACTTGAAATATTAAATCAATCCAAACCTTAAAACTCCAAAACCATTACATTAAGTCTATAAGATGTGCAAAAAAGGAAATACCAAACAATGTGACTGACATAAATGCAAAGACTTGTATTCCCCCACCATCACCAGTGTCATTTGTATCCTCCAAAGAACTAGAAAATTGCACAAGTGGACTACCGCTAGGTCCTTTCAGATAACATCTCATGGATCTGCTAGTGATGACCATGTTATTAACTTCAGCCACCTGTGAACAACCTTGTTAAAATCAAACTGCATACAATTCTATCATGTTTGAAGACCGTATATTATCCATCCATAAAAATGACAAAAAAATTGTATGGGTTAAATAATCATTTTTCTGTTTCAATTCTAAATTTCAACTTATGGATTTAGTTTTCAACTGGGAAAAAATTTACATTAAGTGCCAGTAATCTATGAAGTTTTGAGTGCATAATAGAAACCCACATATTGCTAGGTGGAATGTTCTCCCAAAATTTTCAGCAGAAAGTAACCATACGAATAAAGCATCATCTGCATGTACCTGTGTTTCTACTTTATGCTATGCTTTAAAATTTAGAGTACAATAAGAAGATCAACATTTCTCTCCCTTTTAAAAGGATATTGTAGACTTGTAGTTATATAACTTGTAAGGAACTAAGGATGATACTGTAATTTCCATCTTCCAAGTAGCCATATTATATATAGAGTGAAGTTACCACTATAAGTGTCAGCTATAAAGACTGTAAAAGAACATGTTGAGAATGCATACCATATTCTTGTAAGATGATAAAAGTTTGCTCCGATGATGCTCCTGAAACAAGGTTCTGTTAGTACTTTCATATATATGAAAGCCAATTGTAAGTAGAACTAGAAATTAGACCATTAAAACATTAAAATGTTGAAATGAGTTCAGATGAAAATTTGAAAACCATATCTGATTCTGTCACTAGACAAATTATCCTTAAATCTTTTACATAATGCATGATAATGAAAGACCCTTCGTACTAAACCACTAATTAACTATTCATAATCTGTTAAGTTAATTCTAAAAGGCCAAAAACTATAATATGATGATCTACACTGAAATGTCCATTAACATTAAACATATCCAACTATTTTGGTCTAAAACACGTTGTATAATTCTTCTTCTTCTTCTTTTTTCGAAATAAGACGATGAATAATTCTTAAACAACCTAAAAGAAGAATTCCATATCTACCAATATGATACCAAGCCAAGTAATACATAAGATAGTGGCATAATATGAAAGCATTACAATGTGACATGTAGAAATGTTCGAATGCATAGAAAACTACGATATACTTAATTATGCAAAGCAAGTATTCCAAGAGAAAAGTACATCAAAAACTTATTTGAAAACAAATGATATAACTTAATGTCATACCTTAAAACATGCAAAGCGATTGAAATCCATAAGAAACTTACCTGCTGGTTAAACAATTTGAGACAAGCCTTCTTTCGAATATCGGGCATATCACTAAGAACTCCTAGTTCCATTGACGTTATGTACCTTAATCAAAATTCAAGTAATAAACCTCAAAGCTTAGAACCAGTTTATAAACCACAACAATGAAATAAACAAGAGAGAAAAGAAAGCAAAATCGAGAAAGAAACCTTTGAGATAAATAGGAGTTGACAAGAGAAGTAGCGTGGGACCTGGCACTAGAAAAAGCAGAGGCCCATTGCTGACGATACGACGCCAATTTGGACCACTGATTCCTCATATTTCGCTGAGCAGCTGGTCTCCATAGCCGTAACACAGATGACGGAGGCGCAGCTGGTGACGGCGGCGTAGCTGGTGAAGAAACTGACATAGAGCTAGGGTTTTCCGTTCCTGGTTTCGTATTTGAAATGGGTTTTAAAACAAGACAACAAGAGAGTAATACAATGACAACTCTTAAATATGAATTATGAAACATCCATTGTAAGTAATACTTCAATACAATATATTTTGACAACTCTGAATTCAAAAAATTTATAAATTAAAATAAAACGCACCTTACGGCGTCACGGGCGGCGATGGACGGGCCACCTAAGAAAGAGGTGCGGCAAGCTTCCACCGGCGGGAGAGGTGCGGCGAGAGGTGGCTAGTGGGAGGCCGAGACCAGAGAGATACGACGGAGTCGGAGGATCCGGCCGGCGAGGGAGAATTTTGGGGACAAGCAAACGCCGGCGAAAATTGTGCGGCGAGCCGGCAACCGCCCACGATGGCTGGTTGAAGAGTGAGAGAAGCGGCTGTGGTGTGCAATCTAGGCTTTGGAAATTACTAAAATAGGTTTCTTTGTTTTCATTTTTATTAGGGAGATTATCATTTTAGTCCCTAGAGTTTCGGAAAATGACATTGTTGATCTATCTTTCCATTTTAACTCACCGGTTTCAAAAATAGTCTGACCATTCAAGACATCTATTTTGAAATACAATTTTTTTTTTTTAAAGGCATTTACCAAATAAGTCCAAAATTTATTTTTAAATTCTGAGTAATTTGCTACTTTTGAGGTTACTAAATAGGCTCCTAAATTTGTAAATTGTATCAATTTCATCCCTAAGTTAATAATTTCATCTGTTAAAGTGTCAAGCATAACGGTCAAAGGGTACTTTAGTCGTTTTAAATTGTACAACAATTTTAAACTAAAAAATAGAATGAAAAAATTAAAATCATTTTATATAACAAAAAATACCACTCCTTGATCATTGGCCCATCTTGAAATTTTTCGACTATAGTCTGAACACTATTCATTTTTAAAACTGAATCGCTCTTGGTGTTGAACTGTTGGTATATATCCAATGGTCCGTATATATACCAAATTATCATAATAACAAAATTCTTACAAACCAAGTAAGTACAAAAAATTAAATAAATCAATTCTTACCAACAAGGTAATTCCAAAAAAAAAAAAAAGTAACTACTTGAAGTAGAGCAAGTACACAAAGCAAGAAACACATGATAGACATAAGATTTTATTTGATTAGAGGAGAATCGAAAGATAAATAAAAAGTAAAATACAAATACACTGTATTTAAAAGTTGAAAACAATATTTACCTGAGAAAAAATGTAAACCAAGGAGATTTCTCTTATAAAGGCCCAGGTAAATGAGTAAGGGGAGTGAAAGATATATGAAGGAGGTTAGAGTTTACTTAAACAAGTAAACATAATGATAGAATGTTGAAACTCGTGAGACTTTTAAAAATTAGTAAAATAAAAATATAATAATCATTAAAAATAAAATTTACAGTCAAGACTCTCAATGATGGCTATAATTGCTGTCATTAACAATCCTAGGGGGAGTTATTAGTACATATTTTGTATTTAATTTTTAGGAACTATGAGAAATGTTGGCCGAGTAAAATTACTAAATAAAGACAAAGTCATGAATTGTAACTTGAATACAGTATAAGTAAAACAAAAAACAAAAGGCATGAATTACAACTTGAATTCAATGAATCTTGTCGGAGAGTGCTTGCCATAAAATTATAGCGATCCTCTGACTTGCTTTTCTTTTGTAGAGCAAGCTTTATTTTCTTTGTTGCTACCATCAACAACCTCTGGAAGGAATCAATCTAATCACCTTTCAGGTGATCGATCTCAAATATTCATAGTAAAAATACTATTAAAAATAACTTGATTGTCAGTATAGAGATTATCAAATTTATGCATCAACAATTGGCAATTTGGTCTATTTACTAGTTTAAGAGCATATAAGAGGTATAAGTTTATAAATACATACTTGCTCCCTAGTTGTATTTATGTCAAACTTCAAGGGTCTCTATGTATTTACCCCTTTTAATTTAGGCACAGAAACCCCAGTGGCCCAATTAGCAAAAACATGGGCTCAGGCCCAGAACAAAATCATTGGGTCACAAAATTTGAGTATCAGCCTATCCCTACGTGGCCTAATTCTATTGGATTGGATCGTTAATGAGTCGTGGTCAGTTCCACACTCGATAAACTGAAACCCTAATAAGAGCTCTCTTATATTTTCTAGAGTTCGAAGGGTTTTTCGGTGTTGCAGCCTCTCGCCATCTCGAGTTACTCTGTTTCTTCATCTCTCTCCGTTTTCAAGGTTAGTTTCGTGATATGGGGTTCTGTTATTTTCATAAGTTTTTGTTGGCATGAAAAATGTAGAAATTGAAAATTAAACAGTTATTTTTTTATATAATTTAAAATTTTTACAATATTCATTATGTTTTGTAGATTGAAACACTGAACTCGACTATCTAATAGTAAAACAGTTGTGCAGGTTAAGATTGGTATCCGAGATCTAATGTCTTGGATTCTTTTTCCTGTTTGTAGTTTCTCAGTATCCAAACAGAAAGTTGTTCTTGTTTGCGGGTTGTATTTGGTGAACGATTAAATATATAGAGAAAATTTGTTGTTATTATTTGCAATTATGTTGCATCAATCCATTGTTTAAACTGTGTATTGAGATATCCTACATTAACAATGGCCCACTTAATTTATATCTTGAATTATTTAGTAACCTAGTGTGAGAACATAGATAATTTTATTTATTTTATCTATCGAGATCAATAAGAGATGGCGGTGAGGAAGAAATGAATTTAATGTGGTTAGATTTCGATTGAATAATTTTTTAGTTCTATAGCTTCATTACAATGCTCTAGGAACAAGGCATGTGTTTATGGAAAGCAGCTAAGAGTTTTTTCTCCTTTTCTGGTAAAACAATGTGATTTTGTCGGTTTTGTTTTTGCACCGTGTTCTCTGTTCATTTTATTACCAGTGTTATTTCCAGCCAGATGACTGGTTGCACATGGTTGTTCGGAATTCTCTGTAATTGGAACTTGATGGCTAGTCACTATAGGTCTGTTTTTTATTTGTGAAATGGGAAAATTCTTTTCGAACCCTAGCTTTTATTAGGTTTAGTTGGGGGATATCTGGTCTTTTCGAGATATTAACAATAGTTGTTTTGTATTCTGAATTTTCAGTTTCTCCTTTTTTTTTTTTTTTAATGAGTTACCATATTGTAAACTATAGCATTGTACATGCATCACAGTGCATTCTTTCCCTTACCAACTATTGTACACAAAGCTCATTCCCATTCATTGCAGGAACAACTAAATCTCGAAGATGGGTCGCGTTCGCACAAAGACTGTGAAAAAGTCATCCCGTCAGGTGATTGAGAGGTACTACTCTCGGATGACATTGGATTTCCACACCAACAAGAAGATTTTGGAGGAAGTTGCCATCATCCCGTCAAAGAGGCTGCGTAACAAGATTGCTGGTTTCTCTACTCACTTGATGAAGAGGATTCAGAAAGGACCAGTTCGTGGCATCTCACTGAAGCTGCAAGAAGAAGAGCGTGAACGTCGCATGGACTTTGTTCCTGATGAGTCGGCTATTAGGATTGATGAGATTAAGGTTGACAAGGAAACCGTGGACATGCTTGCTGCTCTTGGTATGACTGATGTTCCCGGGCTTGTTATTGTTGAACCACAGGCTATGCTTCCTCCTCCAGCCTATGGTCGGGGTGCAGGTGGAGCTGGTGGACTGGGCAAGAGATACTGATCATCCAAGAATGATAAATTTAGTTATTCCATTAGTACTTATGTTTGTTATGGATTTGATTTTGATGGTTCTAATATGAAGAGATTTTGTTAAATTTGAAGTTATCAATGATATCATAGTTCATTAGTTGGCCTTTCTTGTCATTTTTCTTTTTGATGGTTGTGGCTTTCCAAATTTCATGCTTATAAATTTCTGGATGAGCTTTCAATCTGCTTTGGTGCATTCAATTTTATCTATTCTCTTGATATGGTATAACACTTTTGTTGAGTTATTTGTATGATTGTTTTCATCAAATTGTGATGAGAGTTGATCTATTACTGTTCTGATATTTGAAGGCTGTTGTTTATATATACGTTTTCTCTTAGCTTCTTGCAGATGGCTTATGCACTTATAAATCTTTTATAAATGTTTGTTTGTTATTAGCAGAAGAGGGTCAGTTAGGGTTACTGTATGCGAGTGTTTTGTGCAGTATGGTTTAGAATTTCCTGTTCATTTTGTGTAGACAGTAAATTATCTGGTAGGCAGGTACCAGTGTGCATATTTTGTTGCATTCCATAGAATACAATTGGGATATGACTAATTGAAATCTGTATTAGACAATTGGGATCAAAGATCATGCATGGAAATGCATCTTAATACCTTTGCTTGCAATCACAGAGAAGGATCCATTCAGATATTGCAGTAATTGTACATAAATCGACAGCTTGATCAGGCGACAAAAATATTCACCAAAAGTCTCCGCAAGAACAACACCCGTTTCTAAAATGGTGAAACCGGGTTACATCCCTAACAATGATTTCCCTACATGTAAATTTTGATGCAATCTTCATAAAAGAATGGCAATCGCCACAAATTCTGAGATTTTTCATAATTCTGATGGGGACACTTGAACATGAACACATGAGCGCAAAACTAAACGCTAGCTTCTCACTGTGGTGCCTTAAAAGTTCTTCCTTTACGTCATCTCCCACGTCATGAAGGTCATGCTCAGTCCGGGGTTCATAACCTAGGTCCTTCAAATCTTCCACCAGCTTCTCTAACTTTGAGTAAATCTCAGCAATTCTAGGATGCCTTCGTTCTCCAACCATAAATGTATGAACTTTGTCCTTAATTTCAATCCAACTCTTACCCTTCTCCTTTCTTGCCTCACTATCTTTAAGAAGTTTCCTTGTTCTCGCAACTTCCTCCCACTTTCTGTTTGCCGCGTATATGTTTGATAGCAAAACATGGTTTCCTGCATTATCAGGTTCCATCTCAAACAACTGCTTAGCAGCAATCTCAGCAAATTCAAGATTGCCATAATTTCTGCAAGAGGCCAAAAGTGATCCCCACATGGAAGCAGTAGCGTCAAATGGCATCGTAACTATCAAGTCATAAGCTTCACGAATCAACCCTGCTCGACCAAGAACATCAACCATGCATGAATAGTGAAGGACATTGGGGAAAATACCATGCTGTTTCACCATGAGATTAAAATAGCTTTTTCCCTTTTCAACCATACCAAGATGACTACATGACGACAACACAGAAACATACGTAAATTTATTCGGAAGAAAACCTGCTTGCTGCATTTTCTCGAATAAAATCATTACCTCCATTGAATATGCATGCTTAGCAAACCCAGAAATCATCACATTCCACAAAACAACATTTTTCCCTTCTATACCGGAAAACAAAGCATAAGCCTCACCAATACTACCGCACTTAGCATACATGTCGATAAGAGAGGCGACCACGTATAAGTTTGAACCCAATCCAGTCTTACTCATAACAGCATGTAATTGTTTCCCTTCAATTAAAACTGCCAGACAAGCACAAGCAGAAATAACCGCAGAAACCATAAACTGATTGATCTCCAACCTCATAACTTGAGCTCTACGAAACAGCAGTAAAGCCTCCTCATAGAGCTCATTTTGCACAAAACCAGCCACCATAGAACTCCAAGTAACATCACTCCTCTCCGACATACATTCGAAGACCATAATAGCTTCCTTTATCAAACCACATTTTGCATAAACATCAAGCAATGCAGTTCCCACAAACACATACCAATCCATCGCGGCTTTAATAGCGAAACCATGCAACTGTTTACACTCAAACACATTACATTTGATGGCACACGCACAAAGGACATTGGAAACGGTGAATTCATTAAATGGGGAATTCCCATCCCTTTGCATATCCATGAAAAGAGCAAGAGCTTGTTGGGTTTGTCCGTCCTTGGTATATGATCCGATCATGGTATTCCACGAAACTATACTTCGTTGAGGCATTCCATCGAAAACCTTGCGAGCATTATCCACAAGGCCACATTTTGAATACATGTTGATGAGCATGTTTGAAGTTAAACAATCAGCTTTTAGGCCAATATGGATAATCTTTGCATGGCAAGCTTTGCCTTGAATTGTTTCTCTTTCTCTCGCACACAACTGCAAGATAGAATGTAAATTTGATATATCAAAAATACCGTCTTGTTGGATTTGTGCAGCATCATTGGCTATGGCTGACAAGGTATTGTAATGGAGATTATAATGTGCATAACATATTTTGGTTGTGTATCTACACAAGGTTTTCATGAAATTGCATACAAAATGGGAAAATAAAAATATGAGATTAATATTAAAGGTGCATGTAAAATTAAATATAAATTTAACTTTTAAGGACTGCTAATATTGGCAGTTTGGCACCCCTTCAGCCCTTCTCTTTTTTGTACATGTGCACCCCACCATATCACAATTATTTTGCTATTTATTAATTTACGTTTATTGAAATCGATCTACTGGGACTTGACAAGATTAAACATTACAAATACGGTTTAGAATGCAACTCTCACCGTAGAGGGAAGATCTACCCCACACTTCATTTGAAATTCTATAACTCAATTTTAATGAGTTAGAGATTCTCAAAAAGATTTAAGCACTTTTTGGTACTGTAAAAGTCAGCTTATGATTTATGAGACTACCCAAAAGGCCAAAACATTAACATCTTTTTGCTTCGTTGTGAACCTTTGACCAAAATACAGCTCCAAAGTTCAACCAAAATACAGCTCCAAAGTTCAATCTGGAATAAAGTTGTTTGGGGGCTACAACAATATGTGTTGCAAAAGTCCTCGACCAGTCCCTAGTCGGTGGTCCGCCACTCCGATTAGGTGGTTTACTGTCTAGTTGGTCTAGTCGGTCAAAGTTAATGACTAATCGCCGTTGACCGATTAGGTTGACTTTTTTTTATAGACTTTTTGGAATTTGATTGAGTTTTTTAGATTTTATTTAGTTGTTTATGAATTTTGATTCCCAATATTGAGTTTTTTTAAATTTTTTATTTCATTTTTAAATTTGAGGTTTAATATATGAAATAATATTTAACATTTACTCAATCACAATAAAAATATATATATTAAAAAAATTCCAACCAATCGCCGACTTGCCACCAGTTGACTTCTAGCCAGCCGCCTAGTCCTCGACTAGACAGGCTAGACTCTAGATGGGGGATCACTGCCCGACTAACACCTAACACTTTTTACAACACTAATAATTTTTTAAATTATTACAAATTTAGAAGAAGAAGAAAAAAAAATTAACTTGAACCCACATTTCAATAGGAAACATAACTCGAATCCACATCTCACAAATGTATTTATTTTTTAAAAATAAGTTTGAATGGATGTAAATCACATAAATTGCCGACAAGGTCTATTTTACAACCAGAACAATGAAATTTAAAGGGACAAAACTTGAGAGAAAACATGGATTTCAGCCATGAAATTTTTTGTAGAGAATAATGAATATTATGGCTACCATCTGTACTAAGTACATTTTTACATCGGATTGGAATGATCTTTTATCTAACACAAACTCGCAACAAAATTGATTTGATGTACATTTGGATGTAATTGAAGCTATTTGGTGGAAGCAGCCTACTACAGTCTTCTTCTAGACATACCCATTTGGTCTCTACCCGCTCTTCGCTGATCTCTTCTGCAAATCTGCATCGTGATGTTGTATAGCAGCATCTAATGCCTGCACACCGAAGCAGTGTTTTTCGTGACTTGATTGTTCTGTCCAACGCTATGAAGTAAATACAGGCACGACCCAAACTACTTTTTTACAACACAGACAGTTGTTTCTGTTGAATAGTTATACTGTATATATATATATATATATATAACGGGGACATTGAGCAGCACAACGAGGCTGTCAAGAAAGATATCGACAAGGGGATCCACCCAATGGTTTAAAAGATATTGGCATGATTGGAAACTGAAACCAGAACCCACTAAGCCAGCGAAGACATTAAAAAGAGAAGGATATCATAAGATTCCATATTATTCAACCGATTTGAGTGTGCTACTTCTCACAACTGGACAGGTATGTGAAATGTCAAAATTAGCTTTGTCGATTTACCAGCTTTTAGTTTCAGCAAAAGCTGATGCGAGGTTGGTTTTCTTTTTTCCTTGAAATTTTGTCAAAACAATGCACTAAAAGTCTAAAATGTATGCACTTAAAGAGAAATGCTGACCTGTTGCATTGGACGAACAAGGAGAGAAACCTGGTGCCGGAGATCAGACTGCAAAGATGCCTTCATTTCCTGGGATTTGATAAAAGAGTCAGAAGGATAAAAGAAGGGGAAAAGAGGAAACCAACAGTATCCTCAAACAAGAGAACCGAGAGAGAAAACCCACTGTAACCTTGGTGAAAAAACTTTGGGCAACATGAAAAAAAAATAGTATTTTATTATAATATTTTTCAGCTGTTTTTTCAAGTATTGCCATCAAAGTTAACAAAAAAAAAAAAAAAAAAAAATTAAGCAAAGAATCCAAGTACTCTACCAAAATTATCATCTCTTTCTTTGGTTAAATTCTATCAGTGATCAGACTTATCAAGACTGCTTGTTTTACTAAAAATCAATTAATAAAAAGCCATGGGAAAAAGGACAAAAGCTAATTATGGCAGAAAAATACCTCTAGCTGCCGATAGATATTTGACATGGCACCCTTCAGTCTGCTGACCTACATAAGTCCTCATGGAATGAACAAGGTACATAGAAATGGTATACCCAATAAAATGATAGTGATAATCGGTATTTAAAAGAAGACAATCAGATTGAAAGAATTTTTTACCAAAGACATTAACTAATCTTATGGTGTGCATCACAATCCTCAATTTGGCCTATTTTACATTCTGGGGGAGTATTTATTGACTATTTAAAGAATATTAACAACCAAAAGGTTCTTTCAAGCACTTATTTAAAGTTACACCAATTTGCTAGATTGTAGTATACTAGTATTGATAGTTTAACTTCTGACATCCTAAAAGAGAAAGGAACTTTTAAATAATCGATTAATAAAAATCTTCTTAAATAATAAATCTTGATGCATGCTCAGGGAACACCAACTTCAATTTTAGATAATATAATATAAAAAGAACCTCATTGTGAACAAAGAATTAGAGTCTGTACCTTGGCATAAAGATATGGAGTAGTAATTGGATAAGAGGACCAGAAATGCTTTAATAATTCTTGAATACATGTCCAATGCTGCGATAAAAAAAGGTTTCTCTTCAGATACTTGAAATTGGATAAAAATCTAGCTACAAAAATAATTTTCTTTAAATTACACAAAAAAACCAGCAAGTAAAATAATACAATAACAAGAAACAAGAATTGCATTTAGCTCAATGTGAGGCCTAATGCAGAACATGTAATGTGCCATAAAACACTTTAAAAAAATCAGAAAAGCCTGTATATTTTGCAAAGTGATTATATGCTATAAAATCAACGGTCAACTCACTTGTAGCAGTTTCTCCTTAATTGCGGTTGGCAATCTGTCTACGACACTCTCCCAAGGATTCTTCCCATGATTATATTTGATGCTGGAGATGCTATGGGTCAACCCATTAAAAACCTATATATGAAGTTGAAGAGTTAGATTATTGCATTAATAACGTATCCCCACTCTTTTTGTATATATATAATATTAATTTACTACCACAATGAAACATGCTAATACCTTCAGAGCAACTTCGGGATTAATTATCGGAACACTCACTCCCATAGCTTTCATCTCTGAAATGGCATCCCTTACTGAACCATAAGCTTCCTGTGTGCTCAAACTACCCAGTGATTCCATTTTACCTGAAGGATCTCTGGAATTTTTTAGTGCATTAGCTTGCTGGGAATCAAAGTAATCCCGAGCATCCTGTTTTCCAAAAGACAGCATAAATTATCTATGTTGTTCTCACTTGTTCCAATAAACTAGAAGAAGATAAAAGGTAAAACCTTAATGCTAAGTGGAGCTAAAGGAAGACTATGTGGTGGCTGGAGGTCCTCTAATGTTGTTGACCTGGAGACTCTATCCAATCTCTCCTCGTTTTCATTTCCATCAGCTCCCTCCTTACCTACATTAGGAGCAAACAACAGTGAAAGATATGAGAACTTCCTATATAAAATTTAGAGGTGGGTAAAGAATGCATAACCTCAAATATCAAAATTAATAAAAGCTAATGTAAATAACACTTACCCTGCTTTGACCTTGCAAGTGCCTCTGCTACAGCCTTTGTGTTGTCTTCCATCTCCACATCTGCATTCAGTTTTCAAACAGAAGTTAAAATCTATAAATTCATCGAGAAAAGTAACCCAATTGTGATAGCAGGTTCAGGCAAAGCAGGCAATATTTGGATTGAAATGGACTAAATAAATTAGATTATGCTATTGACTCATTTCTAAATATATTTAAGGATGTGGAAAACAGGGCAAACTTTAGGGAGTGCCTTACCTACAGTTCTTCCTTCAAGAACAACTGCAGCATGCCGGTTAAGGTCTTGCAATAGAGTTCTTCTGTATATATCATGCTGTGATTCATTTAATTCCTTGCAACCATCACGAAAAATCCCATGATCCTGCATATTACAATATGCAAAAGTTTGAAAAACAAAAATTATAAAAAAAAATTAAGAGTTAAGAGAAGCAATTGTGCACTTCTTGACAGATAAAGCACTTTCAGGAACAACATATAAACTGCTTGATATAAATATAGTGATAATCCAAAATTGAGTTGGAACAAATATAATGTAGCAGATCAGGGAAGAAGGAAGGAAAAATTGGAAATAGAGAATTGTGTTATCAAACATACAGGAAGATGCGAGTAGTCATCTCCTTCATCAGCTTCCATGTCTAAGGTTGGATCAACCCATCTGATCTGCAAATATATGAAGACTTTTAAGGCAAGAAGTCAGGAGAGACAAAATAGACAAATAAATAATTACAAAATTAGGAATTCTCCAAGAATTAAAAAATTGTTAATTAAACAATTGAGTATTGAGGATCCAACTCTCAGAAAGAGCACCTTCTTCCGAACTTCAGTTGCCAGTATATCATCTTCCTTCAGAAAAAGGGCAAGCTCCTCATCTTCAGCAGCCTCTGCTGCTGCAGCATGAACATTTTTCGTACGGTTGAGGTATTCCGCTCTACAATATTTGGTCCAGAATTCCATTTCTGTCATCTAAATGTAAATATATATATCACACCCCAAAACTACGAACACAGTACTTCATAAAACTAAAAAGAGAAATCGGCTGTTGAAACCAAGGTAAGGTTGATAATTGAGATGGCAAATTGCCTAAAATTTAAATAAGATAGTTCCAATGTTCTCATTACCTTTTTTGGTACTAAATTCAAGAATGCCCTGTGAACAGCTGGTTTCTCAGCAAAAATCTGAAAGATTTAACAACGTATACAAAAGAAACATATGTTAGGAAAAATAAATAAATAAAATAAGCAAAGTGTTTGGCAGTATCTTCCAGACAACTTGAGAAGCAAACTAATTATACATGTTGCTAACAAACTTAGAATTGCGTGATTGTTCTAGTTCACTAGCTGCAATGCAAGGAACAAATTTCTTTGATAGGAAGTTATAGACCTTCAATTAAACGGGTTTCTCTAAGTGACCATAACATTAAAGTGGCTAAACAATAAATTGAAAGACCAATCATTTAATGTTGGGACTACCTTAAATACCCGCTGTAATATTTTTTTAACATATTCTACATTTTTATCATAGGTAACATCAACTTTTTATTACTTAAACAAATTGTACATTACATGCTCTGCCATATTTACCATGTTATATGCTCTGCCATCTTTACCATGTTAAGATAATGGTTTTTCTTCATTATTCCGTTAAACTGATTCTGGCCTAGATTTTTCACCATTTTTCCCTTCAACGTATTACGTAAGTTTAAATATCACCCCATAGATACAATTTCTGAACATAGCAAGAGCATGACCATACTCTTGCTCAAATCATGCTTTCATATCAACGGAATAAACAATTGCAGAACAAATTAAATAAAAAAAAAAGTGAGATAAACACCTGTAAAATAATCTCTGGCGTCAAACTAAATGTAACTTTGTTTGTCTGAAAAACCACAAAATAACAATTACAAAATTTCCATGTAATAAAATTACACAACAGTACTGAAAAACAAATCCCTCAACCTCAATACTGAAAAACAAATCCCTCAAAGTCTCACCACACACATATAGAGAAAGAATGAATTACATACCTGACCATCAGTCAATGGTCTGATGTCAGAAATCATCACACTTTTAAAGCCAACCCGTTGGTTTGAATTCCTGCTGGAGTCGTTATCCAGCAACTTCTGCATTTATGAAAAAGCATCAGAATTACAATCACAAGTCCCCTAATACTTATTTGATCTTCTCATGAACAAAAAAATATAGTTCAAGGCAGATGTTTTCCATTGGAGAAACAAAATGGTTTAAATTAATAAAAAGGCTGAAAATTCATAGTAAATGGTAAGGTAATAAAAGAAAACCCAACCTTCCTTGCTGCCCAAAATTCAGCTTCTGTCAAGATATTACCACCTACAAATTGTTGATGAAGTTTCTGCAACTCACTGTAGAGAAAAATATTTAGTGATATCAAGTGATATACTATAGATCTATCAGAGTTTAACAAAAGTGGTACATTAAGCAGAAAAGAAGGATGCCAAATTAAATTATTGTTAGAGAAAGGTGTGAAATAAGCTTCCTTTCAATTCCACATATTTAGCTAGATATTCAATTCCACATTTCATAATAAATATTTAACCTTATCTTTGAACAATGCAACTACATGTTAAGTACAGAAATGATACATTTTATAATAAATGAAAAAAAAAATACAATGAAAATCTGAAATTTATTAATAAAACGGAGAGCCTATTTACAAGATCTCCAAATTTCTACTTTATGTTGATACCAATTTACTTACATGTACAGAATAGTAAAGGTGCTCATTTTAGATCAATTTTGGCACCATCTCAAAATGCTTTGTTCTATCTTGCTGTGGGATTTCTACACTCTCATTCTTAAGTTGGAATGTTTATGCAAGCAATGTTACTTTACCAAGCATAAATAGTCCAACTTTTTTAGATGTGCTTATTAACTCAATGCACAACCTTACATAGTTTACATTTAGAGCAAATTCACAAAAAACATGACATCTTAGGAGTAAAGCGTTTACAACAATATGTCATTATCTTCTTTTTTTTTTTTTTTTTTTTTTTCTCAATTGAACGAAACCATGAGTGAAATAAGGATTTAGAAAAGTGCATGGATACATTGACACTAATAAAAATCTTATAGGAGTTGACAATTAATTCTAGTAAGTAGTAAAGCATAATCAAAAATATTTTGTGTGTATGAAAGATAGAAAGCACCTCATTGACTTGAAGTGAGGAACTTAAGCAATATGTATCAAATAAAAATAGTTGCCTTCTAATTACATGACTATAAGGAAGTAAAATTACCTATCCTCTTGCAAAAGCTTAATCCGGAGCTGCATTTCTGCTGCACTAAGTTGCTCATCATGTTTTACAGCAGCTTTTTCAGAAGCAACGCTTGAAGTGTCTTTAGACTTCTCAAGGATTTTGCCTATTTGCATAGTGCCGAGAACCACATAATAAGAATAAGCCATTTAAACCTATACAGTATCCGAAACAAAAAACAAACAGTAAAATAATGAAATAGTATTGGCAAGGAAACGGGAAACATCTTTTTCTTCTTCTCAGAACAAGCGTGTACTCTCACAAAAGATGCCAAAAAAAGAAAAAAAAAAAAAACTATAGACATATCCAGTAACTCCGTGGTTGCATAATGCAATTTTTCTAATACATATATACTATATCCCATAAGCAAACTACAAGCTTCAAAGCAAATTGACGAGGACTTACTCACAAAATCCCTGCAAACATGGAGATCCGAATAATTGTCAAACTCAAAAATGTAGCTTCCACCCTGAAATAACAAAACATTAGCCCATCATCACATAACATTACACCATAAAAAACAATAAAAGATAACTAAAAATTGTTAATGTTAAAAATGTAAGAATAAAAAAAAAAAAAAAAAATTTATTAAAAAAATTATAAAAATAAAAAAAAAAACAACCTGAGTATTGGATAAATTAATCAATGGCGGCTTGTTCGATCCCTCCTTTGTGTACTTATGCCCTGTAAATAAATTCCATCAGCAGAACAACTAAAAATTAAAAATTTCACAAACAGTAATAATCAATGTCATATATTCACCGATTTAAAAAAATAAAATAAAAAGAAAAAGAAAAAAGAATCCACCTTGAATTGACTTAAATTCCACAGCCAACTTTGTACTAGAGTTACGATTATCCGGCATAAACATCAATTTTTGCTCATTCTGCACCAAATTTAACAAAAAATCAATAATTTAGCCAAGTTTCGATGGAAACAGCAATATCAAATCATCAACGATAAAGAAAAACATCAATGTTACCAATCTTAAAGCACCAGATGTGCCAGAGTCCTTGACGGAGGTCTTGTACTTGGCTCGCTTGGTCACGTGACCGCTCAACATCATCATCGTCATCGTTGCTGCCAATCAAATCACCATTAACACCAGTTAAAAATCCAAGCTTGTCAATTTAAATCAAGCCAACCAATCATTCATTCAATAAAAATCCCAAAACTTCTCTCAGTAGTGAAATACTCGCACACACAACACATCACAGTTGTTAGCTCTTCGGTTAAAGTTGACCACTTTTGACTAAAATGCCCTTACATTTACAAAAAACAAAGTCAGAATAATTAAAATAAATTAAAAAAAAAAAAAAAAATAGTCCACCAGGTCCACCTCCAGAGAGTGTGTGTTTATCTAATGGTGTGTTTATCTCATATCATAATTACATAATTATATTCGAAAAATGTTAATTATTAAAACCACGTTAACAAATCACAAATTCACAACAACAAGAAGCTCGGGTCACCCCATCCCGAAACCCATGTATTGGGAATCATCTGCCAATTCATCCCAAATCCGCATAATTTCACTCAATTTCCTCAATTATTTCCCTAAATCAAAGAAATCTACTCCTAAAGTTGAAAACTCACGCATCAAATCCACAATTATGCTCAAAATCATATACCTAAATGCTAGGGTTCAAAAGTTAAGTTACCTCGGCAGTTTAAGCAAAGCCGCGGCAACGAAATCGGTTGTGTAGACGTGCGGCGGAAAGGCGGGACCACTTCCAGCAGAAGACGGACGGCGATGAATCCTTGCGCCGCGGAAGAGTCGACAGATCGGGAAGGCGACCGGGACGGCTGCTTGCAACAGCACGATGAAGGCGACGGCTGCTGGCGACGATCGGGATGCCTCGGGTCAGGTGGGATTTTGGTTGGTTAGGGCAACACTCCAAAATTTGGTTTTGTTATTAACGGCAATAATATCATTTTGGGGGCATTTTTGCCAATTTTTTCTATCTGGGTGTACATTTGCAATAACCCCTAAAAAAGGGCATTTTTGCTAAATTCACTAGAAATTTTGAAAATGAGTAAATGCACAAACCTCTTGCAGCTAAATGTACCTTTTGTTCAAAATTATACAAACATCCCCCAGTATTGATTGACTTCCGTTAAAATTAACTTTGATCAAATTTTTAGGATAAAATGACTTTAATACCCTTATTTGTTTTATTTAATAACCTAAAATAAATATTATACAATAAAAATTTAAAATTTTATTAAAAATAATAAGGATAATGTTGTTATTGTTTTAGATATTTATCACTATTTTCAGAGATATACTATATAGTATATAATAAAAATATTAAGGATAATGTTGTTATTTTTTTAGGTTAATTACACATTATCCTCAACATTTTTATTATATATCATATAATATATCTATGAAAATAGGTGATGAATATCTTTAAAAAAAATTATATTATCCTCATTATTTTTATTAAAATTGATTTTATTATATAATATTTATTTGATTATTTATTTTAGTTTTTTAAATAATACAATAGGAGCATTAAAGTCATTTTAGTATAAAAGTTTGGTCAAACGGTAAGTTTAACTGAAGCCAACCAATATTAGGAGAGTTTTGTGTAATTTTGAGTAAAAGATCCATTTAACTGCAATTAGGTTTAAATTTAAGGGAGGTTTGTACAATTACTTCATTTGATAAATATTTTGAAAATCCTAAAATGGCCCTATTGAATTAGTTGATACATGGCTCATAACTTTATTTCTCGGGTTTTCTCCTTTGTGAAGGAGCAGTGTTGGACAAATGTATTCATCTTAATTGTATTTTCCATTTTATTTTATAATGAATTATGTTTATCTATAAATAAAATAAAATAAAAACTTACATACAAAATTTTCACTTTCCATAGTAGAATCTGAAAATGTGTTGGCAAGATGATATATATATATATATATATATTTGCCATCATCAATTTACTATAAATATTGTCAATGCTCGACACATAAATGTTTAAATTAGTTCACACTAATATAACTTCATCAATGCGTTGGATGTGAACTATTAGATTTACATACTTTGATTCAATGCGTTGGATGTAAACCATTAGATTTACATACTTTAACTCAAAGTGTATACACTTGTCAAAACTTCTGTATAATCAATGGTCCATATGCATTGGTACTGATGTAGTTACATCAGTGTGCACTGATCAGAACGAGACCGATGCTGGACAATTGACATGTTTCCTAAACATATATGTTAAGAACAAACTCATCATCAATGCCGGTCATGAGGTTTTGGAGGCCCCAGGGCGAATATATAAAAGGGTTCAAAAAAAAATTGTCACTATTTGGGGCGGTTTTTGTAAGGATATCACCACATAACTAATTCAAGTTTAAAAGGCACCTATTTAGATGATCAGACAAAAATACCCTTATTTTAT
This sequence comes from Acer negundo, assembly GCA_035582765.1. Classification (NCBI taxonomy): domain Eukaryota; kingdom Viridiplantae; phylum Streptophyta; class Magnoliopsida; order Sapindales; family Sapindaceae; genus Acer; species Acer negundo. Next base: position 13,388,964 of record CM069242.1, read on the forward strand.
CAGTTTGTATCTTTTCAAACCTAGAGAGAAAACAGTTGTGAGAGAGAGAGAAAAAAAAAAAAAAAAACATCGGCTGTAAGAAATACGCCTGAAAACTTGCGAACTCACCGGCAAACTCACGGCAAACAATAAAAACCACATCAAAACCACATTAAAACAACAATCTTAAGCTGGTTGTGTGAATTTTGAATCAAATTGAAAAGGCTCAGAGACTATTTACAAAGTCTCGAAGTCAATGTTTAAAGTCTCGAAACTAGTGTTAAAAGCCTCAGAGACTATTTACAAAGTCTCGGAGCCAGTGTTAAAAGGCTCGGAGACTATTTACAAAGTCTTGGAGATACAAATTTTTTTAAAAAAAGCTGATAGTTAAAAAGGCTCGAACAATGTATGAAAAGTCTCAGAGAACTGTTGAAAAGGCTCGAATACAATGTTAAAAGTTTTTGTTCGAGACTTTTTGAATCTCCGGGACTTTTAACATTGTATTCGAGCTTTTTCAACAGTTCTCCGAGAATTTTCATACATTGTTCGAATATTTTCCAAGCCTTTTTAACTATCAGCTTTTTTTAAAAAAATTTGTATCTCCAAGATTTTGTAAATAGTCTTTGAACCTTTCTCGAGCCTTTTAACACTGGCTCCGAGACTTTTAACATTGACTTCGAGACTTTGTAAGTAGTCTCCGAGCCTTTTCAATTTGTTCAACAATGGAATATTCAAAACCAAAAAAATCTTCGGAGGCGCTGCCCCCACACCCCCGCGAACTGGTCGAGCAACCCCCGAATGCATCTGTGTAACTATTAAACTAATTATCCAATGACGTTCAACCTCCATTGAAGGTATGTTAAACAGACTTCTATGAAGAAGATGAAAAAATAATTATAAAAAAAAAAAAAAAAAACTTCAAAGTAAGAGAATGTGTGTAAAGTAAGAGCATTTTTGTCCGTTTACCATAATAGGTGTCTTTTAAACTTAAATTATTAAAGTGACGAGTTTCTTACAAAACCCCTTTAAAAAAATGACATTTCTCACCATTTCCTCATAATAAAATGGGGCATTTTGTTTAATCTTGCAGCTAAATCTTGTGAAATCCTGTACTTAATAATAATAATAATATATTATATTTTTTGAGAAAATTTACAAAAACTTAATCAAAGTAATTTTCATCAAGTTTATATCGCAATACATATAAAAAACAATCTTGAAAAAAAAAATTACAAACAAATAGATCTGCATGACAATTTCCACTTAAAGAAATAATGTATGTAAATAAGAAGAGACGAACTTGGTTAGAAAATGAAAAAGGATGTGGAGACCTACTCTCTTTTATTTTATTTTATTTTATTTAGAATTTAAAAAATAAATAAAAGAAAATGTATATTTGGTAATGTTTGGGGCAAGCTTACAAAATATTATTTTTTTAAAACTCTTAATGAGGTGTATATGCAAAAAGGGATGCACATACAATTTTTTCAGAGGTGCAAATAAAGCTATTTATTTGCTTTTAATAATTATGATGAAAATCCATTTTGAGCTCTATCTTTATATAAGAAGTTGATTTACACATCCTTTTTTCTTATTTTGGGCCCAAATAAGATATAATTATATGAATTTTGAAAAATAACAACAAATTTGGACCCGGGCCACTTATTTATCAAAGTTCAAAGATGTAAACACTAAACACAGAAAATAAAAATAAAAAATGGGCCTTTTTTAGGCCTTTTTTTCTGGGCCCTAGGCGGGCGCCCCTAGTCGACCCACCTCAAGGCCGGCACTACTCATTATATAAGGATAAACCCGTTTTATTCTTTTTAAGGCACCAAGATCAATAAAAAATTTATCTTTATCCAAATCATATATACAACAACGGATTAGAATCCTCTCATTGATCTTTGTTTTTCCTTGGCATTTTTCAAGTATATTTAAAACACCAAATTGCATGATAGAGAAAAAAGTGATCAAATATTGACTATGCATTTTTTTATTTTGCTTAGGTGTCATTAAATTATGAAAAGTTAAGGAAAAACAATACAAGGAGAGGATCTTGATCCATACAACAACACAAATAATAATATATTTTTTTTGAAGATGTTAAAAACACACTTAGACAATGAATTATGGTCTCGACATTGATGTAATTAAATATTGATAGAGATAGAAGTTGGACATAGTGATTGGTAGTGACCTATATAAAGTTATTGAATCCTACTTGAAAATTTAGAAATCTTGTATTGGAAAACTTACAAACTACATGTTATCAAAATATTCTCATTGATGCATGGATTTGAGAGAAGTGCCAAAAAGCATCCAACCAAGTCGATATTTTTCAAGATTTATGGTACCATTTGATAAAGACTTATATATATAGAGTTCCAACATATACCATCAACTTGATATCACATATCAAGCTTGGGTTTTCATTGTGTATTAAAAGCCACATATGCTTTTGAATTTTGATAAAAGTTAACATATCCAAATTCCCTAGCTTGTGATTGGTTATTAATTTCAAAAGAATATAAATTAAGAATGATAATCACATTTTTTTTTATTTATCAAAATGATAATTATATCTATTTGTGAATTGGGATGCTTATTATTGTTGAATGTATTTATACATAAATTCAATAATAATATTATAGTTTCCTAAAATATGATAAATGCTTAGATGAAACAAATATACAATGTTATTTGTATGTTTAACCAATATCATTAATTCAAAATTATCATTTTACATTTTAAAATAGAAAACAAATATTGTAATAAAATGAGATTGGTTCATTAGTAAACTCATCACACCTACACCATAAAGTTGTTGGGTTCAAGTCATATTTAGGAATGGCAATGGGCCGGGTTCAAACGGGTTTGACAAAATCCAAACCCAAACCCGTGAAACTTTATGTCTACCAAACCCGCCCGTGAACCCGTGAAAATAAATGGGTATGGGTTCGGGTTTCAACTACAGGTTTATGGGACACCCAAACTCGCCCACAAACCCATGAAAACAAGCAGGTCCAAGGGTTAAACCTGCGAACCTGCCAATTTTTTTTTTGAAAATTATTTATATATTATTTAAATATAAGAAATATTATAATTTTAAAGAATAAAAACACTTAATATATTGAAATGTTTACATTTTATTTTCTATATAATTAAAAAAATTATTGGAGTTTAAATTTATAATATTTTATTATTTAAAATATTATATAATTTTTATTGTTCACGGGTCATCCGTGGGTTTGTTTTCCAAACCCAAACCCGTTGGGTTTTTACTTATATAGGTTCACGGGTTCGTGGGTCATAAATTCACCGACCAAACCCTCTTCAAACGGGTTGGGTTAAGACGGGTCCAATGGGTTCGGATTTAATTGCTATCCCTAGTCGTATCTCATCTAGAACATAATTTTGAATATACCCTCAAAGTTAGATGAGGCATCTTAAGGCCTATAAATAGATAGACAATGGGACTCAAAACTTCATTAAGTACGATTAGTGTGGGACTTTATTTTGAAAAAATAAAATAAAATTGATTTGTGACAAGTACATGACAAGCTTAACATATGCTTTCAATTGTTGTTTTAAGTTTTGTTTGTTTGTCTTCTCATGGGAATAGGAAACAAGTCTTATCAAATGATAGCCGTATCTTAACTAAAAGTTTAAAAAAGGGGTCAAATATTGACATATCAATATCCATCCAGACTTTCTACCTCATTGTCCCCTTTTGTAATAATGTACTTTATATAGCAAAGCAAATTGTTGGTGTCATTTCTAATCTAATGACTTTTGTATTTTGGAAATTAGAATAGAGCTAACTATTAATTTAGTTTTTATTATAAAATATTTTTTAATATATATTTAATACTTTGATTTTTTTAAAATACAACAAATTGGCCATTTTAACTAGCTCTTTAATGACCAAGACTAATAAAGACTACAAAATAAACAATTTTGACATGTACATTTTAACACTTGTCACTAAAACTCTACTATTAAAAAAATAAAAGATAAAAATGTAAAAATTAAATATTTTTTATTCTTTAATTTGTTAACTATTTAGTTTCTATTTTTTAAAACAAAATAATAATAATAATAATGTCAACATTTCATTGATATTGTTGTAAGACACATAATTGTTCTTGAAAACATTAATTTTAAGTAAATGATTGATTAACGTTGGAAATGATTTGATGCAACTCTAAAATTATATAACTAAATAAGTTAAAACATGAAAAGTATATTTTTTTAAGTGATATTTCACTATAATCTAGGGATGAATTGATAATTCTTATAAAATGTGGCTAAGATATGGTGTTGGATTCCATTGATTTTAAAGATATTTATTTTCGCAATCTTTATATATACAAGTAAATGAATGGTTTCATATGAGATAATTAAATTATTGGTAGTAGTTACTCCCCTCCCGTCAAGAATCAATATTAGTTTGTAGTACATCATATAAAATGTAAATTTTAACCCCACGAGAGCCCTTTTAAAGATAAAACCGTGAGATTCAACTGATCAAAATATACAATACCTCGTGAGTAGCGGTCTAGTGCACACAATGCAAAATTTTGTTATATAATTCATAGACTGAGTTAATACAAGATTGATGTAATGTGTGTGTATTTATATGCCTCTTACTAAGATTTTTTATTCTTCCATTCTTGACATAGAATCCAAGAGTGGAAACCACTAATATCAACTCCACTTGCAGGCAACAAAATGCTGTGATTTTTCAAGATGCTGATGTGGCATCAATTTTATCTCATTGACTTAAATAAATAAATAAATAACATTATATATAAAAATAAAAATAAAAGAACATTAGATATTCCATTACCACCGATCATACCCCTTTCCTAAGGAAATCAGCCGCCATGAAGAACTCAACTTTCAGATGGATTGGAGCATAGACTTAAGATCAACTGATTTTCAAGGCTTTTCACCACTGGAAAGCACAACAAGACCAATTAGAGAATACTTATACTCATTAAGACGTGACTGGTAAGCCTTGTGATCAACCCAAATTGAAACATATCCTCCATTTTTTGAGGGAACCATAGGCACCGTCTCAACCTGAATGAGAGGAGCTTTGAGGAGATCAGCATAATGTTGGAAAATTCCATCATGTGGGGCCACACATATAAATATTAAATGTGTTATGCTATCTTTGGTTAAGCCTAAATTAAAGTGATATAATTAAGATTTAAAGATGTTGGAAAATTCCATCATGTGGGGCCACACATATAAATATTAAATGTGTTATGTTATATTTGGTTAAGCCTAAATTAAAGTGATATAATTAAGATTTAAAGTATTAAGGCTTAAGGGTATAATTGTTATGGAATTAATGTGTAGATACTATAATGCTATATCTAATTTGATGAGGGGCCGAATTAGAAATAGTAAAACCTATAATAATCTAATTATTATATATTAGGGTTATGGTCCCCAAATTATACGATCTTTTTCAGTTTGTCTGTATCCTCATCAACAGAGCAACAGAGAACAATTTAGGGTTCACAAAGATCGTGATAATTTGGAAGATCACAATCCATCCACCAACTCCGGCAATGGATTCAAGTACGCTTCCGCTTTCTATTATATCCATTTTCTCTTGGATTAATATGAGTTATTAATATGTATTTAGGGTTTGATTAATCATGATATAGAAACATGTTTAGGTTAATATTCTGATCGATTATGTGCCTATGCATGTTGATTTAGTTTTAATCAAACTAACTTACAACTGATATCAGAGCCACCTATGATCGATTCTTGAGAATTTAAGGAGTTTTTGGAGATTTGTTGTGATGTTAAATCACTGTTTGATATATATTGTTTTTCCTTTTGTTCGAACAATTTTTTTGTCTATATTGCTTGGATTCATATATATGTATTAAAATATGTATGATACATGTTTAATAAATCGATGCTTTGGATACAGAAATATTGTTTAATATATATATTACTGATATATGTTATCTGATATGTTGTTAAAGAAATAAAGAAATTTTTTTTTTTTTGGGTTTTGCTTTGTTCATCTGCTACTTTTAACAGCATATTTATTGTATAATATATATGTTGAATCCACAAATACATATATATCCAATATTTGGTACTGTACTGATGCTTGAGTATTGGATTCAGTGAACAATATTGTTTTGGTGTTGTATTGATGCTTGCGTATTGATAGTGAACAAAATTGTTTCATTTTTGCGAATATTGTTTGAGTTTTTGGGTATCACTTCAGACCGAAAATAATGACAATAATTTATTTATAAAAAAAAAAAAATTCCAGTGCCTGCAAGTGATTGAATTAAATTAGATAGTGTATATCTGTGTTTGGGAACTCAGACCTTGCATTGAAAAAGGTCGTTTGATGACCCACACGATTGGGTCGACCAAACCAATGCCGTGCGATCGGGCTACCGCCACACGTTCGACTATGGTCGATGGGCCTTGCGCCGCCGTGCGTTGCCTTCAAGCGACGAATGGACTGTCAAGGCGGCGGTGCAACACAGTCCTAGGGTTTCTAAAAGTTGTTTTTGCTCAGGCCCCTTTCTTGAAAATTTGAAATTTTTTATGGGTATTTTGTAATTATTTTGGACCATTATGTGATTTTGATAAAATATTGGGGTGAATTTTGTAATTATTGAAACTTAGGAGCCTTTCTGTAACTTTGCAGACTCAGGAGCTGATTTGTAATTTTAAAATTAAGGGGCCTTTCTATAATTTTATATAATTAGGGGCCGTTTTGTAATTTTTTTAAAAAATTTAACTCAAATTCAAATATTTTTGGTATACCTTTTATGGTTAAATAAAGTAGCCCATCATTCTAAATGGTTTAATTGAAACAAGATATCGCCAAAGTGACCTCTCTTGTGTAGATTGTTCATGAGGGATATTGGATGTTTGTGTGTGTGTAAATTCATGCGGGAATTAGCCGGCCCAAAGGAAGGTTAATATTTGGCCGAATTGCACACACACCTGTGGTGATAAACATGTGACAATTATAAGGTTTTAAATGTGAATAATAAGTCGATCCAAAGATAGATTTATTATTTAATATGAATTATTATCAATGGTTGATAATTACAACAAAAGTACCACTTAAAGTTAATATTGTGTGTGTGTAAATTCATACGGGTATTAGCCGACCCAAAGGAAGGTTAATACTTGGCCGAATTGCACACACACCTGTGGTGATAAACATGTGACGATTATAAGGTTTTACATGTGAATAATAAGTCGATCCAAAGATAGATTTATTATTTGACATGAATTATTGTCAATGTTTGATCACTGCAACAAGAGTACCATTTACAATTAATATTACTGTCCAAAGACTTAATATTAATGTTGTGCTAGGTCTCTTGAGATGAGACTTACTATTATTTGAATTTGTTGATTAATGTATTTGGTTATTAATGGGAGCATGTTTGTTTATTTGTTTGTTTTGTTCTCTATTCGACTAGTATTTTTACTATATTTGTTAATATCAACTCTATACCCATGCTTAATGGGTCTAACTTTAAGGATTGGAAGGAGAATATAGAAATTGTTCTCGGCTGCATGGATATGGACCTTGCACTTTGGAGTGAGCAATCTGCTTCTCTTACGGATATAAGTTCTCCTGATGAAAGAAAGAAATTTGAGAAGTGGGATCGCTCAAATCGCATGAGTCTTATGATCATTAAGCGCGGCATTCCGGAGGCATTTAGGGGTGCGGTATCTGAAAAGATAACCAAAGCCAAAGAGTTCCTAGTCAAAATTGAAAAGCGTTTTACGAAAAACGATAAGGTAGAAACAAACACGCTTCTGCAAAGCTTGATTTCTATAAAGTACAAAGGCAAGGGGAACATAAAAGAGTACATTATGGAAATGTCTCATATTGCTTATAAGCTTAAGGCACTGAAGCTTGAGCTGTCTGATGACTTGCTCGTGCATTTGGTATTAATATCACTTCCTGCACAATATGATCAATTTAAGGTCAGTTATAACTGTCAAAGGAGAAATGGACCCTTAATGAGCTCATTTTTTACTATGTGCAAGAGGAAGGGGGATTAAAGCAGGACATGACTGAAAATGCTCATTTGGCTAGCACCTCTAAGGACAAGGGCAAAATGAGTGTCAGGACTGACTATGGTGGTGGATACTATGGCAGATATGACGGTTTAGGTGAGCATCTTATATTCTGAACTGAGTGCCAACTAAAGCAGCTGCAGAAACACCTTATAAGCTTTGAACGGGCAGAAAACCTAGTCTAAAGCATTTTCACATTTGGGGATGTCCAACTGAGGCAAGACCTTACATGCCACATGAAAAGAAATTGGACTTCAAAACTGTAAGCAGCTACTTCATTGGCTACTCTGAGCGATCTAGGGGCTATAAGTTTTATGATCCCACACTTAGGTCAATTTTTTGAGACGGGAACTGCCATATTTTTTGAGGATGTTGAGTTTGAGGGGAGAAATAAGGTTAGAGACATTGTCATTGAGGAGGAATCGGTTTTGATTCCCATTATCGCTTTTGACAATGTGCAGGTTTCTATACCTGTCATTGATCAAGAAGCGAATACGGATCCTCAACCAGATAATGTTGATCAACCCCCTATTCAAAATGAGGTAATTGTTCTTGAGGAACAAACTCAAAAACCTCAAGAACCAGTGCCATTAAGGCGATCCACCAGAGAAAGGAGAAATACTATTTCGGACGATTTTATCGTATTTCTCTAGGAACATGAGAAACACATTGGAATGGTGGAAGATGATCCTATCAACCTCCATCAAGCAATGCAAGGTTCCAATTCTCAAAAGTGAATTGATGCCATGAATGAGGAGTATAAGTCTATATGCAAGACAATAAGGTTTTAGAACTTGTCCAATTACCAGAAGGTGCGAAACCCATTGGTTGTAAATGGATTTTTAAAACCAAAAGGGATTCGAAAGGTAATGTGGAGAAGTATAAGGCTCGTCTTGTAGCTAAAGGCTTTACCCAAAAGGAAATGATTGACTTTAAAGAGACTTTCTCTCCATTTTCAACAAAAGACTCTTTTAGGACAATCATGACACTTGTTGCACATTTTGACCTTGAGTTTCATCATATGGATGTCAATACGGCGTTTCTCAATGGTGACATTGATGAAACAATTTATATAATGCAACCAGAAAACTTTGAGTCAGGAGACCTAAAGAATATGGTCTGCAAATTGACAAAATCTATTTATGGACTCAAGCAAGCTTCCCGTCAATGGTACCACAAGTTTCATCAAGTGATTATCTCATTTGGTTTTGAGATAAACATTGTTGATAATTGTGTGTATCACAAATTCAGTGGGAGTAAACACATATTCTTGGTTTTATATGTCGATGACATACTGCTTGCCACAAATGATATAGGCATGTTGCACGAAACCAAGAGATTTCTATCAAAGAATTTTGAGATGAAAGATCTTGGTGACGTCTCTTTTGTATTAGGGATCCAGATATAACGAGATCGATCTCGGGGTATTCTTGGATTATCACAAATGAGCTATATCGATAAAGTGCTCAAAAGGTTTGGCATGCAGGACAGTAAACCAGGTGACACCCCTGTCTCTAAGGGAGACAAGTTCAGTCTCAATCAATGCCCTAAAAATAACCTTAAAGTTAAGGAAATGCAGAAGATTCCCTATGCATCAGCTGTAGGTAGTCTAATGTATGTTCAAGTGTGTACGCGTCTTTTGTATTAGGGATCCAGATATAACGAGATCGATCTCGGGGTATTCTTGGATTATCACAAATGAGCTATATCGATAAAGTGCTCAAAAGGTTTGGCATGCAGGACAGTAAACCAGGTGACACCCCTGTCGCTAAGGGAGACAAGTTCAGTCTCAATCAATGCCCTAAAAATAACCTTGAAGTTAAGGAAATGCAGAAGATTCCCTATGCATCAGCTGTAGGTAGTCTAATGTATGTTCAAGTGTGTACGCGTCCAGATATTGCGTACATTGTTGGTATGTTAGGTAGATACTTAAGTAACCCTAGGATGGATCATTGGAAAGCAGCCAAACGGGTTATGAGATATTTGCAGAGAACAAAAGATCACATGCTCACATATAGGAGATCGGATCAATTGGAGATCATAAGGTATTCCGACTCCGATTATGCTGAATGCCAAGATAGTAGGAGATCCACATTAGGCTACATATACCTGTTGGTTGGTGGAGCTATTTCTCAGAGGAGTGCCAAACAGACACTCATAGCTTCTTCCACCATGGCAGCAGAATTTGTAGCATGCTATGAGGCATCCAACCATGGGATATGGCTGCGAAATTTTGTCATTGGGCTGCGCATTCTGGAGGGTATTGAAAGACCACTCAAACTATATTGTGACAATAAGTCAGCAGTGCTCTATTCCAACAACAACAACATGAGCTCATCTAGGTCAAAATATATTGACATTAAGTTCTTAGTTGTAAAGGAGAGAGTGTAGAGTGGACAGATATCCATAGAGCACATTGGGACAAACTCAATGATAACGGATCACCACCCAAGGTCTTTCATGAGCACACTGCTCATATGAGTGTTATTTTGTGTGAGGATATCACATTATAGTGGGAGTTTGTATCATTTTATATTTTATTGTTTTATGTTTGATTTTTTGGACATACTTATGTATTTATGTATTTGGATATTTTTTCTGATCAGAAATAAAGTATTCAGTTCATTTAATTCTATAACATTGTGTTAAACATTGATCTCACTAAGGAATAAAGTAGGACCAGTTGGAAATAGACATGTATATATCACATTGCATGTAATTCCATGCTATGCATCCATGATTGATCTATGTTATTTGGTTATGTTGGTGTACGTGACCATTGCTGGGTTTAGTCACGCTAAATGTGATGAAAACCGCTTTGATCCTATAACAGCATAATCAATGGATGAGATTGTTCAGATATACCTTTAAATTGTGGTAGCAAAATTTTGGAGCTCATAAAGTCATACACATTTGTATAATTACATATGTGACCCAGTGGGAGATTGTTGGAAAATTCCATCATGTGGAACCATACATATAAATATTAAATGTGTTATGCTATCTTTGGTTAAGCCTAAATTTAAAATGATCTAATTAAGATTTAAAATATTAAGGCTTAAGGGTATAATTGTTATGGAATTAATATGTAGATACCATAATACTATATCTAATTTGATGAAGGGCCGAATTAGAAATAGTAAAACCTATAATAATCTAATTAATATATATTAGGGTTACGGTCCCCAAATTACACGATCTTTTTCAGTTTGTCTGTATCCCCATCAACAGAGCAATAGAGAACACTTTAGGGTTCACAAAGATCGTGATAATTTGGAAGATCACAATCCATCCACCAACTCCGGCAATAGATTCAAGTACGCTTCTGCTTTCTATTATATCAATTTTCTCTTGAATTGATATGGGTTATTAATATGTATTTAGGGTTTGATTAATCATGATATAGAAACATGTTTAGGTTAATATTCGGATAGATTATATGTCTATGCATATTGATTTAGTTTTAATCAAACTAACTTACACATAAGACATACCTTTAGCAAATGAAGGATAATTCACATGCGAAGGCAGAACCGAATCTCCTTTGTCTAAATGCGAGCAAGTACCCACAAGAGGATCAACCCAAACACATACAGAAATAGACCCAGACGAAGCCTCAATAGGATCCACTTGACTAGAAGGCTCATACATAAACACCTCTAAAGGAAGCGAATCAGAAGCCACAAACAACAATGCCTCCATGAACATGGGGTCCATCATAAAACCTCATTGGTCAAATTCCTCCCATAATAACTATGCACAACAACTATAATCAAAACCAAGCAAACCACCCAATAACACCACCAAAACAAGCACAATACGCCAAAATAACAATTGAAACAAAGATAAATCCATCAATCCATGTCCATCACAAATGCCAATCGTAAAATCTTCTTTAAATAAAAAGAAATAAAACTGTTATTCTTTTATATTTAAAGAAATTGCATTAAAAAAAAACATCAATCTAAGCATAAAGCACGATGACATGTGGTCCCAAGAAATCATAAGCAAGAAAGACAAAACCTGGTGTGGTCCCAAGAAAGCAAACAAAAAGCCTCTCTCCACAAGCCTAATGTTTTCCTTACGATGGCGGCTTTAAAACTATTTCCTTGCGGCGGCGATTCCAACCGACGCCATAATAAATTCATCAATTTAACGGAGATTATTTTGTAAATAATTAATTTTCATTTTCACTTTCCATAATACCATCTGAAAATGTGTTGATAAGATTATTATTATTTTATTTTTTCTTTTTTTGCCATCATCAATTTACTATAAATATTGTCGATGCTTGACACTCGACATGTTTCTTTTATATATATATATATATATTAAGAACAAACTCATCATATAAGAATAAACCCGTTTTATTCTTTTTAAGACACTAAGATCAATAAAAAATTTATCTTTATCCAAATCATATATACAACACAAATAATAATATATATATATATTTTTTTTCAAGATGTTAAAAACACAATTAGACAATGAATTATGATGGTCTCAATAGAAATTGGACATAGTTATTGGTAGTGACCTATATAGAGTTACTGAATCCTACTTGAAAATTTAGAAATCTTGTATTGGAAAACTTACAAATTACATGTTATCAAAATATTCTCATCCGATTCATGCATGGATTTGATAGAAGTGCCAAAAAGCATCCAACCAAGTCGATATTTTTCAAGATTTATGGTACCATTCGATAAAGACTTTTATATATAGAGTTCCAACATATACCATCAACTTGATATCACATATCAAACTTGGGTTTTCATTGTGTATTAAAAGCAACACATACTTTTGAATTTTGATAAAAGTTAGCATATCCAAATTACCTGGCTTGTGATTGGTTATTCATTTCAAAAGAATATAAATTAAGAATGGTAATCACATTTTTTTTTTATTATTATTATCAAAATGATAATTATATCTATTTGTGAATTGGGATGCTTATTATTGTTGAATGTACTTATACATAAATTCAATAATAATATTATAGTTTCCTAAAATATGAGAAATGCAAACAAGTATACAATGTTATTTGTATGTTTAACCAATATCATTAATTCAAAATTATCATTTTACATTTTAAAAAAGAAAACAAATAATGTAATAAAATGAGATTGGTTCATAAGTAAACTCATCACACCTACACTATAAGGTTGTTGGGTTCGAGTCATATACTCATATCTCATCTAGAACATAATTTTGAACATACCCTTAAAGTTAGATGAGGCATCTTAAGGCCTATAAATAGAGAGACAATGGGGCTCAAAACTTGAGTAAAGTATGATTAGTGTGGGACTTTATTTTGAAAAAATAAAATAAAATTGATTTGTGACAAGTCCATAACAAGCTTAACATATGCTTTCAATTGTTGTTTTAAGTTTTGTTTGTTTGATTTCTCTTGCGAATAGGAAACAAGTCTTATTAAATTGTAGTCATATATTAACTAAAAGTTGAAAAAAATGGGTCAAATATTGATATATCAATATCCATCTAGACTTTCTACCTCATTGTCCCCTTTTGTAATAATGTACTTTATATAACAAAGCAAATTGTTGGTGTCATTTCTAATCTAAGGACTTTTGTCTTTTGGAAATTAGAATAGAGCTAACTATTAGTTTAATTATAATTATAAATTTTTTTTAATATATATTTTGTACTTTGATTTTTTAAAAATAAAACAAATTGATCATTCTAACTAGCTTTTTAACGACCGAGACTAATAAAAACTACAAAATAAACAATTTTGACATGTATATTTTAACACTTATCACTAAAACTCTACTATTAAAAAAATAAAAGATAAAAATGTAAAAATTAAATATTTTTTATTTTTTTAATTTGTTAACTATTTAGTTTCTATTTTTTTTTTAAACAAAAAAGAAGTAGTGTTAACATTTTATTGATATTGTTGTAAGACACATAATTGCTCTTGAAAACATTAATTTTAACTAAATAGTTGATTAACGTTGGAAATGATTTGATGTAACTCTACAATTATATAACTAAATAAGTTAAAACATGAAAAGTAGATTTTTTTTTTTTTTTTTTTTTTTTAAAGTGATATTTCACTATAAATTAGGGAAAAAATTGATAATTCTTATAAAATGAGGCTAAGATATGGTGTTGGACTCAATTGATTTTAAAGATATTTATTTCACAACCTTTATATATACAAATAAATTAGTGGTTTGATATGAGAAAATTAAATTATCGGTAGTAGTTTTCTCCCGTAAAGAATTAAGATTAGTCTGTTGTATATAATATAAAATGTTAATCTCAACCCCACGAGAGCCATTTTAAAGATAAAACTGTGAGATTCAACTGGTCAAAACATAAAGTATCTAGTGCACACAATGCGAAATTTTGTTATATAATTCATAGACCGAGTTAACACAAGATCGATGTAATGTGTGTGTATTTATATGTCTCTTACTAAGATTTTTTATTCTTCCATTCTTGACATAGAATCCAAGAGTGGAAACCACTAATATCAACTCCACTTGCAGTGCAACAAAATGCTGTTGATTTTTCAAGATGCTGATGAGGCATCAATTTTATCTCATTATATGAAATAAATAAATAAATAAATAAACATTAGATATTCCATTACTACTCATCATACCTTATCATTTTACTTGATGGATAATCATCAATCCTGTTCCACAAGAGGAAAAAATAAAATAAAATAAAATAAAAGATATTAAATGATAGTGGAATATAATTTCAAAATTATTTGGTCAAAGAGGTCTAAGATTCGTACCGGTGGATGAAAAGAACTATATATATAGTCAATATCAAATGACATATATTCAAATTGAGTTGGTAAACATTGAAAATGAAGTTAATGATCATCTTTTTATAATAAAATATAATATTATTCTATTAATAAGAAGAAGAAAACAATTAAACTAAATTATTTTATTATCGATAAAATCAAATTGTTTTAAAAGTTTTAAAAGATAAGTAACAATACATGTAAACAGAAGTTGCTTATAAAATTTGAAGATGTTTATATAATTTGGAGGGCTCTAAAAGTGGAAGAGGAAACAGATGTGAAAATTAGCACTTGTTTATTAGGAGGTCCCATTTATGTTTAAAGAAGTTAAATAGAGGAAGAGATGATTGATGATTCATTTCAATTTTCATTACTTTAATTTAAGAAGACAAAATAGCAAAACATAGAGCCAACAAGGTGGCCCATTTTCCTTTATCTTCATAATTATTTTGTCACATTTGGAAATGGGAATGATAGATAAGGCATATTTATTGTTGCTTTCTTCTTCTTTTTCTTTTTCTATATTCTGATTTCTTGTCTTTATTCACTTTCCCACTTTTATTATGAAATTTTCAATAATAACGAAGTTGCTCGAACATTCAATTCATTATCGTCTTAGTTTAAGACCATGAAATAATATCATAATAGATTAAATATTCATATATTTCCTTGAATGAAGCTGGTTGGTTTATAATTAACGTGTATCTCTTGTGACTATGCGGTATATCAAAAACAAATGTGGCTTTTGCAATGTATACAAGTTTTGAATACCCTCTAAAAGTTTATTAAGTTACAATTGAAACTAAAGATATTCACTTTTGTATCATTCACATTTTTTGATACTAAGAGTTCAACACAAGTCTTTGAAAATTATTTCAAACACAAATCAAACAAGAGGAAATGGTGGAAAATATCACTTTTTCCAACTCACTTGGTGATAAAGTGACCGGTTTAATAATGTAAGTTTAAAAGGCACTAAAGTAAGTGGTTTCCCAAAATGCCCTTATTTTACACATTCTCTTTCTTACTTTAAAATTTTCTGAGATTTTTTCTTTTATATTCCTCTGTAACAAACCTTCAATGGAGGATGGAGGTTGAATACCATAACATTATCAATTCATCTCCTTTGGATAATTAATTTTGTAGTGCTACGCAAACGCATGCGGTGGTCGAGCTGCCCGGTCAGCTCGCGGGGGTGCAGGGAGCAGCGCCCCCAGAGCTTTTTTTTTCAATTCAAAATCCTAACTGGGTTCCTTTTCATTTGTTATCTGAGTCTTTTGTAAGTCTTTCTCTGGTTATATGAATTTTGAATTTTGAATCTAATTGAAAAGTCTCGGAGAAAAAATGAAAAGGCTCGGACAGTTCATTAAAAGTTTCGGAGAAGAAATGAAAAGGCTCAGAGAAGTTGAAAAGTCTCGGAGAAGAAATGAAAAGGCTCGGAGAAGTAATGAAAAGGCTCGGACAGTTCATTAAAAGACTCGGAGAAGTAATGAAATTAACAAAAAAAAAATTGTTGAAAAGTCTCGAAAAAGAAATGAAAAGGCTCGGACAGTTCATTAAAAAGCTCGGAGAAGAAATAAAAAGGCTCGGATATTCAAAATTAAAAAAAAAATGATTGGCTTAGAGAAGAAATGAAAAGTAGTCTCGGAGAAGTAATGAAAAGGCTCGGAAAAGTCTCGGAGAAGTAATGAAAAGGCTCGGAAAAGTCTCGGAGACTAATTGAAAAGTATCGGAGACTAAATGAAAAGGCTCGAGCCTTTTCATTACTTCTCCGAGCCTTTTCATTTCTTCTCCGAGACTTTTCAATAATTTTTTTTTGTTAATTTCATTACTTCTCCGAGCCTTTTAATGAACTGTCCGAGCCTTTTCATTACTTCTTCGAGCCTTTTAATGAACTGTCCGAGCCTTTTCATTTCTTCTCCGAGACTTTTCAACAATTTTTTTTTGTTAATTTCATTACTTCTCCGAGCCTTTTAATGAACTGTCCGAGCCTGAGCCTTTTCATTTCTTCTCCGAGACTTTTCAACAATTATTTTTTTGTTAATTTTGAATCTCCGAGCCTTTTCATTTCTTATCCGAGCCTTTTAATGAACTATCCAAGCCTTTTCATTACTTCTCCAAGCCTTTTTATTTCTTCTCCGAAACTTTTAATGAACTGTCCGAGCCTTTCTAAGCTTTTTCCGAGACTTTTTCGAGCCTTTTTAACAATATTTTTTTTTCTTAAGGTTTACAAAAGAGTGTTTTAAATTGAAAAAAAGAAAAAGAAAAAAGCAACTAACAAGATTGTTTGTATCTCAGATGTAACTAACAAAGGCTGGGATATAAAAAAAGTCACTATTGTGTTTGGTCGTGGTCCACCGTCGTCCATTGATGGAGGATTTTGAAAGAAAAAAAAAAAAACAAAATGGTGAAGAAGGTTACTGTGGGGGGCATTTTTGTCCGTTCACCATAATAGGTGCCTTTTAAACTTAAGTTATTAAACCGGTGACTTTCTTACAAAGTCAGGCCCAAATAATGACAAAAAAATTTTGAACCCAATCAAACAACCCCTAAAATACTAGCAAAGTCAATATTTATTTAATTATTTTAAATCTAACATCAAACCGTTCATGGGTTTATGGAGACATATTGTGATCAAATATTTACTATTATAAATAACGAGTTTAAAAGCTCACTTTTAATACTTTTTTTTATATTCCTTTTTAATACGTTCAATATTTATTATTTGTTATATTTTGTTTCAATCTTTTAATAATTTCATACATTATTTAATAACAGAATCATTTTGTCATTATTGACCTCAAACTATTTGTCCCTAACTATAGAATCTCACCCAACAAATACATTTTTGAATGGTCAAATATCTATTAAACAATCATAAAATGAATGAAAAGTTTAATTGAATTGACTAATAATACTTTTCTATGCTTTTGTTCAGTCAAGTATTAAGGACTTAAGGTCAAAAGTCTTAAGTCTGACCTATGAGAATAGTTGATGGATAGAATGAAAGTATGATAACATCTCCAATGTTGCTCTAAACCACCCACCAACTTCAACTTCAACTTAGAGTTAATTATTCACTAAAACACTCTCCAATGTTGCTCTATTTTGTTGTTTCCAAAATAAGAAAAATTGTACTTTGGAACGGTGGGCTTTATATATAAAGCGCCATGTTTACACGCATAAAACCGCCAACTTTTTATTTATTTATTATTATTCTTTAAATGTCGTATTAAGCTTTATTTATATATAAAAAAAATATTATAATTTAACCATTTTATATTTAATTAAAATAATATGTATTCCCAAAAAATATATTGTTGAAAAGAACTCGTTGAGATCTTTAAATAACACCCACTTTGATATATATTTTATGTCAATAAAATTATTGAATATTGTATAAGTTAACTAATAGAAATTAATTGGTATTGTATAAATATTTAGAGAATATTCTTTAAAAATACTTTGTTGGTATAACATTTAGTGTTGAACATTGGAGTGGAAAATTTTTTAGTGTAAGCATATTCCCAAAAAAATTCTTATTTAACTTCAAATTTGAGTTGAAGTTAGTGTCCGTTTGAAAGAGTTTGTCTACCGGCTAAAAGAGTTTTTTAAATTAAAAAAGCTATTTTCAATTTTTTTTTGTATCGTTTGGTTGTCACTCAGTAGAGCTTTTAGATGATTAAAAAAGTTGTTTTACGTCTATTTGGAGAAACCCAAATTTAAAGCTTTTCCAAGTATATCTTTTTGAGTTTTTTTAATAACACTAAAATCTCTAATATAACCATATAATTTAATATTTGTTAGAGTATTTTGGGAATTCTATCATTAAAAAAAAAAAAAAACTATTTTTTCATTGACAATCAAATGACCAATGACTTTTATTTAAAAGTTTTACCTTTAAGAATCTACATTTAAAAGATCTACTGTAAAAAAATCTACTTGAGAAGTTCTCCCAAATGTAAGAGCAATACATTAGAGATACTCGAAACCAATATAAGCTTTAAGCGCCACTGGGGACCCAGCTTGGGCCCATGACCCACCTTAAAATTTAGAATTTTTATTGTTGTATATTATATTTATTTTATATTTTTAAAAAAGAATATTATATATTTAATTAAATAATTTTTTTAAAAAAAATTATTTATAATCTACTTAATGAATCCTAAAATCTTAAATTCAATTTTTTTTTTTCTTCTCAAAACTATCCATCTATAATATAAATTCGTTGTATCACAACTCAAGTAATCACAAATATAACCTAATATATGTTAAAGTTATTTTGTATTATGAATGATATGCACTTTCTAGAAATAAACAATGAAAAATAATAAATAAAAAATATGCAACTTTTTTTTCAACTTTGTATGGCATGCATGTGTTAATTTTATAATCAGTTGTACGTAGTTGACAAATATGAAATATAAATAGTTTTGACTACATGAATGAAAACTCACCCACTTTCAAAGAAAACAATTTTCAATAAAATTGATAAAAGATTATAAAAATAAATAATTTTAGGTAGGTATGAATTTAACATAAATTTTTTTTTATGATTATTAGTCAGATAACTATAGTTATTATTATTAATTATTTTTTAAAATATCTGAATCCGACAGTACTGTTACATTAATAAACCTACTCCACAAGCTCAACTGTACAAGAGTACAAGTTTCCACTTGTGCAAAATTGCAGAATATGCTATTCTATTATATTCCTTTGCCCTTTTCCTCCAGCTTTTTTGTAAGTATCCATCAACCATACATGAAGAAACTTTTACTACACTTTAACAAAACGATCATGGTCCTCACTTTCTGCTGATTCCATTAGAATTTCATCATGCTTTTGACCGAAAGACCCATCTTCTTCAGCATCAAAGCTAGCATGAACACTGTACAATACATATACAAGCACCGCCAACGCCGAAAAGAATCCGAATCGGATATAGGACGGTCCATCAAGTGACCCCAACAAGAATATGTTCAAGAAGATTGATACACATGGTATCCATGGCATCAGAGGCACGCCCCAGAACTCCGGTTTGTGAGCTTGAGGAACAACACAGCGGAAAACTGTAAGTACTGAAATCGCAACTACACTGCATGCTACGAGAATAAAGGCTTTCGATTTACAGAGGGGTGCAAACTTCCAAATGAGTGTGAATATGATAGAGGTGATTGAAAATAAGAATAGAAAGGATAATGTAGGCCATGGGTTAGTCGTCCCCACATTCACATATCGTCTATAAATAACAGCATTTGCGACCATGTAAAAGACAAAGAGTGTCCCAATTGATACAAGGTTGAGGAGTACATTAAGATCAGTGAAAAGAGCAATCGCAGCAGTGAAGATTCCTGAAAAATATATGCATCGATTAGAGAATTAATAACCCAAGTGTGTATGCTAATATATGATTGGGGGGGGGGGGGGGGGGGGGGGGGTGTGGGGAGTTATACATATGAACCAAATACAACCAAGTCAAAACCTTATCTCCATTTGAAGGGCAAATTTCACAGGTCAACTTGTGAGCAAAGGTCATTTTCAATCCTTGTATAGCAATCTAGATAACTTTAATACTCTAAAAATATATATAATTGAGTCTAATTAAGTAGAGAAGGTGATGAAGGCACGTAGAGCTAGTAGAATAAGCCAGGTGTGTGGTTTGCCCCCACAAGGTTCGGGTTTGAATCCTCTCGTAAGTACCTCGTTCGAACTTGGGTTCGGGGGATTTTTGGGTATAAAAAAATGTGCTGAAATCAGCAACCACTAGTAGTGGATTATGCTTTCCCATGTGATCTTCCTTTGAATTCATGCAATGCACATCTCACATGCCTAAACTATTGCTCACCTATTTTGCTTTGCAAAGATTTTTTTTTAACCACTAAAAATTTATATTCTCAATGTGAAGAATTTCCAAGATCAAGTACACCTATGGGGGACTATTGCCATAAGATCACTTATTTTGCTTTGCAAAGATTTTTTTTTTAACCACTCAAAATTTATATTCTCAATGTGTAGAATTTCCGTACTCATAGATATCGAAAACAACAGACTAATATACCCCCATAAAATATGCTTTCCAAAACAAAAGTTATTATTATTTATTCAATTGATTCCATTACATTTTGACTCATTTATAAAAGGTGATTAAGGTATTAATTGAAAAATTATAAACAAAAAAAAACTTTCAACATAGTTATTTCCACTGTCTCTCTTGTTCAACATATCTCTATATATCTATCAACTATTCAACTCTCTCCTCCTTGCTATATTGTCCTTCCTCTAATTGTCTCTTTCTTTCTATCTAATTAATAGTTATTAATAAAAAGAAAAACAAATCCAAACTGCAAACTTTATTGCACACATAAATCGCGTGACTTCCAAGATTACTAGTCAAAAAAAAAAAAAAAACCGTACCTAGAAAAGCGGAGGCGTTGACAGGTGTACAGGTCTTTGGGTGGACCCTAGCGAACCAAGCAGGGACGACGCTGGACCGTCCGATGACGCACATGTACCGAGCTTGTCCTAACATCGACACCAACAGCGACGTCAGAATCCCGAAACTGGCCCCCACTCCAATCACGTTCGAAACCCACTTCCAACCGTCCGATTTCCCTTTAAACGCTGCCGAAAACGGCGCCTCCGTATCGATCTGCGTCACCACCAACACCACCACAACACACATCCACATATATTAAAAAATTATTTACGATATAAAATCCTCGATTGCTATCTATACCTATTGAATTATCAAGATATTAAATTAGCATCGGTAGCGATCGAGGTTTCGTATGAAATACTATCGATATCTATTGGATTACCACGGCTAACTATTAAGATTCTGTACGGAAAATCCTAATTTCAATAGAGAGCATACCATATCGTAAGGGATGAGCATTGACATTGAAGCGGCCATCAAGCAGTAAAGAATGGTGACGATGATAACGGAACCCGATACGCCGATAGGTATATCTTTGACCGGATTACGGACTTCCTCCGCCATAGTTGAAACGGCGTCGTATCCGATATAACTCAAATAAACCATTGCAGCTCCATTGAACACACCCGAAGCTCCGTTTGGGAAAAACCCGGATGTGTTGTGTTCTGGGTCACCGGCTTGGGTGAAATTCTTCACATCTCCTCTTTTAAAACCCATTAATATGACAAAAGCTATGAACAGTATGTGAAGCAAAGTTAGAATCATATTCACTATTGAACTCTCTCGAGTACTGTAACAGATTATAACGGTGACAAGTAAAACGACGACAACTGCTACAACGTCGATTTCGTTGAAACCGTTTGGGAGTCCTGTGACGGTTACTCTCCATTGAGAAGTTGAGATGCCGATTGCGCTTCCGAAATAGGCGGTGAGGCCTCTCGCGACCGCCGCATTTGACATCACGTACTCCATTACGAGATTCGCGCCGGTCAAGAACGCCGGAAACTCTCCGAAAGTGACGCGGAGGTAGCTGAATGCGCCGCCGGCCACCGGCATGGCGACTGCGAATTCGGTGTAGCAGAAAGCGGAGAGGAGTGCGCAGAATCCGGCAATGGCGTAGGATATTACAACGGCGGGACCGGCATTCAGTCTGCTGGCCCGACCCGTTGTGATGAAGACGCCGGCACCGACCATGCCGCCGATGCCGAAGCCAACGAGGTCGTACCAAGTGAGAGTTTTACGCATGTCGGAGCCCGACTTGGCCCGGACCCGACTCATTTCGTCTTGAGTTGTAGATACTGAAAAGGCTCGTCGAGAGAGACGAGAAGGGGTCTGGATCAGTGCCCGAAAGTATGACCCGAAACCGGAAAAAGATGAACCGCGATTCTCCATTAATGGAAGTTGCAGGTTTTGAAAGAGAAGACGAGAGAGTCTTATTTATAATTATATAAAGGGGAGAGAGAGAGATTGTGTCACTCAGTCTCACCAAGGACGGTGAATGTGAATAAAAGGAGACCACTTTTTTTATTTTTTATTTTTTAATTAAAAAGTTTACATAGAGATTGTGTCAATCTGCTTCTCACTTCTCTCCGACTTGCTTTTAAAAGTTGTATGTTCTGGATTTTACATATTATTATATTATGTTATTTCTATGAGCAATACTCCCGTTAATTTTATCGTTTCTTAATTAACAAAACAATTATTCCACTGTCTCTCATATTTTATTTTATAATTAAATAAGTTTTAATTTTATTAATGGAAATAGATAGAAATCCTAGTCAGTATTTCTTGGAGAGTTTATAGAATTAGAAATTCAACTCTATATTTTATAACTTTTTTTTTTTCCATATCATCTCCATATTTAACTTAGATAATAGCATTGGAGAAAGTTTTTCTAACTTTTTTGAGTTTCTAAGAACATCTCCAATGTAAATATGCATTTTTGAGTTTCTAAATAGTGTCATATCAGTATTTCTATTTATTATGGGCCTACTTTTGAAAGAAAAAATTAGAGAAATGTATATTTACATCTTCATTGCAATTATCTAATCTTATTGGTAGAAAGAGTTGAAAGTTTTAATCTTATTGGTGGAAAGAGTTAGAAATCCTAATTAGCATTTATATGAGAGCTTCTAAAATTAGAAACCCAACTCCATATTCTCTAATTATTTTTTTTTTTTATCATATCATCTCCATATTCAACTTAGATAATAGCATTGAAGAGAGTTTTTCTAACTTTTTTAATATCTATCCTATGTGTCACTCCATTTTCTCTAAATGCAAAATAGCATTGGAGATGCTCTAATTCTATAAACCCTTTTAGAAATGCTGTCTAAGATTTCTAACTCTTTTCACCAATAATATTATAGCTCATTTAATTGTAAAATAAAAGAATGAAATAATTGTTTTTATTATGATTGGTCATAAAATGAATGTATATTTGATTTTTGATAATTGCATTGGAGATGTGAATATGCATCTCTCTAAAAAAATTTCAAAAGTGGGTTCCTAATGAATAAAAATGTTGATGTGATACTATGTAGAATCTAAAAAATGTATATTTGTATCGGAGATACTTTAAATTGTGAAACGTCATCACTTCTATTGAATATGGATTCGATTTGGCAAAATAATAATAATAATAATAATAATAATTAGAAATATATATCCACATCTCTAATGTAATTATCTAAAATCAAATATGCATTCATTTAATGACTAATCACCGTAACATATCTCACTATCTCTATCTTCTCTTTAATTTTACAATAAAATAGATTGTAGTAATCGGTGGAAATAGTTAGAAATACTTACTGAGATTTCTATAAGAGTTTATAAAGTTAGAAACTCAGCTATATATTCTTTATAAAAAAAAAGCTTGTCAATCTCAACTCCATATTGAAATTAGATAATTACATTCAACAGGTTTTTTTCTAACTTTTTTACTATTTATATGGTACTTAATTTTCTTTAAGGGTGCGTTTGGTACGCGGGACGGGACAGGACAATGTGGGACAGTTTCTTCTTGTCCCACGTTTGGCACGACTTTAGTATGGGACAGAACGGGACAAGGTGGGACAAAAATCATCAATTTCTGTCCCACCCAAGACCCTAGGCCAAACTTGTCCCATGCATGGGACAAATGGGACAAGTCTCAAAAAGACCTTTTTACCCTTAAATCTTCAAAAAATCACAAACTTATGCAATAGTTTATATGTATATATATTTTATAATATTATATATATATATAATATAATATAAATATTATTATATATATTTTAATATATATTATTTATTAGTAATATTAATATTATTATATATTATATAATACAAATACTATATATTGTTATATATAATATATATTATATTATATAATAATATATAATATATATTTTGGATAAGAATAATAAAATATAAAAGTATATATTATTTAATATAATAATATATATAATATAATATATATATAATTTTATATTTTATTATTATTATCCAAAATATATATTATATATTATATATTATTATATAATATAATATATATTTTATTATAATAATAATATATATAATAATAACATAATATATATTAGATCATTTATGTATATATATAACATATTATATATATATTATATATAATAATATTATATATTAATATTAATATTTTATTTTATTATTATATATGATAATAATATAATATATTAAGTATTATTACATATATTATTATATATATAATAATATTTAATATATTATATATATCTTATATAAATATTATATATTTTACTGAATTTAATATTATAATATATTATATATATTATATTTTATTGTATATAATAATATATAATTTATTAAAAATTATTACATATACAATAATATATTAAATTTTATTATTATATATAATATTTTAAAAATTATTTCATATACAATAATATATATATAATTATATTTTATTATATATATATATATATATTATATACATATGAGGGGCACTCTGGTCATTTGAACCTCTTGTCCCGTCCTGTCCCATCCATACCAAACGCATAACAGTACAGTTAATAGTTCTGTCCCAGGCATTCCAAACACAATATGGAACAACTGTCCCGTCCCGTCCTGTCCTGTCCCGTCCCACCTTGTCCTGTCCCATCTCTGTGCCAAACGCACCCTAAATACATATTTATACCGGGGACTCATATTGCATACGGTTACACCTTTAAGACCGAAGGAATCTTTATTGCAGTTTATATTTTCAAAAAGTATATGTATAATTTTTAACTGTTTATCTTATTCAGATTTATTTATTTATTTATTTGTTAATTAGTCGTTCAGATCGCTGACACTGAAATGTTTTGAACGAAAGAGTGAGTGGTCAGTAAGTATTAAGATTTTACATTGAAATGTGGGTATGATTTTGACGCATGGTAAATTTGGTTGAGTAATAGCACGGCACATGTACACATAAATAATAAAACTTTTGACAAGACTTTACATGCAACAAACCCTCAGTGACTGACTGGCTTTAACTTCCATCAATGATCAATGCCATAAACTATGGATGAATACACACAAAACAACGAGCTCCATAAATGTTTTCACACAATAGAGAAGATAATTATCAAACCCAAAATAGTATTATACTTTACCAAAAATGACATGATCAGATACATTCGATTTGATCCATACAATTGGATAGGATCGAATTTGTTAGACAATGAAAATTTATATATATATATATATATATGCATGTATGTAATGGGCCTTGAACCGTAGTGGTGGAGTCTCTTTTTGGAGAGTCACACCGGCCATCGGCAATTTTTCAGTTATTCACAAAAAAATGATGGCTCGTAAGGGAATAAATTTGAGTGCAATCTGTGAAACAATGTCAGGCCTGCGAATAGAGCAATAGGTAAAAACTTAAAAGTATGGGTAAAATGTTAAAAGTCCATGGCAAATCAAGAGTTTATTAATAGGGTGGCGATAATGGCATCTCTTGAAAACCGTATCTACACCCCTTTCGTAATCATATCCATCAAAATTTTTAAAAAATATCTAATTTATAAATAAACTATGGATGAATACACAAAAAACAACGAGCTCCATAAATGTTTTCACACTATAGAGAAGATAATTATCAAACCCAAAATAGTATTATACTTTACCAAAAATGGCATGATTAGATACATTCGATTTGATCCATACGATTGGATTTAATTTAAGGATATGATTGGATTTTAAATTCTAAAATTTATTGGATCGGATTGGATATAATCTTTAATTTTCATATGAAGAAATTGTAAAAATATAAGGCTTAATTTATTTTATCTTATACGGATGATCATTGAACAAATTTTGGATTCCATTATATTTTGTCACAATAAAAGGTTATATTTCAAAATTTTAAATGATTTTATTTATGTTTGTGTTTAGAATTTATGTTTAAAGTTTATAATTTGTTTGACTTTTTAATTTGTCAGACAATGAAAATTTATATATATATATATATATGCATGTATGCAATAGGCCTTGAACCATAGTGGTGGAGTCTCTTTTTGGAGAGTCACACCGGCCATCGGCAATTTTTCAGTTATTCACAAAAAAATGATGGCATCGAAAGGGAATAAATTTGAGTGCAATCTATGAAACAATGTCAGGCCTGCGAATAGAGCAATAGGTAAAAACTTAAAAGTATGGGCAAAATGTTAAAAGTCCATGGCAAATCAAGAGTTTATTAATAGGGCGGCGATAATGGCATCCCTCGAAAACCGTATCTACACTCCTTTCGTAATCATATCCATCAAAATTTTTAAAAAATATCTAATTTGTAAATAAACCCCACTTAATGGCCAAAATACCCTTTCTTTAATTATACTATATTATATTTTTGTAAGTACACATCACCTATGACTATTTTTATTTTATTTAATCAACTTTATTAATATTTCAAATTTTGTTGTTACCTTTAATTCTCTTGTTATTCTTTCTCTTCCATACTTCTTTTCTCTTCTTGTTTTTTTTTTTTTTTTCAAAATCAAACTCCATTTTCGTTATTTATTTTTCGTTAAAAATTCATTTAAAGAATTTTTATTTATTCATTGGATAACCATTTTCTGTTTGAGAAAATTGTAGGAATGCATGATTTGTGTTATGTCTCAATTGATGTGGAAGTACATAGGTGTTAAATGATATTTCAAAAAAAAAAAAAAGATAGATGTTCGATGAAATTGAAGAATACCTAATATATTTTTTTTTGACAAGAACATACAATATTGATAAATAGAAAAAAAAAAAAAAAAAAAAAACCTAAAGTGTGTTGGAAAGAAATAAAAAATATATAGATAATATAGTTAATTTAAAAGTATGTTTATATATATAATGATTTCGTTCTTCTAATAAAAATTAATTTAAAACTTTACTTTTTCACAACCAAATTTGTGTCATGATTTTGATTTTTTTTTTTCCATACTTAGCAATCAATTTGTATTTCCTTAAAAGAGATTGAAAATATATTTAAAAGAGAATCTAGGGTTTATTAAAATGGAAAGAGTATTTATGATATATATTAATATCAAACCATTAATAGGAAGAAAAAAATTACAATAGATTAAAATAGGAAACTAATTAATAATTATTTATGGGGTGTACTAACAAACAATTAATCCTTTCAGTAATTTTACTCAAGGGTATTATTTGATTTTTTAAAATATACTAATTTACGATGTACATACGGTTTTTAAGGGGTGAAAATATCGTCACTCTTATTAATAATCTTCGTATATTATGTGGACGGTGGACCTTTGCTTGGTCAACATGTGGGTTCTACAAAATCTCGCATTTTCTTGTTTATTAGAATTTGAAAATTGGAATTCAACCCCCTTGTCTACGTAGGTTCATCTCTTTTAGGCCTATAATATTCTATATAAAAAGAACGAGTTGGACAGGTGGAATTATAGCTCCCCCATTTTTGTTTGATTTTTTTATTTTTTATAATTTCTTTAAAAGTACAATTATAAATACAACCTTTAAATTTTATATAATTACTTAATAGATAGCTTTTAGTAAGATTTTAGTTATAGCATCCCTTATTTTTTTTAAGAAAGCCAAATGACAAATATAAATCTTCGAGTTTATATAATTACTTAATAGACATGTTTTAGTAATAGTAACAAAACATGGATTGTATAGTAATTTTTAAAATTTGTCTTGATTTAAAATTATAAATAGGTTAAATCATTGTTAAATTAGTTGAGCCCAATTATTATGACTTTAGATGGTCATTTGCTAAGAGGCTAGGGCAATGATATGGGTTGGACCTAAATCAATATCTATACTATATATAAAAGTGTGATATGTCGGTTCAATTATTATCACTTTAGATGGTTGTTTGCTAAGAGGCTAGAGGTAATGATATGGACTGGACCCAAATCAATATCTATATCTATACTATATATAAAAGTGTGATATGTCGGTTCAATTATAGCATCTTTTTTTTTTTTTCCTTTTAATTTCTTTGCATATAAATTTACAATTACAACCTTTAAAGTTTATATGATTACTTAATAGACAAAGTTTAGTAAGATTTCAATTATAGCATCCAGTAGATTATTGAATGTCGATCGACCAATACAACCCTTCAAGTTTGTATAATTACTTAATAGACAGATCTTAGTAATAGTAACAAAACATGAATTATATAGTAAGGACTTTTTATTGTTTTAAATTGTAAAATGGGACTGAGGATAAAAATATGTATTTAATGTGTTAAAAAAGAAAAGGGAATTATACAAGGGTGGAAATGTAATTTGTGTGAAACTTTATGATTTTATGGATTATATAATGGATGTGTGTAAAGCGAAATGCAGTAAAAAAAGGTTTTAGAAAAAATTCAAGCGGTAGTTTCTGATCAAATAGAAAAATAATTAAATCATCCACATGAGCTTAAGATTTCCTCAAGGTGTTAGGTCAATATAATAGCATTTACATGAACTAAAATTATATGTGTTATATTAACATTTATTATTTTCACGGATATGTATATTTGCAAATATAAAACTCAAATATTGATTTAAGCGCATGTCTTGCATGTAAATGGAATTTATTTGAGTTTGTAGAATTACTTAATAGAAATGCCTTAGTAATAGTGACACATAATGATATGGACTGGATCCAAATTAACAGGTATTTGGATTGATGATTATTTTATATTATTAAATGAGATAGGGGATGAAAATATAATTTTCTATGCATTTAATGATTTGAAAAGAAATAAGAAATATTATAGGGTATAAATTTAATTTGTCATGCAAATTGATGACTTAAGTATAAATATATATATATATATATATATATATATATACAGGGGAAGTTTATAAGTGAAAGAAATAAAAAAAAAAAATTATAAAAAAAGAGAATTTGATTGCAGGCAGTAGATTCATCTAACAAGGAAGATATTGATATCAGTTATTAAAGATTTAAATAATCATTTCATCACAATTTATGCAATTTAGTTGAAAAATACTTTTAGATGTAAAAAAATATATAACTTAGTTGTTGAATTTAAATTATTGAGATGTTTAATAAAAGTTGCAAACAATTGTATATGGATTACCATTGTTAAATCATCGTGGGAAAAATCTCTTTTGAGGCAAGTGTAGAAGAGCTTCTTGTCAAACCCATGAATTTAAGACTTTTCAGAGTGTTATATCAATGTTATAACATTTACATAAATTAAAACTAAACCGTGTTATATTAATATCTCTTATTTTTCAAGGATATGTATATTTGCAAATACGACACTCAAATACTAATTTATGCACATGCCTTGCATGTGCCC
This sequence comes from Acer negundo, assembly GCA_035582765.1. Lineage (NCBI taxonomy): Eukaryota > Viridiplantae > Streptophyta > Magnoliopsida > Sapindales > Sapindaceae > Acer > Acer negundo. Next base: position 13,419,084 of record CM069242.1, read on the forward strand.
CAAAAACTAGTATATATATAAATGTTTAAGTCAGTGTGCATTGATATAATTTCATCAATGTGTTAGATATAGTTCATTAGATTTACATACTTTGACTTAAAGTATATGCATTTGTCAGAGCTTCTCCATAATCAGTCGTCCAAATGCATTAGTACTGATATAGTTACATTAGTACGTATTGACTAGAACGAAACCGTATATATGTATAAATTTTCAAGCTTGTCGGTGCTTCTCCGTAATCAGTGGTTCACATGCAAATTGCAATGCACTGATAAAGTTATATCAGTACGCACTAATAAAGTTATATCAGTACGCACTGACCAGAATGAGACTGCATATATATATATATATACATATTAGTTATCAAGTTAGGCATAAATGACGATGCTATCGTTCGGTTTCACCGTAAAAAAATTTACACTATTTTTCGATAGCAAGAATAATGAAACCGCATGATAAGACAGTCAGATATACCTAACCTGATAATATATACACGGTGGTGGTGTTCATATAAGTGCAGACTTATGTAAAATACATGAGTGCATCCAAGACTCACATTCAATGCACTTATATAAAATCTATAAGTGCACACTTATGTGAACACTGTCGTGTGTGTGTATATATATATATAGGGATGGCAATGGGTCAGGTACTATTGGACCGATACCCGACAAAAAAAATTGAACCCAAACCCGGGCCCAGAACGTACCCCATGAAAATTTTCGGGTTTTGATTCGGGTGTAGACCCCGTGGGTCTTAGAATGACCTAGAGCCAACCAAGGATCTGTGAAAATTCATGGGTTTGGGTCTAAACCCGTGGACCCACGATCCAAAAAAAAAAAAAAAACAATAAAATACTATTGTTCACCAACTGCACTCAGCCCTCAGGTCTTCTATATTCAAAGAGCCGGTGGAGAAGAATAATCTGAATGCTAGTAATAATAATAAAGAAGCTCATGATCATCATCAAGATAATAATAATAATAACACAACGAATGTATCGAATGCACCACGAGTACTACTAGGCAACGATAATAATGAAGTTGGACGGATGTTCTACTGATAAATATGTACATGCACCCTTCAAACAAGATCATGTGTTGTTTGATTTATAGACTACTTGAGGAAATCAATTGGAAAATAAAAATGAACCGGCATTGTGCAAGTGCAATGGTGCCTTGAGACAACTGTATCATGTTTCTCTGCTTGAGACTTTACTGTTTTTTTTTTAGACTTGACACGTATGAAGTTGATATCAATAATCAACTAAATAAAAATAAATAAATAAATAGAGGACATAAAAGAGAAATATTCTTATTTACGTTCAATTTCAATTTCAAATTCTTCAATTATTATTATTTTTTAAATTACTCACTATTCGGGTCTATAAATCTAGACCCAACCCATGACCCGAATATGAGGACCTAGACCCGACTCATATGGGTCGGGTCTAATTGCCATCTATGTATATATATATATACAGAAATTTTCCTATAAAAATGTCCTGATAGAATTATATAAGTACATTGAATGTGAGTCACTCATTTTACATACTTTGACTTAGAATGTATATATTTGTCAAATCACTTTTATAAATAAGTGGTTCATATTCAATATTCTGATAAAATTATATAAAGATACCCTTATATGAACTGGACCTGGGGTTCAAAAATTTTTTGTCACTATTTGGAGGGGCTTTTGTGAGAATGTCACCGGTTTACTAATGTAAGTTTAAAAGACACCTATTTAGGTGACCAGACAAAAATACCCTCATTCTTGTCACTTTGCGTCTGAAGAGAAAAAAGTTGAGAGAGAGAGAATAGTGGAAAGAGAGACCTTGGGTGCAAGAAATCCGGTACTAAATCTCACGGGAAACCTGCCGGCCGTGGCGATACAGTCTTGAAATCGACGAGAAGGTGATATGATTTTCTGACGCGTTTTTGTTGTTGAAACTTTTATGTGCGTTTGATGTTGGATGTTCGTTAGACATGTATATTAGATTTGATTTGATTTGTTGTTGATTAGGTTTGTTTGATTAGGTTAGGGTTTAAATTTATGAAAAAATTCTGTTGAACACGATGAAGTTCTGGGTTTTCGAGCCTTTTCCGAGCTTTTCACATGTAATCCGAGCCTTTTCCGAGCTTTTCACATGTAATCCGAGCCTTTTCCGAGCAATTTGAATAGGTTTCTGCTATTTGAATCTCCGAGCCTTTTAAAACATTTTCCGAGCCTTTTCCGAGCCTTGTCATATGTAATCCGAGCCTTTTACAAGCAATTTAAATAAGCTTCTGCAATTTGAATCTCCGAGCCTTTCACACCGGCTCTGAGACTTTTAAAATAGGATCCGAGCCTTTTAAAACATTGTCCGAGACTTTTAAATAGTAATCCGAGCCTTTTAAGGAATATGAATAGGTTTCTAGAATTAGAATCTCCGAGCTTTTCATATAGTCTCCGAGCCTTTTCATATAGTCTCCGAGCCTTTTCATATAGTTTCCGAGCTTTTTAATATATTGTCTGAGCCTTTTCATATATTTTCCGAGCCTTTTCATATATTTTCCGAGACTTTTCATATATTGTCCGAGCCTTTTCATATAGTGTCCGAGCCTTTTCATATATTGTCCGAGCCTTTTTATATAGTGTTTGAGCCTTTTCATATAGTTTCCGAGCCTTTTCATATAGTTTCCGAGCCTTTTCATATATTGTCCGAGCCTTTTCATATAGTGTCCGAGCCTTTTCATATAGTTTCCGAGCCTTTTCATATAGTGTCCGAGCCTTTTCATATAGTTTCCGAGCCTTTTCATATAGTTTTCGAGCCTTTTCATATAGTGTCCGAGACTTTTCATTTAGTGTCCGAAACCTTTCATTTTTATATTATTTATTTTATTTAACTAGATATATTTTTTTTATGTCAATATGCAGATGAGGAATCAACTAAAAGATTCGCTTAAAACTCCAGAGAAAGAAAGGTATTCGGGGAAAATAACTCGACATGACCATTTTGATGACCTTACAGATATCGACAACGCACTTAACAAGGTACCTGAACATCTTGCGATCGAAGAACGACGTCGGTATACTGAGTCGTGTTTTGGACACCTCCTTCGGATGGATCGTGGGATGAAGTTTTCAGCTGGCATTGTACATCGGTTGCTTATTCGCGAGTTGCATCACGATGAGCCTGAAGATGAGATGAGATTTTTGTTAGGAAGGCATTCGGTCCGGTTCTCAAAGGTTGAGTTTTGTCTAATCACCGGATTGAAGTTCGGAGAACTTTCTGACACGTCGACCTATGATATGGTAGAGAATGACATACACCAGCGGTACTTTGAGGGTCGAGATGAGGTCGAGTATGCAGAGCTAAAAGCCATTCTACGGATTGGTGTTTTTTCTGAGCAGTACGATGCGGTTAAGCTTTGCTTATTGTATATGCTTAACTGGATACTGATGGGGTTGGACGAGAGAGAGAAAGTTCCAGTATGGCAGTTTCGCCTAGTCGAGGACTTGGACGCTTTTGATGCGTTCCCGTGGGGTGCACACGTGTATAGGCGGTCTATATACGGTTTCAAGCATGCGTTGGATGGTCGACGTAGGCGGTTTGAACAACGCCAGCGACGAAAGGGCGTTGATGTACACACCACGGAGACATATAACATATATGGGCTAACGCACGCCCTGTTGGTGAGAATTTTGAATTTGTTATTTTTTTCATATGACTTATGTATTGTATTGGATTCTTATCGTTCTTAGCTGTTTTGTAGATATTTGCTTTCGAGGTTATCCCCGAGCTTGGCAACAGCGGATGTGGGAAGCGGAGGGAAATCGAGCTCTTCCCCCGAATTCTAAAATGGGAGTTGAGTACGCGACCGAGGGGGGAGAAGTTGAATAGCATTTTCCTTGAAAGTGTAAATATCTATATCTATATATATATATTATGTTCATAACTATTAGTATGTATACAATTACAATGGTCTAACTGCAATTTCAGATGTTTACGAGGGTGAAATTGGTGCCGACGGCAACTGAGAGGGCTGAACGGTACTTTGAGGGCATTTCCCAGGGAGGCAGTTTGTATGATACTGATCTCGGTGATATACTTGTTCCCGTCTCTGACCCCGAACGATATACAACTGCTGGAACCAGTGACACTGAGGGTCCGTCTTTCGAACCCAGTGATACGGAGGGTTCTGACTCGGACGGTCGTCATATTCGTCTTGCGAGGACTAGGCGGGTTCGATTCACGTTGCCTAGAGAGCCTCGAACTAGAGATGCCTCTCGAACTGGAGATGACTCACGAGGAGGCGTTGGAGGGCAAACAGAGGTACGTATAATTCTTTTTACCGTATTATTTAATTTCAATCGAGTGAATGGTTTTAGTACTGACAATTTCGAAATCCTTTCAGGACCGTCGGTATACTGAACTGATGGATGCGTTACGCGAGTTACAGGAGGAGGTGCGAAAGAGTAATGAGAAACGAGATCAACAGCATCAGGAGTTGCTAGATTTGATTCGAGGGCTTCAGGGTTCGACGTCGCACGCCCGTACTCGAGGTACACGGTTCGATGACCCACCCTTCGATGACCCACCCTTCGATGACCCAGACGGACACCGAGACTTCAGTCCCAGAGGGAGGACAGGTAGTCATCAGGGTGATCAGCAAGGGCCTGGTGTGACACCACGAGAGGAGGTTACTCGTGGTACTAGTGGTACTGATACAACACCTATGGAGATAGAGGAAGAACCTCAGCAGGTTTTACCAGACCAACCTGTTCATTCTCAAGAACTGGTACAGAGCACCTCCTTACAGCACACCCCTCCGGTCGATCCTGGTGCAGAGCACCCCTTCATTTATTCCACAGAGACAGAGATCCCCAGTCTCAGTGCACCCAAAGAGCTTACACCTGCAGGCGATCGACGGCGACATAGTTCCAATGTACAGCGCACCCCTACAGGCGATACAGGGGGACATAGTCCGTCAACACATCGCACCTCTGGAGGCAATACACGGGGACAGAGTTCCTCCTTACAGCTCAGCCATCCAGTGGATCACATTGAGCTGGACCGGATTACCCAACCCCTTCATCGTCAGGATCGGGTTCGCAGGGCAGGTTGGCAGCAGCGGACCCCATACACTGACCCCTCTCGGCCGAAGAGGCCAAGGATTAGGCCACAACCAGCACATGTATGGGCGCCCCACGCATTGATAGATCCTGACCACCTTGCGGCGTACCAAGCCTATAAGAGGAACTCGACTGGGGAATTGTAAGTATAATCGCAGATATTACAAAAATTATTTTGTATTTTGAAACTGCTAAGTAAAACGACTTTCTTATATAACTTTTTCAAAAATTATGCAGGCGTGATGTGGATCTACTCGAGCCAGTTGGTGTCCCTTGGTTCCAACGATTTCAAACCAACATCATGGAGTTGGAGGATACGGTATGGTTCTTACCTGAACATTGTGTATAAGATGTTTCTGAAATAGTAGAATGCTAACAATACAAAATGTTGAAATTGTCAGCATATGGACGCGTACTTGCATATTCTGCGGAAGCGTCAGAGATATTACTCCACCGTCTACGGTCCGAGGATCAACATACAGGATTCACAGTTCTATGTAAGTGTTTAATTTGTACGGCTTTTGAAAATCTATTTATGTGTTTCGTACATCTTTTATCTAACGTTTTATAAATTTTCTTTGTACAGTCATGGTTATTGAATGACTGGGAGAGATTGATGGGAAGTGGGGCCGACAAACCCCGCCGCAGTTGGTCTATGTTCAAGCATCAGTGGTCCGCTGAGGACCTTGCGGTGGTACGTGGATTGGTCCCGGTAGGAACCAAACCATGGAACGAAGTTGACGTGGTCAGTGTTTTATTTACATTGTTTGAATTTGAATTTTAAATAAATTTCCCATTGATAACACTTTGTTGAAACACATACAGGTTTTGATTCCTTGCAACCTTGGACGTACGCATTGGGCACTAGCCAGCGTCGACCTCACAACAGGGAGTATTTACCTGATGGACCCGTTCAGACAGGAGGTACCATTTCGCCATAGGAAAACGCAGCTCGCTTGCTTACGATATTTTTTACCGTCGATGTTGCATGCGTTGGACTTTCACGGTCGCAGACGGAGGGGCGATATGACGTATACATTGCAGAATAAGCCCTTTCCACTCAACATTGTGTCTAGAGACCGTGTACCCCAACAGGATAGAGGGTATGACTGTTTAAAGATCTTATTCTATCCTAATCGGTTTTAATAACATTCAATTCTAACGGTTGTTTATGTGGTGACTTGCAGTGGTAACTGTGGTGCCCATACTTTGAGATTGATAGAGTACCTGGCAGCGAACAGGGATACGTTCGACTGGTCAGAAAACGAAATGGGCACCATCCGAGAGAAGATGGCTGTGGAGGTTTATTGTAACTCAAAGGATTGGTCTTCCAGTTAGTGATTTAGTTGATGTACATAACATTTGAGTAATGAAATGAAATTATTTTTTAAAAAAATTTAGTTGTTTGCAATTAACACTTGAACACACATTTGATATATTGAAATCCATAAACAATACAATGAATTGTAGACACTATAACAAAAGATACAGTATGGCATTAAACGAACAACCAATAAATATATCATAATAGTTCAACGTAAAAAAGCATAATAACCAACGGTCTCATAACACAACTATATCGAGCATGGTTCCCAACGTCTGGACGATGTTGGAAGACATCAAGTTGGAGACATGTTCCTCTTGTACTGCCTTGTTATGTTTGATCGCCTTCCTTAATGGCTCCATTCATTCCACGGTAAAGTCTTTCTCAGGGCACGTTTGTTTGTTGTGTCCAATTGAATGACAGATGCTGCACTTGCGACGGTATTCATCGGGAACACTTATGCTGGGACCTTCATTAACCATCGGTGGGTTGGAGCACCGGCTGCTATTATGTCCTGATTGTCCACATCTTCTACACGACTATGTGGTTGTCCTCTCCGAAGACGAGGCATGTCGACCCTCCATCGGGCGACCTGATTGTCTCTTCGACTTTGGATTTAAAACCACCCTAGATGCGATGTCGGATGGCACTACCCATGAAGAAGGATGGCCAACATGCATAATAGGAACCGAGTATGCATCAATAAGTGTCTCTCTTTTGTAGTAGTCCGCACACAGAGATGTGAAATCCAAGTTTCGCTCCCTACAACAATGAAAACAATGAGATTCACGAACCCAAATAATATAAATCGTTAACTGTAACATCTCATGTACCTTGCCGCTGCGAGTGCATGAGAACATGAGAAATGATCCATTTGGAATTTGTTGCATGTGCAAGTCTTCAAGTGTAAGTTAACCGTCCATTGGTTTCCCTTCAATTTGACGGAGAATATGTTCCAGTCAACTGGATTTACGGTCATATAATTGCACTTCTCGACACGTTTTAGGATCACAAGATATGCTGCGTCGGTCAGTTGATGACGCATGGACCGTGCACTTGCATGACGATCGTGAAACCATTTTTGTAGTATATTCCTAATGAACTCCGCCAGTGTCATCATTGGCAGTTGCCGTGCGAATTTTAGGCATGAGTTTATGCACTCAGCAACATTTGTGGTCATCAACCTGTACCTTCTTTGGGGACAGTGTACGCGAGACCACTTATGTGGACCGGCAGCAATGGCATATTCGAATGCACCCTTGTGCAGCCTATGTAACTCCTCCATGTGCCTGTTATAATTGAATTCACTGTACGTCCTAGCTGCTGAATCCATTATGTCGGCAACATCCTTTCTGTGGAATCGCTTCTTCATATTTTCACCAAAATGCCAGCAACATATAGTATGGGTTGCATAAGGGAACACTTTAGAAATCCCCGCTTCAATGCTTGCATTGGGATCGGAAATGAAAACCAGATCATCTATATGACCAAGGGCACCCCTCAAGCATTCCAAAAACCACTCCCATGAAAGGTTGTTTTCTGAGTCACCGTACCCAAAAGCAATTGGATACACCTGTTCGTTTCCATCTTGTGCAGTTGCAACAAACATTATACCCCCGAATCTTCCCTTCAAATGGGTACCATCAACTGCAATCACAGGACGCATACACCTCCGAAAACCTCTAATTGAGGACCCTAACGACATGAAAAAGTACAAAAATGTATCATCGTCTACGCATTGTAAGTCGGTGATTGTGCCAGGATTTTGCTGTTTCAAAACGTACGCAAACGATGGTAACAATTTGAAACTTTCTTCATGCGTTCCATAGGTCAAGGACAATGCATATTGCAAGACATCATCTGCCTTACTTTACATGACTTGGATGCCATACATTGTTTTCATATCGGTGATTATGTCCTTCAGACGCATGAGACGACCATCATGTTGTTGAAGTATAGGTGCAATGACTTCTCCGATTATGACTGCACTAGCTTGTCGGTGGCGACGGTGAACCTCCTCCAAAGGACAACTGTGTTGGTTGACAAAACTTCTGACTTGGAAGTAAGTCCCTTCATCTCTCCTCACCGCTCTTAATTTCCACGTACAGTTGTCAATGATGCAAACTAGATGTAACGTTGTCTTATTAGACCTTTTCACCTTCCATTCAAAGTTCTCCCGCATTGAAAAAAGGCCAACTAGCCTCTTCAAATCCTTTTTACTCGGGTAAAATTGACCTTTATAAATCATGCATGTAGGTTCTTGTGTTGCCATGGTGCTGCTTCTACCAATACCAAACGAGTATGAATTTGCTCCGGGAATAACCCACGTTATCGTATTATCAGAATCAGATACAGTTATATTATGTCGGACCTCGGAAGTCCCAGGCATATTTGGTACAGTGCAACTAACTCCTTGTACATGTCTTCCTTGTGTTTGAATTTGTGTACGCTCTTCATCCACATTTTCTAGATCATCTACCTGTTCATTATTTGCCTCATTATCCACCTCATGGTACTGCTCAATTCGACAACCAAACACATCGCCAAATTGAGGTTCAACTACTTGGTCAACCGCTATCGGTGGGACACTACACATGTTTTCCCCACTTTCGACGAAACTCCTTTGGGGATATAGTTGGTTGCTACCGCTAAAGGATCCAAATTGTTGGGTATTTTCAGGAGGAGGAATATCATTCCCTATCACATCTCCAGGTGTCCTCTGAGTTAGACTTACACATACTTGAGGGATCACCCGATCTTCCCCTAGCATAAACTGAACATCATCGTTATTTCTTATAAATGTACGACATGTACTGCCAGGAACGATTGATACTGATTCCAGATCAACATTGAATTTGTTTACATCATACTTCACAATGGTATGCACGATCGCCACAAATTCTTCGTAAGTCATATTCTTTGACACATACATTCCCTTGTTATCGGATCCAACAAACCTCTGACTTCCGTCGGGTAGTTGCTCCCATTGACCGTTGTAAGATATTACTATTCTAACCCGATTCATGATGCTGTCAAATTAATCAAAACTATTAATAAAAACTCAGGAGTACAAAATATTTTCATAAATTACATTTACAAAGGCTCGGGTGAGGATATTTAAAAGGCTCGGAGAACACTAGCAAAGTCTCGAAGAATACATAAAAGTTTCGAAAAAGACATTTTTGGTCTCGAAAAAGTCTTTAAAAGACTCGATTAGTAATTCAATAAAAAGTCTCGGAGAAGACCTAACAAGGCTCGATTAGTGATTATTTGAAACGTCTCGGAGATGACTTGAAAAGGCTCGATTAGTGATTTTTGAAAAGTCTCGGAGATGATATGAAAAGGCTCGGAGAAGACATGAAAAGTCTCGATTAGTGATTTTTGAGAAAACATGAAAATGCTCGGAGATGACTTGGAAAGGCTCGATTAGTGATTTTTGAAAAGTCTCGGAGAAGACATGAAAAAGCTCGGAAAAGACTTGAAAAGGCTTGGAGAAGACTTGAAAAGGCTCGATTAGTGATTTTTGAAAAGTCTCGGAGAAGACATGAAAAAGCTCGGAGAAGACTTGAAAATGCTCGAATAGTTATTTTTTAAAAGTCTCGGAGAAGACTTGAAAAGGCTCGGACAAGACATGAAAAAGCTAGGAGAAGACTTGAAAATGCTCGAATAGTTATTTTTTAAAAGTCTCGGAGAAGACTTCAAAATGCTCGGACAAGACATGAAAAAGCTCGGAGAAGACTTGAAAAGGCTCGGAGAAGACTTGAAAAGGCTCGATTACTGATTTTTGAAAAGTCTCAGAGAAGACTTGAAAATGCTCGAATAGTTATTTTTTAAAAGTCTCGGAGAAGACTTCAAAAGGCTCAAGACATGAAAAAGCTCGGAGAAGACTTGAAAAGGCTCGATTAGTGATTTTTGAAAAGTCTCGGAGATGATATGAAAAGGCTCGGAGAAGACATGAAAAGGCTCGGAGAAGACATGAAAAGTCTCGATTAGTGATTTTTGAGAAAACATGAAAATGCTCGGAGATGACTTGGAAAGGCTCGATTAGTGATTTTTGAAAAGTCTCGGAGAAGACATGAAAAAGCTCGGAAAAGACTTGAAAAGGCTTGGAGAAGACTTGAAAATGCTCGATTAGTGATTTTTGAAAAGTCTCGGAGAAGACATGAAAAAGCTCGGAGAAGACTTGAAAATGGTCGAATAGTTATTTTTTAAAAGTCTCGGAGAAGACTTGAAAATGCTCGGAAGACATGAAAAAGCTCGGAGAAGACTTGAAAAGGCTCGATTACTGATTTTTGAAAAGTCTCAGAGAAGACTTGAAAATGCTCGAATAGTTATTTTTTAAAAGTCTCGGAGAAGACTTCAAAATGCTCGGACAAGACATGAAAAAGCTCGGAGAAGACTTGAAAAGGCTCGGAGAAGACTTGAAAAGGCTCGATTACTGATTTTTGAAAAGTCTCAGAGAAGACTTGAAAATGCTCGAATAGTTATTTTTTAAAAGTCTCGGAGAAGACTTCAAAAGGCTCGGAGAAGACTTGAAAAGGCTCGGACAAGACTTGAAAAGGCTCGGAGAAGACTTGAAAAGGCTCGATTAGTGATTTTTGAAAAGTCTCGGAGATGATATGAAAAGGCTCGGAGAAGACATGAAAAGGCTCGGAGAAGACATGAAAAGTCTCGATTAGTGATTTTTGAGAAGACATGAAAAGGCTCGGAGATGACTTGGAAATGCTCGATTAGTGATTTTTGAAAAGTCTCGGAGAAGACATGAAAAAGCTCGGAAAAGACTTGAAAAGGCTTGGAGAAGACTTGAAAAGGCTCGATTAGTGATTTTTGAAAAGTCTCGGAGAAGACATGAAAAAGCTCGGAGAAGACTTGAAAATGCTCGAATAGTTATTTTTTAAAAGTCTCGGAGAAGACTTGAAAATGCTCGGACAAGACATGAAAAAGCTCGGAGAAGACTTGAAAAAGCTCGGAGAAGACTTGAAAAGGCTCGGACAAGACATGAAAAAGCTCGGAGAAGACTTGAAAAGGCTCGATTAGTGATTTTTGAAAAGTCTCGGAGAAGACATGAAAAAACTCGGAGAAGACTTGAAAATGCTCGAATAGTTATTTTTTAAAAGTCTCGGAGAAAACTTCAAAAGGCTCGGAGAAGACTTGAAAAGGCTCGGACAAGACATGAAAAAGCTCGGAGAAGACTTCAAAAGGCTCAATTACTGATTTTTGAAAAGGCTCGGAGCAGACATGAAAAGGCTCGGACAAGACATGAAAAGGCTCGATTAGTGATTTTTAAAAAGGCTCGGAAAAAGGTGACAAAGTCTCGGAGATCCACAATTGTCACAATGAAAATATGAACAAATGAAAAGAAGTATTTACACGAAATATTACCTTGTTGTAATGAAGCACGTCCAGTTGTTTGGATCTTGAACTTCTATTTGTATTGAGAGAGAGATAGAGAGAGAGAGAGAGAGAGAGAGAGAGAGAGAGACTAACCCCGTTATCGTTTTTGTTGGAAGTGTGGAGAGAGAACCATACAAATACAATAACATAAATGATTATCTAAGGGCAATTTTGGTAGTTCACCATAATAGGTGCCTTTTAAACTTAAGTTATTAAACCGGTCATAGAGTCACCAAATGAGTTGGAAAAGGTGATACTTTCCACCATTTTCACTATATATATATATATGCTTAATTATCATCGACTCTCCAACAAAAATATCAAATGAAAACATTTATTAAAATTACTAGCCATTACCTCGGCTATTGGAGATTTCAAAATAAAGCATTCCCTCAAAAGTTTTTTTTTCTTTTTTTCTTTTTAATAATAATTTTATTTAAAAAAACTTTATAAAATTGTATTAAATGTTATTTCATTTTTGTCCCTCACAAATTTTTGTTTTTATATTTTCTGCTCCGATATGGGTTCCACCACCATTGTTTAAACCTACTGTTATAAATATAATATCATATTTACTCGTTAAACTTTAAAGTGTGAAAAGACACTTTAAGTAGGAGTTTGCTTTCTGACTTTGTAGAGTGCTACTTTGCTCACCCATTTTTTTATGGGTAAGCATTACTCCCCTCCCAAAAACTTGACATGTGTTTAGGGAGGGGTAATTTTATAAAAATGTTTTACAAAAACACTCCCTCCCTAGATACATGTTATTTTATAAAAACAACCCTTCTCTAGACACATGTCAAATCTTGGAAAAAGGGTAATATTTATTTACAAAAATGTGGGTGAGCAAAATCCTTATCGACTTTGCAGCTAGTGCTCAATCTCGTCACAGACTCACAGGTCGCCCACAAAGGTTTCGGCTTCCAAAATAAAAATAAAAAGAATTCACGATTGACACTGTATATATTTTGGATAGATGTTAGTGATGATTGATGAATCAAAATGACTTATCACCTGCGATTGTCCAATTAATCAAGTACAACTTTTGCGTAACTGTCAATACTAAAACGACAGAAGCAGAATTGCAGAGACCTATCCTTTTCATTTGTTTTTAAGACACATTGCATGTCCCGTCGTCAACATAGAAATTTGATTTAAATAATACCCAACCTAAATATTCTAGGTAGTTTTATTAATTATTATTATAATATAAATATATAATAATTTGACCATTGTTCCTTTGCTACAAAAAAAAAAAAAAAAGGATAATTTAAAGATTAAAAGTATGATCTCATCTCCATTAGGGTCATAAGACAAAATTAATTATTAAGTCACCTAAAAAATGGTCGCATGGTCAAACTACATAGTACATACAAAAATGTGGTTTAAAATCTATAAGAATAAGAAAATGGATCATGCTAGATTGCTTGAATAATACTATATATTAATTATAAATAATGGAAGGTTAGGTCAAATATTGTTTGAAAAGCAAAATTTAAATAATATATTTGAATGAATAGTTCAAATAATTCTTGCATTCAGAAAGTTATGCTACTTTATTCATCGCTCTTTCTATCCTTCTAAATAGTCAAACACAACTTTATGATAAATTCCTTTTTAATGATTATGTTGTAAATAAAACTATATATATATATATAGTTTTTTTTCTCTACAGGACCGAACTGGACTTTTTATGACGAGATTTGTGAGTTATCAATTAAGTTTAAGAAAGGCATTGACTAAATTGAAGTATATGAATCTAATGTTTGATAATTGTGGAACTGATATAAATAAAATCAGTTTGTCCTGATGAGAGAAAAACTCTCTATATATATTGTTTATAAGTGGATGGTAATGGAATTGGATCTTGCAAAATCCAATGAATATGTTTAGTTGCATAGAGAGTTAAAGAAAAAATAAATTATGATCTTACATTCTAGATTTTTAGTGGAGGAAAAATAATTTTATTTTATTTTATTTTGTTTAACTAAATATTGAAATAGTTTCCATTTTTATTTTTAATAATGTAAAACAATTTTATATTACTTTGAGTATTTAATCAAATCCATTATCAAACTATATCAAAGAAAAAAAAAATTAGTTTAATATTGTGGTACCCCAAACAAAAGATGGTAATATATAATATCTGATCCTAATCTCATCCAATCCCAAGTAATAATTTTCTACAATCCTGTGCATCAAACACAAACCATAAATAAATTCATTATACTGTTCTTCAAGTCTTCAACCATATATCGTGTGTCGTTCCTGTTGTATGGAGATCAAATTGGGTTATACCGTGTTCGTGCCAGTTCGACCCATTTTACACCTCCAAAAGAGGCCACAACCTCCATTTTTTTTTCTTATATTTTTATTTTATCACAAATAGTTGTGGTTTTTGAAAACATTTTCAAATTTTAATTATAATTAGATTTTATTCAACTTATTAAAAAAAACATTAAAATCGATGAATTTCATTAAAGTTCTTACTTTATAATACATATTAAAATAAAAGATCCCATAAAAAAGAACCGGTCAATAACATACAATTTAGAAAAGGATCTGTATTAATCTTTCTAAGTGTAACAGTGGTACCGATAAACAAAGGCCAAGTATGGTTAACTCCTTCGTCGCCTAATTTTTTCAGGATGTAAATATCACTGCTCTCTAATTATTCGAGTCAACATTTTCATAAAAATTTAGAGTATCGCTAAATACACCACAATTGTTTTTTTATATACACTCACATATTAACAAAAATCCTTTTCTACGTAAACACACGCAATAAAAGTCAAAAATAAAAATACATTATATCCTAGCTAATGGGTGTACTTAGCATATGGTTGGATGCATTTAGAAATACTCTATTTCAATCGAATTTTAAAGTACTCAATCTCAAAACCAGGTGGCAAAAAAGGGAGAATGGCAAATACAAAAATGTGAAGATAAAATGACCGTTTTTGCAAAAGTTTGGAGGCGCTATTGTATTTATTCCCATGAAGGTAAACTTATAAATGAGCCTTAAAATTTAAATTTACATTTTTACCTTTTAGTAAAGGTGTCAACGACGAGATGAAGTTGGTTTAGTGGTAAAACCCCTCACACCTGCATCATAAAATTATGGGTTCGAGTTTCCCCCTTCCCAAAAAAACCCCTCACACTTGCATTATGGCCCCATTTTTTTTTTACACAATTTTTGACACAACTTCTTGGCCATTGAATCTTGCTTCTTTTAATGGATAGGATTTAATCTCTTAGAGTGGGTGTCAGGTGAATTTGTGGATTTTAGGGTTTCTTTTGATTTTGATTTTATTTTTGGTTACATTTGTGAATTATGATTTTAGGGTTTCTTTGGTGAATTTGATTGATGATAGATTTTTCTTGTTGAAATAAGTTTGGATGCTAATTTCACTCCATATACAAATCAGTATTAGTGGAGAGATTTTTGAATAGGGAGACATTAGTTAGTTTTTCATGTGTTTCTAATAGTGGGCATGTATTATTATTTATTACTCTAATCATCTAAATCATTCAAGAATTCTGAAGATTTGGCCAAAAGAACACAACTTTATTTTGAAAATGACATTCTTGATAGACGGGGATTGATTATTACATACACATACACAAGTCTGGTCCTCACAAAGTAGTTGTTACATGTTAGCTAGCTAGGTTGCATGAGCCTGTATTAGAGAGTTCAACAATGGTGATCGGTGAATGGTCCACCCTCTTTGTTTAGTTTACATCAAGAGAGAGGTCCTCATAGCAAGTTCAATAATTCATCATAACCAAATGGGGCCAATTGAAAGTTACTTGCTAGATTTCTATCAAGAAATACTTGTAGGAAATATGTGTTTGTTTAATTGGGTAGTACTGGTATGTTTAATTAGGTCGAAAATAGGTGTGTTTAATCGATGAAACATTGTGTGTTTATTTTATCGAACCCAAGTTATTTGAATTGTGAAGATGGAAAATATCGATTATGACTAGTATTTTAAGGTGAAAAGGGATAAATGGAATTAAGAAGCATTAATCAATGTTGGTTGTCGGTTGAAGAACATATCTATTATAGAGAATATATTAGGCTAGGAAGGGAAGCATGAAGAATTCATGTCCACTTGTTTCAATTGTCGTCTTTGTATCTATTAACACAATTGCATTCTTTGTATACAAATTTTGACTTAATTTGGATGCCTTGGATTGGGACTACACCCACTCCAAGAAGCGATATGGTTCTAAAGTGGTATTGGTTCTGATAAACCCTAATTTTTTGTCCTAAACCAAAAAATTATGCCTCTTCTGTATTTTTGAAAAGTAAGGGACCACATGTTGTAAAAAAAACAAACACACTTAAAAAATTGATGTTTCGCCAAGAGTTTGGAACTAAATTGATAATTGCCTGAAATATTATTATGCTAAATTATCGCTCTTGTGTGGAAGTGGATTTAAATATTATTAACAAGTAATAAACTATTTTAGTTTTATAAACAATTTTTATGGATTGAATTTAAATATTATTAACAAGTAATAAACTATTTTAGTATTATAAACAATTTTTATGGATCAAAATTATACGAATAGATAAGGCATAATTTGATTTGGTAAACATATGTCAATTTTGTTCAAGGAGCAATAATTCGGTTGAAAATATAAGATCATTTCTCCAATAAACTCATATTTAGAAGCAGAAAATGAGTCTATGATCATGTCTTAATTTGAAATTGTTTATAATATAACAATATATATGTATATACAATTTTTTTATTGTCAGTTTATCCTGACATAAAATAAATCAGGACGAAGAATGTAAATTATTAGATTTACATACTTTGACTCGAAGTGTATGCACTTCTCAAAACTTCTCTATAATCTATGGTCCACATTATTCATTCTGATATATTTTATATCAAGACAACTGATAGTAGAAAGACTGTATGCATATAATAAGAAAAAAATAAATTTCGAACACAAAGTCGAATGTGGCAGTGGTACAGATTTGTCAAGAGAGAATGAAAAGAAAGAAATTTTAATGGTGCAACACTGACAGTGAGGGTCACCTGACACAAGCAACTAGGGGTGGACAGTGATTGGTTCGGTTCGTGTTTCCGTAGAACCGATAAAAAACCGATAAAGTTCGGTTTGTAAAAAAGTGAACCGATCCAATCAAATTGACATTTGCCAATCGATCAAAAACCGATCGAATTGGACCGGTTCGGTTCGGTTTTGGACCTAATGGGCCAAAATTTTGGACTTATTCAATTACATAGTTTTTTTCCATATATTGGGCCTATTGGACCGAATTTGACTAAAATAAAAAATAAATACCAAATATGAGGCCAAATTATATTAAAAAAAAATTTGATGCAAATTGATTTTCAAAATATGCAGGTCAATTTAAATTTAAAACAACAGTCCACAACATGCACAGCCTACAGTCCACAACATAATAAATAACAAAAAATACAGTAAAAACAACACTTTCACAGCTTAAAAGTCTTAAAGCAGTAAAAACAACAGTTCGCAGTCCACAGTCCACACTTCCACAGCATGCATGGTTGTCTTGTCTAACATGGTGATGACCACACTTCCACAACTTCATAGTGATGACCACACTCCCACAACATGATGAGCAGCAGCCGGTGATGAACCACTTGTCCACCTGCAACATTGTTAATGTCATAAAATTAACTTCATTATTCATCAAACAATAAGTTAGAGCATCTCCAATGCTATTATGCATTTGGAGAAAATTGAGTGCCACATAGGATATATATTAAAAAAGTTAGAAAAATACTCTCCAATGCTATTATCTAAGTTGAATATGGAGATGATGTGGACAAAAAAAAGTTAGAGAATATGGAGTTGGGTTTCTAATTCTAGAAACTCTTTTAGAAATGCTTACTAGTGTTTCTAACTCTTTCCACCAATAAGATTAACGTTTTCAACTCTTTCCATCAATAAGATTAAACCTCATTTAATTGTAAAATAAAAGAGGAGAGAGAGTGTAATAATTGTTTTATTATTATTGGACATAAAATAGATGCATATTTGACTTTAGATAATTGCATTGGAGATGTGAATATGCATTTCTTTAATTTTTTTTTTCAAAAGTGGGCCCATAATGAATAGAAATGTTGATGTTGCACTATTTAGAAACTCAAAAAATGCATATTTGCATTGGAGATGCTCTTACTATTAAAAAAATAATAATCATAATATTAAATTATTCTTACTAGTTACCATTGATGATTCACTACTCTCCCATATCAAATGTTGTCATTCTCATCAATTCGTTAATCAACTTGGCAAGCTTTATATAAATATCAAAATAAAGAATGTTAGAATTTGTTATAATAAAACATGAAAATTAAATAAGATAGGTAAGTATTCAAATTAATTAATAACTACTTACCAGCTTCGGCATCTTCATTGAATTGCAAGTTTTCTAATGATGCATTATCATTTTGAGCATTCATTATTGCTTCTTCAAGTTGATTTGTACGATACATGGCTTGCAACCAATTTTGTGTACAAATCAAACACTCAACCATTTAAGGATTCAATGAACTCCGGAACGAATCTAGAACTCGTCCTCCACCACTAAAAGCAGACTCAAACGCCACAGTGGAATCGGCATTGCAAACACATCTTTTGCAATTAATGCCAAAATGGGATAATGTGCACTTTTAACTTTCCACCAAGTCAAGACATCAAAATTAGGACGCTTACATTCAACTGGCTCCAACAAATACCTCTCCACCTTATTTGTATCCATAATATTATCTTGCTTGTCAACCGTCTAAGAAAAAGCGACCGAAAGGTCAAATATACTACTATCATCAATTTCTCCACCACGAACTAAGAGGATTTCATCAACACTACCACCGCCACTAGTATTACCACCACTGCCACCGTATAATGCATTATAAATCTCATATAACTCAACCAATGCATCTTTGATGTTTGCGGTCATTGAGTCATGACTTCCAACATCATATAAAACCGCAAAACAATAAGACACATATTACAATTTGTATATAGGATCCAACACCACTGCTATTATCAATAATTTGTTCATGGTTTCCAAAATCCCCTAATATTTTTCAAACTTAAACTTCATTGCAGAGGCCATTTGACACACAAGGTGATTCCCATCATCACTCATTGATGTCAATTGGATGTTAATTGTGCCCCATTTATGTAAATATTAGTTTGAAGTAATACTCAATGTAGTACTAAATTGTAAAGTAACATCATAAAAGGTTTTTAAGAATTGTACAAATACCTTAGCATTCTCCAAATGCTCAAAGTTAGGTGGCCCAATCCTCTTTGACCCATTTTCAACCTCCTTGATGTAGTTCTAGTAGTGTTTATCTTCATCATCTATCCGATCAAATGCTTTGACGAATTTCAGTGAACTCGCCAACGTTGAGTAAGTGGAATTCCACCTAGTAGGCACATCTAACACTACAAGACCATTATTTTGATTTTTTTCATGCTCAACATATTTTTTGATGTTCTCAAATCTACTAGGAGATGATTTTAGGAATTTCACGGCATTGCATAAGGCAACCATTGAATCATGCATCTCCTTTAACCCATCGTTTACTATTAAATGCACAATGTGTGCACAACACCGTAAATGCAAATACTGCCTATCCTAAATCTAACCATCTACATTCCAACTTTTCATCTTTCTTTTGACATAAAGAATAGTCGTCTTGTTGGAAGATGCATTATCCACAGTGATAGTAAAAATCCTATCAATACCTCAATCAAGCAACACTTGCTCAATACACTTCTCAATGGTTTCCCCCCTATGATTGGAAATTTGAAAAAAACTTAAAATCCTCTTTTGCAAATGCTATTGTTCATCAATGAAATGGGCGGTCACAATTATATAATTGATATTTTGGATTGATGTCCAAGTATCAGTGGTAAGACAAACTCTCACCTTACTCTCTATAAATTGCTTCATCAAAGAAGTCTTCATATCGACATACATTTGCAAAATATCCCGAACTATTGTTTTTCTAGAACCTAGGCATACCCACACGACAGAACTTGCGAAAACCCCGTTCCTCTACAAATCTAAATGGTAACTCATCAACAATCATCATTTCTGCTAATGCCTTCCTTGTATCCTCCTTATTATATATACCCAAACCTAAACAACTATCGCAACCCTCTTTGGATGATGTTGTATATGAAGTAATAGGGGTTTGTTTTATAAAACATTTTTGCTTTGGGTCAGTTGCCGCCAATTTGGCATGGTAGTTTTTGCACTGATTCTCTATATGCTTATTCATATTGGTTGTCCATTAGTATTCAAGTCACAAGCATAATTTTTGGGATAATATTTGCATTGTGCTCTCATTCTCCCATTTTCTTGGTATTTATTAAAATGATTCCATGATTCAGATGATTGTCTACCATTTCCACCCCCAGGTTTAACTTTCCCTGTTATAGGGGCACTAGTTGGTGTCTCATCACCCATAGAATTTGAGGAATCAAAATCATTTATCGGTGAATCATTATCCCCATTCATTTTCCGTCATGACAATAAAACAATAAACAATTTTTAGCCACACGAATAACAACAAAACAACTAAAGAAAGCAAATGCAGAGGCCAAAATACCTTTGGCACTGCCATAAACAATATTTTATTACAAGACCTAATAGACATCCTATTAATTAACTTCATGTGATGTGGACATATGTTGGTTGTCAGAAAATTTATGCTTTACACAATTGATTTACATGTCAAGGAATTTATGCTTTACACAATTGATGCAATTGATGCGTCGTTTGGTGATGTATTGCTTTACACAATTTAACTAACATAGCTGACTAAATTTTAATTTTAACATACTAAAGTTGAGATGGGCAACTCTTAATTTTAACATACTAAAATTAAATCGGCTATAAAGAAATAGTATCACAAAATTTGTCACAACAAATGTCAAATTGGCTCACAGGTCTTCGGGTTTGAGGAGAAAGAAACATTATCACAAAATTTGATTATAAAGATGAATTTGTTTTGAATCAAAACATGAACAAATATGTTGGCCGTTGAATCAAATGAACAAATATGAACAAATGTGACTCTAAAGATGAACAAATATAACTCTAAATATGAACAAATATATTGGCCGTTGAATCAAAACATGAACAAATATGAACAAAATATGAACAATTAGATGGATTTGTACCTGAGAGGCTAGGACCCAGACGATGATGTTGGCCGTTGAGGTTGGAGAAGTTGAGAGAGAGTCGAGAGATGTGTCTTATACGGCGGTTTAGGTCTGAGAACCTACAATTTGTTGAGGAAGAATTAAACAAAGAAGAGGCCAGACTTGAATTAAAAAAAAAAAAAAAAAAATAAATAAATAAAAAAAAAGGTTAGATGGATTTGTACTTGAGAGGCTGAGACCCAGATGATAATGTTGGCTGTTGAGGTTGGAGAAGTTGAGAGAGAGTCGACAGATGTCTTCTACGGCGATTAGGTTTGAGAACAGAAAAGGAAAAAAAAATGTATTTATACTAAAAGCCGGTTCGGTTTTACCGATTTTGAGGGTCAAACCGAAAAAAAAACCGAACTGGTCAGTTTTCTAAAAATCTCAATCCAATTAAACTGGCCAACTAGTTAAAACCGGGAAAAAACCGGTCCAACCGGTTCGATCCACTGGTTCGGTTCGGTTCGATTGGCCATTTTTTTTCCCATCCCTACAAACTACAAAGCAACTTGTTATCATACCTTGCAACAGTGATAATGATAGATTGATAGTGATAGTGAGGGTCACGTGTAACAAGACACAAGCAACTTGTTACCACTTACCATACCTACAACAGTAAGAGTGAGGGTTACCATACCTTGTATTTTTTAATATCAAAAGAGCGGTTGGATTGCAAAAATAAAGGATTTCTAACCACCTATTTATACTATAACAATCATGGACCAATTAAAAAAAATGAGAAAATCTAGAATCTGGTAATGAGTTTACCCGTTTCCAAGGTATCCATTATTTTTTTACTACAATATTTTGTTTTGACTGTATCGCACTATGTATTATTTGATAACCCAATGTTTCATTTGATAATCCAATAAATACCTTACATTTTGTTGCAATCTAATTTCAAATGAAAGAATATCAAATCCATTTAGAACTAGATATATCTCAGCAACACAACTTCCTATATCCACTTCTTTTTCGAAAGTATATTTATGCATTTGCTCATGATCACAGCTTAAATAGATTGATGATTTCGTTGGAAAATGGGGGTTATGACAATAAATCTAGTTCACTCAGTGTGAAATGTTTAATTAGTCGAACATATCAACGGATTCATTTGAGTATTTATGTTAAGGATTCTAATCCAAATTAATTTATTGAATACAACAATAAATTTTATTCGCAAATGATATCTGAGGGATTTTCAGTCATTGTGGAAATTCCATTTTCCCTACGATTAGTAGCTTTCTTAGAAGGGAAAGAAAAAGAAATGGCGAAATCTCATAATTTCCAATCAATTCATTCAATATTTCCTTTTTTTGAGAACAATTTCTCACATTTACACTATGTCTTAGATGTACTAATACCCTACCCCATTTGTCCGGAAATCTTGGTTCGAACCTCTCTCTATTGGGTAAAAGATGCCTCTTCTTTACATTTATTGCTGTTCTTTCTTCATGAGTATTTTAATTGGAATAGTCTTATTACTCCAAAGAAATCAAATTCCATTTTTTCAACAAGTAATCCAAGATTTTTCTTGTTCCTATATAATTCTCATGTATATGAATATCAATCAATGTTCTTTTTTCTCCGTAACCAATCTTCTCATTTACGATCAACATCTTTAGGACTCCTTTTTGAGCGAATTTCTTTATATGGAAAAGTAGAAGATCTTGTCCAAGTCTTTGTTAATGATTTTCAGGACAACTTATGGTTGTTCAAGCATCCTATCACGCATTATGTTAGATATCAAGGAAAATCCGTTTTGGCTTCAAAAGATATGCCTCTTCTGATGAATAAATGGAAATATTACCTTGTCAATTTATGGCAATGACATTTTCATGTGTGGTCTCAACCTGGAAGGATTCATATAAACCACTTATATAAAGATTATATCGACTTTCTGGGCTATCTTTACAGGGGGTGACTAAATACTTTGGTGGTGCGAAGTCAAATGCTAGAAAATGCATTTGTAATCGATAATGCTATGAAGCAGTTCGAGACAACTGTTCCAATTATTCATCTGATTGGATCATTGACTTCGGTGTGTTTTTGTAACTCATTAGGGCATCCCATTAGTAAGCCGACCTGGACCGATTCCTTGGATTCTTATATTATCGACCGGTTTATGCGTATATGCAGAAATCTTTCTCATTATCACAGCGGATCTTCAAAAAAAAAGAGTTTGTATAGAATAAAATATATACTTCGGGTTTCTTGTGTTAAAAGTTTGGTTCGTAAACACAAAAGTACTGTGCGCGTTTTTTTCAAAAGATTAGGCTCGGAATTCTTTGAAGAATTCTTTACGGAGGAAGAGCACGTTCTTTCTTTAATCTTTCCAAGAGCTTTGTTTACTTCGCGGAGGTTATATAGGGGGCGGGTTTGGTATTTGGATATTATTTGTATTAACGATTTTGTTAATCATGATAAATTTGAAATTGTTCCTAACTGATGAATAGATAACAAAAAAATTCATTAATTTCTATTAAATGTTCATGCAATAAGACTAATAAAGGTTGATCAACTGGCTATTTCACTTTTTTAGCGTTTTTTAGGGAGTCTTTAATATTATACATAGGGAAAGCTGTGTGCAATGAAAAATGCAGGCATATTGCCACATTAGTCCTAACAATTTATTAATTAAATATAATATTAATAAAAAAAAATCTACTTCATCCCCTCATTCAATTTTTAGAGACCAAATCGCAACTTAATACAAAGCAAATCACAACCCAAAATAATTCTGCTTATTTCTTCCACACCCTTCATCTTTTTCTTCTCCACCATTTATCTTCTTTACCATCACAATCTCATCCAAAAACACAAACAATAACATTTATTTAAAAAAAATTGGAGAAAACAAATATATAATAGAGATTCTCTATGGAGGAGATGTGGTTCTAGATTACCTCCATTTTTGTAGTAGATCCGAAACAAAAATCTTCATTAACGGAGAATCCGGATCTCTTCCATTTTTGGAGAAGCTTGGAACCAAAATCTCCATTAATGGAGATAAGCCATCTCCATTAATGGAAATTTTAGATTTCCTTTAATGGAGACCTGAAGAGATCATTTTATTTATATATATATATTTTTTGATTTTGTAGTAATTTTTTTATATTTCTTTTAGTTTTTTATTTTTACATCTTTTTTTAAAAATTTTCTGATTTCTTTTTACAGTTATTTGGTTTTTTTTTTTTTTTTTAATATACATATTTTTCTGATTTTTAATTTATTAATTTATTTAATATAATATTTTGAAATACTGAAACAAAGGAAAAATAGACATTTTCCCTTTTCCATAATTGACTAACGGTGGTCAACCATTAGTCAACGGGTCAAGAGGATTTTAGTGTCTTTATGATTTATTTTTAAGAGTTTTAGTGTAATTATTCATGTAACCAGGGTAAGTTTGTGTAATTTTTCTATTAAAAAATGAGTGTATAAATAATTTCTTTAGGTTTCAATATCTACACCCAATTAGGGATGACAACGGGTCGGGTTCGGACGGGTTTTGCAAAATCTAAACCTACACCCGCAAAATTTGTCCTCACCCATGCCCGCCCGCGAACCTGGGAAAATAAACGGGTTCTGGTTTCATCCACGGGTTTTATATGGGTTCGCGGGTCACACCCACCAACCCGTAAAATATATTAATTATAAATATTTAATATTTAATTATATTTATTTATATAATTCAAAACTCCTCTTTATTAATAATATATTATAGAGAATTATAAATACAAGTTTGTTTCTTAATGGAGACAAGAGGCAAAACACATTATATATATTAAAAAAAATAAGAGTGTAAGGTTCTACCATTAGCTATATATAAATAAGAGTTAATAATTGTAATTCTTAAGTGGAGTTTTTATATTTTATTATTTATATAGATAACAAGTTTCCATTGGAGTTTAAACTTATAATATTTTTAAAAATAAATATTATATAATTTTTATTTATACGGGTTTGCAGGTAAACCTGCGGATTCGTTTTCCACACCCACACCCACACCCAAACCGGCTGAGTTTTTCTTTATACGCGGGTCGTAAATTCACCATTCAAACCCGACTCTATAGGGTCGGGTTCGGGTGGGTGCCCGTGGGTGCGGGTCAAATTGCTATCCCTACACCCAATTGAAGGCCTATGCCATCGTGAATTTCAAAGTCCTTGAGAGTTGAGAGCGATGTTATCTTTATAAATGTTGTATTAATTATGGATTCTGATCTTATGTGGACATATGAATTTTTTTCTGAAAATGAATGGAGATTGATTAATTCTTAGAATTAGGGTTTAATTATTATATATATATATATATATTACTTGTAATTATCTCATAAGCTTTCTTTTCTGGAAAAAAAAAAAAAAGATTAAAAGATAAGATGGGTGTGATTGAATTTTAATTAACATAATTTATCCTTATTGGTCATTTTATAAACCCTAAAATATCTTCTTCTTCTTTTCAAATATATATATTTTTTCTCACACACCATCAAATCCTCTATAATTATCATCACCTGTTTTTACATATATATAAAGTTGTCACGTTTTTATGTTCAACAAAATTTGAAATCATTTTATTCATAAGCACCACCTACGTTCAATCATCACCACCATTAGAATATATATATATATATATATACGGTCTCGTTCTGGTCAGTGCACACTGATATAACTACATAAGTACCAATGCATATGGACTACTGATTATAGAGAAGCTTTGACTGCATGTGGACTACTGATTATGGAGAAGTTTTGACAAGTGTATACACTTTGAGTCAAAGTATGTAAATCTAATAGTTCACATCCAATGCACTGATGAAGTTATATCAATGCGCACTGACTGTTTGACTTGAACATTTCTGTGTGTATATATAAATTAGATTTCCAGAAAAATATTTTTAAAAATATTTTTTTACTCAACTTAAAATCCAAAAGAGAAAAAAAAAATATTGATTTTCTATTTTCACATATTGATCTCCAAAATAGTTTTCTTATTGTTTTGATCTCCTCATTTTTGTTCAGTTTTATTCTCAGTTTAATTTTTATTTGATTACTTCACATCTTTTTTTTTTTTATTTCCCAATCCAAGTTTTCTAAAGATAAGTATTCAAAATGGGTAATATTAAAATAAAATGGATTGTCTTTAGAATTTTTTTTTTTATTTTTAAATAATGGAGTGTCTTTAGAATAAGAGTGCTAAAAAATAAAATGAATAATTTTAGAAAAAAAAAAAAGTGTATTTAGAATTTTTTTTAAATTTTAATTTTTAGAATTGAGTGTATTTAGAAATGAAGTGTAAAAAGAAAATCATTGGATTGTAAAGAAAAACTTTATTGGATTATAAGGATAAACTCTCTTTAATAGAAAATGGCAGTGTAAATCATATTTATGGGTGGTAATATCGGTACCCTTTTGATATAATATGATGAAAATCACTAATGCTAGACAACCCAAAAATTTTACCCAAATTTCAACCCAAATGATGTGGCAAGTGATTTTTTCATTATCCACGTTATCACATGTTGTGTGTGGTGATCACAACTCACTTCCCACGTCATTTGGGTTAAATTTTTAGGTTGTTTAGCATTACTCAATGAAAATATCATTATATTTAGTAATCGTGTCAATCCAAAATACGATTAGTTTGAGGTTGATCCAGTGGTAAAACCCTT
This sequence comes from Acer negundo, assembly GCA_035582765.1. Classification (NCBI taxonomy): domain Eukaryota; kingdom Viridiplantae; phylum Streptophyta; class Magnoliopsida; order Sapindales; family Sapindaceae; genus Acer; species Acer negundo. The sequence continues at coordinate 13,445,826 of CM069242.1, forward strand.
CACACCTACGGTGCGAGGTTGTGGGTACAAGAAGGGTTGACACAATTATTATTGACACAATTATTATTGACACAATACAATTAGCTCAACCCTACCCTGCTAAATTCACTTCCTGATTGTATTGGGTCGTCGTGTCATGACCCAAATTTCCAGGCTCGGCCCATGTTGCTGGTGAAGACAATTTGATATTTGTTATAAACACCAAAATTTTCAAAAATCTACACCTTTGGCCGGTTTGTCGTGAAGAATGGATAGCATTTTTTTACTCTCAAACTCTCACTCTCACTTGTGTTTATCAGTGAAAGCATCAGCATCAGCTTCAGCTCCACTTCCACCTCCAGAGCCTCCCAACTCTTCCGACCTCCGCCGGCCCAAATCTCTTAAACCAACAACCTCCTCCATTAATAAAGTTCCCTCTAAAAACCCCCTCAAAAACCTCTTGAAAACCACCACTGTTCCTTCTCCTCCACCCAATAATCAATCACTCTCTCTCTTCACCAAACTCCGTCTTTCCAGCAAACTCTCCCCACCTCCGCCACCACCCCCACCTCCACCACCACCCCTATTACAAGAAGAAGATAATGAAACCCCAAATTCAGAGACTAGTTGTTGTTCTAAAGATATTGAATTCCGTCAAGAGGGTAAGATTTTTGTGGGTAATTTGCCGAATTGGATTAAGAAGCACGAGGTGGGTGAGTTCTTTCGTCAATTTGGGCCTATACAGAATGTCATTCTTATAAAAGGTCATAATAGCACTGAAAAAAATGTTGGTTTTGGGTTTGTGATATACGATGGTTCTACTGCTGAAAAGTCAGCTATGAAGGCGGTGGAGTTCGATGGAGTGGAATTCCACGGGAGGGTGTTGACGGTGAAGCTTGATGATGGCAAGAGATTGAAGTCTAAAATGCGAGAGCGAGCTCGCTGGGTTGAGGGTGTGGATGAAGAGCAATTCAGGTCCAAGTGGCATCAAGATAGAGAGAGGGATAGGAGGGACTTCAAGAAAGTCATGGAGACGCAACCGGAGAACTGGCAGGCTGTTGTCACTTCTTTCGACAGGATTAAGAAGGTACATTACATTCCTTTGTTTTTCACTTATTTTTAATGGAATTGTGTTGCAATTTTTATGATATATGTTGAATTTGATGGTGAATATGGCATGATTGATAGCTTATATGATATAAGGTTTTGTTGAATTAAGTTCGGTCATATGTATGTGTGTAGAAACACTCATTCTATGTATATTTTTATTGTAAAGATGATGGTGAAATGAGGTGCTTGTTTATAATTTATGAGGTTGCTGGTAGGCAGAATACCAGTTTTTGTTGTGGAAAGTATGTTAACTTGTGTATTTAAGTTAGTTGGATTTTGAATATATACTGCTCTGCTAGTAAAGAAGTAAAAAGGCAGTAAACTATACTATTTCTTCATGAAGTGATTTAGTTTTCAAGAAATTTTTGATAGCTTCTATTCTTCATGCTAACATTTTTCCACTGTTTCTCTTTTTGTTCTTAAAAGCCTTCCAGAAGAGAGTTTGGTTTGATGGTGAACTATTATGGAAGACGAGGGGACATGCATCGTGCTCGTCAAACATTTGAGAACATGCGAGCAAGGGGGATAGAGCCAACCTCACATGTATACACAAAGTAATAACTCTTTATAAACTATGCTTTATCCTAGCTTTGATGCAAAATCAATGTGCATCAAGCTAATTTTGCTTCAGTTCTGGAGCTAGTGTTCTTTTATTAAAGTCCTTTTGACAGAAACATTAATGGGTAAACTATCTTCAGTGTGAATTTTCTTTAGCCCTGTGATTTTTTAAGAGGACTTTTTACCAAAAAGATCACATTTATCTGAGAAAATGATGGAATTCATTGAATCTATTAAAATATCTAGATTGCCTTCCATTGTCTAATTATTGAAATCGTTTTGGGAATCAACTTTTGAAAATATTTCAATGTTAGTTCACTTTCTCAAGGTTTTAGAGGGCATATACAGTAGATGGTTCTTCTTCAAACATTAAAGTAGTTTATTTCATGCAGCCTTATTCACGCTTATGCAGTTGGTAGAGACATGGAAGAAGCATTATCTTGTGTCAGGAAAATGAAGGAAGAGGGCATCAAAATGAGTTTGGTGACTTACAGTATAATTGTCGGGGGTTTTGCTAAAATTTGCAATGCTGAGTAAGTATATCATATTAGTTTCTCTGAATGCCTTTTGTCTTTTTCTTTTCTTTTTTATAATAAATTTAAATGTAATTATTGTGTTTCAAGAAAGTATCCTAATTCATTGCGGGATTAATGACTGAGATTTTGTTTTGATAATTTGCTATCTTTGAGACTTGCAATGGTTGCTTATTTAGAACTTTAGTTATTTGACTTTTGTGTTCATTAAGGATCCCATTAAAAGATTGATTTAAACTTTTCTTCTACTAAGTTGAATTATATATATATTGCTAAAAGTTTCAAAAGGTCATGGAAGATTGCCCTTTGGTTGAAGTCATTGGCAATACTTGGTAGGAGAAAATATAGCTTACCTCTATTCAATATCCCTCTTTTTTTTTTATTTTTTATGAAAGACCCAATTCAATATCTCAAGTGAAAGAAATAGACTATTAAATCATTAGTGGAATGAAGATGCCATTTTTCCTATGTTTACTTAGAATTACAAATTGAATGAGTGGATCAAGTACCCTGTAGGTTCAGGTCAGCCATTGAGCCCAATTATTTGTTTTGGCTTTTAGGAATTTGTGTACTCTTAACTATCATTCAGTGAGCCATGTAATAGTTTCAACTTTTTTGGGTTTACAAAATCTTTCTCTATGAAACACCCTTACCAGTGCAGGTTTATTTATTTAAATATTTTCACAATTCTTCTGCTGTCATCCATGTTGAATTATTGTTGTAGTGCTAGTATAAAATCATATTTCCGTGCATATTAAATGTTTCTTTATTATTAATTTTTTGGATAGGAAATAGAACATTATATCATGCAAAAGATTCTTTTTTATTTTATTTTTTATTATAAGACACGTGATTGAGTGTAGCAAACACTTACAAATTAGAAGGGTAAAAATGTAAATTTGCGTACACACAATCTTATTGTTCTAAAGTGGCCATAACATACTTGTCTATTTCTTTTGCTTATTTTGTTTGGCCCAAAAAATGATTTGGTTATCGTTAACTGTCAAAAGCAGAACTAGCTTGAGAAACTGGGATTTAAAATTAAGTACTTGAGTCTGGATTCTAGTAATTAAGGAATTTCTATTTCCATCGGTTTCTGTTGTCAAAATTGAGATGCAGTTGCATATTGGTATGTCTCATTCATTTTATAGTTTGGTTGTAGTACTTTGGAGGCTGATCTAAAATGTCAAAATTTTGATCCAATAAATGCATGAAAGGAAATGGAGATGTGCAGACGCTTACTTAGGTATAAGTTTAAGTGTAGGGAAGTTGAAGAAGTGACTGATGAACTAGAAAAAAAAATACATACTATGAGTTGAAATAGGGCAAAAATGGAAACTGCTTGGCATATTGGACTCCGGTAGGCTTTAGTGCTAGAATGCTCTTTGTTTTTTCTTTTTCTCCAGTCTATAAGATGAAACCAATTACCATATGATTCTTTTTACATTGTCAATTTTTGGTTACGTCATTTTGATGTAAAGAAAAAAGACAATGGAATTTCTGGAAAGCTAATAATGCTAGTAATGTTAGTATATTTATAAGCAAAATGAATCCAGCCAGCTCCTTGGTAAGGCACACTTTTAGTTTTTGACTCTGTGCAAGCTGATAGCAAAGTCAAACCGATTCTAATGTGCTCACTGCCTTATTTTGCATTGTCTATTTCTCGCATCATGTGTGACACAGGCATGCCAGACCTTATATTCATTTGTTTTTACAGGGCATCACATTGGTTAAATTTTTTACTGAAAAGACAAATTTGCATTTCAATAATCTTATACTAGCTTATCTTGTTGTGGAAGAGCTGCAGATCATTGGTTTGAGGAAGCTAAAGAAAGACATGGAACGTTGAATGCAATTATTTATGGGAATATTATATATGCTCACTGGTGAGTATCAAGATTTGAGTGAACCATATTTTCTTTTATCTTAAAGATGTCCTAATTTTATTATTTTGAAGCCATATTACAGTAGGTGAATGAGCTAAATGACAGGCAACTTATTATAATATATATTGCATAAAATTATTTTATTTGTAACAAGGCATTGATATTTACTTTTTATAGTAGTTGATGCTTGCCAACCAAATCACCTTAACATTTTGTAGATGAAATATTGAAATGTATAAAGGAGCCTTTTGGATTTCATAAATAATCTAATTACACAAAATTGAGTAGAAAATTAATATTATTTATAATTTTTGTAGTGCTCTTTCAGTCAATATGTTAAGGATGTACATGCGGGTTATATATTTTTGGTTCAACGTTCTCTCTTCAGAATTTTCTAAAATGTGATTATGTACATGAGATGGATGAATTGTTGATATATATATATATATATATTTTTTTTTTTTATAATTTTTTTTTACCTTTTGCTATACTATAGTCAAACTAGCAATATGGACCGAGCTGAAGCCTTAGTGAGGGAGATGGAAGAAGAAGGTATAGATGCGCCTATAGACATATATCACACTATGATGGATGGTTATACAATGTTTGGCAATGAAGAAAAATGCCTGATTGTGTTTGAAAGACTCAAGGTAAATGGCCATATTTTCCATGGTGTAATTTTTATATGTTTTTGTAATTTCTTGATGAGTTGTTTGTTTGATAATGCTTTTTTCTATGATTGGATTTCTTTTCATTGTCATTTGTTTAGTTCCCTTGCAACGATCACATAATTTAAAAGGACGTGGAAGAATTTTGAATCTTGATCATGATCTTTCCTTGATTGACTAAATACTTGACAAGCTCAATCACATACGACAAGTTTGCATTTGATAGGATGCCATTTATTGCTAAGAAGAAAAATAGTTTGTTCACTCCTGATTGGTGTAGATGTTTGGACTCCAACTAGACTTAAAAGTTAATTCGGATTTTGGGTTATATCATAACATTACATGGTTACTTAAGTGAAAGATAATTATGACGTCATTCTACTTTTCATTATTCCATATAGCAATTATGAGTCAAATATAGTTTGCCACATCACCATGGTCTTCTTCATCCTCCTCTATCACAATACCACCACAAACACCACCGCATAAACCACCACAAACACCATTTAAGAACCAAAAAAAAAAATTAAGAACTACAATAGTGGAGGGGACTCCATCGCCAGTGGAGTAAGTGGAGATCAGTGCGTTCTTCATTTGCAGTAGATCTCACTGATCTCCTCTTTAGGAGATCTGGTGAGACCAGATCTCTTCCATAATGGAGGATATCCGGTGGATATGGTCTTATCGGATCTCCTTTTTTTTTTTTTTTTGCCCGGGTTTTCTATCTCTTTTGAGGAGATCAAGACCAGATGCATCTGGTCTGATTTTTTTTCTTTCTATTTTATCCAAATTATTTTTAATTTAATATAAAAATTAATATTTTTAAATAAAAAGCAGGGGAAATTTGGGCATTTTATGATGTTTGACTGGTTAACTGTTAATTTTAATGGTCAACATTTAGGTCAAGGGTACTTTTCTGTTCAAATAGCAAAAGTTTGGTCTATCAGCACATACTCCAACTCCAAGGTGCTTTAGCGCGATTTCCCCCTAAATTAAAGCTTGAGATTCTTAGTTGTAGGGCAGTGGGTTACTCACAAACTTAGCTGAGTACAAGTGTTGAGTCTGCAATGCTGTCATAACTTTATGCATGGGGATGTAACTTTCTTTGAAAATTGCACTTTTTTTCTTCTTATGGTTTTGATTTCTTTGGTGGTTGTGTTCAAGTTCCTTTTTTGTTTGTTTTATTCTCTATGAAACTTGGTTTCTTCCAGCATCCAGTTCCAAACAGATCATTGAATATTAGAAAGCAATCAAGATTTTTTACCGTAGCTCTACCATTAGGATCGTATTTCCTCTGACTAAGGTCACAGGTGTTGTCTTCTTATGATCTTCCCATTGCTTGTTGTAAAGGTATTATTCTTATACTGATCATCCTATTCAAATGAAGTGTCATCTTTCCTTCTTTTCCACTTTGTTTCCTGTTGGTTTGTCTCCATTTTTATCTCACTCTGGTTGGAAATGTGTTATTGATGATGGCACCAATGAAACTGCATTCTATATTCTTGTGTGCAGAATTTTTTTCCTTCAGTGGTTGCATATTTATTTTCTATTCTTGAATCTAGCTTTTGGTAGCAGCTGGTTGTTCTGATTTGGATAGCTAGCTGACTCTATCTCTAATGGTTCAAAAGTTGAGGATTTGCTGTAATCTTCTGTGTTATGGCTTCTGCATCATTCCTCTTGGACTGATCTTTTTATTTCTTGCACCTTGAATTTATTTTGTTCTTTTGAAGAATACACCTTAGATACCAATGTGGCTTTACTAAAAAAAAATCACTGCTCAAGAGAAATACACCAAAAAGGATAAGTGTCACTTCTACCCAATGGAGTCCAACAAGGGGTTATTGTGCGTAGAAACTCAACTTGGTAAAATCTACCAAAGAGATACAAAGTCTAATTTAGATTGTTGGGATCAAACACTTACCACTCACCAAAAGTTATAGTTGCTAGCTAGGCTGCAACTTTATTTCTTTATAACATTTAGCTGTGCAGTGATCTGAATCTATGTGTTGTGGGTGGCCTTGAGGGCTTCACAATGCACACATGACACATTAGTGGGATGAGCTGTCAAGTACCAATGTCACCTATTACAATTAAGGTCTTTTTATACTTATATAATTATGGAGTGACCCGTCAAACATAGACAACTTATTCAATATATTTGGCTCCTAATAAACTCTTAAGATTGATGAGAGTGCTTTGTAATAAAGACAACTTATAAATTCATTGACAAACTGCATATGCTTTAAAAGAAACAAGTAAAGATGCTGTCTGCTTTAGAATTTTGTGCAGCACACTCATTCTGACAAAAGGTGAACTCATTGTGGAGAATTGTTCAGCGTCTTTTAGAGAATTCCAAATTCAGCTCAGTGTAATGTGTTAGGTTCCTGACTCAGAGCCTTCCCATGACATGAATCTTGAACATTAATTTGTTCCACATTGACACCGGTTCTATTCTAAAAATAGCCCTGAATTGGGTTTTAGTGCAAACTTGAAGCTTAACTTATTAATGTAAGAATTGGGATCCCACTTGACTATAGATTTAAGGTCATGCATTGGGAGCTATATGGAGATGGGGGCTTTAAAAGAATAATAGACTTGGGAGCTTGCTTCTTTATTTCATGTTAAACAAACTGTTGGTGGTTGTCAGGGTATTGTTCAGATAGAGGTGCTGTATGGTTGAAAGAGTACTGGTTGCCAAAGAAAATACTCAAAACTTTTCGATTTAGCAATTTTGAGACCTTTCTCTAGTCAATCATCTTAACTCTTTTTGAATTATATTGTCTGTTGCTACCACTAAAATTTGGCTACTTATCAACTTGATATGATGTATCAAGAATGCCTCTCTTCATGGTGCTTGTAGGAATAAGTTTGTGTGTAGCCCTCATGTCAATATTATAATGTCTGCTATATTTGATATCTTTTCATTATATTAATTAATCTTATTTCTTCTCTGGTATATTGACTTTTATTCTAACTCTTCTGTAGGAATGTGGATTTACACCTTCAGTTATCAGTTATGGATGTCTCATTAATCTTTACACTAAGGTAATACCTGATTATCAAAAAGAGAGTGTTTGTCTTTAAATGACTGCATATGCCATAACTTCAAGTAATAACACATAGATTGGATGTGGTTGTATTTGTTTGTTCGCTCTCTCCTGTTTGTCTCTGTCTCCTGTCAAGAACCTTAAAAGTGAAAATGGAGGAGTATGAAGACAGTTGAGGCTTGAATAATTTTATTTGGACAGGAAAGAGACAATAAGATGTGCAAATATTTGACATTTTACGAAAAGTCACTCAGTTATATTTTCATTTGTTTTGTTTAAAGCATTTAGAAGGAGAGACGTGGCACTGTTGGTGAGTAAACCGTGGGCTGTTGGTTGAATTGTTATGATAGTTCCAAAATTTTTAACAGTTCTATTAGAAAGGAGTAAGGCTTGAACTGAAGTTTCAATAACAATGCCAAGTAGGATAATGGAGAGAGAATAGAGTTGAAGAGCTTTGAGTTAAAAGGCGTTGCCTCAAATAAAGCAGTTGTACCCCTTTTATTTGGTATCCTTTTACCATTTAAGTAACAAAACATGTTTTGAAGAAAGAAGCTGATTTTAGTTGCCCAGGGCCAGAAGTAGTACCAAAAGGTCCCTTAGTGATAAAATTGTTTATTACTTTGGTATGAAAAAATAACTGTTCATCACTTTGAAACATATTTTGGAACGTCAAATCCTAGCGTTATGTTGTGTTAACCTTTACAAATTGAGAATGACAATGAAGGGAATTGAGCTCCAAAAGAAAATGTAAGGAGAACAATCAAAATTAAATTACAAGATTCCATTGCAGTGTTTACTAACTTTTAGGAATTAAAAATGTAAACAAGTTGATTACAGAAATACCCTTATTTATACAACATGTGTGATTATTAATGAAGGGATTTTACAAAAACAAAAAAAATACGGTTTACTTTTTTATTTTGGAAAGAGAACTTAATTCCGAGGGTGGGAGGGGGGAATTAAGTTCTCTTTTCAGTAGGAATTTATTTCCTGATTTGTAGCAGGAACTTAATTCCCAACTGTTTTAGTAAACACTGGAATTCATTAAAAATCAATTAAGTTCACCTTCCCTCATTAGGAGATGTTGTATCCAAAGAGAGGAATGAGGTGAGCAGAGAAATGAGCAAGGAATTGTTAACTACATCTTTCAACTTTGATCATTAATTCAAGGAAGCCCAACTAAGGCCATTCAATTAACTCCTCATTAAAACAATATAGTGAGAGATATCGGTCATCTTCCATGCACCCACAACTGCAAATCCCAAGACCTTATGGTGCAATAAGTTTTTGATGGCAATAAAATAAGAATTACTGCTGATAGCATGAACCATAATAATGCTCTTTTGTGTGTGTGTGTGTGTGTGTGTGTGTGGGAATAATGTTTATTACATTTTCTATTATATATGTAATCTTTCTTAAATCAGAACCTCCCTATTCTCTCTGCTGTTAGACCTTCTAAATTCATTGCAGGTGTTGCTGAAAGTGTCGTATGCCTGTATCTTTAACGATTTGGACAATGGCTACACAATTCTTCATGCAATTTTTTCATGGATCCATTATTTTCTTTTGAACTTATAGTAGTCGTAGATCCTTTAATATTCTTTTTGGTATATTTGATCTCACAACTGATGATCATATGCATTATTATGAGACATTGTATGCTTGCTGTTGTCCTGTTTCAGATTGGAAAAGTTTCTAAAGCCTTAGAGGTTAGCAGATGGATGGAATCAGCTGGGATAAAGCATAACATGAAGACTTACTCCATGTTAATCAATGGATTCATAAAGTTGAAAGATTGGGCCAATGCCTTTGCTGTTTTTGAGGATGTGGTGAAAGATGGTTTGAAGCCTGATGTTGTGCTCTATAATAACATTATCAGAGCATTCTGTGGGATGGGTAACATGGACCGTGCCATTCATATTGTCAAGGAAATGCAAAAGGAAAGGCATAGGCCTACTACACGTACATTTATGCCGATCATACATAGTTTTGCAAGAGCAGGGGAAATGAAAAGAGCTTTGGAGATTTTTGATATGATGAGGATGGGTGGATGCATTCCAACCGTTCATACATTTAATGCCTTGATTCTTGGCCTTGTTGAGAAGCGTCAGGTAAGCTATACCAAAAATTTGGGAGCTTTAAATAGCCTGATAGTAGGTATGTAGATTGTAGACATGTATTGTTCAGGAGCATTTGTCACTATCATGAAGCCTGTCACTGTAACCAATTTTATTTGCTGGGAGAGTGGGAGACAGTATAGGGACTCATAGTATGGCATTCTTTTGTCAAGCCAGTGGGGATTAAATGGCTTTCAAATATCTCTCTCTCTCTCTCTCTCTCTCTCTCTCGCTTGAATAGTAATTATCAACTTTTTTTACAATCTTTATAATGAAAGAAGTATGTGAAATGCCCCCTCTCACTCTCTCTCACGCATGTACACATGTACAGAAATAATCATATACTAATTACTTTGTCACCTTCACATCTCGAAAAAAGTATGTTAAATGAGTTTCATACTTTCATAACATGCTTCATTGGCCCCTGGACCGTTTGTGCATTTTGTTTGTTCATTTCTAGTGTCTTGTTTGCAGAAAACTCTGGAAATTAATCCTTTCTTGTATTAGGATGTTACTGTCATGTCAAGTACTAAGAGGCTTTCTGGTGGCCATAATTCTACTACCTTCCTGTAATTTTGAATAATTATGAAACCCAATAAATTGCCAATTGGTTCGTTGTTCACATTCCTTCTAAATGTTATTATTAGATATCAGAAACCGCATCAAAATAAATTTTGAACCCTTTTTAAGTTATATCATTGGGACCATTGTTCAATGAGAAGTTAGGTCACTTTCCACTTCGAACTTAAAGTTAATTTACTAATTTCTTACAATGCGTGGACACACATCCAGACCCACAGATGCATTATCTGCATAATAATGATTATAGAATTTTGAATTTGAGCAAAGATCCCTTTTAGATTTTTTTCTGCTAATTTTTTGAAGGAAAAACATTTAGGAATAAGCTTTTACTTTTCATTCAATTTCTGTCTGGCTTGTTGAGATTGTAAAGTGAGTTATTATTCATTCTCATCACACTTAAGGTAATTTGATTTATGCTGTATCTCTTTCAGATGGAGAAGGCTGTTGAAATATTGGATGAGATGACTCTGGCAGGCATAAGCCCAAATGAACATACATACACGACTATCATGCATGGCTATGCATCATTGGGTGATATTGGAAAGGCATTTGAATATTTTGCTACATTGAGAAATGAGGGTCTGGAGCTTGATGTGTACACCTATGAGGCGTTGCTCAAGGCCTGCTGCAAATCAGGCAGGATGCAAAGTGCTTTAGCAGTCACAAAAGAAATGAGTGCTCAAAAGATTCCAAGAAACACCTTTGTTTATAACATATTAATTGATGGGTATGGATTGTATAATTATAACATGTAACAATTTAATGTCAGTCATCAGTTTACTCTCCCTTTCATCTCATCATTCTTTTCTCATTTAATTTTGTGTATGTCTGTAATATGATTGGAAGTATACCTCTGAGTTTAATCATTTTTTTATCCCTATGGTCCTCTCATCTTCTTTTAGTGCCTGTTTCTTGATTCAGTTGTTTTATAATGCAGATGGGCTCGAAGAGGTGATGTTTGGGAGGCTGCTGACTTGATGCAACAAATGAAACAAGAAGGGGTTCAACCTGACATCCATACTTACACATCTTTCATAAATGCTTGTTGCAAGGCTGGAGACATGCAGGTATGTTTCGTAATCATATTATTGCTAGAATGATTTATTTGTACATCAACAACTATGATGAAACATCATTTGTTTCATCAATAATTTTAGTGGTAGGAATGTTTTTACTTGGTTTCCTGAAGCTTGATTTGTGTTTCTTTAAACCAACTTGGGTAACTTAAGGATTTTAGAGAGTATTTTAAGCATGTATCAGACTTTGGACCAATTATTAACCCAATCAAGGTAACTGGGTCAATGGGTTGCTGGGTTGCTGGTTTAACTGGTTGGTTAACTGTCAAATTAGAGTTTTAATTAAATACTAAAATAATTATAGAAATAAGTAATCAGGTTGAGAATTAATAAATCTATATTCTATTTAGAACAGTATTGCTCTCTTTCTCTTTTTCAGATATACAAAGAAGAATGTGTAGATAAGTACATATAAAAATAATAATATCATTCTAGTTATTACTATGGTTAGTGTTGTTATTACTATTATTCTTATAGTTGTTATTGTTGTTATTGTATTGTTCGTCATTTAAGTGTCAGTATTGTTTTAGCTTGGTTGGCACCTTTGTTTCATGTGTATATTGGATTACTTGTATTTCATTTAGCCATTGCTTCAGCGCATTTGAGTACTTTACCTTGCTTTCAGGGACATATCTTATGAATTTGCCTGTTGTATCCTTTGCCAGGAGATAGAACGTTTTATATCCATTGTATTTATCTGGAATCCTCTCGCCCAAAATTTTTGATCCTATTTTTACATCTCTCTCTTTCCCCAGTCTGTTTCTGCTTTATCTCATCAGGCATGCTTTTATTTCCAAGAGTCAAAGGATCAAAGTATAGAATAATCTCATTTCTATCTAAGCTGTTGCAATTCATTTTGATTAGAATAAATGCTTCTTTTTTTTTTCAGAGAGCAACAAAAACAATCAAAGAAATGGGAGTTATTGGAGTGAAGCCAAATGTTAAAACGTATACCACATTAATCCATGGGTGGGCACGTGCATCTCTTCCGGAGAAGGCTTTGAGATGCTTTGAAGAGATGAAGCAGGCTGGGTTGAAGCCAGACAAGGCTGTGTACCATTGCTTGATGACATCGTTGCTGTCAAGGGCTGCTGTTGCTGAAGCTTATATTTATTCAGGAGCGCTATCTATTTGTAGAGAGATTATAGAATCTGGGTTAGCAGTGGATATGGGCACTGCCGTTCATTGGTCAAGATGTTTACGGAAGATTGAGAGAACAGGTGGAGAGCTCACAGAAGCCTTACAGAAAACCTTCCCTCCGGATTGGAATGCATACCATTCACTTGATGCAAAAGCAGATACCGATAGGGATGATGAGCCTGACATTAACAGTGATGATGATCTATATTTTTCTGGTGGAACTGATGATGATGGTGATTTTAAACATAGGCTATTATATTAACATGGAGTTTTAAACTATTTGGCATAGGAAATGTCAACTACTAGTTTTTCCGGATGGAATAGCCCTATAAACTATTGTCTGGACTGCATACGGACTTTGGAAGCTCAGGTCTTCTGGGTATTCAAAATTTTCTATTATCAAATATCAACAGTTACTTTCCAGAATGTACAGAACTTAGAAGAGCTACTTATGAAGACGATCTCCGGAGTACCGACCGACCCAGTCACTGTAACATATTCCAATACAAAATATCTGAGAGGTTCTGTTTTTAGGTACCAGACTACCAACCTCTTTATGTAAAATGTATGATCAAACAAATTTACTATGTAGGTTTACTAAAAATTTCCAGTAAATGTTTTATACATCTCTCATTCTCTTGCTTATGATTTGGTCTTTTAACTTACTTCACCATATCATGAATGAAGGAGTTTGAATTAGCAATAATTACAGTAGTAGCTTTTGGGAGTGTTTTTATCATTTTAAATCATTAACAGTGCCTTTTATAATTTGTACCTTAAAACCAAAAACAAGTGTGTTGTATATTCTTGTAGAGTTCATTTAAGATTTGTAAGATGCTAATTAAGTAGTAGAAGAAGATTTTAATTTTTAGGATTATAATATATTTTTTGAATATGAAAATACTAATAATATAATTACGTTTTTGAATTATAATCTAAATTGTTAAATTTGTTTTCAAATTAACGAATCAAATGAACCCTTTAAGAAATTCTGATTATGTATGAACATGTTTGTAGCAATACTAAAAAATTTGTTGAAACAATTGATAACTATTTTAATTATGTTATGATTAAAGGTAGATTATCCAAAATATTTTTCAAAATTCTTGTTCAAATGATGTTGTATATGAGTGATATGAGTGATAAATAACACATCATTCACCGTATCATCTCATGTTGACATCTCAAATCATATCATTTGGTATGAATTTAATCAAATATTTCAAGCAATCTAGGATTATGTTTATATTATATACAAACATACAAAATTAGGTATATTGGATAACAAAACGTAAAAGGTGAAAGAAGTTTTCATTTGTCTCTTTAATCTTGAATTCTTGATGGTGGATTGTAGAAAGCAAAAAGGTTGTTTTGTCAGCAAATGAACCTAAAATCCAATCCAATATGATTCATTGTATTCGATCCTATCCATTGGATTTGAAGATATGATTATATCGGATTGGATTCCATAGATCGGATCGGATCGAGTCTTAAATTTTTTATATAAAAATCAATGAAATTCGTCGGATGCTCAGATCAATTAAAATATAAGGCTTACTTTATATTGAGTCAATTAATTTGTCTAATGCGTATGGACATTGAGCAAATTTTGGATGCTATTGAATTTTGTTACGATAAATGATTATATTTTTATTTCAAACTTTTGGTTGATTTTATTTATTTTTGTGTTTATAACTTGTGTTTAAAGTTTATAAATTGTTAGACTTTTTGAACTTTAAAGTGTACGATTATATATTGTTTTTATGTTAATTATTAGTTTATTAATTTATTTGAAGTATATATGAATTAATTATTGATTTTGTTAATTTTAGGAACGTTTTAACTTTTATATATTAATAATTGCTTCGTATGAATCTGATTGAATTAGATTTGATCGAATTGGATTGGATCGAATTAGATTTAAATACTATTTTGCAATTGGTTCAAATTCAAATTCAAGATTCATATGAATCTGATTAAATCAAATTGAATCAGATTGGATCGAATTGGATTCAAATACTATTTTGCAATTGGATCGAATTGGATTTAAATACTATTTTGCAATTATATATAGCTTTTATGTTAACTGTTAGTTTATTAATTTTATTTAAAGTATGTATGAATTAATTATTGATTTTGTTAATTTTAGAAATGTTTTAACTTTTATATATTAATAATTGCTTCATACGAATCCGATTGAATCCGATGGGATCAAATTGGATTTAAATACTATTTTGCAATTTGATCATATCGGATTGTAATCTTTTCAATTCAATTAGATCATGGAAAATCCAATGGATTCAATCTGGCGCCGCAAACTCCTAATCCTACTTAATTGGTTACCACAAAGTTAAATTTCATAGCGTACCTTTGAACTGTTCATGTAATGACAAAAGTATCATAATAGTTCATTTAATAATTTTGAAAAGAAAAAAATTAATTTTGTAACTCGTAACTCTTAAGTATGTACCATGAGGTACATTTAATAATTATTTCTTTCTATTAACACTATATTCTTCAAATCATTAGTACTTAAATTTTTACATTTTCAGTTGCTTAGATTAATATTGCAATACTAGTAAAGTTTTAAAGACTTTTTTCACTGATTTTTGAAATAATGCTTAAATTAGAAAATGATTTTTCAACTTGAAATTTTAATACAAGAATGGAAGAATTCTTGTGCAAAAAGAAGAGATCATGCAAGTTGAATTAATTTTTATTTATTTTTTAATTTTTAATTTTTATAAAATACTAGTTGAATTAACATTAACTAATCTATGTATTCTTAAGTTGCTTTGTTATTATTAAATATAAAATTGCTTTGTTATTATTAATTATGGATTATATATAGAATTCTTTTTTTAATATCATTTATGACCATGTCATTTTTGACACAAATATATGTCGGTATTACTGATTTGATTTGTTAATTTAAGGTTATAGATGAACAAAATGGAAAGTTAATTATGTTTTTTTTTTTTTTTTTTTAAATGGAAAGTTAATTATGTTTAGTAATTAATAAAAATGCAATAAAACTTCATAGTGAGAACATAAAAATCTATAACTCGTTCAAATCCACTATTATTTCCTTTTTTTTTTTTTGTTTAATTTTTATTTTTAAAGAAAATACACTAATTCAAAAAAGTGAGTTGGTAGACAGGATGAGGTTAGCTAGTGCCTAGGTGCATGCCCCTCATACATATATCATAAGATTGTGGGTTCAAGTTGTGTTCATTCCTCCAAATTATGAATTATTGTAATATTTAAAATTTCTCATAATTAAAAAAGTGTACCGATTTTATTTGACATTTATCTTATAATATATATAATAAATTTTACTTCAATTTGAGCTTTTAATAAATTTTTAGATTATAATAACTACTCAATGTGGTTCAGTGAAATAACGCTCATTCAGCCTGATAATATTTCAGATTCGAGTAGCCGCCACCGTAGATGATATATCAAAAAAATAATAAAAAATTATTTTTTACATAAAGCAATTTATACAATTGATTTCCATTTTTTTTTTTTTTTTTAATGTTAACTTTTTGCAAGTCACTTATTTTATCTTATTTTATTTAGGGATAGCAAAATAACCTACGGGTATGGGGCCCCGTGGGGACCTGCACGTATTGGGTGGGTATTGGTTTCAATTTGGTGTGGATAAGGCGGGGATAAAGATAGATAGTAAAACCCGCAATGGATATGAGGCATATATGAATTTTATAATCCTTACCTTGCATCGCCCTGTTTAAAATATAATATATATATATTTTGTTTAGTTGTGAGATTTATCATTTATGTTTATTTTTAATGATTTTCAATAATTTTTTAGAATTACTTTATATATTATATCATATTCATTAGATTATATATTTATTATTTTACTTAATAATTTTGATAAATAGGTTAAATGAGGCAAATTGGGTAAATGGGTGGGGCTGGGTAAAGCGTACCCCACCCCTTCCTACCCTGCTCCATATATTGTGAGGTTTTATATGTGGATAGGGTTTCAAAAAATAAATGGGGTGGGGTGGGGTGGGGTGGGGCGGGGTGGGGTGGGGGGAGGGTCACCCTACCCCGAATCCGCCCCATTGCCATCCCTACATTTTATGAGTCGGTGGATTTATAAATCATGTTCTCTCTCTATTCAAGTGTTTGTGTGTATATACCCCTATAAGTATACATAGGTTATATCAACTTTGTTATTTATGATTCTTCGTGCTATGGCTTCATATTCTCGACAACTAAAACTAAACGAAGCATACGATATTGGGAATGAAGTTGACGGTGATGTGAATTTGAACATCGGTCAATTTCGTCAAGAGTTTCCCAGATCCTTTGATCTTAATCTGCCGGCGCTCGGGACAAATCTACGAGAAGTAAATAATATTTCTCAAACTTATTGCAACAAGATTGGTGTGATGAAGAACAATATTGAAGGTGTTAGGGTGATCGATTTGAACATCGATAAACTTCGTCAAGAGTTTCCCAAATCCTTTGATTCTCAACAACTAAACTTAAATGAAGAATACGATACTAGGAATGAAGTTGATGGTGATGTGATGATAAACAAGATTGAAGGTGCTAGGGTGTTTTGTCAAGAGTTTCCTGGATCCTTTGATCTCAATCAACCAGCACTTGGGACAAATCTACGAGAAGTAAATAATATTTCTCATACTTATTGTGACAATATTGAAGGTGCTAGGGTGATTGATTTGAACATCAATCAACTTTGTCAAGAGTTTTCCAAATCCTTTGATCTCAATCAACTGCGCTCGGGACAAATCTACGGGAAGTAAATCATATTTCTCATACTTATTGCGACAAGATTGATGTGATAAAGAACAATATTGAAGGAGCTAGGGTGATTGATTTGAACATTAATCAACTTCGTCAAGAGTTTCCTAGATCCTCTGATTCTCGACAACTAAATTTGAATGAAGAGTATGATACTAGGAATGAAGATGACGGTGATGTGATGATAAATAATATTGAAGGTGCTGCGGTGAGTGATTTGAACAACGATCAACTTTGTCAAGAGTTTCCTAGATCCTTTTATCTTAATCGACCAGTGCTCGGTACAAACTTACGAGAAGTAAATAATATTTCTCATAGCTATTGTGAAAAGATTGATGTGATGAAGAACAATATTGAAGGTGCTAGGGTGATTGATTTGAACATCGATCAACTTCGTCAAGGGTTTCCCAGCTCTTCTATCTCAATCGACCAGCGCTCGGTTCAAACCTACGGGAAGTAAATAATATTTCTCATACTTATTGCAACAAGGTAATCGTTGTTCCTTTTTGTTTCCATAATTTATTGTTGCGGTTATTTATTTATTTTAGTTTTAAATTATTATAAATTTAGAAAGTTGTGGTTTCATTTTGCTATTCATTGTTTAATGATTTTTTTTTAAAGAAAAAATTAATCTCTTTTGGTACATTAAACTTAGATATTATATTGGTATAAGAATATAGATATCTTTATATTCATTAATTGTTTGTTTCAAAATCAATATCGGAGAATTAAAATGAGTTTGAGGAGTGGTTTTGTAAGAATTGCTTGAATTTTGAATGATAAGCATATTCTAGAAAGTAATTAAGCCGTCAATTGCATATGCCTATCTAGAAAGTTGCACACAGTGTTTTTCTCCGATAGAAAATTAATTAAAAAATAGATATAATCTACTAGAAGAAAGCAATATCGTAGACTATACTCGTAGCAATTGATCTCACTAAAAACATTTCCAAACCCATTAGAATTACATCGAATTAAAAGTTAACAAAATGTTGTAATTTTTTTTGTTTGATAAAAATGATATGTTAAATCTTTTTTAGTCATACATTTTTTTGGTCATGTTTAGGTTGGAAATGCTAAAAGGAAATGGCCCATGGAAATGAAAACAAGTCTAGAGGAAGATGATCATGAGAAGACGAGTAGTGCAAATTTGGAAATATCATCATCTTCATCATCATCACCACCACCATCAACTGATCACCATGATCATCAACGGTCATGCATGTATAGCTTGGACGTGAACTCAGAATATATACCAGATGATGATGATGAAGAAAACCACCCTAAGAAAAAGAAAAAAGATGGTGGAATTCCATATGATCTGATAGTGATGGGGAGTTTTAGGTGTTTGATGTATGTGATGGTCTCTGAAGCTGAACCACAGTGCCCCAAATGTAAGTCAACTGTTCTCATTGATCAGTTTCGTGTCAAACCATCTGCTAAGAAGTAGTCAACTGATTGAACTATATATCTGTTGTACTTGAACTTTATTTCTGCTATTATGTTTAATTGCTGTTGCTGTTGTGCTTTTTTAATCATCAATGTGGGTTTTGTTTTCAAACTTGAATTATGTAAAAGATCAGTTTTTTAAATAAATTACTGTCTTGGTTGGTTTTACTACCTCTTTTATTGGAATGATATGCCATCACCGCTCAATGTGGTTCGATGGGGAATGACGTATGCTCATTCAGTTTGAGAATATTTATATTTACTGTATTTTTAATAGTTCGATTAGAAATACTTCTAAACAAAACGATACCTGAGGAAAATGTGTGCTCAAGTTATGTAATTTTGAATTTTCATGGGGGAAAGAAAATGACTTATTTCCTCCATTAAAACAGTAGAAAGTTATAAATATATACGTTCCCGTTCTTATCAGGGTATCCTTATATAACTTTATCAGGATATTGAATGTGAGCCACTCATTTATAAAAGTGATTTGACAAGTGCATACATACCAAGTTAAAGTATGTAAAACGAATGACTCACATTTAATGTCTTTATATAATTATATTAGGGCATCCTCATAGGGAAATTTCCGTAAATATATATATATATATATATACGGTTTTTCTACTGTTAGTTCGTCCTGATATATTTTATATCAGAACGAAGAATGTAGACCATAGATTATGGAGAAATTTTGACAGGTACATACACTTTGAGTCAAAGTATATAAGTCTAACGTTCCACATTCTTTATCCTGATATATTTTATATCAGGACGAACCGAGAATAGAAAAAATATATATATATTTATATATATTTGATATAAAAATTAAAGGTATGATTGAAATTGAAGTGGATCAGTGATAAACCTCTCACAACTATATCAATGAAATTGTGGGTTTAATCACATCTTCCTTCCACAATTCCTAAATTTATATTAGTTTTTTTTTTTTTTTTGTTTTTTTTGTTTTTGTTTTTGTATTTTTTTAAGAGTATAAATTAATCCATTTAAGACCGGAAAATAATGTACTTAATAAGTCGTCCATGGCCTTACCATGTTTTTATTATTTATTTATTGAAATATTACAATAATTCTTGATTTGGGAGAGTGAGACATACTCGAATCCACAACCTAATGGTATAGGTGTGATGGGCAAACCACTAAACAAATTTCATATTGTCTACCACGCGTGTGAATAACCATGATGTCCCACAACTCTAGAGCTTCTTAAGAGAGTTTTATTTATTTATTTTTTAACTGTGAATTTGAGAAATAAGCGGGGAGAAGAGTACGACTTGAACCTACGATCTTATTGATTTGGGTGTGAAAATCTTATTATTGGACCACTCAACTTTTGTTAGTAAGAGATATAGTGTTAAATTATGATAACAGATTTTGTGGTGTAATAATCAGAAGAATTGTCTTTTATATGCCCTCGAAGAGGGCCTTTATAAATTCATGACCCTAATATATCATTAGTCCCGTTATGGATAGGGCCTTGGGTTCGGAAATAACGAGTTGACTCAGATCCCCATCAGCCTATTTATGGTTAGTGCTTTGTAAGCCCAGTCCAGTATAAAAATTTTCCAACTTTTTATAATTCAGATCAAAGCCCAAATTGGGGCATATCACGAGTTGATTTGGAACGTAATTTTGTATTGACCTAAAGGGTTAAAAGCGCTCCCCTAGATTGACTCGTGAAGTACCCATGCACGTCACACATGCTGACTCAGGGGTGACAGGGCACATATAATTTTAATTGAACAATCTACATTCTACTATCTACAAACCTAAAGTATTGAAGGAATATTGCCAAAAAAACATATAGTATTTTATTTATTTATTAAAAGATTGATATTATAAAAGATATAATCCTAAAAACTTTACTTGAAAATTCATTCAAAATACACCTTAATCTATTTTGACAAAAGACAAACCATTTATATCATTTGGAATCATCATCAATTAAGTAATTTACATTAGCATAAATGGATAATAATATCATATATCTATTTTGTCACGAAATTCAGACCTTACTTTTATATTATTCATATTTATTGGATGGCAAAGAATAACATTACACAACATGTTGTGGATCAACTGCAAACACACCTAATACAATATTATTATAAATATAAGTTGAAAGATAAGTTTTGTCTGGTTTCTGTTGAATCCACATGGGATGATGAATGATGATCATCTTCAAATAATTAAATCCATTATTATTTTTATTAAAAAATATAAATGACATCCGGGTTAATCAGTTGGTTTGTCTTCTGACTACTAACTACTAACTACTGCCAATTATGAAAAACAAATCAGTTTTGCATTTCAATAAGCTAATAGGTCATATTTCTCCCCTCAGAATGAACTGATTTTATTTATATCAGTTCCACAACTATCAACTATTAGATTCATTTACTTAAGCTTAGTTAAAGTCTAAACTTAATCAATAACTCATAAGTTTCATACTAATTTTAAAAGTTTTGTTCAGTTCTGAGGAGAGAAAAATGGTATATATATATATATATATAGTCTTTCTCTTCTTAGGACGAATTGATGTTATTTATATCAGTTTCACAACTATCGGCAATTAGATTCACATATTTCAGTTTAGTCAAAGTTTAATTAAACTTAATCAATGACTTACAAATCTCGTCTTAATTTTAAAAGTTCAGTTCAGTCATGAGGAGAGAAAATATATATATATATATATATATAGCTTACGGGAAGGACCAATATAACATAATTAATTAATTAGAAATAATCAAATATATAGTAAAGCTTGATTATTGCATTTGTACCAACCACTCATTTGATTGTTCCACGTTCTTTCCACATCGATCGCTAGCTCAAATTATTAATGGTTTATTATTTTACTAAACTAAACTTAACATAATCAACTTTTATATATAACATTAGGTGCCAGAAAAATATGTTATATATACTCGTTTGAAACAGTACATAAGAAGAGATATAATATTGTTATGACATGCTTTAGCATGTCTTTATTATAGTATTTGCTATATATATACATGTATTTTTTTAGTTGAGTTTTTGAATTTGACATGTTCTCTTCATATATTGCATAAAAAAAAAAAAATTAAAAAAAAACCCTTGCAATTTTCTTTTATATAAATTTTTTACAGTAAATATAAACCAAACCAATCAACCTCTCCTTCATTATAATAAAGATTTTTATAAATTATTATAACCAAATTAATGAATGGATGATTTCAAATAAAGTGTTTTGTCAGTTTAACACACAATTATTGTTTGAAATTAAAATTTCAAACGAAGAGAAAGTGAGAGATAATTTAACATATTGTTCCCTGTTAAAATCATATCGATCGAGGTTAATTAATTCATTAGTAACATTGAGAGAGAAAACTAAATTAATTATGACAAAAGAAAAATTTTAAGATGGTATTAATTAGGAAAATATTTTCCTGTTATGAACAATTTCAAATGTATTTTACCTTTAAAAGATATGCCCGTCCGAATCAGAAGAAACCTTAAGACCTAGGAAATAATTATAATTCAAAGATTGTTCATTTCATGAAAATATATAAATAATTTTTTGTTCTTCTTTAATATATAACTTTAATTGTACGTAGCTTATCTTCTTTGATCTTTTACAATTCATCATCACATGATCATCTCCCGTACGTGTGTTTCACTTTCTTGTGACCAGTATTTCTCAAATTGAATGTAAATGTGGCTTTGTGAAATTTGTTCACCACAACATCACTAACATAGAATCTCCACATTTTTGGAAAAGGACATGTCACATGTATATGAAATATAATATACAGTTTTTTATTATTATTATTATTATTATTATTATTTTTACTAGTATATGAAAGTATCTCTTACCTACAAGAAGTTATCTTATAGTACGTTTATAAATAACCAATCTCATAGTATATACATGTCACGAGATGTTGACTCTTGCGGTTGCAAGTTGCAACTATATGATTACCAAATCTCTACACAATATTTGATATATATATTATTTTTGAAAGTTGACATCATTGCTAGTTCAAGGTCTTTTGGGACCTAACGAGATTAGACTCTTCAAATAAAGTTTGGATTGCAGCTACATGCTATAACATGGGAGGATCTCTTTACAGAAGTGAGATTATATTTATAATATCATGATTTGAACCGGGAGGGTTTTGAAGTCTTCAACCACAATGTTAAGAGACACTCGTTGACATGGTTATATTATGTTAGATCGATTCAACATCAATCATTAAAATTACCTTGGTAAGTGTATCATAAATTGTAAAGATATATAGATATATAGAGATAAAGAGACAAATAAATAGAGAGAGAAAGAGAGATGCAAGAGATCTAGTTTCTCATTTTCTGTAATATTTTCTTTTAAGAAACCTAGCAATAATTATATACACAAAAATACAAGATAGATTGAATAATGAATCTAGCTAAGATCACAATACTATCTTTTGTTCTTCATGATCATCAATCTCATTAATTTCATCCTCCAATGAACACAAATGAGATCTAGACATTGAAGAAAAAGAAGAAGAACCAGCAGAACAATAAGTAGAATCATTTTGTGTAGTAGTAGTAGTAGCAGCAGCATGAGCAACAAGTAGATCCACAAAAGCATCAACAATAAAACCATGATTTTTCTTGCCATTCATTCTCAAATACCAACCCAACAGTTCCTCCAAACACTTCCAATCTTTCAACCCATTAATCTCCACCATTTCCTCCATTGATTTCTTGAAATCCAAATATGGGTTCTCTGACTCCATAGATAGAACCACACTTTCTTTGAACAGATTATCATTATCATCATAATCAACAATAACACTACTTTTATTAGCTGCCTTGCTCTTGTTCTTGTTGTTCTTCTTCAAGATTGAACTTGTGTCCCCACCACCACCATCTTCAAAAAACAACCTCTCTTCAGATGTTGCACCACGTATAACCATCTCCAATGACTCCCCATCAACCTCCATCAGATCATGAGACTCTTCGGTTGTCGAAAAGCTTGCCGATGATGATGAGTTGGTGAACCATGAATCCGGGGTTTCAATACAATCATTGGGATCAAAATAGACAGAGTTAACTGTCTTGAAAATGTTATCTTGATTGATTCTAAATGAGAAGGTCTTGGGATGTTTGCATGAAGAAGGCCATTGCCAAGAAGAAGTGATCATACTTTCTTTGCTCTTGAAAAGTGAAGGAAGGAGCTTCATTGCTATGAGCTGATGTAGGGTTTGGTGGTGAGAAATCAGAAATGGATTGATAGAAATTAATGTGAGCAGAGGGAGGCTGAAGAAGAAAGATATTTAAAGAGAAATAGTTGTGAGAGAAGAAGATGGCAGGGAAATGGAGTGGTAGGGGCCAGTCATGTGTCTATTAAATGTCTCATTTAATGTCAACATTCATTTTTTTAATAACTCAACTAATTTAATTACTTAAACTTTTAATTATACTTTGGCTTTGTTTGTAACTCATGCTTTCATTGAAAGGTTATATAATATTACCATAGATTCTCACACCAAATGGGTCCAAAATCGACGAAATGAGGTTGGTCGATGGTAAATCCCCCATATATGTATTGTACCATGAAATTACCGGTTCGAGTCCTCCTTTCTAAAAAAAAACCCCAATTTATATAATAGTATAATACTTCAAAAAAAAAAAAAAGTTCAGAAATCTACTGAGATCAAACAGTATTACATGTGTGACATGTATATTTACTTTCAGTCTCCCATACCATAGGTAGAAAACTCCTTACACGTATTTATAACAAAATATCTACTATAAAGAATATTATAATGATATTTTGTTGGTTAACTTGGCTTTTGTCTCTTGATTTGTTAATAATTGTTTACCAATTCCTAAATAAATTTTTGGGTCGTTTGACCCTGTTTTGGATATTAGAGTCGTTGAAAAGGAAAGAATTGGGGTATTATGAAAATCATGAGGAAAAGAAAAAAAAAAGTTAAAAAGAGAAAAAAAAAATTGATGCAAAATTCATGTGAAATATTTAAGAAGCAACGGTTGAATAACACAGACATACTTGTCCTTGCACTTGCATTAATGAGGGAAGATCGATTGGGACCAACTAGGTTCATCTTCTTACAACATAATTTGCCACGTGTTCAGATCACAATGGGTGATCCACAGTACAACATATTGCATTTGAGTTGTTTTTAAAAATAAAAAATAAAATAGAAAACATAAAAGACTTCTCATTTATTATCTGTTGCTTGTATGTTTGCCTTGCTAGAAAGCTATAAGTAACACACAAAAATAATAATAATAATAATAATAATAATAAATAAAAAAAAAATGGCCCACCAGTAATTCCCATCTCCTCTCTTTAACTTTTGGACCCCTCCAATATCATTTAAGATCACAATTGGGTATTAATTATGATTTGATATCTTAGGGTTGAAAGTTTTCAAATTTTTTCTTATATAAAATGGTACAACATGCGATATGACGACTTGAATCTGGAAACTCCATCGACAAAACTAAAAAGACAAAAACTCCTTTCGTATAGGGAATCAAGTTCTATTGGAATAGAAATCAAGAAAAGAAATTTAATTTCTTATATTAGAGTAACTTAATTATAGATTTGTACGTAAAATTCATGTTTTTTATTTTATTTTTATAAATAGATCTACGTAAATTAACATCAAAATTTAAGTTTTATTTCTCTTATAAAGATTCATGATTAATAAACGCACTTTTGACACATGGATTTAGAACCATTTCAAATTGACTCTAGAATTTTTTTTTTTTGAACTATCTACTGTAGATTGTTAATTAGAAATAGAAGATCAAGTTTTTAAAAACAACAATGTAGTTTTATCCAATTTATTTAGAAAGGGAGAATATTTGTTGGTAGATGGACCAGCTTATGGTTTGGATAAATGACTCTCAAGTCAACGATTCGAATCTTACTAATAATAAAAGTTTCAAAAAATATATATACAAGTTAGATAAATGGATAGATAGACACTTTAAATATATATATATTTATATATTCATATATTTGCATGAGTCAACTACCAAACGTGACGCACAACTGCACAGCTTATCATCTTTCCTTACCATGGATTGTCGAGTCGTGTTGACTCGATGGAATTTCTTTTGGCAAGAAATACCTGGCCAAATCATGACAAGTGTCACATTATCATATTACGTGTTCATCTATATATAATATTAAATTGTATAAAATTTTAATTAACCCCCAAAACATTATATTTTACTATATTGATGCCTCAAAACAAAATTTATTGACTTTGTCCCTGTTCATACAACTACCATAAGATATGTTTTGTGCTCATTCTGATTTATCCAACCAACGGTACTTGTAATAAACTGGTAACATTAACCATGTGGATGGGACCAGCCCGACTCAAATTTTTTAGTGAAATGTCATTTTTTTTTTCTCTTTTCATAATCATCGACAATCAACAATTAACAATCAACACCACCAGACGGTAGCAAGCAATTATATGGATGTAATCATGAAAATGATGAAACATAATGTCAAAACCATCTTCCAAAAATGTCATACAAATGTACTATAAGATAGACTTTTATCAATATTTGGGATTTGCAATATCTTTGGCACTCCTATATATTTTAACTACTTGAACTTGAAGACATAATGCATGTGCACTCTTCTTTATATTATTGTTTATATATATATATATATTTTTTTCATAAATCCATGAAGTAAATATAAATACTTTGACTGAAATATCTTAAATATTTTCTAAATTTTAGAGGAACCAATATCAAAAATATTTTTAAATAACCTAATATTTTAAGGATATTAAGGATATTTATAATATTTTCACCAAAATTTCCAAAAATCTTAACGGGTTACAAATAAAACCTCTTACAATCTTGCTTAGGTTACATCTAGAGTTTGAGCTCTCAATTTCCATTGTCTCATTTATTGTTTTGTTTTTAATTCTTTTGTTAGTAGCAACATTAACTTTATGTTATTAATTAGAGCCAAAAGGATAAGTGAAATTATAATGCTAGGAAGCTTCATCGCAATTTGATGTTGCATTAGGTACGGTTGATTATTAACATAGCAGCATTCGAACAAAAGTATAGAATGTCCATAAAAGCAGAAGTCGATCTGGTGTTAAACCTGTCTGGCCATATCAGTAAGATCATGTGTCAAGTCATGTCCATATTTTCCGACTGTTCAATTTGTAATGGTTAAAATAATAATAAAAGAGAAGTTCAAAAATATAAAAATAGATTTCATAAT
This sequence comes from Acer negundo, assembly GCA_035582765.1. NCBI lineage: Eukaryota > Viridiplantae > Streptophyta > Magnoliopsida > Sapindales > Sapindaceae > Acer > Acer negundo. Next base: position 13,473,052 of record CM069242.1, read on the forward strand.
GTCAATTGCTATGGGCTTATACACATTAAAACAAATCATATTGAAGTTTGGGATGCATTTAGTTGTTAAAAACAAAATTTATAATCTTTGTTCAAATAAAGGCGTTCTAACTTGATAAAGAGTGATATAAATATGAAATTGAATATTTAATATCCTTGAGTTTATAAGAAAAAATAATAATAAGGTTTTGAATAAATTATTGGTTGGAGAGAGATCCTTGGTGTCGGTGAGTATATAATCAAAGTGTGTTAGTTATGATTAAGAATAATGAAGGTTGAAGTGGTTTGTCTAATTGTCTCCTTGTGATGCATTCATAATTGGCTCAACGCATCTATATACATATGCATGCACTTCCTCCTTATTTGCTTTCAATTTTTCAATTTTTTTACATATTAATTTAATCTATATATTTTGCATGCACCTATATTGATGCACATATAATATTATTAACATAAATATCATTATTTTTTTTTAAGTCTAACACTAAATGGTTAAGGGGTTTGTCGAGACCTGATGAGATCAATCATTACAAGCATGATTCAGAAAGCAACTCCCACCGTAAAGAGGAGATCTTCCTATACTCTGTGATTTTGAAAACAAATATAAGTTTTCAAATTAACTTTTACCACAGACATGGAAGAGAAGTGCACAACACATGAATATGAATAGGTGTGCATAAATATGATATTAATTTAATTAATCAATTAATTACATGTTATGTGGAAAGAACGTGGAATAATGAAATGGTCGTTTGGCACAAGTGAAATAATCAGGTTTTCTATATAATTAAATTAATAAGTTGTGAATTGTTTATCTTACTCTTATGATCATAAATTAGATGATTAAGATAATGAGATCATTTACAATGATACATTGGTCCTTTGTGTATTTGCAATGATTAGTTTAGGCATATAATATATGCACAAAGTCTAAATTAGAACATGTAAGTGAAGGGAGATATGATTCCTAAACAGAATATAATTATTTATAATTTGAAGATCATCATGTCATGTGGATTCAACGCACACCATACAAAAATTAAATTTATAATAATAATAATAATAATAATAATAATAATATTGTAACGAGTGTATATGTCTGCGGTTGAACATTTGATCCAAAACATGTTGTATAATTCTATCTTAATTGAAGTTGGAAATTTGGAATCTAACCAATATTAAATATAAATATATATAAATAAATACAAAGGTCTGAATTTCATTATGTGTAAATTACATGCTTGTCATCCATCGTCCATCGATCTGGTGTTTGATGGGTCCAATTTGAATGTCTTCACTAAAATCAATCTGGAAAAAATTTAACTATATACTACGTACACACTACACCCAATTGTCTTCATGGATTCAGTTATAGTGTTATACTCCTAAAATATTAAAATATATTAACTCGGTTATGATATGTGCATGGACCAGAGCAATTGTGAGAAGAACAAATCAGTGTTAATCGTTTGGGATAAAACAATTAGTGTGTTATAGACTATAGTGCCCTTCAAGCGTTAGTGGTTAATTAATGCCTTTATTTTAGTTTCAATCATTCTGAATTTTTCCTATTTACATCCATTTTAATTAATGTAGTGGGTGTACGGTTCATAAGCACTGTAAGGCTTATAAATAGCCAAATATTGATTGAATGAAACTCCTCATCTCACTTCTACCAAACTTTTTGATATATATCAAGTTACTCCTTCAGTCAAACAATATAATTTTTTTTTTTTTTTTTTTTGATAATGTCTATTAATTCAGGACCAGATTTTTATTTTTAAAAAAGCTTTCACTATTTGTAGGATTTAAACCGTTGACTTTAGAGTCATTTACCAAAACCTCAAGCTCGTCCATCTATTAACTGAGATACGCTCCTATTGAAAGTTAACGATAGTATAATTATTTAGATCGTTTTCAAGTGCTTAGGAAAATGACACATGACACATAAATTTATAAAACAAAATATTAAATATTAGGATAATGTTAGACATCCAACACTTTTGTCCATCATTTACATCCAACTGTTGATGTGTCAATTGGTGAGTGGATACACATTAATAATGATTTATCCATGTATCCACTAATCAATTGACAAATCAATAGTTGGATGTAAATAATGGACAAAAAGTGTTAAATGTTTACCATTGTCCTAAATATTATTAGGGTAGCAACTCTTGGATGAATGAAAGTCCACCTCAGGCATGTGCATCTTTTTAGGTAACAATTTGATAACTTGGGCCTTGGGGTGAGAAACAAAAAGTTGAATCAAAATATCCTTAATATCAAACACACCCATATAACCTAGTAAAAGGAACACATAATCTAACAAGGCCAACATCATAATATCAAGTGCATATTATTATTATTCAACTGCAACTGCAAATACTAATTTAAGAAAAATCAAACAAGGAAAAAAGTCATAGAACACTACTTGTTCAAACATATTAATAAATAACACATGAACCTTATTTAGAAACCATTTGAATATTTAAAAACTTGGGTAGCAGCAGCAACCTCTTGCTTCTTACTCAGCAGCTACTCCATCATCATCATCATCAGAATCCTCATCGAAAGCTCTTATGTCAACCTCGTACCTTAGGATTCCCCCAATGCCATCAAATACGCTGCAGAATTGAGATCCTTCTTCTGATTTGTTGGTGACAAACTCCATCGAGCACCCAAATTCCGTATAATGATAAGAAAGCCACTCTACTAGTGCCATTTTATCCTCTTCATCGTCGAGAGGGAAACAGCCCGGATCACCAGCTAAGGCCCCTAAATGACCGCTCAATGATAAAGGAGGTAGGGGTGCAGAGACAGCCAGGAGGTTTGCCTAGAAGCAGCCACCCTTGAAAGAGTGCGTAATAGCTCACTGATCGAGCGCTCTTGCGCCGAAGATGAACGGGGCTAAGCGATCTGCCGAAGCTGTGGGATGTAAAAATGCATCGGTAGGGGAGTGTTCCGCCTTAGAGGGAAGCACCCGCGCGAGCGGCGGTGGACGAAGCAACCTCAAATTCAGATGCAGTATCCGAATCCTGGAAGTTACTGTGGTCCGCCTCCTGCTCCTTATTCAGGTGCTTTATGGTAAGCTCATTTGACACGATGTTTTTCAACACAAAACGATTGATACCAAGATCTTTCCCAACAAGTAGTATCTCGATGACACCCATTTCTAGAGCCTTTATAGTATCGTCTATACCAAACACATACTTCCCTGTATCCTGGTTGATTTCCTGGAACAACTTCCCAATTAGACGCTGCTCTTTTACGACATTCACATTAGACAGAATCTCAGAGGACAGCTCTATGACCTGATTGAAACCTCTTTCCCACTGAATGAAATGTCTAAAACTTTGAGTACTTTGCCTCGAAGGCGAGGATCAAACATATCCGATTGACTCAATTCAGTTTTAAACTCAGCAGATCCAGCAAGTATCAACCCCACAACATTAGGCTTGTTGGTTTCAGGATCAATAAAACACTTAGCAGCTTGCTCTGCAGTCTTCCTGAGATAGTTGTGGCGGCTTTCAATTTGAAGATGCGAAAAACGCAAAGCTGATTGACCTCCTCTTCCATGCTTCTTAGGAAGTTCCACTTTAAATTTATGAACCACCTCACGACTGTCGCCACTCAATGTCCCGATAAGAGTTCCATTCCCATCTATAACTATGAACCCAAACTTATCATCTGACTGCTCAAGGAGTCATTTCAAGGCTTCTGTATGGAACCTACTGTCACAGATGTATTGAGATGCATTGATGGACTTAAACGGTACAAGATCAAAAGCGAATTTCTCTTTCTTACCATCTTCAGTAATTCCCATTCCAGTATAAAGGACAATTCCATTGCGAGGAACGGTTTTGTAAAGCTTGAGCCTTGACTGGGCAGAGGTGATAGCATCTAACACAGATTGGCGAGTCACTCTCTTTTTAATGTTTGAAGCAGTTTGATGTTCCTCTGCTAGCATCTTAGCAACCCTTGATGTTTGGTCTTGTGGATTTATCGTTAGAGATATCAGACTGGTGCCGTGACCTCTTACAGAGTCCAACAACTTTATCAATTTTTTCATCTTCAATATCTCAACATTCTTGTCATTCCCAGAGATTTCAAAGGCCATTGCTGCGATATCAATCAAATTGACTGCAAATGAAGCGAATGAAATGTATTAGAACAATATAAAACAAAATTCCAGCCTATGTTTCCAACCAAGGAAAAAAAAACATGAATCACTTGAATTTAACAAAATACATGGTACTGTGCTTAAAAAAAAAAAAAATACATGATACCGATCTCCAGCAACAATATCGAAAGATATCAGCCTTTGACAGAGAAACAATTCTTCACCCATTTACAAACAAGACCGTAATTTAAAATATATATAAAAAAAAATTAATTAATTAATATCACTAGGATAGTAATGTTTGAATAAAAAAATTTGTGAATAAATGGTTACCGTATAATCAAATTATAAATACCTACACTACTATTGGGTTGTATTATATTATTACGTTTAATGCAAAATTGTATTGGATTTTATTATACTAATTTTTAATAATCAATTTTTTTTAAGAGTTAATCAACATATCTAATAAAATATATTTTTAGATGATTAATTAAATTACCTTTCAAAATAAAATAAATTAAAAAAAAACAAAAATAAAATAAAATTGAAAGTTACAGGACTCCTCTGTTCTTACGAATCTTAAGAGAGGAGTGGCCTCCGGCCGGCGTCTTCGAAAGAGGAGGAGCCTCCTCTTTTTTTTTTTTATAATTTTTTTTGAAGGCACAGTGCCTTTTTTAGGGAGGCCGCTGTCCTCTGTTCGTGGAGGACACCGACTGGTCTCCTCTCCTTCACGAACGTAGGCCGGCGACCCCTTGAAGAAGGAGGCTGTCTGACCTCACGTTTTTTTTTCCAATAAAATAAAACAAATTGATCGATTGATCAATTGGTAGAAAATTGATCTCCGAATTGATTGACACTAAAAACTCCACTCTTCTACTTCTGGATATTCATAATTAAACACTAAAAAAAAAATCATAAATCATCAAAGATTCTAATCTATTCATGTATTCAATTAGCATCAAAATAACCTAATTCTCATCATGAATCCACACATCAAAGGAAATAAGCAAACACATTCAAAAAGCACATCCAATCAATTAAATATAGCAACAGCAATAAAATTCAAAATCAAAGCAGAAAAAACGCGCGAAGATAATAAAAGAGTGAAATTGACGCACCTAGAGAGCAGGCGTGTAATTGAAGATCGAAGAGGAAAAAAAAGAAGCACGAAGACAATAAAAGAGTGTAATTGAAGATGCGCTATTTATAGCTTTGTAATTGCCGTGTTATACTTGGCCACCAAGTTTTCTTTCTATCTTCCTTAATTAGGGTTTAGCTATTGGTAATATTATTATGTATTTTTAATTAGATTAAAATTTATTGAATAATTCAATTACAAAATTAATTAAAAACGTCAACACAAATGTCAAAGAAAAAACTACATGTCCTATACTCTTACTCCAACAAGGTCAAAGCCACGCCTAAGGTATCCACAAAACTTATCTGCGATTTTTGACCAAAGATTTAAAATTGAATCTTTTGTATTTATTCTAAAAATAATCTTAAAAAAATTGAATTTTTTTTTTTATAATTCATTTTTATTATTATTTTTGAAATAAAAATTAATCAAATTTCGTATTCTATAATTTTTTTCTTTTCTTTACAAAGTTAAATTCCATATGATGATTGATATTTTTATTAGCATATTTACCATAAAATAAATATTACCAAGCAAGAAATTTTTACACAATCTCGAAGAGTGTAATCAATTTCAATTTTTTTTTTTTTTTTTCTTCTGTTATTTTTATCTCATAGTATTTGATTAAAGACAACTAGAAATATTTTTAGAGTTTTGAAGGTTAATAACACTTTTACTTAATTATTTTTGGAATTAGAAATCTTTGAATTTAGTTAACTTAGAATTACAGTCTTGTGAGAACTAAAAAAGTTATTCAATAGGGAAATAATGAAAACTATGTGATAATTAGGAAAGCTATTTAATTGGAAAAATAAATAAAAGTGCATTAGAACTGAGAAAGCTATTCAATCGGAAAATAAATAAAAGGCTAATTGGCACCGATGCCCCATAAACTCTTCCAAAATATGTACTATACAGCAAATTTTTTTTTTTTTCACCACTAAACCCCTTGAATTCTCATTTTTTATCAAACACTTGAGTTTTTTGCTCCTTGTGAGGGCATTTTTAGTCGGCATTTGCCAATTTGTGAGAGTTAAAAGGGTTTAGTGGCAAAAAAAAATAAAAATATATATATATATATGTATAGGGAGCATAGTGCATATATTGGAAGGGAGCATCACTGCCAATTAACCTAAATAAAAGTGTATTAGAATTGGGAAAGCTATTAATGAAGGTATTGAGATATTAGAGCATCTCCGATGCAAAAGTGATTTGTGAAAGAAAAAAAAAAAAAAAAGATGTCACATAAGATAAATAGACGGTCTATTAAAAAATGTATCTCCAATGCAATTGTCCATATTCAACTTCATATTGGTATGACAATAAAAATATTAGACATTGTCAACATAACCATCTACTTTCAGACGGTTTATTGCACAGTTATTTTTTCGGTTGACTTAACAAGTATTTAAAATTAACATTAATTTTTCATCTATTTTAGTAAGGAAATAAAATAAAAAAGGAAAAAAGGAAAAAATAAATTGGACACGTCATTAAAAATAAATGTGTTTTAAACAGAAGCATTGAAGATCAAATTTTGAATTGATTGTCTATCAAATCTATTTTTATACCACATAGTCTATTTTTATGCCACATAGAAAGCAAGACTTTTGGCATTGACATTGTTGCCATGTCAACGAATTTTGGTATGCAAGCCACTTTTGAATTGAAGATGCTCTAAAAAAGCTACTCAATTGAAAAATAAATGTTGACATAAAATTGAGATTTTAAAAGTAATTTTTAAATAGAAAATTAAAATATTATGAAGATGCATGTGTTCAAATATAACTATACAATTAAGGAGTAAAAATAAAAATTCAGGACGAGGTGAAGTTAGTCTGGTGGTAAATCTCTCACATCTGCACCACAAGATTACGGGTTTGAGTCCTTTTTATTCAAAAAAAAAAAAAAACATGAATTTATGTATTAGTATAATACTTCAAAATAAATAAATAAATATTTGGGCCTAAGTTTTTGGCAAGGCCTTATCAACCGTTCATTATACCACCGTTCAATGTGGTTTGATGGTGAAACATATTTATTCAGTTTAATAATGTCTCAAGTCGTTACCACTGCATGTGATATTGATATATATATATATATATATATATATAATATGTCTCCTGTCAGTTCGACCTGATATAAAATACATTAGTGCATTGCATGTGGGTCATAGATTATGAAGAAGCACTGACAAGTGCATGCAGACCAAGTCAAAACATTTAAATCTAATGGCTCACATTCAAGGCACTGATGTATTTTATATAGGTCGAACTGACAGGAGAAAAATTGTGTATATATGTATTCGTTTCTTAAATATTAGTTATTAGATTCAATTACTTTAACTCGGTCAACATTCACTTATGCTTAATTAACGGTTCACATACAATGCATTGATCTAAATACATAAGTGTGTACCAAGGTGAAATGCCTTGCTTCGGTAATATTTCAAATGAAACTAACCCTTCTCAAGTTTGGGGAGGTGTGGGCTCTTTTGCTTTATCTCATTGTGTTCGATCAAAAGTGAACGGTTGATGGCTCATTTATTTATTCACTTATAGGTAGCAATAAGGGTGAAGCCAACTCTCTTTCCTGCTGATTTCTTCCAAAGATTTTGGGGTGTGGCGAGGAACGATGTGTCGAAGCTTTTTCTTAAATGTCTCAATGAAGGACGCTCTGTTGAGGGTATTAACCATACTCTGCTATGTCTTATTCCGAAAGTGAGAAATGTGGAGAGAATGTATGATATTATGCCAATTAGCCTTTCTAATGTCATCTACAGATGTGTTAATAAGGCGCTAGCAAATCACTTCTGAAAGGTTCTTAGTAGTGTGATAGATATTACTCAGAGTGCTTTTATTCCTGGAAGACTTATTACAGACAATGCTATGGTTGGATTTGAGTGTATGCACGCTCTTCATCGAAAAGTTAATGGGAAGAAGAAGGGTTTTATGGCCCTGAAGTTAGATATGTCTAAAGTCTATGATAGGGTTGAGTCTATGATAGGGTTGAGTGATGTTTTTTTAGAAGGTATGATAAGATGGATGAGCTTTTTTGAGAGCTGGATTTCGAAGGTAATGGATTATGTTTCTTTGATAACTTTCTCGTTTATTTTGAATGGTAAGGTTAGAGGGAATATAAATCCTTTTTAAGGTTTGAGACAGGGGGATCCGCTATCACTGTATCTTTTCTTTCTGTGTGCAGATGGGCTCTCTAGTTTGATTTTGATGTCTGAAAGGTGTGGGTTATATTCGGGTTTCGTTGTAGTAGGTTGGGACCGAAAATCACTCACCTATTTTTTACGGACGACAATCTTCTTTTTACTCGAGCAACGGTGGATGAATGTGCCAATATTAAGAGATTGATGGGTCTTTATTCGATGGTTTCTAGGCAAATTGTTAACTTTAGTAAGTCCGTTGTTTGTTTTAGTAAAAAGATTTCGAATTCTAAAAGGAAATAGTTGGCGGAGATCTTTGATATGACGATTGTGGAGCAATATGATATATATTTAGGGCTTCCGTGTGTGACAGGTAGAAGAAAGTGCATTCTGTTTGATGGGATTAAAGAGAGAGTTCTTTAAAGTTGGAGTAATCGATTTTTTTTCGAGTAGTGGGCGTGAGGTTCTTCTAAAAGCGATTATTCAGTCAATCATGGTGTATTCCATGAATTTATTCAGACTCCTTGCTTCTCTTATTTTTGAGCTCTATTGGATTAGTGCAAGGTTTTGGTAAGGTGGTGGTGGTTCGAAATGTTGCTTGCACTGGTGCACTTACGAGACTGTGTAAGGCTTGATGTGAGGGGAGTCTTGGCTTTTGTGATCTTGGAGCTTTTAATAAGGCAATGCTAGTTTCATGGGTTGTTACTATCCTCATACCTCTCTCTTTGATGCGAAGAACAACAAGTCTAGTTTTTTTCTGTGGAAAAGTTTGTTGTGGGAAAGGGACTTAGTGGTGAAAAGGTCGAGGTGGAGAGTTGGTAGTGGTCGGGCTATCAAAAGTTACAAGGATCAATGGGTTCCTCATCGTTTTGAGGGGAGGTCCCCCCATTACTATCCCTATTTTCTCATTTTCCCCATTTTCCTTTTTTTTTTTTTTTCCTGTTTTCCCCCGTTTTTCCCGTCTTCCCCATTTCCCCTGTTTAACTAAAAATTACATACTAGAAAAATACAAAATCCATCATAAATTCAAATACAAAATAAAATCCACTATAATTTCAGATGAAAGCGTTTAATCCATTACAAAATAAAGTATATTAGACAAGTTTAATGATTTAGGGTTATGTTTTTTATGTTAAAAATATGTATATATACTTAGTAAAATAGTAGAATAAAAATATTTGAAATATATATATATATAATGTTTGGGGAAATTGGGAAACAGGGATAGGGGCCCTCCCCCCATTTTAATTTGGGGATAAAAATCATCCCCATCCCCAACAACCCAACCCGCCCCCCCCCCAAAAAAAAAAAAAAAATCTCCCTCAAATGGGGATGGAGATGTGGGGATTTGGGTCCCCGAGGATAAATGTTCATCTATACTCTTAGAATGGGTGCTTGTGAATCAATCATTTTCTGAGGAGGGGGCGGATTCTATCTTAAGTCTTTCGTGTAGCAGATTCGTGTTGGAGGATAACCTCATGTGTAACTTTGATAATTCGGGTAGTTACTCTGTTCGAAGCGGATACTGGTTGGCTAAAGGTTTAGATTCGAATCTGAGTGGCTCCGACTTGAATCCTTCAATGTCGTGGTATAAATTTTTATGGCGTCTTCGTCTACCGATGAAAATTAAAATCTTCATGTGGAAAGCTTGTAACAACTGGATTCCGACGAATGTTAATTTAACTATGCATGGTGTGAAGCTTGTCTCTTTGTGCTCGATTTACTCTCAAAAAGTTGAGACTTCTTTACATGCCTTGTGGCGTTATTCCTCTCTTAAAAATGTTCGGTTTAGCTGCTGGAAAAAGGAAGATGATTCTGGACTCATCTTCCTTTTTCGACTTTGTGTTGTTTAGTAAAGACAATATCAATACCCTGTTCTTCAAGTTTCTTTGTATTGTTTGGTGGAGGATTTGGTATAGAAGAAACCAGCTGGTCCACTTGAAGGTCTTGTTGCCTAAGACTGGTGTATTGGAGTGGGCTTCAAGTTTTATCCATGATTTTTGAACTGCTAATGAAACTGAGAAGTGTGATTCTATGAAACAGCAGCTGACTCCGAGATGGGTGGTGTCTCCTGTTGGAATCTTCAAAATCAATACGAATGTTGCCTTGAATACTTGTAATAATATTATAAGGATTGGTGTGGTGATTAGAGACAGTAACGACCATGTTATGGCCTCCTTTTGACGGAATGTCAAGGCCTGTCCCCCCCAACCCCCCCTCCCCCCCCCTCCCAAATTGCTGAGGCAATGGCTATTCTTAGGGGGTTACGGTTGGCTATTGAGATTGGTTTGGTATCGGCTTCTTTGGAGTCGGATGCTTTATCGGTGGTTAATGTGATTGGCTCAAAGGTTATGCCATATGCCCTATGCCCTGTGCATGATTATCCATGACATTCTTTGTGTGTTAAGGAACTCAATTTTTCGTCTATTAATTTTGTTCCTAGATTAGCTAATAGTGTTACTCATAATCTTGCCAAGCTTGCTCTTAAATTTGAGGGTGAGTTTGTGTGGATAGAAAATTGTCCCCTCTCGGCGGAGAGATTGGTTTTGGGCAATTGCCCTAGTTCTTTGTATCTCCTTCTGCTTTTTAATGAAGTGTCTTTTCCAAAAAAAAAAAAAAAAAAAAAAGGTGAAGCCAACTCCTCTAAGGCTTTAACATAAGGGTTCAAAAATTAAAAAACACTTTTTGGGGAAGGACTTGTACAAACATCACCATATTAATAAGTCTTGTTTTAATAGCAACAAAATAGGTGGTGAGACCAAAATACCCCTACTTACTCTTTTCCTTTGTATTTTTTTTCCTCGAAAATTTAAGACTTATTTGCAATTTCGAGACTTATTAGTTCAAATTCGAGACTTATTTTGAAAATCCGAGACTTATTCTTTGTTTTTGAGACTTATTGATGCGTTTCGAAACTTAATTCAAGTTTGTTCGAGACTTTTTCTGTTCGACTTCCATCAATGGCGACAGTGACAAGCCGACGACTGCGCCGGTTGACTCCGGAGATAGTCGGATCTGGAAGATCGAACGAAGTCGAGTTCGTTGGCGCCATTGGTTTCGTCGGATTCGCAATGGATCGTCACAGGTCTGACGATGAAGGTTTGGAGACTATTCGGGTTTGACTTCGTTTCTCTCTCTATACAGCTCAAAATTGAAAATGGATACTTCTGTTACAACGGGTGGCGCACGGCGGACGTTTTGTCGGTGGTTTTGTCGATCAACTCGCTTGTCGGCGGTGGCACCTCCATTGAAGCTCCATCAATGGACTTTTAGAAAAAGAAGAAGAAAGAAGGTGAAGGACATATAAGAGAAAAGAAAAGAAGCTAAGGGGTATTTTTGTCTAAATTCAATTTTTAGTTCTATTAAAACAAGAGTTATTAAAGTGTGATAGTTGTACAAGTCAAAATTTTAAAAGTGCTATACACCCTTGTTTCCTCTTTTTACAATCCGAAGACATCCAATTTTCCATGAAACTAAACTCAAGCAAAATAAAAAATAATCGGACCTTTTGTTGAACCAATTGATCATGGTAGAGAAGGGTTTGTTTGGTTCCAACCAACGAAGACCGACAAATTCTTTGACACACTAGTTTGCTACACAGTGAATAATCAATAAAAATCGTAATCAAACAAAAGTTTAGTTATTTTCTTGAGAAGCAAACAACAACTGACCTAGAATAACCCTCAGTTTTAGATTTATCGATCGATTTGTGATCCACCATGACTTGATGACAAGTGTGAAAGAGTTGGGTTACTAAATCCCCAAATCGAAAATCACTATAGTGAAAAATGATAATTTTGTCTTTTAAAAATAATCGTAAAGTTATTTATGGTATTTTACAAAATTTGAAACTACTTAAAAAATAATAATAATAATCAGCTTTTGAAAATCAGATCATTTGATAAACAACTTAAGAAATAATCACTTTTTAATTGTTTTACCAAACACTTTTTGGATACTAAATTATGTTCATAAATTAGAGTAATCTTAAACACACCTTAAATTTAAAAAACAGTTTTTGGATACTAAAGCAAGCACATTTTTAAGACTAGAAATATTCAAAATCTAAATTTTATTTACAAAAAATTTGTAATGACTCGGTGGCGAGTCTCGCATATATTAATATTGAGGTTTTAGTTTCAAGTCGTATATCTCTCTCAAATTTTAGATAAAAACCTAAATTTTATTTACTAAGAATTTGTAATGACTCGGTGGCGAGTCTCACATACATTAATATTGAGGTTTTAGTTTCAAGTTGTATTTCTCTCTTTCAAATCTTAGATTTTTACTATATATATATATATATTTGTTTTCTATTGTTAGTTCTTTGTATTTGAGACATTGGATTTAAAAGTTTTGACTTGACTGCATGTATTTATCAAAGCATAATTTAAGGAATTGATATATTTTATATTAGTTCGAACTATATAATATATATATATATATACTTTTTTTATTGTCAGTTTGAACTAATATAAAATATATCAATTCTTTGTATGTGGACCGTTGGATTTAAATGTTTTGACTTTACTGCATGCACTTGTCAAAACATCTTTTAAGGAACCGATATATTTTATATCAGATCAAACCCACAATAGAAAGATTATATATATATATATATATATATATACATATAAATAGTTTTTCTATTATCAGTTCAAACTGATATAAAATATATCAGTTCCTTGCATATGGATCATTGAATTTAAATGATTTGACTTAGTTGCATGCACTTGTCAAAGCATATTTTAAATCTAATGACCCACATATAAGAAACTGATATGTTTTATTTCAGTTCGAACTAATCCATTGCCCCTTTTTTTTTTCCACATTTTTTAACACACTTTTGTATCCATTCGATTCTAATTATTTGGATGGACAAGATCAACACACTAATCGTCTTTTCTCTCCCTTTCATTAATATTTTTTTTATATCATTTCCTATTTCTGCTCTCCTCTCTACTCAACTTTAATAATTCTCTATTTTTAATCTTTCCTCCTTAACTTGTTTTTTTTTTTTTTTGTCTTTTACTCGACACTCTATCAACGTGAATGAACTTCATTATTCATTCCTTTAATTACTCTTAAAAAAATTCTTTATTTCTTCTACCTTCCTATTTCCTTGGATTATCATGAAATTAATTTTACATCCTTATTATAATGACAAAAAAAAAAAAAAAAATGGAATTGAAAAGGCTTATAGTAGTTTGCAGTATGCTAAAATTTTATTAATCAGTTCTTTTATTAATATCTAATTTTTATTTTACCAATTTTTAATCAGTTTTTCATAGAATTATTTATTTATACTTATTTGAATTGATTTGTATCCTAAATCATAGAGCTATTAAGTTGTCCCTTAATAAATTCATACCAAAATTGTTGCATCTAATTGTTTGTAAACCTATTCCAAAAACGGAAAAGAAAATAAACTGTATGATGCTATTGTTCAATTTTTGCAAATACATTAACATTACCAATATAAGTTAAAATAAAGCTTCTGTTCAACTTTGTAAAATCATATGGTTGGAGCCTGGAGGGAGCTAATGAAATAAGAAATGAGAAAAGAGGGATATATATATATATATATATATATATATGAAAAGTTAAATGATAAAAAAAAAAAAAACTTGAAAATAAATGACCAAGGAAAAAAAAAGAGAGAAAAAGAGGAAAAATAACGTTAAAAGAAAAGGAAAAAAAAAAAGGGATTTGAATAAAATAATAAAATTTAGGATAGAGAAAAGAATAAATATGGGAGAAAAATTAAAAATATTAGAGAGAAGGGAATAACATATATTTAATCTTGTTCATCCAAATAATAAGTATCCAATTGATACAAAAGTGTGTTAAAAAATGTGTAAAAAAATGGAGCCATAGTACTTAAAATATTCTCTAACTTTGTTCGTAGATATATTGCAATGAACTCATCATCCACAAAAAAATTCAAATCAAAGTTCATTAAAATCAATGTATTTTCATAAATAAGGGATCCCTCATGAGAGACTCACTGTATATATGTGTATATATATATATACTGTTTTTCTATTATTAGTTTATCCTGATATAAAATATATCAGGACGAAGGATGTGAACCATTCGATTTATATACTTTGACTCAATGTGTATGCATTTGTCAAAACTTCTTAATAATCTATGGTCAATATTCTTCATCCTAATATATTTTATATTAGGACAAACTGACAGTAGAAAGACTGTATATACATATATGGTCTCATTCTGGTTAGTGCGTACTGATGTTAACTACATTAGTACCAATGCATGTGAACCACTGTTTATGGAGAAGCTTTGATAAGTGCATACACTTTGAGTCAAAGTATGTAAATCTAATGGTTCACATCCAACGCATTGATGAAGTTATATGAGTATGTACATATTTGAACATTTTTGTATATAAATATATATATATTTCTCTTCAATATAATGTTTTATATTTATACATTTCTTCATATGAAATGCCCTGTTGCTTTTTGAAAATGATTTTTGAATCACAAATAAAAACCACCATAAATATTTAAACATTTTTCTTTCTTACAGATTTTTTCCCTTGATAAATATAATTGTGCCTCTTAAATAATCAAATAACCATCAACATCAAGGGCCAATTTAGTAGCGCTTTTGAAAAGTTAAAATCAGATTATTTTATAATTTTAACATAAAATGATGTTTGGTAAAACTTCTAAAAATGATTAATTGATAATCTGATAAATTTTGACAGTGATTTTGAAAAAAATGTGATAATTACTTTTTAAAATTGATTATGAAATAATCTATTTCAATATTTAATGAATCTTTTAAAATATCATTATTATCCTTATGAAATAAAATTAAACTCATTTATATACCTTATTTCATCTCAAAATTAAATATTCTATTTAAATATTGATTTGATTTATAAAATCTTTTTAAAATATTTTATTGTTCTTATGGAGATTTTTTCCTAATTTAAATATTTTACTTAAATATTGATTTAATATATATAATTAATAAAAAAAAAAAAATGAAATAGGGTCCTAAAATCATGTTTATTTTAGCCATTGTAACTAATCTTAGTACTTTTGTAATAAAATTACCAAACATATGTATACTGCTTTTGAGCTATACAATAATTTTAAAAATATAATCTACCAAACATCTACTGATTAACTTTACAGCTGATTATTCCTTCAGCACAGCTAACAGTGATTATTATAAAAGTTACATCAAATACCAAACTGGCTCTAAGAAAGACAAATATATGAAGGACTCAAGCCTAATTTTATGGGGGCAAGGGAAGGAATTGATGGTTTGTTTTACAGCTGATTATTCTTTCAGCACAACTAACGGTGATTATTATAAAAGTTACATCAAATACCAAACTGGTTCTAAGAAAGACAAATATATGAAGGACTCAAGCCTAATTTTATGGGGGCAAGGGAAGGAATTGATGGTTTGTTTTAGCAAATTTTATGAACAGTAACTCTTTAGCCTTTTTACTACAAAATTCACAACCAATCATTCATGGCTTTATTCCTCTAAAACTTTTATAGAAGATAAAAAAAAACAAAAAAAAAAACAAAAACAAAACAAAACAAAAAAAAAAAAACAAAACAAAAACGAAACAAAAAAAAAAAGCCACAGTTTCCAATTCCATTCAAACAGACAGAGAGTAAGCAATGTCTTTTTTTTTTTATGTCCTTTGTGACTTTTTCTTTTTATCTCTTTATTACAACTTCTTTTCTCTTTTCAATTTTTATCATCATCTAGTTTTGAGCTCATTCTTCTTAAATCTTTGAGAATCTATATTCCACATTGCTTTTTCTTTATTATATATATATTTTTTATGTATCAACTATCTTTATTATATATTAAAGCAACAAAAAGTGGTTATTTTCTTCATAATGCTTCTGCTTATTTACTTTATGGTACTAATAACTCCTCAAGTTTCTTACTTATAAAAATCTAATAAAATAATAAAAATATTTATTCTTTCTAAATTAAACACATATAATAAATATTATTCTTTTCTTTTATTACAATAATAAATTCTTAAGAACACTCATTTAGCAATTTCATTGCTTTTAAATGTAAGTTGTGCGAATAGTTTTTTTTTTATATTTATTATTATTATTTTACTATGGTATCTATCTATCTAAATATCTAAACATGATATTTTTTGTGAAGTTTTTTGCTATTGGTATGATTCGAACCGTTAACTTGTTAGTCACTTACCCAAACCCCAAATTCGTCTATCTACCAAGTAAACTACGCCCCAGTTGTTAGGTAATGCTACTGTGTAACTCAAGTAGTGCTACAATGTCAATTAATATTTGTTTGATTCAATCTATTTGTCAAATATGTAAAAATAAAAAATAAAGTGGGCTCCAAAAAAAATAAAATTAACTATAATTATAGTTAATTCTAAAGGATAAGAAAGCATAATTTTAAAATGGTATATATATATATATATATATATCATCTACAGTGGGGTGACTTGTTCTATACATTATATGATATATGGGACAGTCTCATTAAGTGTCATCCCCGTAAGATTTTCTCTTATTATATAAGCCCAACACAACTTTTAACGATCCACACACCTTTATATTTATATGATCAAGAGACAGAGAGAGACAAAAAATTAAAAGAAATATAGTGAAAGTTGCATCACATGCAAATCACTTTTTTTTTTTTTTTTCTTTTTCTTTTTCTTTTTATATATAATTGAAGACCAATATTTTACCCTACTAACAAGCAAAGCACAAACTCAAACCCCCACTTGCCTTTATATCATAACACATCCATCCTCTTCAAATTCTTCATTCTCCTAGCCTCAACCAAGATTTTAAACCACTTCACTCTCCATAGCATCCCACAAACAAACCAAAAAAAAAATCTCCAACACAAATGATCACACTAAACAAACCAAATATCAAATTCTTATTATAAGTTCAATTTCTTGTACCCTTTTAAAAAATCCTCTCTAGCTACTTAATTAGTGATCAAAACAAGAAGTTTGAGATATGAGGGCAGGGCTTTGCGCGTTGCCGCAGGCACTAACTAGTGAGGCTGCAAGCATTGTGAAGCAAGCAATCAACCTTGCTAGAAGAAGAGGACATGCTCAAGTCACTCCTCTCCATGTAGCGAGCGCTATGCTAGCTACCTCGACTAGTCTTCTTCGAAGAGCTTGCCTTCAATCCCACTCTCACCCTCTTCAATGCAAGGCATTGGAGCTTTGCTTCAATGTGGCGTTGAACCGCCTTCCGGCCTCCACATCAAACCCCTTATTAGGACCTCATCATATCTCCCCTCGCCCGTCCCTTTCAAACGCCTTGGTTGCTGCTTTCAAGCGTGCGCAAGCTAACCAACGCAGAGGTTCCATTGAGAATCAACAACAACCCATTTTAGCTCTCAAGATTGAGTTAGAACAGCTCATAATCTCCATTTTAGATGACCCAAGTGTTAGTAGAGTCATGAGAGAAGCTGGTTTTTCTAGCAGCCAAGTTAGAAACATGGTGGAGCAAGATGTTTCATTGGAGATTTGCTCTCAAAGCAGTCCTCCTCCACCTCCTCCGCCTCCACCACCACCACCAGTGAGTATCCAAAAAGATGATCATGTAATGAGTGTTTTGTACACATTGATGAACCAGAGAAAAAACAGTGTCATAGTAGGATCGTGTCAAGCTGATCTTGATACGATAATTAGAGGGATCATGAATAAGTTTGAGAGAGGACAAGTCTCTGCACAGTTGATTAGCTTTCAACTTTTCTCTTTGAGGAATCACTCAAAGCATGAGATTGAGAAGAAGCTTCAAGAGCTCAGGTGCCTTGTCAAAAGCTGCATAATGGTGACAGGAGTTGTTCTGTATTTAGGTGATCTCAAATGGATTTCTGAGTTTTGGTCAAGTTGTTGTGGTGATCAGCAGCAAAACAGAAACTATTATTGTGCTGTTGAGTACATGATCATCATGGAGCTTAAAAGATTGGTTTCTGAGATTGGTGAAACTAATCATCAAAAGCTTTGGCTTGTCGGTACATCGAGTTTTCAAACTTACTTGAAATGTAAAACAGGCCAGCCTTCTCTAGAGACTATGTGGAAACTCAATCCTTTGACAATTCCAGTTGGGAGCTTGAGCTTAGGCCTCAATCTTGACAGGTAAATTCAGACAATTTAATATAAATATCAACTTGTTGTAACACTTTTTTTTTTTTTTTTTTTTCTTTCTTATCTCTAATATTGGTTTACTTTTTTTCAGTGATTTCCCAACTCAGTTCACAAGCAAAGTACCCACTTGTATTTCAAGTAACTTGACTCTGCCTCCATGGCTCCAACAGTACAAAGAAGAAACCACAAGAAACACCACCATCAATGATCAGGTTTCCATCTCAATTCAACTATAGTAGTTTTTTTCGACATTTGAATTCGATAATTCTGCTCTCAATGGAAACTAATTTCTTCTTTGTTGTTTCTAGGAATGTGTCGAATTCGGGGATCTTTGCAAGAATATTCGAAAACACTCGGATAAGGTCCTCAACTTTTCTTCACACTTCAGTTGGACATCTTCCAACAAACAGTTACCAAAAGAGCACAACTTTTTTGTATCTGAAATCAGTGATGATGATGATGATGATGATGATGATGAAGGCCATGAAAGCAGTTTGATAAGGAATTATCCTATACAAGACCTTTTATCGAATCCGAATTCTAGTCCCAACTCTGCTTCTTCAAGCGAAGCAGAGGAGGAAGATACTGATGAGGGTCTTGAAAGGTTCAAGGTGTTCGATGATGAAAACTTGAAGATTCTAAGTGATGCATTAGAGAGAAAAGTTCCACGGCAAACAGAGATAATTCCGGAAATCGCGAAAACCATCCTTCAATGCAGGTCAGGAATGAAGTTGAAACAAAGAGATCATCAAAAAGAAGAAACATGGTTGGTGTTTTTGGGAGCTGATCATCAAGCTAAAGAAAAGATTGCAAGAGAGATAGCTAAAGTTGTATTTGGTTCTCAAAGTAAATTTACTTCAATTGGGATGAGCAAATTCTCTTCTAAATCCACAGAGATTAACAGAAACAAAAGAGCAAGAGACGAATCGGGTTTCGATAACTATGTGGAGAGATTGGGATTAGCATTGAATGAGAATCCTCACAGAGTGTTTTTCATGGAAGATGTTGATTACTACTACAATATTTCTCAAATGGGTGATATCAAGAAAGCAATTGAAAGTGGAAGTTTAAGTCTTCATGGTGGTGAAATTGTTCCACTTAAGGATTCCATTATCATTTTCAGCTGTGATAGCTTGAGTTCAATGTCAAGAGTTTGTTCTCCTTCAACAAGGCCAAAGATTGATGATCATGTTCATGATCGTAACTCGGAGACGAAAAGCTCATCTCTCTCATTAGATTTGAATATTTCCATTGAAGAACACATGCAAGAGGGTGACATTACAATTCTAGAGTCTGTGGATGCTCAAATTATGTTCAAGATTCAAGAATTGTAAGGGGAGGACACCAATTAGTCTAAAGGCTTCGTGGCGCGACGAGCAAAAAAAAAAAAAAAAGACATTTTTTTCCTTTTTTTTTTTTCTTTTTTTTTTCTTTTTGGGGAATGTAGATGGTGTTAGGAGTGGGGGAAGGAATGCAACTAACATACGGAGGGGTAAAAGAGGAAAAAAAATGGTAAAGGTTACAGGAGGGAGGGTTACTGGATTAGGTTAATGTAGAGAGAACAATGTTGTGCATATTTTGTATAATTTGGTGCATGTTGTTGGTTTACATGTAACTTGTGTGATGTAGTTCTCATTATGGTTCATTTGTCTTTGGGATTTTTGATTTCATTTTGGTCTTTATTCAATTGTCGGTGTTAGATTATATTATATTTTGTCTTTAATACTATATCAAATGATTGTTACACTAGACGTCATTACACTATGTAAACACTCAAACAATGTCTACTCAAAGAAATTCCACATAAAAGCAACTTATTAATGGAAGTGGAAAATGGGATCTAAAAACATAATAATTGTTGGAAATTAAAAAAAAAGAAAAAAAAAGGTTGTATTATCGTATCCTAATAAAGTTTGAAGGTGCATAAATAGTGTTCATTCAGTCTGTATTATTTGAAGTTCGAATTGTCGCAACAAAAAGACGAAGAAGAATGTTGTATTGAGATAGGGATTCAATATTCATAACGTAAGGGTTATGCAAAGGAAGATATGCTTCTGAAAAAGAATGTGAAAATCTTCAACAATACTAATTATGAAAAACAACTTTATACTTTTCTTTTTTATTTTCCTTCGGAATTTACAACCTAACATTCTCATCATCTTTGAAAAGTTCCGGCGGGGAATCATTGCAATAACCTAAATAAATAAATATTATTATTATAAAATCAAGTAGAGAATATAATCTTTAGACAGTAAAGATTTTTTTTTTATTTTTTTTTTATTTTTTATACTTTAATTAGTACCACCAAAAGGAATCTCTCTCCTTTTCAATTTGGAACCATAAGAATAATTAGGGATTGTTTTTCTCAAGGAATATCAAACTACATACATTAGTTGTTCTTATCAAAGAATGGTAGTTGAGCTATTGTAAGTATTGACATGACATGATCAATTGAAGTTAATTTATTGTATATATATATAAAAAATTAAAGCTAATTTATTAGAATTCATGTTTAAGACTTCAAGTTACAAATACTATTTGGATGGTAAATTTTTATATGATACCGTGAACACTATACAAATACGAAGCAAATTTAATGGGTTCATATTCTTCATTTGACACAAATACTATTTAGGATGGTAATTTTTATACAACCCGTGAACACTACACAAATACGAAACAAATTTAGTGTGTTCGTGTCTTATATTTCAACACCAATTAATTGAATAGACTATGATCATGTTGACTTAAAATCTAAATAAAACTTATTTGAATAACACGAATTGTCACTCTTATCATTATTATTATAAAATTGGAAGTTGTGCTGACAGAACGTGATTCAAACCCAGAATTTTATTTGGCTGGTGTGAGAAGTTTACTACTGAATCAACTTCAACATGGTCATCAAACTACTAATTTTAATATTTAGGCTAAAAGTTATCTTAGTATGAAATTTGGCTTGAGATATCTAAAAGCTTAGAACATGATTTCAATACAAGTGAAAAATTAAATAAATAAATTAAAATAAAATTAAAAAAAATAATAATAATAAAAAAAAAAAAAAAAAAAAAAAAAGGGAAAAAGAGATACAAAGAGAAAAAGCATAAAAAAATAACAAATGTATTCTTTTGAGGTGAGAGAGTCATTGAAGAGGAAAAGTATTCAACCTAGAGACACTTTAGAAAGGGCATTACAGCTTTTGTCTTTAATTGCAGACAATAAGCCTCCACAAACACAAACTTTAATTTGCAAAAGGATTGGCATGGAGAGACAAAGTTTCTATTAACATCTTTTTCTACTTTTACCTTTTCTTTTCTTTTCTTTTCTTTCTATATCATAATATGTAATTTTTGGGCATGAAAGTAAGGGATTTCTCGGATCTCCAACTCCCAATAATCACTCTATAATTGAACCCTCTCTCGTGATCACCTAAACAACATTATTGGCCTTGTTCCTTGGATCCTTCAAACTTTTTTTGTTTTAGTGTTTTGACAAATTTTGAAGGATTTTAATGAAGATTCATGATGAATTACAACTACTACTTACAAAAGAATAGAGGTGTTTTATAAAAGAATAGGGGAGTTCTATAATGCATTTTGAAACCATTATAAGTTATTACATGATCCGTATTCCCTCTTGTCAAATATCACAACTCTAAAAAACATTTGCTTCATCAAACTCTTACCGATAAGAGTATTATTTTATACAGCAACTTGAACCTAGAACATTATTAAACTGATTCAATATATTTTACCACTATTTTCTTAATGTATAAAGTCTCGTGTTTTCTAAATGCACATAATAAAATAAAAACTCTATATTAATGTAATGGAATAATATAAGTGCCTCAAAGTGAGGAAAAGAAGCTATACACTATATTCTATAGGGCTTTTGGTATTTTTGAATTTGTATGAAAAATGAAAGGAGAGTATAGAAGACCAGTCAAAAGTGAATTCTATAAAGAAAATAGCATGTTTGTAGATGATAGGGAAATGGTATATGATATGATTGTTGGTTTCAATGATTGTTTGGGGCCTTGTCTTTAACCATTTTGGAGACAACTTTTTGTTTCAAGTGCGCACACCACTTTGAAGCTAGAGAGAGAGAGAGAGAGAGAGGACTTGGTCAATCATTCACCAAATTTCACATACAAGAAAAGAATATTTGATTGCAAGTATAAAGTAAGATTAATTATAAAGTGCAGAATATGTAAAATTGTTGGAAATGTAAAGATATGAGACCACTTTTTAAAGCACTTCAAAATTTATGTGGAAATCTAAAGGTATAACAACCTAATATGCTAAATTATAGTTCAAATATTTCATCCGAAAAGATGTGACTATTGATCATATTATTCATCAAATCATTCTACTTATTCAAACGTTGATAATAGACATGACAAATCTTTTGGGATGGAAAATTCTGAAACACAATTCCTTTCCCAAACCTTATGGTCGTTCAGATGATATTGTGAATGATACCGTAATTCTAGATCAGCTACTATATTTTTTCAAAGTGTATTACAAGTATGAAATATATGAACTAGTGTGTCTGTTTCAAAATATATATATAAATGAACTAGTCATAGTGTAAAGTTTAAATGATAAGGATTTAAAGACAAGCACAAACTAAAGATAAGATAATTCAATGTTCTTCATTCAAAGTCATTCAACAAAATAATCATCCACTTGGAGGTATCAATCTGACTCTGAAAACACCTGAAACATGTCTCTATGTGGGACAACTTATTTTTAGCAAACAAGTTTTGAAGACGAGATGAAATTGGTTCATTGTATGCCCCTCAAACCTACACCATGAGGTGGCAAATTCAAGTCGTGCCCCTCTCCCAAACCTCAAAAAAAAAAAAAAATAAATAAATAAAATAAAATAAATTGAAAATAGCTCAACCCCTCAACAAACTCAACTAAACTCAACTCATCTCAAATCATCATTTCATCACTTTTCATGTGTTATCCATTCTAATCATTGCAATGTCACTAAAAAAAGTTAATAATACTTACAAAAAAAAACAAAAAAAACAAAAAAAAAAAAAAAATCTTAGTTTACTTATAAAAAAAAAAAAATCTTAGTTTAAGGGGATATCTAAGAGACTTTAGTGATCATTTTTCTAACTACAGCAACTTTTATCCCTAACTAATTTTTGAAACCAGATATGAAAGTGAAATTTCATCATAATACAGTAGGAACTTTTGTAAATTATGCCTAGATTATTTTTTGCTAAGGAAAACACATATATCATAGCAATCTCTACAACAATTTTAAAATAGAATTTCATACACAAGATTTTAGATCAATATTGACCTTTACTGGTTCCATATATCCATCTATATCGATTCATCATGGTTGATGTACACTTCAAAGTATCCGTACACGTAGAAACAAAAACCAGTGTATTTCCCACAAATTAAGTAGCCACTATAGAATTCAAAATATACAAGGCTAACTTTGTGAGAATTATGAAATCAATAAGTGAAATCTTAGCATGGTTTGAAGACAGATACGAATATGACCTTTTATCCAAAGACTTGGGGCAAAATGATTAAATGTTGTATAGTGTACAACTAGAAGAAGCATATTATTATTCAAATCTGTGACTATGAGAAAATAAAGAACTTGAAATCACCTAGTGGGGAATCTGGAGCCAAACATAGTGTCTGTCATAGTTTCATAAAAGACTTCTACTTGGTTGGATCCTTCCCAAACCCCATCATAGCATGAGTTGCCAGCATTGAACCCCTTCGAGTCATTTCCATTGCTCGGCCAACCAGAGATAGCTTAGTCGTTTCTCTATTCCAAAGAGGCTTCTTGTCCCACCTATACATATTATATGCACAATTAAACATAATCATTCATGAAAAAGGATTTCAGCAAATAACATCATTCAAAGTGTAGAATAGAAGGAAACAAATTTTGAGCAGGCATTTAGGATACTTTTCATACAAACAAGAGTACTGAACGATATGTTTTAAACTTGATATTGAAAATCAAGTCGGATAGAGCCCTAACATCCAGATGTCGGGTTTAATTGATTTCAGTTTCATAAACATTTATGCTACTACTTAAGCTCTAAGTGTCAGTAACTTAACCTTTATACACAAATATTATGCTCAGTTTCAGCCACCTAGTACAAGTAAAATCGAAAGCAAACTTGCCAAACATGGTTTCACAACATTCAATACAGTCCAATGTTCTTGTTGAGTCCAGTACAGTATCCCAAATGTTCCCTTAAACGTTATATATAACTGTTTCACTGAGACATCAGAGGTGACAGATTGTTCTCCAAATCTATAAAATTAAAAATTGCCAAGCTAACTGCTTCCAATCTTGACAGCTTGATTTGATCAATTTATTAGACTGGTGACACAACTAAAACCAACTCTTTGAGTTCTCTTTAGCTTTCTAAAGTTCCCTAAAACATAATTCAAAGGTTCTTACAACTAATTAAATTTGAAATTTTAGAAAGCAAAATTGGGAAAATGCAACTTCAGAACCAAATGAAATTTTAAGAGAAGGATCCCAATTAGCTGCTTCCTTCGCAAGGTCCATTTACAATTCCTACAGTTTGATTGAAATTTATTCACAGTAATCATATTATATATATTATATAAATTCAGTGCATACCACTGAAAGAAGTAATGTCTTGCTACATTAGTTGTAAT
This sequence comes from Acer negundo, assembly GCA_035582765.1. Taxonomy (NCBI): domain Eukaryota; kingdom Viridiplantae; phylum Streptophyta; class Magnoliopsida; order Sapindales; family Sapindaceae; genus Acer; species Acer negundo. The sequence goes on from CM069242.1 coordinate 13,498,314, forward strand.
CAATAGATTAGTAGGTAAATATTCGCAGTAAAGGAGAATATATCACAAATTCAAGCCTTTATATGCTGTGAAACAAAAATATATCAAAGATGGAAATAATATACACATATTTTAGAGCTTTGATGCTTACCAATCTTCATGGCAAATAACTTTCCCATTCTCAACATAAAGCCTGATGAGTGAGATCATATCTATGTTCTTCCCCAAGAACTTGTAGTGTTGCTTGTTGTCAATTAATATCTGGATTTATTAAATATCATTCTAAATATTAATACCAAGGATCAGATTGGAAAGGAAACAAGCAGCAGGTAAAGAGAATTGCAAATAACATATCAAACCTCTAGCTTCCCCGGTGAAATAATATTTTCTTTGACAGTGTATTCGGTAATTTTTGACTCGCTGAAAATCTGAAAGATGTAATATAAAGGGAACAAAAATTAGAAAGTGTCTGGCTAAAACATTGACAAATAAGTTCCACACTCATAAAATTCCATCGAGGCATCTTCGTATAAACAAGTACTAGAATATAGAAGAGTAACCTTGAAAACTATAGACGAAAGAAGTGCATAAATTAATTTGGAAACAAAAACATAATTATATAAATTTTAGAACAATCAGAATTCACAGTAAACATTTCTATCTTTAGAAGAAAAAGAAGAAAGATTATCAATAAGCCTAAAGTGAAATTCTTCCAAGTTCAACATCTAGCGGAAAAAAACCTTCCAATACTTAAGACCTTTCCATAATGCAAAATGTTACTTCCTCTACAACTGGCTGGCTTTATTCAATATACTGGTTTCATATTGTAATACATTAAGGCGGGTTAGCAAAATAAACAGGGAAGCAACAGTACTTTCTTTCACACGCCTTAAAGGTACTCTAGAAGTTCCAAATTAAACACTAATTCAAGCCAGGCTTCCATAGCTATGCCATTAGTAGAAAGGAGCAAACAATTAGCCTGTTTTGAGAAGTAATATATCCAAATAAAATTTCTTTCTTTTATGCTTTTTTGAAAACATGTTATAGAAAGAACTCCAACTATCATAAGTATTCTTCTCAAAATTAATTCTCTTACTGGACTGATTGTCCCCATAAAATTTAGAAAAACAAGATGAAGTAGTTGATATATTAAAGAAATAAAATGATAACCTTAGCAATAGAATAGAATGCTGATTTGATTTGCTTCACCCTGCGTAGTCAATAACAAAATGTGCCTAAGACAAAATACAAGATATTCATCGCAAAATATGATCGGTTGAAACAACATTGACTCATTCTGGAAAGAATGAAGCTTTTGTTTCCATAGCGACAATGGAAAAAAAAAAAAAAGGAATTAGCTGCATCATACAAACACAAAATGGAAAGGTCATTTTACCTATGAGATGCAGATATTTCACATGTTTCCAGAGAAAGTTAAGGTCTATTACATCATGATTGGATGGAGGTTCATCATTATCTATTCTAGTATACTAAGTAAAGAATTATCTTGGTCTCACTAGTTACTTGACTCAGCCAGCTCTATCAAGCTGTGCAAATTTACTTCTTCTAATATTGAAATGAACTTATTAATCTTGCCTGCAATTCTAATATACTAATAGTGTAAAAAAATAAATAAAAAAATCAACATCTTATTAGTAGAATAAATTTTTGAACCTTGTATATATGAATTGTGTGAACCATATTGACTAGTGTTTGGGAGAAGTAACCTGCAAATATTTTATAGAACACCGAAGGTCACAGTGATTGCAAGTACAAGTCTTTTAAGTTTTAAGTATCGGTTATAACGATTAAACCCATCTCCAAAAGAACAGAAAGTATCTTATTGTACATGTCCTACATTCAATAGTTTCCTGAAATCGCAGGTACTAATATGAAATGCAGCCTCATCCAGTATAAAACACACATATTCCTTCATTTTACTCACCATCCATATATTTGATGTTATAGCTGAATTCTGATTTGATTTACATGCCAACAGGAAGAAACTTCAAAATAGACTTTCTACTTGTAAGTTGTAATACATACCCGTGTGCACACATAAGCGGGTCCTCAAAGGAAGCATCCTCAGCATAAATTTTGAAGTCATTAGGCGTGGCACGAGATCCATATCTGAAATAATCCACACAAAATCTGATCAAATCTTTGAAGCAATCATTTATCAGTTCTCAGAACAATAAATTGCACAGAAATGAAAAACCCCCCTGCCTTGAATCAATAGTCCATTACTCTTACACAGCTCAATTGATTACACAACTTCATAATTAATCTTGAATCATTTCTATTAATCACTGTTTCAATATCAAGCTATGATAAATGTCATCTTAATGTCTAGTTAGTGATTCATCCAACAGTAACCCAATTGCCAAATACAATTGGGAAATTAGACATAACATATAACATATTCAATATAATTAGATAATATTTGTCACAGTTAATGATTGCTGAAAATTTTGTTATTAGACATCACTCAAGAATGAAGCAATAATGATAAAAGTTGACTAATTATATATGAAACATATACAAAAAGAGAGAGAACTGACAGATTGAGAAGGTGAGGAATTATATCATCAGCAGAAGAAACACGCTTAAACTCGCATGCTTCTTTACTGCAACATTCTCTCATCTGATCCTTTTTGTCTCCCATATCTGATATCTGATTTCTTCAAACTACAACAAAAATGGGTTCTTAATATTAATCAAAACGACGACTTTTGTTGCAGAGAAAATTCAACAACAAATTAATTACCTTGTGTAGTGACCTGTGAGCATGGAATTGTCTGAATGGGATCATGAAAAGAACAAGATACTAATGGCTTCATGCAGTGCCACTTGGCAACACAATGTCCATTTGGATTTTACATACGTGTCCATTTTCCCCTGTCTTTCTCGAAGCAGAGGCTAACCTCAATATTCATTTTCTTTATTTTTATTTTTATTTTAAAAACAAAAAAAAAAAACAAAAAACAAAATTTATAAAAATTAAAATTTCATATATGTCCTTAAAAGTACAATAATTCTACAATGTATCATGTAATAGTGGTATGCCATCGCGTAATAGTGGCATGGGATGTTTTGTAACATTGTACAATATGTTATATTCATCATGTAATATTTGTATGTCATGTAACATTTTACGTAGATTATCTAATATTTTTTTTTATGTGTGCTTAAGTTATTGAAAAAAAGTAACATTTTACTAATATATTTACAGTTATGGAGGTTTGTAGATTGCTCATAAAATTCAATGGAAATCGAAGGGATAACAAATATTTTAGAGGTGAATCAAGCGGGTTTGTTGTACCTAAGTACGACTTGGTATGCTCAGTTGCCAACATTAACATAAATAGTTTGGACATCTTACCGAATAGAATGAGTTTCGGACATGGGCCACGTGTCAATCAATATTGTATCTAATATGAACATTACATTCGTATTGATGGAAGATAGTTGATTTTTCCAGACAAGACATGCCTGAACAATTTTTCCAGATAAAAATCTAGGCAAGACATGGTTGATTTTTCCAATAAAGAAAACATTTGCATTCCAAAATACTGAGAAAAGAAAAATTTACAAAGGCTACCCAAATATTCACACAAGTGTAGTATCTAAGAGATACATGAAACTGTAGATATTCACTATTAGAAAAACCAAGAATCACTTATGTCCTAGTGAAAATACATTTCTTGTAAGCACACCACACAACACAGGTATTACAAAATAGTGTGCAATACTGTGAACAAGAAAAAATGACTCTTTTATCATTCAGCAAAGAAGAATACATACTTCTTTCTATTTCAGTTCTTTTATTGTACATCAACTTTGACTGATCTCGACGTATCTCTGAATATAAAAACCGTGCCCTTTGTTTTCATCATCAAGAAGTGAACTAGGAGGTTGAATCTACCTCTTGGGTTCATTCAAAGTTTTCCCCTCAAAAAATTCACCCAACATCCGTTCAAGATCTTCTGCACTGTACCTGATGTACTTCTGTGGGTTCTTCCCGCTCTCAACTAGCGGCCTGGAACAACATGAAAGGACCCAGATATGAGACTCCAATGACGTTTCAAATCAAAGTTATGACATTCCATCTAAATGAAAGCACCTTATTTATTCAAATAACACCCAAATCATATTTTAGCGCATACAACTGCAACTTTCTTTAGACTTGCACGTTCAGGTTCGATGTTAGATTAACTATCCCATATAAATCAAGCACGCTATATTTACAAGGACCGAGTGACAATAGCTGTCCATGCAATAAACTCACCTTCCATTCTAAATAGAAACAATCTTTAAAAATCAATTAGATATTCATTAATGAAAAAACTTCAATACCTCTTAACAAATTTTGAAATTTGGCATCCATGATAGGTATGTGTGTGTGTGGATGTGAGTTTGTAGGCATATGAATGTATTATATGTATGTATGAGGAAGCAAGCTATTAAACAAGTATGAAAATGAACAGACCCATATCTTTTTACAAACGATCGGTAGGCAGGCAACAAAACTTCAGCAACCGCAAGCCTCAAAGACTCCCTCAACTCTGTGTCGGGAACAGTCCACTGAGATTGTTTTAGATGAAGCTCCTCGAATTGCGAATTAAACATCTTGAACCTGTTAACAGAGTGAACCTCTCAATTGCGATTAGATAATTAACAGCAAATGGAATGGAATGGATGGATGAAAGAACAAAAAAAATTACTATTTGAAGAAAAAACTGTATTTCAGGATGAACGCAAAATCTCAACCTCTCTTTGATCATTTGTCTTGAAACTCCACTACTATTTCCTCCATCACCACCTACATTACTACCACCTCCAGATGACGCCAGGCCTTGAACAGAGAGACACTGCAGAATCTGCAGAAGAAAAAAGAACCCATAGGTGACAAGAAAATATCAGTTTCTGTGCAGGTTAATAGTTTCAAGCAAAAACTCCAATTATAGTGGAATATAATACAAGAAAAAGGTTAATTCCACAAGGCACTTGGTGGTTTCAATATCATACTTGTAAAACAAGGCAGTACAATAGTCTGTAATAGCAATATAAGAAAAATAGCATGATACGGGAGGCTGAGGTGAGTGGTATATCAATAAGTATGTAATAAGACAAAATTGTGAGGTTTTAGCTTTCTACATCATTAGATGCAACTTCTTGTTGTCCACGGAAATCTTTTGATTTATCATCTAGCTAGAGTAAGTGGGTAATGCAAAATGAACCATCAGGAGAAACTTACTTAATGAGTCTGAATTGGACCCATTAAGTTAATTTTATTTGTTTTTGAGGCAGTCAAATTTCTAAAAAGTGTTAAAAAAATGAAACTAAAAAGTGAAAAATTATGACTTATCACTAAACACCAATACTATTCTCCTATAGTAATCACTTTCCAATTTATCCTAATCATACCCATTCTCTCTTTTCTCTCTCTTTGCTTTATCTTTTAGTTATTTGATTAAGTTTTCAATTAGATCACGGACTATATCCCAATGGAGTGTATTGGGTGTCCTTTTCTAATAAAAGAAAAGGGGTTACATAATACAAGAAAATGCGATGATGTTGGCATACTGGAGCTTTTCTAGAGGTTATATACAAGTTTCAGACAAACAGCAACAGCATAAACATATGTGCATACGGAAAAAGATAATAATCCACTACAAGGGAATCAATTAGTCAATCAACCATAATAGGAACACACATTTTAATCACTCAACGTCAACAAATCTAACCAATCTGAGACCCTGATCTATTTGATTTAAAGTCTCATCAATGGCAATAACTAGAGAATATCCAATTGGAAGGCAAGACTTACAACCAAGGCTACACAAGGACAAACACATTCTTTTTCTCTAGAAATAACCATTCTTATTAATTAGTTCAGTCATTGTCTAATATTAATTACTTATATTTAGAATTAATCTTCAGAATATTTTGTTAATTTGTTGTTTTAGGAATGAGCTGTGTTTCTAGAGTCTACTGGTTTTATTTGTGCCGCTTTAAAGTTATTGGGGCTTTCATATGTCATCTAATCAATCCCTCTATTCCGGCCATCTTTTTTCCTTTATATATCAATCTACCCCACTATATGTAAATTTCAAGTCTTTAAACCCTTCCTGGTAGAAAATTTTAAGCTCCAGCCTACCAAAAGCCCTGAAGATAGAATCATCTACAAGCTGTCGTGCATTATGATGTCATTCAATAGGGTTAGTAAGAGATACCTTTGACCAAGCATTTCTTTTATATTGATTTGCATGCTGCTGCACAATCCTCCT